>CM053580.1:400574540-400648724 GCA_028627135.1 Pseudochirops cupreus | reverse complement strand
TATGGCTGTCTTGGGGTGGTGGGCGGGGGAAAGACGGGGAGAAAATATGTAACTCAAAAAAAATTTAATAAAATAAATTTATTATTAAAAAAAAAATTTAGAGACCTGGAAAGACTGGTTTGAACTGATGCAGAGTGAAATAAGCAGAATGAGATGAGAAATGTATTCTATAACAACAGGATTATAAAAAAGAACAATTTAGACTAGAACATCAATATTATAAGAACAATTTTTTTTTCAGCCAAAGAAAAGCAAAGTTTCTTAAAGATCCACTATGTTGGGTAGACTCTTAAGGAGCCTAAGCATTTGTGACACTTGTATTGACAAGCTGGCCAGATTAAATCTCAGCTAGATGAGCTAGATTCAATCAGAGCCTAAACCAAACAATTTTCAGGGCTATTATTTCTTTAATTAAATTTTGTTTTTGCAGAGAATCCATAATTTTGTTTTATTCTACATATTTCATTTTCATATGATTAATTTTTTTGTGTCTGTGATGAGTGGGGCCCCCGAGGTATAGGGTCACACAGGAGCCCTGCTTGCTCAGGTCTACAGATGGTCTACAAGGCTTTTATAAACTGATGAAGAATGACATGATAAGAACCAGGAGAAAAATCTATATAACAACAAAAAAAATTTACAGAAAAATAACTCTGAAAGCTATAAGATCTATAATCAATGCAATCACCACCCATAATTCCAGAAGACCAATAATGAAACTTGTTATCCACCTTCTGACAGAGAGGAGATGGATTCAGGGTGAAGAATGAGACTTTTTTGAACACGGCCCGTGAATTAATTTGTTTTGCTTGACTATGCATTTTTGTTATGAGATTTTTCTTTTTCTTTTTTTTCCCAATGGGCTGGGTGTGAGAGGGAGACAAAATAGATTTCTATTTTTTAAAAAAAATTAAATTTCAAGAATATATGATGTGGCCCAATTCAAAGCGCACATCTCTTATTTAACTGTATCATATGGGAAAGCATTTTGGAAGTGAGTTTTAGGAAATCCCTGATAATTAGTATATTAAGGACAGATCTATTTGGGCCACAGGACTGGCTACTTGTGGACTGATTGCCACCTAATTGATAAGATCACTCCATAGTAGCAAAGTCTGAAGTCACTATGTCTGATGAGTTGGGGTTATATTTCCTAGTCAACATCCTAGAAAGAGCAAAAATATGTTTAGATTATATTTACATGTCTACAGAAAAGCAAAAAACTAAATTTCTTCCTGGAAGTGCAAAGGATTTGAAAGAAAATCCCTTCTGTCTGTTGGCTTTGAGGAACCCTTTAAAAAAAAAACCCACATAAAAGCCTATTGACCAACGTGTCATTTTTATGAATTGAAAATGCTTTACAGAAGTATCATGATAGGCAACTTCCAGGTGTGTTACTGAGAAAAGAAACTTCTGTAATTGAAGAAAGTCAATAAAATCAAGTTCAAACTCTTTCCATCCACCTTCTGCTCCTAACCTAGACCTTTATATAGTGAACAAATGTATTCAATAAGCTGTGAAATATCCTTTTTTTTTTTTTTACCACTCCTCTAAAGATATATTTTAGGACTGTTGCCATGCATTCCAGTATTTTGCTGGAGGATGGATGAAAAATAACCTTTCATTTCCTTCTCAAAATTGTTATGTGGGAACATGTGTGAATATGTAAGTATTGTATGTTATGTATTTATAATTCATATTGACTTTAAAAATGTTGAATAATTCATTTTTCACCTTTAAATATGAAAAGGGAAGAAAGAACCATTTCTTTATTAAGTAGCAAAAACGAATGTGTAAGTTCTACTGTGATTAAATCCTGAGATATAATAAGTCCTAAAAGAGAAGAGCTAATAACTTATGACAGTTAACATTAATAATAATGGAACAGAAGTGATTAAAGCAGGGGAAAGAGTCAGGAGTGAGGAGTCCTGGGCTGGACTTTCAGCTATGTGGCCCTTGGCAAGACATTTAATTTCTCTGACCATCAATTTCTCAAAATCCAGCCATCTTCCTAACTTGCTTATTTATAAAAATATATTTTATTGAGAAATATGTCTCCATGGCACAAGTATTTCAGTAAGAAAAACCCTCCCCCATTGAATATCAACCTTCCTGTAGGACTGAAAAAAAACCCAAAACTTAAGCAAAAGCATCCAGTGCAGTAGGTCTGCCCTACCTCTTCCATGAAGAGGAAGGTTCATTTCATTATTCATTTTTCAGTTGCTCAGCATTCAACTTTATTTAGCGATCTTTTCATTTTTATTGTTGCAATTCAAAAGTATATTGTTTCTTTGATTCTGATCAAAAAATCTGATCAAAGGGGTGGCTAGGTGGCGCAGTGAATAGAGCACTGGCCCTGGAGTCAGGAGGACCTGAGTTCAAATCTGGCCTCAGACACGTAACACAAAAAAAAACTAGCCATGTGACCTTGGACAAGTCACTTAACCCCAATTGCCCTCCAAAAAAAAAAGCAAAAAAAAATCTGATCAAAGTAAAATAACTTAATTCATTCAAATTTCTCCATGTTTCTCTGTAGTCCTCATATTTATGACACAATAATATTCCATTATTCCAATATTATTCCAGTAATTTTCAATTATTGCTCAAGTGAGGGATACCCACTTTGTTTCTAGTACTTTGTTACCACAAAGAATGTTGCTATGACTATTATAATGTGTGTTAGGTCTTTGTCATCTTTGATTTCCTTTGGGGAATACACCCAATAGAAGGATAAGTAGGTCAAAGGTTAGGGACATTTTGGTTAAATAGTTCAAATTGATGTGGAGAGTGACTGGACCAATTCATAGCTCCACCAACAATGTACTAGTGTTCCTATCTTCTCACATCTTCACTCATTTTTTTTAATCTCCTTGTACACTGTCAGATCTATATATCCAGCCTTAGTCTCTCTGTGGAGAGAGAATATTCCTCTCACCTGCAATACCAAATCACAAACTGCCTATTGGAGATTACCAACTGAATATGCATATCCCAAATAGAATTCATTGTTTTTTTTCAAAAATTCTCAAACGCATGAAGATCATGGATTCAAATATTGCCTCACTGCATACTACCTGTGTGACCTTGGACAAATCCTGTAATCTCTCTAACCTTGTTTTCTGATTCATAAAACAGGGATGCTAAACTAGCTGAGTTCTATGATTCTTTCCATCTCTTAAATTTGGATTTTGGAATTAAGCCTCTTTATCATTCAATGAGCTTTATTGAGCTTTTTTTTTTTTTTTTTAGCTATTATATTTGATACCATATATGGTCCCATACTAGTCACCTCTTTGGAATGCTGAAAACCCTTTTGAGCTTATTTTCCTAACATTTTAAGCGGGATGACCTCACTTAAGAAATAATTTTATTTCATTTAATAATTCTCAAAATAACATGTAAATAAATGCCACCTTGCTCCATCAGATGATTTTTGAAAGTTGGCAAGGATTTCAAAGCTTCAAGGTTTGTGAAGTTTTCTCAGTGTGTTCTCCTTGATTTTATTAATAAAAGGGAGCTGTGCCAAAGGTATGTGCCTCAGTGAGAAATAATGAAAGGCAATTGCTCACCAGGCTCACTTTGTTAAGTGCAATTAAGCTAGCCTGTAATTTTTGTATTAAACTTCCCATACTTTGCAACCCATATTTAGAATTGCTTTTTAAACAAATTACTTGGATTAGGGCATTTTTCATGAATGTAATTACACAGAGGGAAGGATGTCAATTGAACCCATATTCTGCATAATTGGCTGGGAGGTAACAGCATGATATAGTTGGAAAGAGCATTATACTTGGGAACCAAAAAAACTAAGGTTCAAATCCCAACTTTACTACTTAGTAGCTCTGGGACCCCAGGCAAGTCACTTAACTTCTCTCTGAGCTGTGGCTTTTCTCACCTGTAAAATGGGGATAATAAAATGTTAACTATTTTTCTGTCAAGATAGATATAGGGATAAAATGGGAGAATGGGAATAAAGCACTTTATAATTGATGAGACCTCTATAAATGTCAACTATTTTTATTGTTCTAAGAGCCATTGCTGGATTGGTTTACAAACGCCTTCAATTTGTTGCAGAGATAATTGACACTCTACCTTGTCCAGTTATCAAGTTTTCTTTGATAAAGACAATTAACAAGAAGTTTTAATGTTAGGAGTCACAGAATTTGAGAGTTGGAAGGGATGTGAGTGATAGTCTATTCAAACCCATACAAAAAGGAATCTCCTCTGTAACACACCTGATAAACAGTTGTCCACACTTTGGTTGAAGACTTCTAAGTACAAGGAATCCATCTTCTCTTGAGGCAAGCCATTTTACTTTTAGAAAGCTCCAGTTGTTAGAAAATTTTTCTTGACATCAAGTTTAAGTTGTCTTCTTTGCAACTTCCACCAGTTTCTCTTCATTTAGTCCACTGGGGCCAAGCAGAATAAATTGAATCCTTTGTCCACACGACAGCCCTTCAAATAAATATAGCTATCATGTCTCCCCTTGAGTCTTAATTTCTCCAGGCTAAACTTGCCCATTTCTTTCAACCGATCCTCATATGTTATGAACTCAAGGCCCTTCACCATCCTGGTTGCCCTCTCTGGACATTTTCTAGGTTATCAAAGTCCTTTTTAAACTGTGGTTCCCAGAACTGAAAAAGTACTTCAGATGAGATTTGACAAGGGCAAAGCACAATGGGACCATCACCTCCCTATTCCTGAAAGTCATGCCTCTTCTAAAACAACCCCAAATTGCATTAGCTTTTTTTGGTTGCCACATCACATTGCTGGTTCGTATTGAACTTGCAGTTCACTAAAATCTCCAAATTCTTTTTGGAACAACTGCTATCTGTGCATACCTCTTCCTATCTTATATTTTTAGAGTATCTAGGTACAAGAATATTTCATTTGTCCCTATAGAATTTCATCTACTTAGATGCAGGCCAGTGTGTCTTCCATCACATTCATCTAATATGTTAGTTAATCTTCCCAACTTTCAAATGTTGTCTGCAATTCTGACGATTATGCTAACTAGGCTTCATCCAAATCACTGATAAAAACATTAAATACTAGGGATCCTTTGCATGTTCCAATGGAGACCTCAGGTCATTTTGACATTGGAACATTAACAACTAGCCCTTGAGTCCAGTAATCCAACAAGTTCTGAATATATCTGATTGTGTTGTATCATCTAATCCACATTTTTCTATCTTTTCAATAAGAATAGAATGAGATGCTTTATTGAAAGATTTGCTAAAATTTAGGTAAACTTATGGTATTCCGCTCATCTACTAGTTTAGTAATCCTGTCAAGAAAGGAAATGAGGTTAGTCTGGCATACCTATTCTTGATCAAGCTATGCCAGATGTTTGTCATTGTTGTTTCCTTTTCTATATATTCAACACTCATTAATGATCCTTTCTAGAATTTTCCAAGGAATTAAGCCAAGCCTTTAGTTGTCAAGCTCTGTTCTCTACCACTTCAAAAAAATGGGAACAATATTTGTCCTCCTTCAACCCTGTGGTACCTCTCTCATTTCCAATTATCTTTCAAATATTAACTGACAGTGACTCAGTAATCACATCTGTACTTTTAGGACCACATATAACAAATTCTATTAATATATTTTTAAAAGTCTGGAAATATTAATGTTCTGTATCCTTGGACCCCTATCTTTGCAAATGAGCAGGGGAGGTATCCTCTATTTTCTCTTCCTTGAGGCCAAGCTTGTTCATTGCGAATTGGCAGCATTTATTTTAAAAATTGTTTTGTAGTTGTTATACTTTCTAGTCACTTTGTTGTAGACATTTTGTATATTATTTTCCTGACTATGTTTCCTTCAACTTGCATTTGTTCATGCAAGTTTTTTAGTATTTCTTTGTATTATTCATGTGTGCCCCTCAGTAATATTCCATTACATTTATGTATCATAATTTGTTTACCCATTTCTAACCAATTGGCAACTACTGTATTTCTGGTTCTTTTCTACCGTAAAAAGGAATCCCATAAATATTTTGGTGTATATATAGCCTTATGTTTTATCTTGAACTTCCTTGGTGATGTATGCTTGGTAGTGGAATCTCTAGGTAAAAGGTTATGGAAATTTTATCCACTTTATATGTCATATTGCTTTCAGAAATGATTTTTAAAAAAAACATAGTTTATCAACAAGACATTAATGAATTTGTCTTTCTAGAACCCCTATGATAGCAACCATTTCTGTCTTTTGTTACCTTTGCTATATTTCTATCTTGTTTTGATTTGGATGTCTCTCATTATTAGTGATTTGAAGCATTGTTTCATATGGTTGCTTGCAATTTTCTTAGAACTGTTTCTTTATATCTTTTGGCCATTTATGTATTGGGGAACTTGGATACTAAGACCTTCTCTAAGAAATTTGATATAAATATTTTCCCCAATCAGCTTCTTCTCTACTTATCTTAGATATATTAATTTTTTGCAAAAATTTTAAAATTTAATGTAATCAAAATTATCTATTTTTAGGTAATCAATTCTATCCTTTGTTTGTCTATGCTCTACCCATAGGTATAAATAGTAGGTGATCTGGCTCTCTTTCAAATTTTTATTGTAAGTTCTTCAATATTCACATCATTTATCTACTTTGAATTTGTGTAGAAAATTGTATGAAATGTTAGTCTAAGCTTAATTTCTTCCAGACTGTTTCCCCATTTTTCTCAGCTGTCTTTGTAAAAAAGAGAATTATTTAGATAAAGATATAGATGACATGCTCGTGAAATTTATAGCTGACAATAAGTTGGGGTGGAGAACAGAGTCATGAAGATCTTAAGAGACCAGAGTCTGCCAACAGGAATAAATGTAATGTCTTAAACTTGAGTAAAAAAAAAAAATCAGCTTTGAAAGTAAAAGCCAGGGAGGCATGGTTAGAGAGCAGTTTGTCTGAAGATCTAGGGATGAGTCAAGCCATAAAAGATGATGCAATCTTGGATTACATTAAGAAAAACATAGGTAGCTTCCAGGAATAAGGAAGTGATGATAGGTTCTCTGTTTTCTGCCCTCTTCCTATTGTATCTCAAATATTATGCTCAGTACTGGGTACTACATTCAAGAAAATTAGTTAATGCATGCTGATTCATTAATTGACTGAAGGACACTGATAAGCAGGAGAGCAATAAAGAGGAAGGCAAGTAGGATGGAGAAGGGCCTTGAGTCTATGTCAAAAGGGAATGTTTAGACTGGATAAGTGAAGACTCAGAAAAAGCATGACAACTACGTTCATGCATTTCGAGTTCTTTCATACAGAAGAGGGCTGAGATTTGTTCTGTTTGCTCTGAGAGGTCACAACCAGAAGCAAAGGGTGGAGATTACAAAAAAGGTGAAATTAAGCTTGATGTCAGGAAAAAATGGCTTAAAATTAGCATTGTCTCAAAGTGTAATGGTGTATCTTAAGAGGCTGTGGGAAGTTCCTCTTTCTTGAAGATTTTCAAACAGCTACCACTTAACATGTCAGGTATGTTATGGTAGAAATTTTTTTTGGTATGGGTCAACAAGTCAACAGTAAGCATTTATAAAGATCCTGCACTAAGTACTGGAGATAAAAAGAAAGGCAAAAAATATCTCCTGCCCTAAAGGAGCTCACAGTCTAATGAGTGAGAAAAAAATAAAAATAACCATGGGTAAATGAAACATAAACAGTATAAAATGGAATTAATTTCAGTGGGCAGGATCTATTATTAAGTGGTTTTGGGGAAGGCTTCTTGTAGAAATGTGAGATTTTTGCTGGAACTTGAAAGAAATCAGAGAAACCAGGGGGCAGGAACAAGCATGGAGAGAGTCCTAGACATGTGGGATGAATAGTGAAATTGCCCAGAGTCTGGAGATGGGGTGTCTCATGTGAGCGATAGCAGGGAAGCCAGTGAACAATGGATTGTAAGAAGAACGAAAAGGTAGGAAGGGGATAGGTCATGAAGGGACTTGAATGCCAAACAGATGAATTTATATTTGATCCTGGAGGCAATAGGCATTAGAATAGAATCAATAGGAGGAGTGACATGGCCAGTGACATGCAGTTTAGGAGATCAGTTTGACAGCTGGATGGAGGGTGGACTGGAGTGGGGAGAAAATTGAGGCAAGGAGTGCAACCAGTACCTATAGCAATACTCCAGGTATGAGGTGATGAAGGATGCAAGAGGGTAGTGGCAGTGTAGAAGAGAGAAGGGGGAGTATCCAAGAGATGTTATGAAGGTAGAATCAACAAGACTTAGCAACAAATTGGTTATGGGAGATGAGAAGACACTGAGGAGTTCAGGATGACAGCTAGATTTTTGAGCCTGGTTGACTTGGATGATCATTTTGCTCTTGACAGTAATAAAGAAGTTAAGAAGAGGGGAGAGTTTGGAGGTAAAGATATTGAGCTCAGTTCTGGACTTGTTGAGTTTAAGATGCTTATGGGACATTCCATTCTAGATGGCCAATAGGCAGTTGTATATGTAAGACTGGAGGTCAGGAGAGATTGGGATTGGATAAATGGACCTGAGAATCATTTACATATGAATGATTATTGAATTCATGGGAATTGATAGAGTCACTAAATGAAATGGTGTAAAGGGAGAAGAGGATCTAAGGCAGAACCTTGAGGTACACTCAAAGTTAATGAGTACCACCCAGATGAAGATCCAGAAAAAGAGACTGAGAAACCACTTAGTCAATAAGCATTATTTACTATAAACAGGCACTGTGTGTAAATGCTAGGGATAAAAAAAAGGTAAAAGACAGTACTTGTTCTCAAGGAGTTCACAGTCTAATGGGGAAGATAACATGCAAATAAGTATGTATAAAATATATATATGTATATATATGTATATATATGTATGTATGTATGATAAATTGGAAATAATGAAGAGAATGAAGGTACTAGAGTTAAAATTGATTTGGAAAGGTTTCCTATAGAAGGTGGGGTCAGTCACATAGGAGGAGAACCAGAAGAGATCTGTGTCACCAAAACCTAGGGAGAATATATTACCAACGGGAAGAGGGTAACAATGTAAAAGGTTACAGAAAGGTCAATAATCATGAGGATTATGAAGAGGCCATCAGATTTGGCATTTGAGATCTTTGGTAACTTTGGAAAGAAAAGTTTTAGTTAAATGATGAGGTTAGAAGCCAGATGAGAAAGCTAAAAAGAAAGTGAGAGGAAAGGAAGTGGGTACCTTCTCATGGAGTTTAAATATGGCAGGGAGGAGAGATTTAAGATGACAGCTAGTTTGGATGGATGGATCAAGTGAGGGATTTTTGAGGATGAGGAGACATGGGTGTATTTGTAGGGAGTAGGGAAGTAGTCAGTACACAAGAAAAACTGAAAATAAGTGAGATAGTAGGGAATGATAGAAGAAACAATGTGTTGGGAAAATGGCATATGGAATGTGACTATTTGTGCATGTAGAAGGATTTGCCTTGACAAGGAGAAAGGCCTCTTCTTTGTGTGAGACAGAGATAAAAGAGGAGACAGTGGGGGAAAGCATCTAAATATGAAGAGGTGGAAGAAGAGGGAATTCTTGTGAATTGTTTCAATTGTTTTCATTAAAAATGATGCAAAACGGGAAGAAAGAGCCATGGGAGGTTTGAGGAAGTTTGGAAGGTTTGGAAAAGCCATTCTAATGAGGAAGACAGTGAATTGATCAGGGAGTATAATAAGATTGTCTCGCCTCACTGAGGACCCAGTTGAGATTATGAAAAAAAAAAAAATTGTAGTGGACCCAGTCATCATGGTTTTGTGATTTTTCTCCAGCTTCATTCATGTGAGTAGGAATGAAAACAGTAGACAGTAGGAGTGATCCAAAGCAAAAACCTGGCAGAGTAAGATCAGTAAAAAGATGAGGGGGTAAGGAACTCAAGAGAAGAGGAGAGTGTATAGTTGAATTCATTCACCAAAAAGTCAAGATAGCGAAGGAAGAAGAGAGTAGCCAGTGTAGGTCCAATGGTCTGTGAAAAACTGAGAGGTGGAGGGATTGGAGGTTGCCCTGAGGGTGAAGAACAGGATTAAGCATTGCAAGGTAGAAGTAGAATGACAACATAGTATTATCAGTTAAGGGAATTTCAAAATTCATGAAATGGAACACTTATAGGTTACATAGGAAAACTTATAGGTTATGGTAAAATGAGGGGCATGATCATCTCTGTGTGTAGTTGAGGTTCACAGAACTTGTGAACCCCACAGTGGGGGTTGCTGATGTGACAGGAAAAGGCAGAACAGGGAGAGGCTAATGACCACATATAAGGAGAAGTCCAAGCTAGGAAAGAGCAGAATTGAGAAAGGGAACTTTGTGATGGCCAGACATTCTGTTTGTCTGTTCTGTTTCTGTTGAATTTTTGTTTGTGACACTTTGTACAGAAGCCCTGGGACCTTACTGGAAGCCCTGAAAGAGGATTTTCTTGTTGTCTGTTTACAGAAGTCCTGGAGGAGGATTTCAGAGGTCCAGGGACCATATTGATGATGTGTGTTGAATTCTCAGACCTTGTTGGTGGGTCTGTATTGATTTCACAGGCAAATAGCGAATTGATGATGGTGCTGGCAATGTGTATGCATGTTATTTTGACTCTGTTAAACTTTGTCTTCCTAGAAACAGAAACTGTGAGGGATTTGAGGTGGACTGGACACTGTGAGCTTCAATATAGAATTGGAACTGGAAAAGGAACTGGACTAGGAGCTGGATAAGAAGTTGGGCAAGAGCTGGATGAGGAGCTAAGAGCTGCCTTCCTTTGAATCCAGGTAATGGTTGGCAATTCAGGCAAAAGCTGGAAAAAAAAGCATGGAAGAGCAACGATGGAATCTGAGAGCCAGCCTTGAGTCAAGATGAAAAGACCTCTCCTTGGGTCCTTAGTGCTGACTGAGAAGATCATGATTTACTATGGCCTAGGAGTAGGAGAACTTTCTACTCCAGAGATTAAGACAATGTGACGTAGGGGTGGAGAACTTTGCCCTTTGTACTTTGTGTCCCTTAAGGAGGCCTGCTCCTTAAGGGTGATTGAGTTAAGGAATTACTGAATGGTATCTTTTGCTGTGTGGCCCATGTGGCCACTTTGGTGAAAACTATGTGGCCACTTTAGTGATAAGTTGTTATGTTATAACATTGTGAATGTTGTACTTTGGTTTCTGTGAATGTTTTGCTTTAATTTACTGCTAAATAAACTATACTATGTGATCAGAACCTTAAAGCTGTTCACAGAAGCAGTCCTCTGGAAAGGTGCTCATGCTTGGCTTTGCAGGTTAGGGTATTTGAGGGATTATCACCATGTATGTTGAAAACCCCTAGTAGGAGGGTAAGAATTGCAGAGGACTAAAAACCTGTGAGTCAGGCAATGAACTCATGGAATAAAGAAGAATATTCTGGAATTTCGTAGATAATAACTATCAGAATCTTAATTAGGTGATAAATATAGATTGAATGAACCTCAAAGTACAAGACATTATTGAGTGATGGTGATAGAGTGAAAACTTAAAAATGACAGTGAGGAACAAGGAGTATTCCAACTCCCTTTCCATGGCTAGTGAGTTGGGGGAAGAGAGAACATGGATAAAGGAAAACATGTACTGCCAACCATGACAAGGGAAGCTGTGTCTTTAGGAGGGAGCTTGGTTTAAGGGACTACAAGAAGATGGAAAGGGCAAGAAAGAAAAAGTTTAAGGTGAAATCAAATTAGCCGTCGTTCAAGAGAGTACAGTGGAAGGAGCATTAGAGAGAGCTGGTGGGGCAGAGGTTGGGTTAAGGGTAAATGGCAACAAGGCCACAATCAGTGGGGGATAGAAAACGGGGTTTGAACAGTGACAGGATTCAGAATCACTGGGCTGGGGAAGTTATGACAGGGGCAGGAATATATTAATCAAATCACTGGAGAAAGAGTTCAGGTATTCCTAGGGATGTGGCCTCTGGGTAGAATGGTTGCAAAGTATTAGGCAAGGTATTAACTGGAAAAGGAGAGGGTCCTCTCACAGGGAGCAGACACAGGGGGAGCGACTGGTGTGGAGATGAAGTTGTGGGAAGCAAGAGAGGGTGCCCCAGCAGACTAGATCATTTCTGATGACTAGATCGATCTTTCCAGCTCTCAAAATCTTTGACTGAGCATATGGAAATATCACATATTTCCATGGTCAAACAGTTGCTTCATATTCCTATCTAGAATCCTCATCAAATGGTTATTTATCTTAGCTACATTACAAATTTGGCCCTAGATCAACAGGCTTTATTAACATGGGTTCAAGAGATTATGCAGTTAATACATATTGATATCACTAGAATATCTATAATATATATTTATGCACATATATACACATATACACACACTACATATATACATACATATGTATATATATACATATATACATATATATATGAAAATTAGAAAATCCTATAGGAATTGATTTGAAGATAATTTTTTTGATTTCATGAATATTTTTATAGGCTCTTCCTTCTCACATGTTCCAAAGTCATTTGCAGCTCCAAACAGGCCTCTACCACCAAGAGTAGGCCTTAAACTGTTCCTGAGATGCCATTTGAGTGTGGCTTAAACTGTAGTAGAGGCCCACTGAGATGTTAATGTAGATATATGTATGAATTAAAAAGTGACTCCAAATGTACAGTAACCAATTTTCTTCACATTAATAATTTAGCTATTTTTATTTGTTTTACAACGAAAAGCAAAAAGGACCCAGTCCACAGAGCAATTGCAAGAGTATACATGATTTTCATTAAACTAAAATAAAATCCTTGAAAGTTCTGGGAGGATCAAAGTCCCCTGGACCAGTCCATGATGCTTCCTCTTTGGTTCCTCTCTCCAAACTTTCTCTTTTGTGTTTTGTCTCCTGTAGTCTTTCCTCAAGTCTGAACTTGACAAATGCCTCATTTCTTTTTCCAGACAGAGCCAAGAAAGGGAAATGTGTTTGGCACTCATAAATATTGGGATCTGTATGTGAAATCAAACCCATCCCTAACTAGAGTACAACCCAGGCCTGTCCATCTGTTCCCAATAAATGGAGGACAATGATCAGAGAGAACTAAAAGGAAAGAAAACACCAAGGCATGCTGCACAAAGCAATTTTCAAAAATTGAAATTTGAAATGCTTCATGCTCCATGGCATTGTATAGCTCTGCTTTGTGAAATACTTTACAAACCACTATTCCTCAGCCACCATCTGTGGATGGCAGAAAGGCAGAGGCATGCCAAAGATAAACATGTTATTCAGGGTCACACAAGATATCATTTGTGGTGCCAGAGACAGGCTGTCACTTATGTACACTCCTTTTAATTTGATTTGAGTTTTATTATTTTGGTTTTCCTTATTTGCATTCCACCAGTACTTCATTTCCATTGCTACGATTGTGTGTGTGGCTGACCTAACATCCTCTTCTAAGAGTGTGACAGGGTGGTTTATTGCTGCCCATTCAGTCTTCCTTTATCTTCTGCCATGTCACTAATCTGGTTCTATGAGCATCCCCACTTTGGGGAAATCTGGAGTCATAAAACAGATAAATCAGGAGGTGATGACCAGCATCACAAAAAAGGTTTCTTTATTTTGCAAAAGTAGTCACGGTAGGGTTTCACTAATGAGCGCTTTTAGGACATTCAAAATGATTTAATTTGTAAACACTTGCTTTGCAGATAACTTGGGGAGAGCAAGAATTTGAATACCTAGAACAGGCAACATCTGCACACCTTTTGTGCCTTTCCTTGTGTGACCTTTGGCAGGTCAGTTATCCTTCATAAGCCTCAGTTTCCTCATCTATAAAGGGTTAGATGACCTCTCCGAGGGTCTCTTCAGCCCTAAATCTGAGATCCAGTGATTCTCTGATCCTTTAGCAATTCAATCTGCTTTATTTTCCTTCTTGGCCTAAGATCAAAGCATTTGACTCTTTCTACGCTGTATATTCCCTTCTCCCTACATCTAGTTTGTTTCAGAAACACATGGGCATATAAAATACATGCATGTATATATTTTTGGTCCAGAGTTAATCTTTATAGAAAACTCCCAGTGTGGAAATTCTCTCCCCTGATACAGTTTGATAACTCAACTTCTGTTTATAGTATAGGGCACACAGAGGTAAATTGACTTGTCCAAGTTATACAGGACCCCTACTCTCCTCCTCAATAGCCTTCCATGAAGGCCATGTTTAGCATTTAAAGCCCTTTATAACTTGACATCTTCATGCCTTTCCAGTCATCTTAAACTTTACTCCTCTCCACAGACTGTGATCCAAACACAGCTTCTATTTTGCTAGCTCCTCCAATTCTGAAGTAAGCTCCTTGAAGACAAGGCTATTTCATTTTCATCTTTATGTCCTCAGCACCTACCACAGTGTCTGTGTCATAGCAGCCTCATCAAATGCTTATTTATTAATTGATGTAGGCCAAGTGTGGGCTCAAAAGTGGAAATGCAGGTTCATCTGAAACTGGCTGCTCAATTGAAGCAGGATCCCCAGAATGCTGATTAGAAGAAACGGTTTCATGAGCTCCAA
This sequence comes from Pseudochirops cupreus, assembly GCA_028627135.1. Lineage (NCBI taxonomy): Eukaryota > Metazoa > Chordata > Mammalia > Diprotodontia > Pseudocheiridae > Pseudochirops > Pseudochirops cupreus. Next base: position 400,634,254 of record CM053580.1, on the reverse strand, counting down.
GCCCAAACAACCACTTTGATTGAGAAAAAAGAAGCTACCAATTATTATCATACCTAGCTTTTCCTCTCCTCTTCTCCCAAGCACCTTTTTAGTATCTGGCGAAACTTTATGAATTTTCTTTCATTGTTCATATCTGTGCTTTCCTTTATGCCTTATTACCACTGTTTCTTTATCATAATGATAACTCTAAGTCCTAAACAATTGTTCTTCCCTACCCTTTTCCCATGAGTCTTTTAACCCTTTTCTTGTTTAAAGGCCATTTATAAGAAACAAAGGTAAAGTAGACTCTATTAAGCTCTCAATAAATTTTTTTCTTTCACTTACAAACAGCCAGACTCCCAGCCTGACACAGACCCCCATGAACACGACACTACCACTCTGCCACAGTAAATGCAAACACACTGAGAGTACTGGGAGGTTAAGGGACTCGTCCAGGGCTATAATAAACATGTATCAGAGACAAGATTTGAATTCAAGTCCTTTAACATCAGTGGCTGATTTTCTATTCACTACTACACCGCTTCTGTATACTATAACCTCTATGAAAGGGAGGACTCCGTACATTTTTTTCACCTTTCTCACATACCAAAGACATATTTGATTTATTTCCTTTTTCCCTGACTGAACTAATTCTACCCTTGGGCAACAGGAGATGACTAATCTTATATCCACTGCCATTAATAGATGCCTCCTCTTCTTCTTAAGTATCCCAAGTAAATAACATTTTCACAAGCCAGAATAGAGTTAGTTATGTTACTAACTGTTACTCATGATTCCTTTTACCTGTAAGTCTGCATGGGCCAGTGAAGAGCACACTGGATTTAGAGTTAGAACATTTGGGTTTTTACTTTTAGGGCTCAAGATGGTTTAATTGGTTTGAGTAATTTCTAATTGTTCTAATCAGCTTTGCCATTCTTCTTTGTCCCTAACTGTAACATCGGGCAAGTCACTTAATCTTGCAAGCCCTCTTATTTGTTAATCTGTAAAATAAGGGAGGTTGGGTTAGATGACTTTTGAGGTCCCTTATAGGTCTAAATTGAACGTTCAGTGATACCCATATCTTGTGATCCTTGCGTCTGCAGTTCCAGTGAGTCTACCTAGTTACCATGTCAGCAGGTAGAATTCCTGGTCCAGTTAAGTGCCCCTTACTTTAGATGTTCCCTTAATGTTCCAGTGTAGCAAAAACATTCCTTATGAGTAGCACAATGTGCTGCATGGGATTTGTTTGGCTTCAGTGCCCTGTAGATCTAATTTCTCTGCACTGTACTGATGCAATTGTTCTGTTCTGGCCAGAAACTCTGAGGTTCTTCCCCTCAAAGATGGATTTTTTTGTGGAGGCAAACTAGGTCATCTTTTGCCTCAATTCTTCCCTAGCCCTTGACTACTGAATGGGTGTTGCTTCAGACAAATTGAGACCTCAGAAAGACCATAGCATAAAAAGGCCAAGGTTTCCTACTGCATCTGGTACCATCTCCAGTGGACCCAGATGAATCTAGAGGAGAGAGTGAGGCTGATGACTTTGCACAGCTCTGCCTCACTTAAATCCAATTCACTTGCAATCAAGACAGCTCCTTCCTGATGTCATTGGTCCTCTTCAAGAATGAAGCAGGAACAACAACAAAACCTGGTGCAACCAGATTTTTGTCACCATTTTCTTCCCTGAACTGAGGAGGGAGGGAAGAAGTATGTGAGAAAATAGAGGGTTTCTCAAGACCAGTCTCCAAAAATAATCTTTCAGAAGGTGCCTACTACTGGTTGCCTAGGTTAACATCCTTCTGCCATCACCTAAGAGTAAAAGTTAAGATGACACTAGTAGGTTCACAGCCTATCTTTTCTGACTTCCTTTCTTCTGAAGATAAGCTCTAATCTTACTGAGACAATTGGAATAAACTGTATCTAGAATTTATCTCTATCTCAGGTGCTTCTCTTTCCAGTTCATCTTTCATACATCTTAAGAACCATAAAAACCCATCTTCCTTGTTTTGCTATGTCCCTGCTCAAAAACCTGCAATAGCTCCTAATTGCCTAAGGGAGAAAAACAAAACATAAAGCCTGGCTGGCATTTAAGAACCTTCATAAATATATATTGAGCCCATTTTTTCCAATCACATTTCACAGAAAATCCCCTTTGTTTAGCTCCATACTCCAGGAAGACTGGGCTGCCACTCCCTGTTACAGTGCCTTTTTCCCTGCCTTGCATCCATCATGCAGGCTGTCCTCCATATGTAAAACATACTCCTTCATCTCCATATGTTGCAATTCTCTTCCTTCTTCAAGGCATAACTCATGTTCCATCTCTACCATGAAGCTCTTTCAGACCCTCCTCCCCCCCAGCTGAAAATGATCTTTCCTCCTTCAAACTTTCTTAGAATTCTTTTCTCTCCTTTATTTTCACTCACTCTATCTTGGAATGCATCTGCTTGCATACTTTTTCTAGGTTGGAAGCTCCTTGAGGGTAGATACTGTGTCCTAGTTCATCTCTGAATCTCCAGAACATTAATAAATGATTCTTAAAAGCACACTGGATTTGGAGTCAGGGGCCTGTCTCTGAATCTCGGCTTTTCTACTTACTACCCCTGGGACATTGGGCAAATTATTTAAACTCTCTGGACCTCAGTCTTTATAAAATACAGGAGGTGAGCTAGGTCATCTCTAAAGTTCTTTCCAGTTCTCAATCTATGATCCTGTGGTTTATAAATCAGATTGAAACAGTACAACCTGGTAGTTTGTTTGGTTGCGTTATTGATCTTTACTATAATTTGAGTGGACAAACTACACACAAATTCCAGGTTACTTAATCAGTTTGCAGCAGGCTTAAAAAAATTCAACAGTCCCTCATAGGCATTTCCTATTGTTGCTTCCCTTTGAACCTGCAGGTTTCTACTTCAGGCTAATGCTGACGCTGGTGGTCAGTGACTTTTCTGGCTAATCTACCCTCCTTTCAACCTCAGGCCAAAGCTGAGCTCTCTTTCTATTAGCTCCCTAGGTACTTAAAGGAGCTCTGTTTAGGCCCCAGGTCACTCTTTTCAGCTTCAGGTAGAAACTGTTTTTCTGTCAGTTGCCTGACCTGACAACTTGGCTGACGTTTTCTGGACTCTGCCTACAGAAAATCTCAGACGAGCTTTTGTCCTGGTTATGCATACTAAGCTTTTAATTTAGTTTTCTTGAGTTGAGGCCTCATCATTCAGCATGTACTGACTCTTCTCTCTTTCTTAGGATCGAAGGGTTTAGATGGAGAAGAAATCTTGGAAATCATCTAGTTCAATGCCTTCATTCTTTGGATGGAGAAGCTCAGTCCTAGAGAGGCTGTGACTTGTCCAAGATCACATAGAAGGCAGCCTATATAATATTCAAATCCAAGTCTGTTGACTTCAAATCCGGGACTTTTACATTAAATTATACTTCCTCTTCTCTCTTGTGTTTGCACTTAAGACTTTCCTAGCAGTTGTGTCTCTACTCTGGATTGGATCATCCTAGCTTTTTCTAGCTCTTCTCTCAGGCCATAACATCCCTGAAAAGCTCCATTAGCTCATCATAACTCTGCTTTCCCCCTGAAACTATTCTAGAGGCCTCCTTTCTCAGTCTGGCGGGTGTTACTAGATTCAAGATATATAATTAACACATTAAAGAAATATGTCATGCAAACATTTGTTTGTTTTTATTTTGTTCAGTTGTGTCTGACTCTTCATGACCCCCGTTTGGGGTTTTCTTGACAAAGATACTGGAGTGGTTTGCCATTTCCTTCTCCAGTTCATTTTACAGATGAGGAAACTGAGGCAAACAGGCTTAAGTGATTTGCCAAGGGTCACAGAGCTAGTTAGTGTCTAAGGCCAGATTTGCATTCAGGAAGACTCATCTTCCTGACTTCAGACCTGGCACTCTATACACTCTCTATCCACTGTGCCACCTAACTACCCACCATTCAAACATATATGAATTTAAATACAGATCTTGGGAAGTCAGTGCAAGTACCAACATGGCTCGTGACTTTCTTCACAGTTATGGCATGAAGCAAGCTGCTGGCCATGGTGCTGACACAGCTGGCCCATTGGTTCTTTTAACCCCAGGAAATAGCACTGAGGTAAAGTACCCTATAGCTCAGCTGTTGTTGAGGCTTGCTTAGGCAGGGGAAAAAATGCCACTTATCCTGGTACCTAACCAAGTAGACATGGGCTAAAAAGAACCAATAGAGGAGCCTCATCCATTGCTCATTATCATTACATTAATATCTCTCTCTTTAGCCCTTAACATGCTAAGACAACGGTTCTTAGTTATTTTTGCATCATAGACCTTACTGGAAGTCAGATGAAGCCTATAGACCCCTTTTCAGAATAATATTTTAAGTGCATAAAATACAAATATATAGAATTACAAAGAGAACCAATTGTACTCAAATATAGTAATCAAAATACAAAAAAAAAATTCATGTACCCCTGTTTAAGAACCCTCGTGCTAAGTATTTTGCAGTCCTTGCCACACTGGCTGAGGGTAGGAAATTATAGGCATTGGTCTTTTGATGAATCCTACCCTTAAAGATGGTATCCCTCTTTTAATTCCTAGAAATGTTTGTTGGATACAAATTGACCCTGGCCAGGCTAGATTTTCCTGTCTTCTTTTGTCCTGAGTAGGGTAGTGTCTTCTTGTGAGGTCCTTCATATCCTTTATGAGACTAAAGGTGCTTTGAAATGTGCTTTGAAGGTCTTTCCATTTCAAGATTCCTGTCTGAGAAACATTATATTGAGGCCCTATTCTTATCCGTAAACAAGGGGAATAGAACAGTGTTGAAGCACCAATACTACAGAGAGAATAAGAGTATTCACTAAATATTCAGTTTGAAAATTTTCCATCTCTAGAATTCTATGCATGTCTTTCATTTCTGTTGAAACTGATATGTTTATAATTTTGTAGAAGATCGCAAGACAATCAACAATTAATTATAAATGCAATTTTATAGTATTGTGTCAACAATAAAGGCAAAGGATTTCTTTGGCTAGTTTTAAATATGAATAACACTGTTGGAGATAGTTCAGTGATCATTGTTCAGCAAAGATGAATTATTATCATCTGTGATAAGTATCTCTACTCCAACTCAATTCAGTTAATAGTCACAGAAGCACAGAATACCAGAGCTGGGAGGGATATTAGAGATTATCTAACAAACCAGTCTCTCATCATAGATTCAATTAAAGAACAGATGAAACAGTTCCTATCCTTAAGGAGCTTACATTCTGCTGGTGGGTGTGGACATGAGGAAATTGAATCTTTTTTCCCCAAGCAAATATTTTTAAAATTAAATTTTATTTTTTCACTTAATGTTTTTTACCCTCTAACCCCCCCTACAAGAAATAAAATCCTTGTAACTTATATGCATAATCAAGTGAAACAAATTTCTACATTGCTCATGTTTTTTTTTTTTAAGTATGCTTTATTTTGAATCCTGAGTCTTTCTTTCTCTTCTCTGTCAGGAATTGAGTAGCTTGAAGCTGAAGTTTTAGAAATGTTACTGCCCAAGATATTTAATTCCATTTCAGTAAACATTTTTTGAGCATTTACAAAGTACAGAGCACTGTGTTATATACTAGGGATATGAGAATCATAGAACTATATATTTAGAACAGGGAGGGAATTGAAAAAATAGTTACTCAGCTTCATAAAAGTATTTCCTGATCTTTGAGATGACATAAAACACAACTCTCCAATTTTTAAAAATGAGGAAATTGAGATCCAGAGAAATTGCACCACTAGCTTAGTGCCACACAAGTAGCCACAGACAGGTTTGCCTGAGTCCAGAGCCAATTCTCCCTATATAACCCATTGTCCCTGTCCTGGTGGAGGTTACTACTGAACTTTAAAAGGATGAGTAGTCCAGTAGATCTGGTCTTAGTTTTTACCAGTCAATAGTCCTGGGCAATGGTATATTTCTCATTACCTCTGATGAAAAATATTAGGGACTTGGTTTTAGGGATTGGACAGAGTGTGATTCTTTTTGAAGCTTTCACAAAGCAGGCAAGAATTTCGCATCATTTTGAGTGCTGCAGGTGGAGAATTTAACAGCTGGTGGGAGTGCAAATTAGAGCCAATTATAATTTGATTGACCTGCCTTGACAATAAAACTGTCTTCCCTAATTTAAAATGCTTAGCAGGATCCTCTCTGCCCTGGTAAGGTGGCGATTTCAAACACAGAGCTGCTCAAACCAGGAAATTCTTTAACAAGGCTTTGACAGTAATAAAGATTTATTTATATGGTATCTTTCCCCCTTTTGAACTATAATGGAAAATGTTCAACCTGAAGAAAGGTACAGTGAGTGAGTGGAAAGATGTTGAAACTAAGGGACAAAGCAGTTGAGGGGAAGCACTTAGATGACTTGAAAAATTTAAGCAACTTTTGAAATCTAGGGCCAAATATGCAGGGTCTCATTTTAAGTATGTAATGCCCATGGCTATGATATTTGCATTGGAAACAAACATAAAAGCAGGGAGTTAACAGGAATCCAAGCTATTCCCAAATGCTGAAAAGATAGCAGGATAAGAAAGCTCTTATTTTTGTTTAGATTGTAGAAACTAATTTATTCCTGGAGTCACCTTTTCTAAATAGGCAGGAAGAAGTCTTGGACTCCCATCCAGATTCAATCTAGTCCTTTCCTAATCCATGAAGAAGACAAGGTCTGTGTATTTTTTTAAACTGTTTTGCTTAAGTACTTGTTTTCTTTGATCTCTAAGGATCTGAATCAGCATTATTTTTGTTCTTTTGAATAACTTCTTGAATTCCATATTCAAAGTTCCAGGTAGGTTATTTTCATTGAGTCTGTCTTGGTGGCATTTGCCTATTCCAGTATCTTTGCCAAGAAAACCCCAAACGGGGTCATGAGGAGCCAGACATAATTTTAAAAGATAACTGAACAATACACATACATTATCTATGTATGTATGTATGTATCTATCTATCTATCTATCTATCTATATGTTATGCTAATGGAATTTAAGATCTTTGGGGCCATTAATAGGCCTCCTGTGGAGCCCATTAAGGGAAGCTTGCTTAGGGGAGGCTTACTTGTAGGAAGATTTTCATACCTTTTTGTTGAAAAACCCAGATGTGGGTACTTCTCTCTCTGGTAACTATGTATGTATTACCTTGGTCAGATGATTAGATCTGTATGTTGATCTATGCTAAATTCTCAGACAGTTGGAAACCCTGTCCGTCTTTTTCTCTGATTGTATTTTCTCTATTTTCTTTGTTTGGATTTTTTCTGAAGTTCAGGGTGCTGATTTTCCCCCGAACTAGTGAATGTGATTAAAAAAGATTGTTGACCCCTTAAACAGCTACCTTTTCTAGGAAAGCAGTTCTAAGAACCCGTGCTAGCAGTCCTCCTAGGTATGCCAGTGTGGTTGCTGCTACACTATCTCTCTTCAATATTCATACTGTACTACACAATCCAGGAAAGTAGGTAGTGCAAATACTAGTATCCTCACATGAGGAAATCGAGACTGGGAGAGCATCCTTTGAAGCTTAACATGCAAAATCACCAATTAATTGCCATCAGTGTTTTGGATGCAAAAGCATTTAATGGAGAGTGTACATGATTCATAAAAACCTCTTCCAACATTCCTAAAGACCAAATAAGATTCTTCCCTATCATTCAATCACTTAACCAATAATCAACAACCATTATATTATCTGTCTATCCATCCATCCATTCATTTATTTCTTTATTCATTTTTTACTTATTTATCTATTTGTTTATGAATTGATTGAGTTATTGTGTGCTAAGCACTGTGCTACATACTGGGGTTGCAATTGAAAAAAACGAGATAGTCTCTGACCTCAAATAACTTACATTTTACTGAATGCAATAGATACATGTGTGTATGTATATATACACATACACATATGTATACATATAAACACATGCATATACACATACATGTGTTTACATATATGTTAAATTGATATATTTGTAGTGTCTACAAAATAACTGAAAAGTGATGGGAAGCACTTAAACACGGAGGAATCAAGAAAGACCTTTTGAAGCTGGTGGCATGTGAGCAGAGACTCAAATGAAACTTGTGGTTTTAAGTGGAGGGGAAGCATCTTGGGCATGGGGGACAGATTGTACAAAGCATGAAAGTGAGAGATAAAATGTTATATACAGGGAACAACAAATGGAGGGAGAGTAATGTACACTCATCTTAGAAAGGTAGGTTGGAAACAGATTGTTTAGGACTTTAAATGCCAAAAAGAAGAATTTGTATTTTATTTTAGAGGCAATAGGATGCCATTGAAATTATTTAAACAGATGGGAGAAGGGTTGATGATGTGGTTACAACTATACTTTAGGAACAGTAATTTGGCAGATGTGTAGAGCATAGACTGAAGAGGGGTAAGAGTGGGTATAGCAAAGCACTATGGAACATGAAAGACTCTTGGTTTTGTTCAATGATAGAAGTTTGAATCCAACTTCTGATAATTATTATGTGACCTTGGTCAAGTCACAAACCTCTCTGGGTCTGAAATGTTTTTCTTGTATATGGTATCTCTGGACTACATCCCCAAATTATACTTGCACTGGTAAGTTGGGTCTATTCTCCGACCTCTAGAGAACTTCTCTATGGGCAGAGAGACATTAGTGTGACAGGTCAGAAGTGGGTGGCTACATCTGATACTCATGAGTGAGTTCATGAGCACCTACCAGTGTGCTTCTCATGAACAGACAGCATATTTAATTACTTCCTAGCAAAGGTATTAACTTAATAAATAGTAAAAAACAGTAGGTATACTCCCGTATAAGTATAAGCCTTGGGGTACATACTCCTACAAATCCACACTGCTTCTGTAGGGAGAGGTGGCTCATATTTAATGCACGATAGACATATGGCACATTGTAGGATACATGTGCAGCAAAGGCAACTCAAAATTGCTAGTACTGCAAGGTCTAGAAGTTGTTTTTCTTTGTTGGGTTCTCAGTCAGTGCATAATAGGTGCAGAATCTCTACTTGGTAAGTGATTTAGCTGGGTTCCCAGGCTCTGATTATCTTCATAATCTGTTTCTTTAGGATATTGTCTGAATGCAGCATGAGCCTTCAGTTGAACAAGGGTTAAAAAGTACATTCATCAGTCTTTGAAAGGTGGCTGGGATGTTACAGAATGCAAAAAGGCATGGCAGCATATTCCTATTGGTCAAGTCAGCCTACAATATGATTTTCCATCTGTCTCCCTTTTGTACACCTTCCAAATTGTTGTTTGCCCTTCTCCAGATATGTCTTCTCCAATAGATTTAACTTCGAGAATATCACAGTTTAATCCAATTAATAGTCTATGAGGTCTGACTTTGAAGACTGGTACAAATGGGGTTGTACCACCTAGGGATCAGAGCTCCTACACAGGTACTTTTCAAGATGGCTAAATTTTCTGAAAGACTGAACTTTGGATAAATGGAATGAAATAAGATGTCATTCTGGCACATTAGTGATGATGGAATAGGAAGGGGGGAAGGAAGAAAAGAAGGAGGGGAAGGAGAAAGAGGAGGAAGGAAGAAAGTAGGAGGAGAAGAGGGAGGAGAAGAAGAAGAAAGTGATGATGATGATGAAGATGATGATGTTAACTTCTGGATGAAACTAAGGACTGAGCAGAGGTGGTAGTATCTAACCTTCTCTATAAAAATAAAACTTGTACCTGCTCATCAGTATCACATCTGTTTCTTTGCACATCACCTACAGGTCATACTAAGTAGCAAGTCATGATGCTTAATTACAAGGTTCTGGAATGCAGCCAACCTGTCCACATTTAAATGGTTCTTTTTACAATGTAGTTCCACTAGGTTGGACATGTGCACATAGATGATAGAAGGTAGCAGGATGCCTGAGCAGCTGCTGCCTTGTGAGTTGAAATAAAGGTAATCACAAGATGGATAGAAAGATGTTAGAATGACACATTGAATTATAACTCCATATACTGTGACATAGCTGTGAAGTGTGGGGAAATGATGGGCTACTGATCAATCCAAATCTGGTATGCATTATGAAATGGTGACTAGTTCATTTGGGGAAAAAGCTTTGAGGGAACTGTGAGAATGGACAGAAATTCAAACAGAGAGGAGATAAGCAAAGGACAACTACCTTCTAAAAGCATCCTTGTATGGTGGCATGCAACAGTGAAGTTGCCCAATAAACATGTTAAGTCATGATTACAGTGTCAAATATTTATTGTATCATTATTATGTGCATAGTATTAATGTATTTTAAAAATCATATCAGAGATATCTAGGCTTGTTTTAAAAAAAATGATATAGTAGCCAACTATTCTCCTTTTTTCATCCCATTTCTTCTTTGCCTTTGGTAAATTGCAGTTATGAGATTTAAATTGAACACTTTGGGATCCTAGAGTCTAGAATAATTTATGTGTTAAGTTGTGGAATTCTCCCCTGTAGGTTTTTCTAATTCTTCTACAGCAGAATAGCTAGTCATTTCTGGGAATAGGTTGGGTTTCGTTTATCTGGCTCATAGGCAGGGGAATGGATGAGATGATCCCTCGAGTTCCTTTTAGCCTTAGGGTACTATTATTATTTTCCATTCATTCATACACTCATTCAATAACAATTTATTAAGTGTTTACTGTGTGCAAAGTACTGCACACAGACAGTGAGAAAGATGCAAAGAAAATTAAGATGTGGGTACTGCCCTTGTGGAATTTATGATCTTCCCTCATGGACAGCTGTCCTCTTGGCATGTAAGGCTCTGGTTTGGCAAATCCTCCATCCTCCATCTTCCATCCTCATAATCATCTCAAGATTAATCTTCATCGACCAAACATGCGAGCGAATCCACAAGCCTACATGGAATTTGGGCTTATTACTTCAGGGTCACATCTAAATCAAAGTCTGAGTTACATGGCAACCACATTCCTGAAATGCACCATGTAACTTGAAACTATATTAACAGGATGCATTTTTTATGGAAAATGGAAGGAGGAGGAGCAGTACAATGTCCATGTTTTTGGTTTTTAGATTTGAGAGCAAGCTTAGAACCACTTATCCTTAGAACCGCTTTAATGAGAGCAACAGATTAATCTAAGGTTGCCTTCAGGGCAAATTATGAAGGCAAATATGCGTCTGGGTTGGTGTGTTCTAAAATGCTTCCAATATCGCAGAGTTAACTGAAATGACAATAGAAAGAACCAGAAGAAATCTTATTGTGGCAGAGTGGTACAGTTCTGGGGAACGTAGTTACCTTGGAGACTTTCTCTGTGAGTCTGAACTTGATCCCTGGGAGAGAAGCTTATGCTTTGGGCTGTACTCTAAGCTGCTTGAAGTCTTAGGTACTAGAGTACACCAAAGGACTGTGTAGAGATGATAAGGTCAGTGATAGCTGTGGCCTTGACAACACCTCTCTAGTCCTTTCCTATTCATGCCTGCTTTTATATGTTAGAAGTCACAGCGCCTTGGCAGTCAGTAGTTTATGAGACTCGGACACCAGCCATGAAAAAGCTTGTTTAAGAAATATACTGCACCATTCTCCAGTAGCACTCCTGACTAAATAAGCTTTTCTTTGAAGTCCATGTGGGCAGAAACTCTAAAGGCAACCTTGTGTGCTCTGCCTGTGTTACTCCCCACCCTTGTACCTTCTATTCTGTGTGGATGCTCATCATTCTCTCAATTACCAGTCTATGACTGGATCTCAGCCAAGCAGTTATATTCAAGATAATTTTTGTTTATCTGTCTACCCATAGAAATCAAGGAATCAAAAAAATTTATAGACCCACCAAAGGGTCTACAAAGAGAAATGCTTATAAACCACCATGATAATAATAAATCCCTGGTCACATGGGGTTTTAGGAATTAAGAAAAGAATAAAGCAGGAGATATTTTTATTTTTTTTAATCTGAGCCTCAGTTTCTCCATCTGAAAAAGGTCTCTAAGGTCACTTCTGGTTCTAAATCTATGATCTTATAATTGACCAATATTTACCTAGTACCTGCCAAGAACCAAACCCTGTAGGAATGTAAATATGAATTAAATTTAATTCCTATCCAGGAAGAACTCAAAATAGAGCTGTAATGGAGACAAGACACCAAACTTCATGACTGTCATGGACTCTAACTCCAATCTCAATCTGTTGAAATCTCTTCCTTATTTCAAGACCAAAATCACATCCATTTGTTTATGAAGCATTTCTTATTTTTTTTTTCTTGCTTTTTGGAGAGGGGAAGGTAGGGCAATTGGGGTTAAGTGACTTGCCCAAGGTCACACGACTAGTTTTCTGTTAAGTGTCTGAGGTCAAATTTGAATTCAGGTCCTCCTGACTCCAGGGCTGGTGCTCTATTCACTGCATACTGGGCCACCTAGCCACCCCATTATGCAGCTTTTCTTGATGCCCCATTGCCCCAACACTACCCTTTTCCCCATCCACATCAAGTAAAACCAATATCTTTGCCTCAAATTTCTCCAGTCCTTTCCATAGTTCTTATCTCACTGTCACTTGTACTATGATTATTTCTTTATATCTTTCCTATATGTTAGCTAGTAAGCTCTGAGAGCAAGGTTTTGGGGGTCTTTATGTTTTTTTGCCACTTCTCAACTGCCTGACACAGAACTTTGCACAAGCAGATGTTTATAGCCTTCTGAGCCTGGCATCCAAAATCCTCTAAAATCTCTTCCCAACTAACTTTTCCAATCTTATTTTGCACTGTTTATACATTCTGTTGCAGCCAAATTGGACTATTGGCTGTACTCTCGAATTGACCCATAGTCTTACATTTCTTTGCACGTGAGCAAATAACTCTCCCTGCATAGAATCAACTCCATTTTCATCTTTACTCTTCAGAATCTATTTCTTCTTTCAAAGTTTAAGGTCCTTTCCTCCATGAAGCCTCCTTTGAGCACTTTTTCTAGACCTTTTTTTCGTATTATACTTGTCTCTTTATATGTTGTGTATCTAGGAGAATCTAAGTTCCCTGGACGTAGGGATTATAACTATTTTAATTTTGTCCATAAGCACGCATGTGACAAATACCCTTCACATGTGTTTGCTGGATTGAACTGAATTAATAAATATTTGTTGAATACATTATACTTATCTGTGCTGATACTCTGTCACTACAGCAGAATGTAAGCTCCTTGAGGATGTCCCTTTTTGACTTTCTGTCATCAGTACCTGGCATAATACCTTACACATAGTAGGTACTTGATACATATTTCTGGAAATGACATAAAATGAATTAATGCAAAGAGGGATATGCAAATTAGGTTAAGAAGACAATGACCTACCCGAATGGAGCTGATAACCCTCAGTCTAGTGAAAAGAACAGTGCGTTTGGAGTTAGAGAATCTGGGTTCCAATTCTAGTTGTGCCTACTTTACTCCTGTAAACTTTTAACCTCTCTAGGCCACAAAGTGCAAAGGTTGACTAGGTGATATTTAGTGATCTTTTTAGCTCTAAATCTATGGTCCTGTGGCTAATAGGGTATTAGGTTGGAGTCTGGTTGTGCAGGGCCTTGATTACCAGACCAAAGAGATCAACCTCTTTTCTGTAGAAAGTGGGGAGCCATTGAAGGTTTCTGAATAGAAAACAATCTAATTTCTACTACATGCAAATCCATTTTATATTCAGACTACATTTACCTATCCCCAAGGGTCAAAAGTTCTGAAGAAGAGATGTAAAATAGTGGTGAGTTTCATTTTCTTTATTATAATATGAAAAAGGAAAGTTCAAGATGAAATTTTCATCTGTAAGTATTACATTATTAACAATTAATATGAACATTACTTAGTAGATTCTGTAAAGGGCTTTGAAGATGAGAAGTACTATACCAAGAGATAGGATTATGATGATGATTGTTATTGATGATAATAATATTAACTTGCTATCACCCAATGGGGATGTGGTAGTTGTAGACTATTTTTTTCCTGTGAAAAGGAACAAAGAATTATTTTCTCACTATTGAAGATACATATCCCTACTTTAAGACTGCACATTAAGAAATTACTCCCATGATTCCCAACCTTTTTAGAATTTGTTTAATTTTGTAAGACTTCCTTTTTTTTTTTAACACTTCCTGTTGTTCGTTTAATTTTTTTCTAAAAGAGAAAAGACCTGAATGGATATATTTAAGGAAATTATTTTTGATGCATCTAGTACTATGAACCTAACCAGTAGTCAATAAATGTAGGGTGTTCCAAAAGTCTTAGTGCAAATTTCAGCTTTCCAATTGGCCTGCTGTGAATCTTTCAACCTCTCTGGACCTGCTTCCTTAAGCACAAAATGTGAAAGTTGGTATAGGTGATTATAGGTATAGATATTAAGGTCCTTTTAAAGCTCTAAATCTATCATTCTGTGGGTGATGTGGGCACTGGTTTGGGACCTGATTATGGAGGACCTTGAATACCAGACCAAAGAGATTGAGTTGTATTCTCTAGATTATGGGGAATCATTGAAACTTAAAACTGCACTGAGATTTTTGGAACACCCTGTACTTTTGTTGAATTAAAGACTCTTGAGGTTGACCTATTTATTCTGTAGAGAGAGATCCATACTAATGTCCTGTTTATCCCAAGGAAATACAGGCAGAAGAAAGATCTTACTGATAGAGAAAGGTGGTACAGTGTACAGGTGGTACAGTAGACTTAGAGCCAGGTGGTACAGTGTACAGGTGGTACAGCAGACTTAGAGCCTGGAAGATCTGAGTTTGAATCCTGCATTGTATACTTACTCACTGTGTGTAGCAGCAAGCACCCTAGCGTACCCAGGATGGCTGCTTGCACAGGTTCTTTGATTGCTTTTCTAAAGGAAAACAACTCAAAATGGTTAACAATCTTACTTTAATCAAACATATGTCATTCACTTAGTTCAGGGGAAAAAGTCAGCACCCTGAACTTCAGAGAATACAAACAGAAATTACAAGCAGATAAAGATAAAGAAAAAATAACACAATTCAACAGACAGGGCTTCTAGCTGTCTGACCATTACAGCCATAACCAGTTAGTTACCAGAGAGAGAAGCACCAACATTTGGGTTTTCCAGGCCAGGGGGCTCAACAGCTGCACAGAGTCTCATCTGGCTAAATCACACAACTCTTCCCAAAGTGAGCCCTGAAGCAAAACCTTGCCTAAGAGGTATATATAGCCTTCTCCTGGGTCAGAGAACATCACAACCCTTGTGACCTACTGCCTAATTACAAAGTAACAATGTGTGAGTCTTCCTGAAAAACAAGACTCCCCTAAACATGCTTCTCCTGTTGGGCTCTGCTCCACTGTTCAGCAGACTCCATGTGACCACATTTAGCCTATTAGGGGGCAGAGTATATTTTCAAATCAGGGAAGGTTCTCAAATTTCCTTAGGCTTATTAAGAGGCATGGAAGATCTTCAAATTCCCTTACCATTACACTGTGTGACCCTGGGTAGGTTATTGACCTCTTTCAGCCTTAATTTCCCTATTTGTAAAATGAGCGTAATAATAGCTTTGGGGATATTGTGAGTATAATAATGTTGTGGGAATCAAATGAGATAACTTATGTAAAGCCCTTTGTAAACCTTAAAGTGCCATATAAATGCTGTTGCCCTGTGATTAACTCATCTCTTTTTCTGGTCATGTATTCCTCTGAACATCCTGCTTCACAAGCATAATTCCTGGCTCACAAGGTGATGAAGTCTGCTCACACCCACTACGGACCTCTCCATTTTCCCTTTGCATGATCCTCAATTCCACTTAGAAAACATTGTAGTCTAGGACTCTTGCTCACATTACATCACTAGACATGGAAAGATGGACTTCTTTTTTCTGGGGAAAGCTCTTACTGGTGAAAAATGAGAAACAGTTATACAGGGATAGATTTTGAGACTGATTATAACAGTTTCTATAGAAGTTTTACTGACACAAATAAAATTCCAGAATGAAGATATCAAAAGAGTCCAGAAGCAGATTCAATCAGCAATTGCTTGATATTACCAAGTGGCATAATCTTTCACTATCCTTTTCTGCGAGAATTTACAAGCAAGTTTTGATTCTAAACAAATGCCACTGTTGTCTTTTGTATCTTTCCACTGGGCAAGAAGATAGAACTAGAGTTTTTCCATTTGTTTCTTGTCCTTTTTCCAATGTCATCTCATTAAGCTTTCTTTAACCTTTTATTTAACTTCCCAGTTTCTCTCTATTTTACAAAACAGAGTAGATGAAAAAATGGAAAAGATATTTATAGGTTTTTGTAACAAATTCTATTATTAAGGACAGTGGAGCTGCCATGTTTGAATTCTAATGCCACAGTCTTAGATGTTCTGCGCAAGGAAGTACAGGAGGATCCTGTTTAACAGCATTATAGAGTCCTTTCATGTTATGACCACGTTAATCCTGCTAAGGACTTGGAACACTATATATCTAAAATATGTCCCAAAAACTGAGCAAGAAAACATACAGCAGTGGTTCTCAACTTTCCTAATGCCGCAACCCTTTAATACTCATATGTAGGCGTATCTGCATGTGGGAGGACCCACCTGGAGACAGATAGAGGAGCGGTGTCTCAATTCCTAAGACCATCGGAAATATGTGTTTTCCGATGGTCTTAGGTGACCCCTGTGACCCCTGTGAAAGGGTCATTCGGCCCCCAAAGGGGTTGCAACCCACAGGTTGAGAACCACTGACATACAAGAAATTCTGCTCCAACATAGTTCCAAACTACCTTTCTACCCTTATGACACACTCTGTCCTTCTGTTCATACGCTCTGTGTTCTGACCAAACTTGACTACCACCTATTTTAGAATTTGACTTGCTACTTCCTACCCCTGGGAATTTTTGCAAGTTGTCCCTCCTTCTTGCATTCTCTCCTCTCCACCTCTACCACCTTCTCGTCCTTCAATGCTCAGCTCAAGAGTCATCTTCACCATGAAGCTTACCCTGATTAACCCAGTTGGAAGTGCTCAAAATTTCTTAGAGCCCTTTGAATGTAACTTACCTATGCTCTTAATACACCTTAACTTGTATTATACCTTAATTGTGTATTTATATATCTTCCTAATAGACTATCAGCTTTTTGAGGTCAGGAGCCATATACTTTTTCATCTTTATGTCCCTAACAGGACCTTGCACATGTTGACATAAAATTTTATAATTAAATTTAGCTATACAAGCCAAAACAACAGAACTTGAAACATGAAACATAATATAACATCAAAGGACGCCCCCCCCAATCTGTTAACTGGGACACTTAGAACTAGGCATGATTGCTGTGGCCCTACATGGAGGGACATATGCTCTGTCCCCTTGCTTAAAAGCATACACAACCAGTGGTTCCTGGTTGATTCTCACAAGACCCTGTGATTGAGGGTGGTGCCAAAGAGTAGTAGAGTTGGATATGTCCCAATAAAGAGACAAACCTGAAAGAGGCCAGAAGCAACCTCTCCTCTCTCTTTAAAACCCTACAGAATGCACTGCTCTTTCTGTCTCAGTTGCCAATCTTTTTTGGCATAGCCCTTTAGTAATGGAGACATGTGAGAAACAACCAGAAGCATCTGGTCAGTATGTCCTTTAGCAAAGGGACAGAGCACATGTCCCTTCTCACACAGCCAAAACACACATGCCAAGTTTCATGGGCGGTGTCCTAATCTAACTGATCAGGGATTCTCCAAATATCCCTGTTCCACAAGGAATCACATTTTACTGTAAACAGCAGGTCCCAACTTCCACTTCTAGCAACTGAAATGCAAAGAGAAGCTGGTTGTGTCAGTCCAAGCTCTGATGACTGGTATTGGGTGTCTCTGTGATAGGAGGCCAGGCAACCAAACCAAAGAAGGAAGGTTAGAAATGAAAGTTCCCACAAAGGTCCCATAGAATGGGGAAGAGAATCTCTCCCATTCAACACATGTTGGCTCTATGGAGCCAGCAGGGAGGATGTATAGCAGAAGGAGCAGTATTCAAGGCCAGCGAAATATGAGACTAGAGACTGGGGCCTCATTAAAGACTCAGCTCTAGGTAAGTGATGTTTTGCCAGAAGATGGAGCTTTCGTTTCTGCTTAAATTCATATATGTTGGTTGGGAGCCTCTGGGCTTCCTGGAATTCCTATTATAAATTCCTGATAGCCTGGTAATCATTTTCAAGCACCACAGCAATAATTTCCACTAACGTTAAGTTATGTGTGACTTATTTTATTGTTCCAATGCAGTCTAAGCTCAGCAAAGATGGGGCCTTCCTCAGCCAGGGAACAGATATGTGTGAAATACTTTGCAGTTAGCAGGTGGTAAGGATGATTCAGAGAAAAGAATGCTTCAGTGAGGGTCAGAAAAACCTAGGTTCTCCACCTGGCTTTGTCATTTTGTGACCTTGGACTAGTCACAGCTTCTCTGAGCCTCAGCTCTGTACCTATAAAATAAGGAGGTTAAAAGAAGGGGGCCTCTGAGGTCCACTTTGGTTTTCTGGTTATGCAGCCTTCCAAGTCACTGCCTTTGCTAGTCATACCTTTACTAAGACCTAGAAGAGAATGATATTGAACTTGTCTTGGAAACTCGATAAATTGTATCCTTTAGGTCAGAATTTTAGATCTTGGCATTAAAGAACTCACTAATGCTTTGTAGGGGTCCTGGTTTCTTAAGGTAAGTAGAAATATTCTCAAATGAGAATAAATTCAGCCTGAAATAGTAGAGAACTGTTCTTGAAGTGAGGGACCTGTGTTCAGATATGGGCTCTGACAACTTTGAAACTTTTAAGACGCTCGGTCAATTTCCTAATCTCCCTGGAGCTCTGTTTCCTCAATTGAAAAGAGGGATAAACATATTTATACTACCTATTTTCATAGGAAAAACTTCGCTAAATGACAAAGTGCTATATAGATGAGAATTTTTATTATTCTAGGTTTTATCTTGAATACACATATGGTAATATCCATATGTACATACATGTGCATATATGAATGCTTATATGTTCAGACATGTGTATACACACATGTGTATATGTACAGATGTATATCTGGTCCCAGGCCAGCCATATTTCCCTTCCCTACTGGCTCACCTTCTGTCTCTCAAGACCTTAAGGCCAGAAGCTGTTTTACTTTTTGGTTGTACCTGTTATCCCTAGCACTTAACTTGATGCCTGGTACGTAATAAACACTTAACAATTGCTTGTTACCTATGACTGTCCATCCATCCATCCATCTACCTACCTATTTACATCTGTCTGTCTGTCTCTCTATTTATCTATCTACCTCTCTCTACATAAAAGACCTATATTTGTTTGTCTGCACAAGATATTCAAAATGAGGAAAACTATTTAAATCTAAAATGGACAAAGAATATGATTTATGCCTTCTGAATGCTTTGTTTCTTAACAGCCAGGTCTGCCACAGCCGAAACCTTGAACCGCCTCAGGGTCAAGTGTAAAAAGGATTCTGGAGTTCTCCCTGGGCATCAGAGGCCCCAGTGATCAAGAACAACGACCGAATACTGTCTCGGGCTGTCTAATTCCCCATTCATCCAGCACACTGCAGGACTGGAGTCTTGAAACAGCCTCGCTTGATGTCCTTGTGCAAGGAGAGCTTGAAAATGTTAAGGTGACGGCGCCACCTTGTGCCCAACTAGGAACCCTCCTTGCGGTAGCCGGTCTTGCAACGTGCGAGAAGTAGGGCAATTCAGCGAGTCCATCGAAACTGCTCGCTAAGGCTGGCGGGCGGGCGAGCAGGGAGGGAAGGATGCACGCTGCAAGCGTTTTGGACTTGCAATGCTTCTTAGTATCAGAGAACTCCTTGCCTGACGGTTCTTACTCCGTGCTCAAAAGGCAGCCGGGCTAGTCGCTACACCAAGGGAGGTGACGCAGGTCACTAAGTTTGTGTACTTGGTGGCTGGTCCTCATTTTTCTCTGTGTTCTGGCAGCAGGAGACAGGCAGCTTGTTCTAACTTCGAGGAGGCTCCCGGAAAGCCCCCTCGCTGGGTGTATTTCTGTAGGCGTGGGCTCGCTGGGAATATTATTACCTCATGGAGGCACGAATTTAATGGTATTTCTTCCACTCCATTCAGCACAGCACTGAGTTACAGCGAGCCCGGCTTCAGCACATTACAAACTCACATTGTTCCCCCTGGCATCGTGCTTTATGGTCCCATGTGAGAGAGCCCCAGCTAGACTGAAAGTGAACCAGTCATACACACATTCACAGGGCACACATACTTCCTGTGTGCACACCCATACAAAGATGCTTTCGGGTCAGTGCTTTCTTAACCTCTCCTCCCTTTGGCAACAGCTCACTGGTTCTTCTCTCTGATTTTCTTGGTTTCCCTGAGTCTCTTTGTCTCGCTGCCTCTCCCGCTTTTCTCTGTCTGTCTCTGTTTTGGCTTTCTCTGTCTCTATTTCTCTGCTGCTCTTTCTTTGTTTTCCCATCTCTTTTTCTATCCCTCTCCTGGTTTATCTGACTCTCTCTCTCACTCTCTCTCTCTCTCTCTCTCTCTCTCTCTCTCTCTCTCTCTCTCTCTCTCTCTTTCTCTCTCTCGTCTGTCTCCTCTCTCTATCTTTGTTTCTGTCTCTCTGTTTCTCTCTCTTCCCCCCCCTTCTTCCTCTCCCCTCTTCCCTTCTCTTTCTCTGTATATCTCTGTCTCTGTTTCTCTGTCTCTGTCTCTCTCTTCCCTTCTCTCATTCTTTGTTTCTTTGCCTATTCCTCTCTGCTTCTCTGTCTCTGTCTTCTCTCTGGTTCTCTGTCTTTCTGTTTCTATCTCTTTCTCTTTCTGCTCCATCTTTGCCTTTGTCTCCATCATTTCCACTTTTTCTCCACTTCCCTGTCTGCACAGGAAGACTGAATTCATACATGACAGTGACTGAAGGAATGGATTGATAGCCTCTCTGTTCTCTCTCTTTCCCTTTGAGATAGTTCATCCCAATTAAGCATGGAACAGTGATCTGGAATTTGGGCCAGTACTACTAATGATTCTGGCTAAAACGCCTTTTTTGGGGGGTGAGGGGAATAGGGTGGGGGAGTGAGGAGTCATTAGCAACTGACTGAACCCAGAACTTCAACCTGATGCCATTAGGAGTTGGTATTAATTTTCAGATATGTATCAACTGTTTTGCAGTTAGGAGGTGATTTTGGATTAAATTAATGCTGGCATTCCCATGAATATAGAAGGTAACTACCCATGGTCCTAGAACCCATTAGAAATTCTAATGACACATCACTTTTTCTACACAGGAGATTCTCCCTTTGTTTGCAATTATACATCTTTGCGCCTAGGGCAGCCAAAACGCAGAAGAAAGAGGGCAAAAGAAAACAAGATGTGCCCTATAAGCAAGCTCATCTGCATGTTCTTGCTTGTTAGTGTTGCTGCCTTGATCTACCTGGACCTTGTTGCATTGACCTTTTAGACTTGTCCATTTCCATAACTTACGCCTGAGTCCCTGGACTCTTGACTCTTCGTGTGTTCTGGCCCTGTATGTCTGCTGTGTCCTACAAGCTTGAATCCCTGGGTTCCTGGCTCTTGCTCTGCTCAATAACCCCTGCCCTGCTTCTTCCCCACCCCAGCCCCAGTATTACTGTCTGACATACTCTGCTCCAGAGACAGGTGGGGTTCCATTTAAGGCACTTGAGTTTGGGTTAGTGATAGAATAGGTTGAAATTTCCTAGGAGAAAGGTTCACTGCTTTCAGTCAAGTTTACAAGGAACTTAGACCAGTTCTGAGACCTTACTCAGTCGCAAAGATCCTGGGAAGATGAGGTTCTAAGCTTCCCCAGGAAGCTTATGTTGCTCTCCTGTGGGCCTTCAGGGTTTTAACTCAGGCGGTATTTGATAAACCACATGGCTGGGACCACTGAATAGTTACAATTGCTGGAACTGACTTTTGGGATTCTTTGGACTGGAGATTTTTTGGAACTGTATACCCCAAGACTGTTACCTAAGAAGAAGTCCAAGTCTTTCTCTGAATCTGAGATTTCTATTCTAAGTAGATGGGCCTCAGAAATGTAAAGAGTTCCTAATTTCTACTTAGGGTAGCTAGGTGCCACAATGGATAGAGTGCCAGACCTAGAGTCAGGAAGACTCATCTTTCTGGGTTCAAATCTGGCTTCAGACCTTACTAGCTGTGTGACCCTAGGCAAGTCACTTTGCCTCAGTTTCCTCATCTGTAAAATGAGCTAGAGAAGGAGATGACAAACCATTCCTTTATCTTCACCAAGAAAACCCCAAATGGAGTTACAGAGTCAGATAAGACTGAACAAATGAATAAACAATTTCTGCTTAATGTCTGTCATCAGTAATTTTTAATCCATTGTCGCTTGTACCTCCTCCCTCTCCATTCTGAAACAGAGTGATGAGTAATCCTACCCCAGACATTACAGTCTTTAAAGAAGAAACACGAGGACAAGAGAAAAATAAGAAGCAGACTGAGTCCTCCCAGTCTATCACTCGTACCCTGCCCTTCATTTGATCGCCTCGTTTAGAAGATTCAGTTGTTAGAAGTTTCTTTCTCGAGGATCGTAGATCCATAGATCTAGGGCAAGAAACCACCTTAGAAGTCACCTGGTCTAACCCCTTCATTTTAAAATAGGGGAAACTGAAAGTCAAAGAAATTGAATGACCAGCCTATGGTCACACAGGTTGTATGTGGCAGAGGCAGGATCAGAACCCTAGATCTATGGTTCTTTCCATTGTGCCAGGTATCCCAGTTTACTTGATTGAACTTAGTGAACTTCAGCAACACTAAGTGGTAATATGCTCCTTCTATGCATGGCCTACCATGACCTTTCATTCGCCACACTCCCCAGGATGTGGGATGTCACCAGAGCCATACCCGTTCCCATACTCTCGTGGATGGAAGGAAGCTTAGTGTAGTGGAAAGAGTATAAGTCTTAGAAAAAGTGGAAAAGCTGGATTTTAGACCTTGCTCTGTCATGTTTGGTCTATGTGATGTTGAGAAATCATTTTTACTTTCCTGGGCCTCATTTTCCTCATGTATAAAATGAGAGGTTTGGATAAGAGAATCTCTAATGTTCTTGAAGATTGAACATACTCTTACATATATGTATATAGTCCTTTCCACCCTAGTCTTGCCCTCAACTTCCTTAGTCACAGGTGAGAATAAGGATTGGAATAGACCAAAATTATTAGGAGTGGTGGACTGAGGACAATTAATGGGACAAGGGTTGGAGGTGGTGCCTTGAACATAGAAACAACTTAGTCTCTGGGCAATGGATATATACTACAAAATATAATGATGATAATGACAATGACAATGATGATGATGGTGAAATGGGAATAGTTTCTGGAGTAGAGGAAGTCAGTCCCTTTGATTAATAAACACTAAATTGCTTGTAGTAGGATATAAGTTCAGGGACCTGACCTCAGGCTCTGAATAGGACACCTGAATAGGTGTTCCCTGAGGACAAAGACTATTTCATTTTTATATTTGTATCCTCAGCAACTAGCATGATATTTTTACATATAGAAGTCATTTAGTAAATGCTTTTCAAATGTATGAATGATCTTTCTAGGGTAGTCTCAATTTCACAAAAAAGAAGTATGTGTAATTTGAAAAGAAAGAATCTTTCCTCAGAACATATATCCTGAATTTGGGTCCAGAAAACATGGTTACTATGTGTTTGAGCAAGATGACTTGTCTAAATTTGACTTAGCACTTCTAGCCCCTATCACGGGAAAAGCCTAGGAAGTGGGTAGAATAGGTTGCTGGCTACGTTGTGTGAATTCAGGGAAGGGAGTGGGACATCTTGATCCCTCAAATTCATCTTCCACTAGCTAGTTGTTACCTGAAAATCCACTATTAGAAATAAATTCTTTTGGTTCACTTGCAATCTTTGCAACATTATGGAAATTAATATGCATTTGGAAGGATAACTGATTAAGCCTTTTATGCCTTGACATCTCATACCTTATCAGCCTTTTATACATTAAAATAAATGAACCTGTCAGACCTTTCCTGAGAGAAAATTTTGATAATGAGGTGGGAGAGGGGAGAATGTGAAGATAATTGGCACCTAAGGATGGCTACATATACCCTATTGTTAGCACTACAGGAAAGTCAATGTGGCTAGATTGAAAGAAGGAATAGGGAATGACTATGTGCAATAACCCTAAGTATCAGAATGTACTGGATAAGTCCATTTTTATATATCTGAGAGGCAAACTCCATTGTGTGCCCCAGGTACCTGAGAGGCATATCCCACTGGCCACCACAGGTGACTGTGAGATGTACTCTACTGGGAGGTCCAGAAGATAATGACTAGGAAGAAATAATAAAGATTTCAAAAAGATTAGAGAAGCAATATGTATAAAATAGGTAGCCTGAGACTCTAAATGGGAAGATGATCTGAGAAGAAAGATAGACTCTCAAGAATGAAATCCTAATAATGCAATCATCAATTATCTCAATGAATAAGAAAAAAATGGAGGCACCCGTCCCACACTGAAACCAGTGTTGTTGCACAAGAAATTGATAAAGTCATTTCCCTTATCTCTTTTTGCATCAGGGGAGGAAAGGATACATATAAAGGGGTAAACTAGAGGGTCAAAGATGGCCTGATTCACAGTTTTTCAAAGGGCTTGCTCAGCTGTATTAATGCTTTCCTGTGTCACCTTGAACAAATCTTGTAAACTCTCAGTGCTTCTGTCTCCCCATTTGCAAAGTAGAAATAATAAAACCTTACCTCCCTTGTGGGAATAATGTTAGACTTAATGAGGCAATAAGAATTATAGAATGATGGAATCTTAAGGAGTAGAAGAGACCTTTGAGGTCATCTTAGTCTAACCTTGCTACCTGAACAGGAATACCTTCTGCCATGTTCTTGATAAGTGCTCATACAGCTTCTTGGTTGAATACCTCAAATGATGGGGAACCCATCGCCTCATAAAACCATAATTCAAATTTTTATTCCACTTTAATTGTTATGAGTTGTCATTTGCCTCTCACCCAATGGTTCTAGTTCTTCCCCTTAGAATCTCAAAGAATAAGTTAAATTCCTTTTTCATCTGTTTATCTTTAAGTATGTTAAGATAGCAATGATATCTTCCCAAAGTCTTTCTTGTCCAGGATAATTATCCCTGATTGTTCCTACTTGGGGCACATTCCACAACTTGCTAAAGTCTCATAAAAAAAAAACACAACACACAGAACTGAATACTCTAGTTGGGTTCTGATACTCCCTTGTCTTAGATATAGTACTTTTATTAACATAGCTCAATCAATCAATCAGCAATGATTTTTAAAAAGCCTACCATGCTCCAGGTACTATAGAAGCCTGGAGATATAGGAGCCTATATGTAGACACAAAAAGGCAAAAATTAAACAGTCCCAACCCTCACAGAACTCTTGTGCTGTAGAGTGATCACATTAACTTTTTGAAAAGTCATAGTGTACTGTTGACTTCCATTGAGTTGGCAGAGTCAACTAAAACCTTGAAATCTTTTTTTTTTCACGTGAGCTCCTATTAAACTGTGTCTAGCAACCCAGAGCTTGTACATTTGATTTTTTTGAACCTAGGTTCACAGTTTTATATTTTCTCCTCTCAAATTCCATTTGAATTTCATTTGACCCATTTGCCTAGTGTTTTTGGATCCTGAGTCTATCATTCAATGTATTAGCTATGTACCCCAGTTTTGAGTCATCTACAAATTATATGTCATTGTTCAGATTACTGATTAAAATATTAAACAGAATAATATTTTCCATTTCTTTTAGACTTATCATGAATCTGCCCTATTACTATGGGCCCTTCCAAGGAGGCTATAGACTCCTCAGTAAAAGAACACTGGGCTCTGGAGCCAGAGGATCTGGATTCATATCCTACTTCTGACACATACTGACCTGTGTGACCATGCACAGGTCAGATAACCTGTCCTCAGGTTAACCTGTCCTTAACTCTGTGCCTCAGTTTTTACATCCATATATTGAGGAGGTTGGACTAGATCCTATAATATTTGGGGTTGTAAATGGGTAGTCAGCTTTTCTGATGTTTAAAAAATTTTTTTATTATAAACTTAACAGTCATCAACATGAACGTTTCAGTATTCAAAGAAC
Source organism: Pseudochirops cupreus (assembly GCA_028627135.1). Lineage (NCBI taxonomy): Eukaryota > Metazoa > Chordata > Mammalia > Diprotodontia > Pseudocheiridae > Pseudochirops > Pseudochirops cupreus. Next base: position 400,608,272 of record CM053580.1, on the reverse strand, counting down.
AAAAAAAGGATTATATATGAAATTGTAAATCGCTTTTTTTAGAAAAGCAAATGTTATATTTAAATGTATATTAAATTAAATTAAATGTTGTGCCCCTTCTGAATTTAATGAGTATTTTTTTAATGTTTTCCTTCCTTCCTTTCCTCTTTCCTTCCTTCCTTCCTTTCTTCCTTCCTTCCTTCCTTCTTCTCTTCCTTCTTTCTTTCCTTCCTTTAATTAATTAAGACTTTGTGATAGAGCATTTATGATTCTTACATGTTTTAAACATTTCTTTTGTGTGGAAGAAATAAATAGCTGTCCTTTACATGCTTTGCATTCTATTTTGAATATTTTTCTACTCTCTTCTTGAGAGAGCCTAGACAAGAGCCATACTCAAGCTTTAAGCGATTTTCTTTGGAGTTACAGAACGGGGAGTAGAATCAGAAACAAAAAGGAGCATCTTGACCCCCTTTTTTAGAGCCTTTCAAAACTGAACTTTGTACCCACTGGAGTCCAGAGCTCAGGAATTCTCAGTGGAAAAGGGCACCCTAGTCTACTTGGGCTAGCAGCATCATAGACATCCATATGTTTGTATGTGTGTATCTATGTGTGTGGGTGGATATTAAAGGGTAGAAGGATTGGTAGAAAATAGACTGGTAGAGCTGTTGAAAACAAGAATATCCCTTAGTGGGTTTATTACTGGGCCAGAATAGCTAGCTGCCATGAGTCAGAGGTTATTCTGTTACTCACACAGTGGCTGCGGGTGTGTTTCCTGATAAGAGGTTTGTTATGCCAACTTTGAAGTGGCCAGAGGATGCCAGCAGTGAGATCTACTTTTTCTTCTGGACTGAGGCTTGCCCATAGCTCCAGGGCAGCATATGAGGAGAGAGCAGGAAGCTTGTTGTTGGGGCCTGGGAAATTGTGTTGCTATTGTTGGCCTCAGCTCAGAGGAGAGAAAAAAAGTCAATGTCTCTAAAGGATTTTCTGATCCTTCAGAACACAGGTGCTAGAGAAATAAGTATTAGGGAAATTATTTTGCCTGTGTTTCTACTTTTCTTTCTGTTTTTCTTTTCTCTTTATTTCCTTTCCCTTTTACTTTCTGTGTTGCCCTGTGAATAAATGTCTGATGGCGATATTACCACAGGAAAGGGAAAGAGGCATTTTGGTCTTTGGGGGACCACAAAACTGTGACTGGGGTAGAGAACAGGGCCACACAGACACACAGACCAATGTGACTGAGCCAGGGAGACTACGCTAAGGCCTCATAAAAATTTGTATTCCCCTACTGACATCTGTTCCTGCGTCCTGGAAAACAGTAATGCCAGAAACGCTGTTAAAACACATACTACCTACCATCTGGGAGATGAACACAACTTATATCACTCCCAGACCTGGTGGCAGATCGGTGGGTTGTTTGTATAACATGGAATAATGAAGACAGGGAGAGAAAAGGGGGAAGGCAGGACATGTGGCTGTTGTAAGGAGGTATAATTGGTGTGTGTGCAGAGTGTGAAGCACTCCCAATCGCATAAGAGGTAGGAGGAAGTTTGCCCTGGGTTCAACAGAAATAAGTCCCAATCTTAATCTACCCTTTTGACAATAAACAGCTGATTTACTCTATGTCTGTGGAGTAACAGTGACATCCTGTGGCCAATTCAGTGGATCCAAAGGGTTCCTTTACAGACAGATAACAGCAGCTGTTTTGGTTTCTGTGAGCAGCAAGTATACATGGCTACCTTTTTGGATAATCAAAAAAATGGGAAGAGGAGGTTGAAGAATGGGGCTTCTTAATTACCCCCCTTTTCTATGGAGTATTAGGATTATGGATCTAGAGGTAGAAAGGACCTCAGAGGCCAGCTAGTATAATAATAACCCTCATTTTATCCATGGACTTGAGGTCTGAAGAGATGAAGAGACCAACTCAAAGTCATAGAGGTAGTGAAGTCTCTGAGGAAATGTTCAAATGCAAACCTCCTTACTTTTTTCACTGTACTGTGTTGCATGGGGACAGTCTGAAATGTAGGTGGTAATATATTTAGAGGCAGATATTTCTTCACTTTACATGCCATAATTTGGATGTCTGATAAATATATAACAATGATAATAACAAAATGAAAACTTGACAAATGAGAGTCATCTCTTACCTTAGGGAGTAAAAAGATTTGTTTCTAAAAAAGCCACCCTGTGCACATGATACCACTGATGTTTACTAAATGTCTGTTGAATTGAATTAAACAGAATTCAAGCCTTGCTTAAGTGTACTTAATTTTCCTGGTATTTAATATTAAATGCTTTTTTTTTAGATGAAATGACTATGTGTTTTGACCACAGAAAGAGGGACATTTCACAGGTAGTAGGGAAGAAAGCAACTCTATCCTTGATGCTATTTAAAAATTCAAACTAATATAAAGAAGTTACGTGAAATTCTTCTCTTTACTAATCAAAAGCTTGGGTCAGTTTTGTTAAATCTGCCAGAGTATTCAGTTCTAAAATTCTTGGGGTATATCCTCATACAGAGTTAAATTGGGTTATTAAAATGCACACACACACACACACACACACACACACATACATACATACCACACCATATACTATATACACACACAGATATCATACCATATACTACATACATACACACATATACTGTTACAGGACTAGCCCTTCGGGGATGGTAGGAGTGAGTGAAACAATTACCCCAGGTCCTTTCTTTGGTGCTAGTAGTGGGGTCACAGAAACTCAGAGTTAGAATAGTTCTCTGAGTCACCTAGTCCACCTCATTTTTGAAGTATGAATCCCCTTGATCACATTCCTAAAAATAAATAGTCATTTATTGGGAGCAGTAAACTTGCCATTTTCTGAGGCAGGCTATTCTACTTTTGGGTAGCTGTAATTGTTAGGATGTTTTTCCTTACATTGAGTCAAAAATCTGCTTCTCTGAAACTTCTTTCCATTGGTCCTGTGGGGCCAAACAAAACAAGACTAATCCTTCTTTCACAATAAATCTTCAAATATTTGAAGACAACAATCTTGTCTTCCCTGAGGTTGTCTTTTTTTCCAGGTTAAATATCCCCTGTTCTTTCAAGGGATCCTCCAATGGCCCATTTTCAAATCCCCTCTCCATCTTATTCACCCTTCTGTGAATATATTTTGGCTTGTTAAAAATGTGGCATGCTGAACCTAACACAATATTCCTTTTACCTAGAGTGGGTGACAGAGAAATGACACCAGAACTCCCCTCCCCCACCCTATCACTCTGCAAAATGTGCTCTTGTACGTCCCTAGTGTCCTTTCTATATTATAGACGGAGCTCTCAAACATGCCCAAAGGTTGATGGGGCAGAGTCTCTGACAATTATCATCTCTGAGACACAGCCTAGGCTGTCTCAGAAAGGTCTTATTATCACAGACTTACTTGTATTGGAAGGCTGAGCCCTTAGCCACCAGGGAGATGCCAAGCATAGCCCAGCACACAGATGTTCAGGGGAAGGGAAAACACAGACAAAATGTACAGCAATCCTGGTCCCCTTCCCATGGGCTAGCATAACTGGGAGAAACCCACAGAAATCTGACCGCATTAGGGAAGCAGGACAGTCTTCTGGTTAATCCAAACAATGCAGTCGCAGCCTTTATGCACCCCAGAGAGCTACCTGGGACTATTTTATTCTTGTCAAACAAGCAAATCTGCCTTCCAATTCTAGGACAATAGTTAATACAACAAATACTGACAGTAGGCACCATTCTTCCTCCTCCTTAAATCTCCTTGATATGTTCTTGTGAGTCCATCAATTCAGAGAGCTTAGACAGACACTGTGGATACATGAACAATGAACTAAACTAAAAACTGAAGAGACTAGTTGCCTTTAGGAAGCTCAGTCTTGCTTTAGATGACTCCAAACTTCACCCTGAAACAAAGACCGGACTTTTTTTTTAAACATCACTTTTCTTCTGATGGTTCTGTACACCTGCAAGTCATAGAAATCTACAATATGGGAAGAATTTAAAGTTGTAGGTCATTTAAAGGGCAAAGAAAAAAGTCAACATGGGTATTAGTTTATTGCCACATGATATCAATGAAGAATCACAAAGGAGAAGTTGATATCATAAAGGCTATCATCTGAAAGATAAATGACAGAAAAGGAAGTGGGCAGTTTATATGATAACTGACGAAAAGCCCGCATGCTCCATTGGTTATTCAATGTCAAAGATCTACTGGAAAATTCCCAGCACACTGGGTAGACCCCTCTGGAGGACCAATTGGAAGGTATGGACAAAGATCACTAGGGATGAAAAGGCATTGATGGGTTGTGATGATGGCATGTTTGGAGAGAACAAATATAACAATGAGATTGTAGACTCACTGAACTGCTGAAGCATGCATACCTGCTAGCGTTTCCATAAGTGAATGAAAGCCAGCTCTGCTACATTTCTTAGCCACGGTGTTGACCAAGCTAGCTACTGCCTTTTCTTTCACTATTCCTGGCTGTGACAATGTGAAGAAAGAAATGGAAGACAGGGTAAAATATCTGTGGTCTATGTGTGAGGGAATATCTGTGTATAGGAGGGTGCCTGAATCCTACCATTTCTAACTAGGTTTAAAAGAAACATTGCTACCACCAAAAGAAAAGGAAACATGTAGTAATGCTTTGCCAAAGAGGAGGATTATGAGTGAGAGAGAGAGAGAGAGAGAGAGAGAGAGAGAGAGAGAGAGAGAGTGGGAGGGAGAGAGAGAACAAGAGAGAATGAGAGAAAGAAAAAGAGAGAACAAGAGAGAGATTGAGAGAAAGAATAAGAGAGAGAGAATGAGAGAAAACACAAGAGAGGGAGGGAGTGAGGGAAGGGGATAGAGAGAGAGAAAGAGAGAGAGGGAGAGAGAGAGAGAGAGAGAGAGAGAGAGAGAGAGAGAGAGAGAGAGAGAGAGAGAGAGAGAGAGAGAGAGAGGACAGCACACTTTCTTTAATTATGGACCCCCAGAAATTGTAAACACAAGAAAAAAAGGCAGAAGAAGGAAGAGTGAATGACAATCCCTGATGGTTTTCTGAGCATCTTACATATTAAGGTGTTATAACAAAGACATTTGAAGCTGTGGCTATGTGGCAGGTTTGGGGAGAGAGGGAAAGAGGGACTTGATATGTAATTTTTTTTCATTGACCCATTCTTGCTGAAGCTCAGCATAAACACTCTTTGCCACATGAGAGTCAGATGTGAGGGCTGCCCAGAGGTGATCTACATAACATGCAATTGGAAAGGAAGGAACAAAAAAAGGGAAGGAACAGGGGTTAGGTAGCCAAGAAAATGCCAATAAAGAAAGAAAATGTTGAAGATTAGCAGCAAAGAAGGCTTTCAACAGGCAGTATTCTCTTAGGCCATTTTAAAGTTCTCCAAAATCATGATAACTTAATTCCTGTGTCAATAAGGGTTTCACCTACTTTTAGGCCCATGGAAGAGAAAGGACAAGGCAAAAGTTTTTTTCCCCACAGGGCAAAATCTATGAATTTCATTCCTCAAGTTGACTGAACTGAGCAGAAACAAAAGAAAGAGCTGGCCTGAAGCAGCTCAAATCTCAATTTCACCTTGGTAGAGCTGATTAAATGTGGAAAAAAATGTGAATAATTTCTCTGTCTCCCCACCAGAGCTCACTGCAGGCTTACTATGTATTCCCTAAGCTCGATTTCCTTTTCATTCTTTCCTTTGTCTCTGTAAGAGATGCACACAATATTAGTTGCTACTTGTTGATGCTTGAATATCTTTCATTTGGCACGGCCTGGTTAGTTTGGGTCTTTACAGGGATGGCATTAACTTTTCCCTTTCTTTCCACAGCAATGGCCAGGGCTATCCTTCCACATTTCTGTTTTTTCTCCAAGGTTGTTCTCCATTTCCAGCTTCCAGGACAATTTCCACATAAGGAGAAACTACTGATAGGGTAGTTTCCACATGGGTCAACTGAAAGAACCAGCCCGTTAGCAAATAATTAGCCTATCTGATGATGGGCCCACCTACTCAACTGTGGAAAAATATTAAGGCCATTCAAAATTTAAAGGTTATATTTATTAATATTCCAACAGACAATGCATTTATTAGTGAGATGCTCTTTCAATAACAATAAAGACCAAAACAATAATTTGGAGACACTGTGAAACAGTTTTCAAAAGAAGAATTGCAACCAATTAACAGTCTAGGAAAGATTGTTCCAGTCACTAAGAAGAGAAAGGCAAACCAAAACTACTCTGAGGTTTCAACTTGCATCCAACCAATCGACAAAAAGCTGAAGAAAAGTTGGGAATAGTTAATGTTGGAAAGATTGGGGAAGGATAGTTCTGCTGATAAGCTATTAGTGGAGCTGTGCAATGGGACAACTGTTCTGGCGGGGGATCTAGAAGAATGATTTTTTTTTTATTAGACATGAGATATTTATTTTGTGAGACAATGTAAGTGATTGTAACTCCCCACACACTTCCGATTAAGTGCAATAGGAGACAGTCATGTGTAATCTCTACACAATAATGCACCTCGTCCTTTTATTTTTAGTTATTGCACAAAAATCAAATCATAAAGACCAGTCAACAAGACATGTGGACTTTAGGTAGCTAAGCCTATATAATGAGAAATTAGAACTGGACACAAACTGGAAGGGTTAAGGAATAGGAATTTAGTCAGATAGAATGCAATTAAAAGTAACCAAAATCAGTGTTCAAATATAATTTTCTTCAATATATTAAAAGCTCTCTTTAAATCACATTCAGGCAAGGTACACATTTTTGTTTAGAAGGATGTTAAGATTTCAGTGTTCTTACCCCTTGACTTACCCCTTGAATCACACTTCTCGACATATGTCCCATTGAGAGCAAAGGCAGAGAAAAGGTCTCATAGGATCCCTAAATAGTCATAGTAATATTTTTGTAGTAGTAAATAACTACACACATATCTCCATTGATTGGGGAATGGATAAACAAAGTTATGGCATATGAATAGAATGGAATATTCCTGTAGCGTACAGTAAGAAAGGATGAATATGAAGATTTCAGAGAAATATTGGAAGAATACAAGTGATACAGTGAAAAAGAATAGGAACACAATATACATAACCATAAAAATTGGAAAGAACAAGGAAGCCAAAATGGAATTTCATATTGTAATGATCAAGCTGGTTCCCTAAAAAGAGAAGAGAAAATGTACCTTCCTCTCATCTTTTTTTGGCAGACTTGGTTTACATATTAGTTAGTTTTGAGGAACTGCATTTTCCCCCCTTCTCTTTATCTAGAATGACAAGTCATGGTTCATTGAGTAGCAGAAGGGAACAGGGATATATGAAAAAAAAAAATTAAGGTGATGTAAAAACAAAAGATGAATAAAAATTTAAAAATGAAGCTATTTGTGGCATATTACAAGTTTTGAAAATTTAATTTTCATGGCTTATAAAAATGCAAAAAGAATTTGTTCCTTCATCTTGCTTATTTGTAAGTAGAGCCACACAACCATTCTAGTGTTTTGTTTTAAATAAATTTTTATTTCTGTTTTTTTTGTCATCACATCACAGTCACACCTAGGGAAAAAGAAAATCTCCTCCTCCACCTCCCAGAGTACATCTTTTTCCCTTGGAACAAAGATGAATAGTTAAACAAAAACCATATAGAGTGACCAAATCTGACAACACGTACGACCTTGTGCTCATTCCTACGTCTCCTTGCAGGAAGGTGGGAACTATGTTTTATTTTCTATTTTCTGGGACAATTGGGTTTTCAATTACTCCAAGTTCAGCTTCCTTTTAAGGATCTCTTTCTTTTGCATTATTGTAGTCGTTGTATATAATATTCTTCTGGTTCTGCTTATTTTACTTTGTGTCAATTCAAGGTATCGTTACATTTTTGTCTTGAATTCCTCATGTTTGTCATTCCTTACTGTACAAAAATATCTCATTAGATTCCCACACCACACTTTTTTTTTGCCATTGACAATTCGATGGGTACCCATTATTTTTCTGTTTTTTGTATCATCATGCTTTTGAATGATCCTATTTTATTTTTGCTAAGTTTAGTTTAGTTTTTTAATTTGGGGAAGGTGAATCTAAAACCAGGCAAATCTCTTCACATGGGTTATAAAGCACCAGTAAAGTCTATTTGGAACCCAAGTATTTAGTGTTTATTAAAATAAAAAGTAAAGCTAATACACTTTGAAACATTTTTAAAGCACAGTAAACTCAGGTTTATAACTAACATTCCTGTTTTAAGTCTCTGTGTGGTCCAGATGATTGAAGTTGTTTCCTTAAATGCCGAATGTAGTCAGGTTTTGCCCACACAGAAATCTCCAGGGATGATGCCAATACATTCAAGCTGGCATTTCTCTTCCTCAGGCCCATTTCCTTCGCTTCCCCCATTTCCTTTCACATCCCAACCAATTTTGTCCAATCTAATAATAGGGATAAATGAGGTCCATCGTACACAGGGTGTCTTGAATCTCTTCATTTCTCATTCATTCAGTTTGATAGCTATCTCCATGATGAAGAAAGTAATGTTGAGGCAGCTTGGCAGCCTCGTACATATGATTCCCACCATAGTAGCTGACGTTTAAATAGTACTTTAAAGAGCTCTTTCACATACATTAGTTCAATTGATCAATAGACATTTATTAAGCACCCACTGTGTGCAAGGCACTATGCTGGGGAAATAAAGCGGCAAAAGACAATTAGTCCCAGTCGTCAAAGAATTCACAATCACAATGACTCCATGATATGCTTTAGGTATTATTACACCTATTTTACAGATGACAAAACAGTCTGATAGAGGTTCAGTGACTTGCTCAGAGATTCCTACCTGAAATTATGAGATGAGATTTTAAGCTAAGTTCCCCTCAAAATCCAGTCATCCCTCTTCTCAATAGACATCACAGTTACATCCCCCTTTGTCCTACCTTTATTGGAATTTCTGCCTGGAGTTTCCCTTAACAACATCCTCTGCACCATTATTAGCCCATCAATGGATTTGAGTTTGAACCCCTCTACTACTTCATGGAGATGTTAAAGGCTGCTATGAAATAGTTTTCTGTTTCAATTCAAATCCATGGAAAGTTTATAATTGTGTGTGATTGGTGTGGGTGTGTAAGCATTCTGCAAGTTTCCCTATAACACCAGCTTAAAAATCTTAACCTTTCTTTTTAGAAGCAGATAGCCTACAATAATCAGAGCAGGTATTATCCATTAAAGAAGTATGCCTGTATGTGCCAGCCTAATACATATTACGTTTGGAACAGTGTTGGTTAAAAGAACTGTTTTAACCTGTACTGGTTACTGTTCTGATTTACATATCAGTTGGTGCATGTGGACAGATCCTTGGTCCATGATTTTGATTTTTCAATATGAAAGAAGGCATGAACTTTATGTAAATGAAAGGCAAATTGCACTTCAAGTTCTGTTATCTTCATTCAATGTATATGGTATTTGTTTTTTTAAAATATATTTCATAATACCAAAAAAAAAAAAAAAAGAACATCATCTGAACATGTTTATTGAGCACAAAAGTCTGTTTTGCCTTGTAGACATTAGGGCTATTACCTGTAGTCCCATCAAAGTCAACAGCCTTTGTGGTTAGTTATCTCATGTTCATTTGCCTTTTCCCAACTAGATTATAAATTCCTGGAGGATAGAATCATGTATTGTTCTTTTTTCTACTGCCTACAGAACCTATCACAAAACCTAACTCCAAAGGTGCTTAAAAGAGATTTATTTGAATGAAGGTAGGGGTCTCCCTAGTTTGCCCTTCTACTTAAAAATAACAATAAATAATAGCTCATAAATGTATAGCATTTTTACTGTTATAAAACAATTTACATACATTATCTCATTTAATCTTCACAATAACCCTGTGCATGAATGAATGAAAAAGCATTTATTAAGTGATCACTCTCGGCGAAGCAGGGTGAGTTTTGTGGTCCAAAGGATTATTACATTAATTTTACAGGTGATGATATTGAGGCTCATAGAAGCTAGGTTACTGGTCTAAGATCACATTGATAAACTGCCACTGATTGGAGCAGGGCCTGGATGTAAACCTAGTTCTCTTAACACCAAGTCCAGTGTTCCTACTCCAACTCACAGAAGTGACAACATGGTAAAATTATTAACTTTGAAATTTGTTGTTGAGTTATTTCAGTTGTATCTGACTCTTCATGTTCCCATGGTTTGCCATTTCTTTCTCCAGTTCATTTTACAGATGAGGAAACTGAGGCAAACAGTGACTTGTTTAGGATCACACAGCAAAAAGTGTGATTTAAGCGATTCATGAAGTATCTGAGGCCAGATTTAAACTCATGAAGATTAGTCTTGCTGGTTCCAAACCCAGTGCTCTATCCACTGCACCATCTAGCTGTCCCTGAAGTGAGAGGATGTCCACCAAATCCTGCTTCTGATGTTTACTAGGTATATGATTTTAGGCAAGACATTTCACTACCCTAGGCTTCAGTTGGGTCCTCTTTGGATTAGAAGATCTTTGAGGCCCTTTCCAGCTTTGTATTTATGTTCTATGATCCCTAGAATCCCTAGAGTTATAATTCCCTGAACCAACTTCTCACCTGTACACAGGAATACGCAAGGCTATAAATCTGCCAATAGAAGATGGATGTCTGAACGGGGGATATTTATTGTGGAGGTTGGTCTGATTGGAGCCTTTTAATTTTGAAGTGTCTGGTTGAGAACTGGCTGTCAGCCTTTTACATTGTGCCTCTACAATTTTCTGACTCTTTAGAAAGCGTTCTTTCCCCAAAATTGAACATGATGTTAAATCCTGCTTCTCCTTTCTCAATCTTGTGCTCCCTTCCTGCTCAGGAGGAGGGGAGAAAGACATACCTTCTAAAGCTCAATTCGGGCTCTCAGTCTAGATCTTGGACTTGCAAAACCAACAGAATACTATATTTACTTTCTGCTGTGAAGGTGAAGGAGTAAGAAGAATTTCAGAGACCAAAGCCACATATTCTCTCTGCCCCAAACAACAGTAACTACAAAAAATGAATAAATAACAACACATGCACAAACAAACCCAAACAAAAAAAACACTCTACAAACCACCAGGTTTTCCATGTTTTCATCAGACCGTTTACACCGGTATACTAATGAAGGAAGTGATGAGCGCCAGCTTAAATTCCCAGTACTTTTAGCACAATTTGAAGTGCTTGAGAAGAGGTGTGTCTGTCAAATGCTAATGACTTAAAATTATTTCTACTTTAGAACTGAGGGGAAGGGGGCAAAGTGGACCTGTCTGCTTCTTTAAAAAACATCAGCATCTTTTGCCTTTCTTTGTATCTCTAGCTTAGCACAATGTCTGGGACTTAGTGGGTGCTTAATGAATATCGATTGACTGGTAAGCGGTCAAGCCTTGAATCATTTAAAATTTGAGTCTCTCTTCATAGAACTGATGAGAGTGGTGGGAGAGAAAAGTAGTTTACAGAGGTTGTAGATCCCTGTCTCCATGAGCTGGGTCCCTAGAAGTGGCTAGAGAGGCTTTGCTTCCAGGATCTTCTTATTAAGGTCTCATTATAGTTCCCCTGAAGGAAATAACAGGTATTTTAAAAGTATTATCACCTTGCTCCAGCACAGTAAAGAGGAATCAGCTTTAGATTATTTCCATGGTGACTATTAGGGTACCCTAGAATGCCCTTCCTCTTGTACAGCAGGATTTGGGACTGGAGAGAGAAGGGAGAATACTAGGCAACCTGGATTACTGCACTCCTTCAAGTGAAAGCTGAAACAAGAGCGGATTGGCTACTGGGAGTCTATTGTCTATAATTGGCTGGTATTTTTCTTTTATCTTTTTTAAAGTGCTACCGATGCCTTGTGTGTGTGTGTGTGTGTGTGTGTGTGTGTGTGTGTGTGTGTATTTGCCCCTGTCCTCCCCACAAACCTCCCTATATAACAAAACAGTTAAATGAAAATAATTAACAAAAATTATCTTGCTGTCTCATGCATATGAATCTTTTTCAGTAGCTATAAACCCCCATCTCTTACCAAATGAAAGGAAGGATGTTTTATCAGCTGCCCTTTCTGATCAAGATTAGTAGAGTTCAGCTACCTTTAGTGTCTTTAAAATTTGTGTTATTATAGTTATTGTGTATAGTGTTCTCCTAGATCTGTGTTCTTTATTTTGTACAAGTTCAAACAAGTTTTGTCATATTTTCAGGTTTCCTTGTATTTTTGTTTGTTCAATTTTTACACTGCAATAATTTTTATCGCATTCAAATACTACAATTTATCCAGTCATTTCCTAAATGGTGGACACCCACTTTCCACTTATTTTCTATTACAAAAAGTGAGATTCCAATCATTTTCTCACACAAATATGTGTACACATGACCATTTATGACAAATATTGGTATGATTGGATCAGGGGATATGAACAATTTAGTCACCTTTTTTGTAGAATCGCAAATTGTTTTCCCTAAGAGTCAGACCAATTCATAGCTCTATTGACAGTGTATTACTGGGCCTTTCTTCCCACAGTCCTTCTGACAATGAATATTTCCATCTTTTAACGACTTTTCCAATCTGCTGAGTGTCAGGTAAAATCATAGAGTTGTTCCATATTGTATTTCTCTCATTACTGAGAATTTTTTAAAAAGTTATTGCTTATCATTTGTACTTCTTTGCCTGAAAAGTGCTGTTTCTTAAAGGAAATAGGAATCCAGAAATTTTCGCTTACAAAAACCCTGCTATTAAAACATTTTGAGTAAGGCAGGATTTATGTCAGAGTAAGCAAGGATGCATTGGGATGGGCAGCATTGAAGGAGGGTCCAATCAGTGAGGTCACAGACAATGATAATAATTATCATTTATATAGAGCCTACTATACGCCAGTTCTATACTTAGTGGCTTACATATATTATGCCATTTAATCCTCACAACATTCTTGGGAGATGATTGGTGCTATTCTTATATCCATTTTACAGCTGAGGAAACTGAGGCCAAGAAAAGTTAAGCAACTTGAGCAGCATCACTTAACTAGTAAGTGTCTGAGGCTAGATTTAAACTCAGGTCTCCTTGACTCTAGGTCTAGCGATCTATCCACTGTGCCACCTTGGGCCCTCACTGGAAACTGCTTCACATCCCAGGGGCAGGCTGTGTTAGGGAGAGCTGATCTAGCTGAGATAAGTGCCTGGTTGGATTCCACCTAGGTATATCCAGAGCTTCCCTCTTACAGGCTCAATCAGTCAGTAAACATTTGTCAAGTATCTGTGCTCAGCATTGTGCTAAGTGCCAGGGATACAAAAAAAGTCAAAAGACAGTTCCCACCCTCAGGGAGCTTATAATGTAACGGAGAAGACAGCACACAAATCAATATATCCAAAGCAAACTATATACATAGATGTATATGTATATGTGTGTATATATGTACAGATATGTCTATATATATAGATGATAAATAGGAAATAATTAATAGAGGGAAGGTGCTAGAATTCAGAGGGCTTGGGGAAGTCTTCTTGTCGAGGGTGGGATTTTATTTGGGAAGCCAGGCAGATCACTAGCCAGAGCAGAGGAGGAAAAGTATTTCCAGGCATGGAGGATAGCCAGAAAAAATACCTAGAAGTCAAGAGATGGAGTGTCTTATTCATGGAGAAATTAGGAACCCAGGTGTCATGGTGTAAGATGTAAGAAGAGTGGAAAGGTGGGAGGGGACAAAATTACGAAGGGTTTACATGCCACACAGAACATTTTGTATTTGACCCTGGAGGCAATAAAAAGCCATTGGAGTTTATTGAGTTGGTGGAGTGGTAAGGGCAGGGGTGGGGTGTGTGACATGATTGGACCCTACTTGAGGAAAACTGCTTTGGTGTCTAAATGGAAGCTGGGTTGGAGTGGGGAGAGACTTGAAGGAGGCTATTGTAATAATTAAGGCATGAGATAAAGAAGGCCCAAACTAGAAATGGGTCAGTGTCAGAGGAGAGAAGTGAATGTATTCAAGAGATTTTGTAAAGGCAAAATTAACAGGCCTTAGCAACAGATTGCACATGGGGGCTAAGAGCAAAAAGTCCAGGATGACTCCTAGATTTTGAGTCTAAGGGTTTGGGACAGGATTTGGGAATCATCAACAAAGAGATGGTAATTAAATCTATGGGCACTGATGAGTTCACCTAGTGAAGTAGTATAGAGGGAAAAGAGAAGAGGGCCCAGGACAGAGACCTGGGTGGCACCTACAGTTAGAGGCATGATCTAAAGGAGGATTCAGCAAAGAAGACAGAGAACAAGTGGTCAGATAGGTAGGAGGAAAACCAGGAGAGAGTGGTATCCTGAAAACCTAGAGAAAAGAGAGTGTTGAGGAGAGAATAATCAAGAGTGTCAAAGGCTGCAGAGAGGTCAAGGAGGATGAGGACTGAGAAAAGGCCGTTGCATTTGGCAACTAAGAGATCATTGATAATGTTGGAGGGAGCAGTTTTGATGGAATGGTAAGGTCAGAAACTAGATTGTAAGGAGTTAAGAAGGAAGTGATATAAATGTCTGACTAGTGTTTTCTCCAAACATTTCTCCCCCTATCAACTCTGCTCAGTGACATCTCCTTTAAGGTTCATTCCATCCAAATATGTCATGTAATCCACATCCTGGTGGCTGGACCCCAACTTCCCAAGCTAATCTCCCTCCTTTCTTAGGGAGTTCAATCTAAGGCTCACAATCTTTCTTTCTGCTCCAACCCCAACTTTATATTGGGGGACTTCCATTTACATGCTGATGTTCTTTCAAACACCCCATCTTCCCAGTACATCATCCTTGATTTCTGTGATACACACTGTCACTCTGTCTCAACCACATCCAGGGGTGGTCATACTCTTATGCCAAGAGTTCTGTCTCTAGAATCCATAGTTGTGAATTTATTCTCTCTGACTATAACCTCCTGTTGTTGCAGCTGTCCTGATCTCACTTTCCTTCCTTTAAAATTTAAATCCTTTAGTTAACTAATTAAGGTTTATATTGTCCTTAAAACTTGAATCCTTTGTCGCATTGTCCTTTTACCCTCAGTGGCATCCCAGATTCCAATCCTAGATTTCTCTACACATTCATCTTCTTCACTCCTAATGTTAAAGATGCTAGAGTGAATCACGCAATTTTGTCAATTGGGTCTTACAAATTTATGTTATTTAATTTCCGCTGAATTCTTACTACTGTATGACAATCCTTTTAGCTTTTGCTGACCGAATCTATCAACATTATAAGCCCCACAATGACTGTTCCAAATTGTCTTTTCTATTGTTAAGCCACACACGCACATACCACCATTTAATCCTTCTCTCTCAGCAGAGGACATCACCTTATACTTCACACACACACAAAACTGAAGCCAATTGTTTCCCATAGTTCCACACTTCAAATTAACTCAACATCATCACCCATTCTGTTTTGTTTTCTGTTTCAGTTTTGATTTCAGAGAGTGAATTAGAGTCCTTCTGTTTGCCAATTCTAGCTTTTCTTACGCTTTGGATTTCACTCCCTCTCATTTCTTCCAGAATGGCCTTTTCTCAGTCCTCATCCTTTTCCTCTCTACAGTGTCTAACACTATTGATCACCTTTTTTGGGGTGATCCTCTCTCATCCCTGCATTTTCATTATGTCACTGCATTATGGTCCCCTTTCTATCTCTCTTGCTAATCCCTCAGTTTTCTTTGCAAGATCATAATCCAAAACCTACTCCTTATATGTGAGTGAGCACCAAAGCTCTGTCCTGAGCCCCCTCCCCTACTCTCTCTACACTCTGTCTTGGTAATCTCAGTTCTTATTGATTCATTATCACACAGATGACTCCCACATCTATATATCCAGCCCTCCTCTCTCTCCTGAGTTCCAGGACCAGTTGGACCTCTCAACCTATGTGTTTCTTAGACTTCTCAAACTCAGCTTATCCAAAGTAGCACTCACTATTGCCCCACCCCCTACCTGGCCTAAAACACCACCACCTTCTCCTCCTCCTCCTCATCTTCCTCTAAACTTCTTTATTTCTGTTAAGGGCACCACCGATCTTCTAGTTACTCATGTTCTAAACATAGGGGTTATCCTCTACACTTTACACTCACTCCCCCTGCTCCATATCTAATCAATTTCTGAGTCTTGTTGATGCTACCTCCTCAACATCTCTTACAACAGTCTTATTATACTCACACTACTGCCTCCTCAGTTCAGGACCTCATCATCTCTCAAATAAAATGCTGTAATTACCTTGTAATTAGTCTCTCTGCCTTCAGTTTCTCCCCTCTCCAATCTGTCCTCTGCATAGGTACCAAATACATACTGCTAAAATCCAAGTCTGACCATGTCGTTCCTCTGTTCAAATCCATGGCTACCCATTGAACCTCTGCCTTCATAGGGACCCTTTTAGGGTGATGTTATTCCCTCTCAAATACACTACATCATACCCCAAGTGACTAGCTTGCTGTTCCTCATAGACAACTCTCCGTCTCTCACTTCAGTGGCTTTCACAGGTTGTCCTCCATGCCTGAATGTTCTCTTTCCTCTTTTCCGTCTTTTGGAACTTTCAGTTTCCTTCAAGAGTCAGCTCAGATACTACCTTTTTCAAGAGATGCTTTTTCTAATTTCTTCGGTTAATTAATTCCAACCATAAATAATTTTGTGTTTTTTTATTCTTATCTCTCATTTACTTTTCTGTGAGCATGTATTCCTCCAGTGGAATGTAACCTTCTCGAAGGCAGAGACTTCTTCAACTTTCTGTCTGCATCCCCAACACCTACTACAATGCTTGATATATAGTGGGCACTTTATTAATGCTTGTTGATTGACATATTGCTTTCCAAAATTTATTGGTATTTTTTCCTTGGCTCATTCACATTTAATCTTGGTTGATCTTAGCCCTTCCTTTCTTCCTATTCTCTACTTCTGCTCTGCAGTTTCCTTCCCTTCTGCTTTCATTCATGTTGGCAGCAGGATGCTTCTGAGGAAAGCATAAACACACCCCAATGCAATGCTCTTAATGGCAAAGACTGGGGGTGAGCTCTGGAGGGGGAGGGGGGCCCCAGCTGGTGATCAGCCCATGCCCTGGAGCATGAGTGTTGATAGCCCTTTTAATTTTCTCCCAGCTAGCATCCCCACAGATGCCATTTTAATTCATACATTATAAACCTTTCATCTTTAGTCCTTCCAACTGTACTCCTTGCTTATAAAATCATGCCTAAGAACAGCATCTACTTTGAAAAAGGAAAATGGTATTCAGTCCTCATTGCAGCCTTAATAGTCAGAAGTGATTATCTACAAATACACCCTGACATCTGCCACTCAAACATGGGTGCCAGCTCTAACTTATCCCCACTGCCCACCAGTACTCCACGTCAGAGAGCTCTGCAGGGTAGAATGTCTGAGTTTTTGCAAAAGTTTCCACGTCGATAAAGATGTCTGCATAGACCCTGCAGCACTCAGAGCCTCTGTCTCAGTCTATTAGCCATTTTCTTCCCCATGGTTGAGAGGAGGTGGCAATCCTAACCATATTCATCAGGTTTCCCTTTTTAATGTCAAGTCTCCCTTCCTTGGTGCTAAGAGGAACATTGGAAATGTATTAGGAGAGGATGCGGAAGGCGGAGGTTCTGCTAAGGTTAGAGAAATACTGACTGAGTTGTGGCAAGAAAACAGCTTGTTAAACACCAGCTGAGGCAGAAGGTTTCGTCTCATTGGAACTCTACTTATTCTATGCTTGAACAGCTCTTGAAACAGCAGGAATCTGGGCATGTCTATGTATACAAAAGACAGGCATGGTAGATGTTAAACTGGCATTCATTTATTGGAATCCATTTTGGGTACTTTTCTTATTTCTCTCCTGGGAAGTCATTGTTGGTGGCATCTTTGAGTTAGATACAGTTATATTTCAGACACTTACTCCTTCTTGCTTAGAGCAAAGATAAGCCAAATTTGAAAATAAAGAAAATATTCCTGTCATATCACTAACGAAAAGCATTTTTTTTTCTTTTTGCACGAAAAAGGGGATTTTTTTTTTGACTGAGAAAAATACCATGTGTGCTTGATCCACATTTCAAAGGGTAGAGGGAAACCACAGGATGCATACATCAGGCACTGGAAGGGGATTGCTGTAAACAAATTAAAACAGGCCATATCTACCTCCTCTACATTTTGTTCCTCTTCTTGTGCAAGCTATTGATTGATATACCTCAGGGAAGAGATTCTTCTGACTCAGACACTAAGCAAGTTCCTAAAGAAAATATCGTCTTTAAAAAGGGAATAGAGGAAATAGCAGTAGCAGCAGAAATCACTAATCTTTCATTTATAAGAGCTACTGAACATCTGGATAGCATGAGGCTCTTTTAACCCCCTGAGTGCAGGAACAAATGAGCACCAAAGGGCAGCCTATGCTAATGTGGTGCCATTAATTTGAATACAATGGAAAGCCTCAAGACAAAACTATCATATTTAGAGTTTTGCTTTCTACCTGGAGCCATAGGCCGTTAGAGACTTGGGTTCATGAGGCTGGTTGAGGATTTAGGAACTCAAGGACTGTGCTGCCTTAAAGACATAGTCTCACTAACGTGTGCACTGGCGGAAAAGAAAAATCAAGACTCCCCAGGAAAATGATGAAAAACACATGAAGGCAGTGGAGCATTGCCTTGAACCAACACAGTCATCTCCATCCCAGCCTTTGTGGAATTTTAAAGAAAATATTAAGGTCTTACAAAAGAACGATAAGAATGACACTTCCTGCAATGATTCATGTGATGGCCAGTTCATGAAGGAGCACGAGGCTTCACCTTCAGGACAAGCTGAAAGTTGTCACAATTTTAGAGGTGGGTAGGAAATAAGCATTTATTAAGCACCTGTTATATGCCAATCCCTTTGCTAAAATCTTTACAAATATTGTCTCATTTGATCCTTACCACAACCTTGGGAGAGAGATCCTATTAAATCCTCACTTTACAGGTGAGAAAACTGAAACAGACAGAGATTAAGTGATTTACCCAAGGATTATATGGTTCAGAAGGGTTAGAGGTAAGATTTGAACTCAGATCTTTCTGACTCCAGGCCCAGAGCTCTAACCACTCTGGATACCTAGCTGCCTCTATTTTACAACACTGGTTTGAGGGATGCTGTGTAATGAGTCTTCATCTCCTTTTTAAAGACCATAAAAAAAAAAAAGACTGTCTTTAAGATGGTGGTGGGGGAGTCGATTATCCCTTCTCTCTTCTTACTTTATAGTCTCTTCAGGTAAACTAAAGACACTGGTGGAAAACTATGAGAAAGATGCCTACCACTCAATATCTATGAAAGACTTATTAATGTTTAGGCAACATTGGCATCTCTTTTGTCCTTTGAATTTAAAATATTCCTATGTAGGGCAGACCTTTTCCAACATATCCTTTGACACTTCCCTTTTGTCTATAAATAGCCGAAAGCTTATTTTATACTAAAACAATGGTAGGTGTTCCTCTGTTGGTCCCTATTATGTCTTGAACACCCCCTCTTACAAACCTGATTGTGGCTGAATAGAGGGACAAGTCTATTATTAATCACAGAGCTGAGAGGGGTTTTTGAATCCATTGAGTTCCAGCACAGAGAATTAAATGACTTGCTTCAGTCACATAGCTACTAAGTACCTAAGAGTGGGCTTTGAACCCAGTGTCCCATTCATTATACCAGGCTGCCTCTTAATTTATTCATTTGGACATCATTTCTATATGATAAATACAAGGCTGTTTCAACTCTTTCTTAAATTTGAGGGAAAAAACGAGAGGAGAGAGCTTCTTCCTCTCATTTTCCCTCCTCAAATTTAAGACAGAGTTTAAAAGAAAAACTTTTGTAAAGAAATGTCAGAAGGCATGTCAGATGTCCTAGGGGAAAAAAAAGCAATCCTTAAATCATGCACCAGTTAATTCCTTCAGAATCTTTTATTTGTACTGTTAGTCTTGAGACTAAACTGTCCCATAGAGCAAAGAATTATGTCTGGGTGCAGTTGGGGAAATCTTGATTTCTGTAAGAAATAAATATATGATCTATAATTCTCAATGTCTATAAAATGGGGGTGGTTAATTGTATAGGACTTGAAAAGCTCTATTGGCTCCAGGACCCTGTGGGAAGTAAGGGCGTGTATGTATTAGTATGGGGGGTTTATGTTTCGAGGGGTGGGAAGTTGGGGGATATGTGGGAGACAGGAGACAGGAATTCTTGCCCTGACTGGTGAAGATCTCAGTAGTAACTTGGCTCGAAAGAACCTTAGCAGATGAAAGGGATACAGTGGAAACCCCTGGGAAGCTTAACCACAAACAAACAAACAAACCAATCCAGAGTTACTCTCCCAAGTAAGATCCACAGTAAAAAGTGCAAAGCCCCTTTCCCACTGGTGAGGAGTTTGAATGTCAATTAGCCTCAAAGTCCCCAGGAGGCTTTCTTCCCTGCATTAGCATGAATCCATACCAGGTCCAGATTCCTCGTCTCCTATCCCCAATGACTGGATCTGCTAGATACAGATAAAAACTTTATAAAAACCCACTAGACTTTACTGGTTTGGGGGAGAAGGCACCTTATTCCTCTAGGACCCTCAGTGGGGTGCCCGTTCTACCTGGGGCCCTAGTGGGGTGCCCACAACTTGGTAGGGACCTTTCCTTCCTTCCTTCTCCCTGATTGCCCTCTGTTTTGTGAATACCTCCCTTCAACAAAGCTAGCTTGCTTTACTCTTTCATTATGAAATCCGTGTTTCCTTGTTCAGGACCATTGGTATTTCAAATCTCACAAGTCTGTTAAGACAAAAGGGAAATATCAAATAGCTGGCATTTAAATGACCGACATTTTTATGGTTTACTGAGTGATTTACGTGCATTATGTCATTTGATCCCCATAACAAACCCACCACTGAGCTAGAAGGCATATTAGCTCCATTTTACAAAGAAGAAAACTGTCTTGGAGAAGTGAAGTGACTGACCCATGATCACATAAATCATAAATAGCAGCAATGGGGCTCAAACCCAAGATTTCTGACCCCATTGTTCTTGCCATAATGACACAATATCACTGGAGTTCAAGGGAGCAAACCACTTTTTGTAAGGCAATACAATTATAGATGCTCTGACCCTCCAACAGTGGTGCTCAGTAATCAATGATGTCAGTGGGGTGGAATGAATTTGAACAGTCACTGACAAACGGATCCTTAAAAACATTGACAGTTGCCGCTAAAATGTTGGGTGCTGTCCAACAACTTATAGTCAGTGAAACGTATTGTTCACTTAAAGGCAATTTTAAAAGGCATCCTGCAGCAGTCCTGCCCTCAAATTTTAAAATTTAAGTTTTGAATGACCCAGACCACTTCAGCCAAATCTCAAAACCCGAATCAGTATGAGCAGACTACTGCCTAACTTATAAAAGTCAAAATTAATTAGGATTTTCGTTTTGTGTACTTTTTCCTCTTTTTAGTTAAAAAAAAATGCAAATACATGACCACCTGGTAGATTATTTTTTTTCACTTATTTTATTCTAATTCTTACCTCCTTCAGTTTTGGCCAGTGTTTCTGTCTGCCCCTATACAGATCTGATGATATGGGTGTTCTCAACATCACTTATATAACTTAAATTCTTCCGTTTTTATCTTATCTTGGATTCTTTGACTCTCCAGGGTCTTTGCTTACTCACTGCCCTTCTGAGAGACAAACCAACCTGTCCTGTGGGCATGAGTGGTCATGATTTAAATAATTCCAAGTACTCAGTTCTCCACAGGGAGCACAGTTTTCTGCCTCATAGCATCCCTAGCCATCTGGGCTGGGAAACAGAGACTGCCATAGCATGAGGATAACCTTGGATGGGTCTTTCAAAACTTCTCCTTAAGGAGCCTCCATGGTCAGTGCCACAGAATGGGATATCAGGAGCACGGCAGCCTGTGACACTGAAACACACTGTATTTAATTTCCTAGTCCTTCAACATTCTGATTCGTCAGCCTCTGTACAAGTGTTTCCTTGTGGAAGAACAAGGCCTGGTCAGAATGTGATCACTTACAATGATTTCCACTTCAATATGTTTATATTACTCTGTACTTTGCTGGATTTGCGTTCTCATTGGTCCAGATATTCCCTTCACAGGTGCAACTGACAACCCCCACTGTTTTCTCATTCTGAATCAATCTTATTTGCAGATAGCCTAAGAACTGTATGCTTCTTAGCACCTTATGCCTTTTTCTTGGCTATTCTCTTGCTGTTGCTGAGAAAACACAAAGGGACACACAAGATGAAAGGGAATTTAAAAATATTTTTATTTATTTCATGGGTCATCACAGGCAAAACAAATGTAAAAACTAAGCTTAATCACGTAGTAGCCAATCTTTTGGTACTGAGCTTATCTTTCTAGGCTGTACAGTAGACACAGTATGCCAATAGGTCTTGAAACCTTTCAAATGTGGTAGTAGGTTCTCTAGAGCTTATATTTCATTGGCATAATAGCCCAGAATCATCTCCATGCCTTGACAATGCACCATAATAGGGATTTAGTGGAAATTATCTTCTTCACTGAAGAAAAAAAAAGGTGAAGAGGACCTAACTCAGTGGCAAAATGAGTTGGAAAACTTGGATCTAACTCCAAAGGGCAAAGGATTCAAGGTTGTAGAAAGGGTTGGATTTGCATTGTGGGAGGGAATGTCTGTGGGCTGTCCTGTTCAACAGGGAACTCTAGAGTTGCTCCTGAGTCTTCTCATAAATCCTCTTTTCCACCTTTATTAGTGAATTTCTGTTTCCATTCTCCATCCCGAAGCAATTAAATGCAGCAAGGATATTCCAACAAAGAAAACAAAGCATTGTTTAAAATCCTTTTCTGAGAGCTCTTCAATTGCCTTAGATTTGTTTGCAGGGAATTTGGGATCCTTACCATTGTGAAAATTAGTAGTCAATAGTAAGTGTATAGACATGTTAGTGAGGGGGAATAGGAACCGGGGAAAGATGACAAGCAAATTAGCAAGGGACAATGGGAATTTCCTTATACTTCACCATCACTGTGTGTTTATTGACAGTAATTTCTCCAAAACCCTCTTTTATTAATGCAAAGGAATTGGAATTTCATTGGCGAGGGAACTCCCTCCAAAGGAGATAGCTTGCCTCTTGTTTCCGACTTAGTTCACAAGTCCTAGGGAGTGTCAGGGGCTGAGCTGCTTTGCCAGGATCACCCAGCTCAGCAGGGTCAGAGCTGGGATGTGCTTCCTCTTGATTTCAAGCCCAGGATGCCTTCCATTATGACAGACTGCCTTTACCACTCATCGCTGATCTTCTATCTCCTTCTCTTTCCTTTGAAAAAACAACCCACATCGCCGGGAATTCTGTTTTTCATTATTGTTCTTTCTTTTCTTGAAAAGTTGATGACAGTGGTCCCTGAGATAATAATAATAACCATAATAACTGATAATACTTACGTAGTACTTGCTCTATGCCAGGCACTGTGCTAAGTGCTTTACAATTACTATCTCATTTAACCCTCAAGGCAACCCTAATTCTTTTGTTTTTTTTGGAGAGGAGAGGGCAGGGCAATAAGTGACTTGCCCAAGGTCCCACGACTAGTAAGTGTGTCAAATGTCTGAGGTCAAATTTGAACTCAGGTCCTCCAGACTCCAGGGCTGGTGCTCTATTCACTGCGCCACCTAGCCGCCCCAGCTGTAGTTCTTAATAAATACCTAAAGTTACATTTGAACTCTGTCCCAGTGCTCTATCCACTTCACTACCTAGCTGCCCTTTGCTGAAAGGGAGGTAAGGGGAATAGGACCTCCCCTGACCAGTCAGAGCCAAGGGCAGTCACCCTGAATCTATGTAAATACTCTAGTGCTCCCTGTAGCCTAAGGGATGCTTCATTCATCTGTTCCAAATGGAGTCAATTCACTAATAAGAGCCATGTGGGTGAATGCAAGAGAAATACTTGGTGCACCAACCAACTAGCCCAAAAGTCAAAGCTGTCTAAAACGTATGCTAATCTTCTTGTGTATTTGGGTCTTAGAGTAATCTGAGTGCCTGCTATATGGAGTTTTCCCATTATCAAACCTCAATCCTTTTCTTTCTTTTACAATTCAATTTCTTTTCTCTTTAGCAATGAAAGTTTCAGAATGGCCTTGGTCAAAAATTTTGTTTCTGAGATTTGAGTTTGGTGAAAGTATGATAACAAATCATCAAAGACCTATGAGCTTCTCACTATGGAACTTCTTCCACCAATGAAGATAACGATTTGTTAATAATGTATTCCTTCCTTCCTTCCTTCCTTCCTTAATAGTTTTTAATTTTTTCCCAATTACATGCAAAAAATTCATTAAAAAATTTTGCATTCCAAATTTTTCCCTCCCTTTTTCTCCTCCTCCCTCCCCAAGACAGCAAGCAATCTGACATAGGTTATACACGCACAATCATGTTAAACATATTTCCACATTAGTCAGGTTGTATTAGAATAATCAGAACAAAAGGGGAAAACAACGAGAAAGAAAAAACAAAAAAGTGAAAATAGTATGCTTCAATCTACATTCAGAGACTTCATAGTTCTTTCTCTGGATGTGGTTAGTATTTTCCATCTTTTGGGACTGTTTTAGATGATTGTATTGTTGAGAAGTGTTAAGTCTATTATAGGTAACCATCACACGGTGTTATTTTACTGTCTATAATGTTCTACTGGTTTTGCTCACTTCACTTGGCATGAGTTCATATAAGTCTTTCCAGGTTTTTCTGAAATCTGTGTAGATCAGGGGTTCTTAACCTGAAGTCTGTGAACTTGAATGGGAAAAATTACATATTCATTTCAATATATTTGGTTTCCTTCATAATCCTATGTATTTTATTTTATGCATTTGTAAACATTATTCAAAGAAGTGGTATGTACTTACCAAAGGGATCCTCATGACACAAAAAAATGTTAAGACTTTATCTTAGAAAATTATCTGAAGCTAAGAGAGGTTAAGAGATTTGCCCATGGTCATAGAGCAAGTAAATGTCAGAAGTGCAATTTGAACACAGGTCCTCCTGACTCCTAATCCAGTGCTCTAGCCTCTTTTCCATATGCCTAACAATCCACTTACTGGATACAGATCCTAGAAAAAACTCTGACTCAGTTATGTTGTCTCTTTTCTTATTGGGAGAAATGTGTAGCATGTATAAGTGGCATATATAAGACAGAGTTAATACAAATTGAGAAGCACAGCAAGTCATGGTAATGCTTAATGCTCTTGAATATATCCCAGCTCAGAAGCCAAGATTCAGAACCTCTTTACTACTTAAAATAAAATTATTTTTAAATTATGGAATAAAACAAGCATTTCCATAATGTACAATAGAAAAGGTGATTGCACATAAAACTGCAAATCTACTATGCAAAACTTGCTATTCCTTTCAAATATACAAAATCATGTAAATTTCTTTTTTTTGCTTTTTTTTCTTCCCTAACCCTCCCCCTTTATCTTCTCCTTTACTACTCTTGATCACTGAAGAGCAGAGAATCTGTCAGAGACCTGAGAGAGATATAGTGAATACAGAAGGAAATAACTATGATGCTTAAGAATTTTACATATGGAGGTGTGCTAAAAAGTATGTGACTCAGACTCCTGCTCCAGGAAATCAGGCGATGGTAAAATTATCCCGAGTAAAAATTAGGCAGACTCACTTTTGTCCCTGTTTGTTTCTGGGTTATGTCTCTGTGACAGAAAGTTGTTCAGTATCACTGGGTATAGGAGACCCCATAGTATAAAAGGGAGAACATTAGATCTGGAGCCAGAGGGACCGAGTTCAAATCTTGGCTCTGCCACCTGCTCCCGGTGTGATGTTGTGTCGATTGCTTAACCTCTCCAGGCCTCAGTTTCTGTAAAATAATAGGATAAGATTTGATGACCCCAAAAGTCTGTTCTGAGTGGATCTTCCTGATCCAGTGGATCTGAAGGATCTTCCTTCGCAGGTGTTTGTAGAGACATCCAATGTAGGCATCAATGTCACTACCCTGAAAAAGTCCCATTGTGATGCTAGAATTGTTTTCTTGGCCAATGAGCTACGAGCTATAATGAATGAACTCCTAACTAACTCTGTTCAGTAATCAAAGTCTTTGGTTCCTTGAGGCTCAGTGGCCCTTTTCCCAAGAATTTCTCTTCTGGCAACCAGACAGTGTTTATCAACTCTGGAAAACTTATCTGCTTAATGAGCAGCAGGCATTAAGAAAGCTGGCTGGAAAGCTCCCTTCCTGGGGTTGGGTAAGGATTAAACAGCCCTGCTATGTATTCTGTTAAATCTGAATTAAGAATAGTTTTTCTAGAAATGATTTAGTCGTAGGTTATAGGTCTCCAGGCTAATGCCAAAATCCTCCCCTTTGTCATCTTATGATCATTAGAGGGAAATAGAGTCAAATGAGTTGTGACCAGCAGCTCTGTGGTAGCTTACTGGGTCATTCCAAGCCAGTTCTCCAGACACCCACCTACATCACAGGTCTCTCTGTCTCAATTGGCCCTATGTAGCTCATAGTTTTCTCTGTGATGCAGAATGGGCTCAAAGGGAAGAAACCCTTTAACTTGAAAGGAGAACAAATTTCCCTCTAACTTATGGTGATTTCAGAAGCAAAAATCAGCTCACAGAAAGGAACCCTGAAACATCCCTGTAGTACTGTTTCTGGACTCTTGATTGTCCCATTCAACTAATTTTCAAAATTACTTGATTAAGGAATACCTGAAGAGCAATAGAGTTCATGTGGTGGGTGAGAGGAAGATGCAAGACAATGCATACAAGACATCATAAGGAGAAGCACAGGGAAGGGTATCTTTGAAACAAAAGGATATCATTGAACAAAAAAGACATGAGACCGAGGGACAACCTTTGGACAACCCATGTGCTCCATTGGTGCCTTTGTGATGTCAGGATAAATTGAGGGAGGCCCTAGCTATGTTGGATGGAACCTGCATGGCAAATCTATGGAAAGTCATGGATAATGGTCACACAGGAGAGACAGGCAGGAGTGGGTTGCAATCCGTATTGGTGGAAGGAATACCAGCATTGATGAGATCACATATCCATTGGGAATATTGGAGTTTTTGTCATACTGACAACACAATAAACATAATTGGTAAATAGGAAGTCCCCAGAGTTCTGCCCCTGGGAGGCAAAGAGTATTTTTCTCAAGGAGAGGCACTGAACAAACTCACTGCCAAATAAGTGGTCAGAGCAGCTCCGTATGGGAACCCCTAACATACCTGGACATTCACCCACTTTTCTGACTCATGTGCAGAGTGTAAGTAATGTGGGTTTTATTTTTCAGTTACATTGTAGTGTAATAGAATCTCTCTATTTAGTGGCTCTATTTTGAACTTTAAGCCTCAGGGCACCCTTAAGGGCTAAATCTTCTGATCCATTGGTAGAGTCACGAGCTCGCATTCAGCAAATAGTAAATAGCAGCGACATACCAATGAAGCTAAAGGAGAGAAATCATCATCTTTATCTCTCACGACCCAGATAAAGGGCTAGTGGTCAGCAACCAATTCAACGCTAAACCAAGAATCTGAGTGAAAGAAAAACTTAGGCAAGAGGGATCATGCCTGACTCTGAATCCATGGAGAAATGGTCATTTTCCCATCATCTCTAGACATTCAATTTTTAATGTAATTGAATTTGGAAAAGTCTTCTAAGGGTTCAGACCTCTTGGAACCTTGGAACCTCTTGGTACTAAGAGTTTTTTTAATTAAATTTTTTTGGGTTACATTTTAACTTCCAAATTGTCTCCCTCTCTACCCATCACACATTAGAGAAGGCCACCATTTAACACACACACACATATATGTATATATACACATGTCATATATAGTGTGTATATGTAAATATGTGTATTATATATTATATGCATACATGCACACACATATGTTTATACACGCATGTTATATATAGTGTGTATATATGTGTATTATATATTATATATGTATACATGCACACAGTCTATATATACATGTTATATATAGTGTATATATATGTAAATATGTGTATTATATATAGTATATATACATACATGCACACACACATATGTATATATAAAACCATACTATGTATACTTCTATTTTTCAGTTCTTTCTCCGGAGGTGGATGGCATCTTCCTTCATAGATGCTTTGTAATTGAGTTGATTATTTATAACACTCAGAATAACTTGTTCAGTTATTCTTTGAACCATATTGCTGTTACTGTATACAATGTTCTTTTGGTTCTGCTCTTTTCACTCTTCATTATTTCATGCAAGTCTTTCCATATTTGTCTAAAATCAACCAGCTCATAGTTTCTTACAGCACATTAGTATTCCATCAGAATCACATACCACAACTTGTTTAGCCATTCCCCAGTTGATGAGCATCACCTTGAATTCCAGGTACTTGAGTTCTTTACAAAGACTCTGACTTGTGTGGCAAAGACTAATAAGTTGATTAAAGTCATTCCTAATATAAGGTAAAGTGTGAATGAAAGATATTTTTAGTCAAGGTCAAATTCCAAGTCAAAGGTGATAGGGTACAGAGCCAGTAGTTTTCTAGTGAGACCCCATTGCCTTGTCAAAGCGCAGCCCTGTTTTCCTGGAATGGTGATTGCAAAGTGTCTGTCTTAAATCAGGTTTGGGCATCACAGATAAGTTGGTCTGGGGCCTGGCACTAATAATCTCCAGTCATCCAAAGGACAGTATTTGAGCAAACACATTGGATTGGATACTGTCATTAAGTAAAGACAGGTGCAGGGAATGGCTTTCAAAATACTCAAGGCTCTAAGCTAATTCTCTTGAGATTAAAAAACATCAACAATTCTCTCTTTTACCATCTCAAATTTCTTGATCCATTATCAGTTATTAGGAACCTGGGGCCCTGCAGGATCTGGGGTATGACTTAGTGCTCCCTTGAACATGAAGTCACTCTCCTTGCTGTCCAAAGTGAGAGGTCTCTCTAACAATCCCAGCTGACATTTATTCAGTGCCTTTCACTCAGAGATCCCAGAGAGCTCCACAAACTGATTTACGGGCTGTATACGGAGTAGAAGTGAATGATAATGACCGCAGTGATGATGATGATGATGGATCTCTGAGGCTCTGGTATTTGATATGGCATGTTGTTTCTGGTGAGGTTCCAATTTCCTGAGCTTCCCAGTGATTAGAAGCATAAAGGCGAGAGAGTACTCTGTCTGTTTTATCCTGCATTTCTCAGTGGGGATGGCTCTGATTAGGGCTTTGGGAGGCCTTAATTCTCTGCACCCCTCACACAAATTTTAGTAATCACTAGACATCAGACACTTTGAAATGTTTCATTGGGACACAGCTCAATCTATCCCATTACTGCACAAGGAGGCTCATTCTTCAATTCCTCACCTACCTTCTGAAACTATTCAACCACCTGAGGCTGCTTTGGATTCTTCTACTTTGGGGGGAAAAGGGGAGACAGAAAGGCAGAGAGAGAGAGACCGAAAGGTACAGAGAGAGACAGAGAGACGAGACAGACAGACACACAGAGAGACAGAGACAGAAAGACAGAGGAGAGACAGAAAAAGACACACAGAGGAGAGACAGAGAGGGAGGGGGAGAGAGAAAGAGAGAGACACATAGAGACAGAGAGAGAGAGACAGACAGACAGAGAGAGGGAGGGAGGGAGAGAGAGAGAGAGAGAGACATAGAGACAGAGAGAGAGAGAGACAGACAGAGAGAGGGAGGAAGGGAGAGAGGGAGAGAGAGAGAGAGAGAGAGAGAGAGAGAGAGAGAGAGAGAGAGAGAGAAAATCAGTTGGATAAATGGAGAATGTGTAGGATTGTAAATGAAGAGATGAATTCTCCTTTCAACTTCACTGCTGATTTGCTTAATGGTTCTGCACAAAGTTATTTAACCTTTCTAAATTTTTTCCCCCTCGGTTAGAATGGAGTCTTTGAAAAGGCCTGGGGCCATGAGAGATTAAAGAATTTCCAGAGAGTCCCTCAGTACTTGTCAGAAATAGGACTTGAATACAGGTCTTTCTGACTCCAAGGCCAGATGTCTTTCCCTTCATACTCTAAGTGGCAGAGGAGGTACCCATCGTCATTAGTAGAGCTTCTTTTTTCTGGTTTTGTTGGTTTTTTTCTCATAAGACATGCCCGATTAGCAATGAAACCACACATCTACTTTTTAAAAATGGAATCAAAATACTCTTCACCAAATGTTGTGAGCATTCATTTAACTATAGAGGTAAGACTTCTAGAAACTAAGATGGAAGTCTAATATACTTAAAAGAATCCACTTTGATCAAAGACATAAATATTAATAGATATAATTGTCCTGACTATGGCTGTTGCTGGGTATTTTGTTGCCTCTTGTGAATGCTGATGATGCTAACCCCAAGGGGCATGAATCAATGAAAACTGGGTGGTTGGAAGGATTCACACATTCAAAGACTCAGCAATTCCTTCCTTCTTCCCTGGCCATTGGTGAGTTTTGGAGGGTAAGCCTCATGCCTAGGGAAGAATATTAATATAATTTTCCCAAAAGGCAATAACTGCAGAATAAAGAGGGGTTAACCTGCACATCCCATTCAAAGCTCTCTGCTGGTTTTTGAGGTAGGCTTCCTATTTTTGCTTCTCATCCCAGTAACCCATTACTTTTTAGCAGCCACACAAGTTTCTATAATGGTCATATTGATTGGTTCTGATGGAGAAGTAAAATTTTCCCCTCTCTGATTCTTTTTAAAACCCAGAATCTTCCAGTGACATACATAACCATTTTGGGAGTGTCTTTTGTAAAGCTCACTTCTTACCATTCTAGAACTTCATTGTTTGTCCAAATCATTAGTGCTCAACGACATGCTGCCGTTAATTATTATTTAACTCTTTCATGTGTGCCTAATTTTCCCTAACAGGAAATTCCCAAGTGGTAGAGACAATTTCTTATACTTCTTTCATATTGCATTCTGTCTAGCACAGTCCTAGGCACATAGGCACATTTGATACTAAATCAAAACCAAACAATGCTTATCTATTCTTATCATGAGAAAGCAAGAAGGTTGACCTGTGATAAATTGACTGTACGTGTTACAGTTGAGAAAAGGTATATAAACTTCTTGTGGCCTTTGATCTTTGCTAACTTGGGTGTGTAAATGATAAAGAAGAGAGGGAGAATTTGCTAATAAATAGAAATTTTACAGGTACTTGTATCTCAGGATTAAATCTGTGGCATCTCCTTGTATGACAATAGCTGATATTTCTGTTGTGATTCATCTTTTGCCTATCTCATTTGATCCTCATAACAATTCTGTGAAGTAGGTAGTACAAGTATTGTTGTTGTTATAACTATGATAATTAGTATTCTTATCTTCATTATATAGATAAGGCAACTGAGGCTCAAAGACTTGCCCAGGGTCTCCTAGGCAAGCATTAGCCAAAACAATCTAGGTTTTGAGTTGAAGCCTCTTGGCTCCAAATCTAGTGTTCTGTCCACAATGCCATAGGTTTGTCTATGTTGCAGAATCGTTATATCTCAGGAGAGCTGGCAGGGATATCAGAAGTCATTCAATTCAACCTCTTTCTGAAGCATCAATCTCTTCTACGATATCCACGGCCAATGATCATCCCATTTTCATTTGAAGACCTATAGTGACAGAGCAGTTCTCAAATGAAATGATCTTCCTCCAGACATATTCCTTTCCCTTTTAACATGCTGTCCAGATCCCACCTTTGTCCTTATCAGATATTTTATTGTATTTAATGGTAACCATTCCTTTTTGTTGTTGTTGTTGAAACACCATCTCCCAGGATTCTGTATAAATGTTTGGTAAGCGACAGCATTACTTTTGAAGTTGAATGACAGTTAAAAATGAAAAGTGTTGGTTTAAAGAGAAAGAAAAGGAGGAGAAGGAGGAGGAGGAGGAAGAAGACAAAGAAGAAGGAAGAGGAGAAAGAAGGGTGAAATTGTTATAGTGTTATGGGGTTCCTTATGTGTATCTCACTAATGTTTGGGGACATTGAGACTTTCCCCTTCCTTTTTGCTGAAGCCATTTTTTGGGCGCTGATGCAACAAGATTATTGTAGACATTGAGGTTTTTTTTTCTTTATCTGTCAGTGCCAGACTTTGGACTCCATCTGCCAGCCCTTTGAGATCTTGCCCATTCTGTGGTAGCCACAGAAACCTGTAGACTCTCCAGTGAACAAGCCCAGTGAGATGACAATGATCCAGATGTTGAGATGTAGTATCATTTTCTGTTCACCCAATGGGAAAGTTATTAACCTGCCATTTCCTACTTCCCTAGGCTGGACACCAACATGACAGCATTGGGATAGTGGGCTTCCAACTTCCCTTTCTCCTGATCTAGGGAAATGGTTTACTTGGAGAAATGGATGTTAAGAATAACAACTATTTAATGTATTTTCTGAAGTATTAAGTAAATTTCTACCTTTTGTAGGAAGGAAAATGGGAGCTCAGAACAGTCATTTGGGTGAACCCAAATGGATTTTAAGTCTTTTAGTAGATTATATACTTATACATGTATAAGCTTTGTCCCCTTATTATTCTGTAAGCACCTTGAGGACAGCTTAGTCCTTCCTTTTATTTGTATTAAACTTTCCTTTATCCAATTTCAAAAGATGACTTTTTGTCCTAATATGTGTGTATTTGGTGAGTATGTCTGTGTTTACTTTATCGATACTTTTTATATATTTATAGATTTGGATAATGTCCTCCCCCAACCATTTCTTTTTTAAATAGCTAAAAAAAATTTTTTCCAGTAACAACTATTTAAATATTAATCTGTCCCTTCCACTACTCCAATCCTCAGTTTAGTTCATTAAATAACAAATAACCAAACAAATCCTCTAATATATAGCTACATAATATGGCCAAATTCCCACATTAGCCTGTCCTTTTCTGGATTTTAAGTTCATAACCTCTCTATTTGGAGGTGAGTAGTATGTTTTATTTCTATCCTTTTGTACTCGTATCAACTTTTTCTTTTTAAAAAAATTGTTTTTATCCTGAACTTAAACACCAAATAAAATGAGCATTCCATATAGAACAGTGGTTCTCGACCTTCCTAATGCCATGACCCTTTAATACTTGTATGTGGGCGTATCTGCATGTGGGCAGACCTGCCTGGAGACAGATAGAGGAGTGGTGTCTCGGTTCCTGAGATCATGGGAAATATGTGTTTTCCGATTGGTCTTAGGCGACCCCTGTGACTCCTGTGAAAGGGTCATTTGACCCCCAAAGGAGTTGAGACCCACAGCTTGAGAACCGCTGATATACAAAGTAAACAGAAGGATTGTACATGAAACTGAGAATCTCCATTATGTTTTCAGCCTGACCCCTGTAACATCATAGAGTGACCCACCAACAGCAGCTGTTGACCAGGTGCTACCCACAAGGCAGATGAGCCACTCTTGCTAAAGTAGCAAGACACCCTGAGGGAAAGGAAGGAGGCATCATGTATCAAGGAATTCAGAGCTCCTCTACCATCATTTCCCTGATGAACCTGTTGTTGACAGCCCAGGATCCTGAGCCCAAGAGACATGGGCCCCTTCTGTCCTCTCCCTTCCATCCAACTACTGATCCTGCTTCCAGGTCAGCCCCTATCGCCATCATCCAGGGAATCAACCCTTGGGGAGAGGCACCCTGGCAACTACTTTTTTTTTTTACCAACAAAATTTGCCTTTACTAACCAGCTGAGCTGTCTCTACTCCTGAGTACTTCCTTTTTTTTTTTAAATTTTATTTTAGTTTACATCATTCATTTCCAAGAGATTTTGAGTTACAGATTTTCTCCCCATCTTTCCCTCACCCACCATCCCAAAACAGCCATCCCAGTGTATCCCCCTCCCCCAATCAACTCTCTCC
>CM053580.1:400543281-400574040 GCA_028627135.1 Pseudochirops cupreus | reverse complement strand
TGCAACATTCTTATTTCTCTTCCCAATTTTTCTTCCACTTCTCTTATTTGGTTTTCAAAATCCTTCTTCATCTCCTCTTTAGCTTTAAGGCAATCTTCATGTTTATTGAAAGCCCCTGGTGGGGGAGCTCTGGCTGCACTCTCCTCCTGCCTTTCTCTGCCATGATCTTTCTTTTCCCCAAAAAAGGAATCTAGGGTTTGGTTGCTGTTCTTACTTTGCTTCTTATGCTTATTCTTACTCATGGTTGGTCAGTCTGTGATTTTTTTTTTTAATCTCTGTGGGGCTCTGCTTCCAGAAGGGAATGTCTGTCCCAAATCGCTGGGGTCCTCCTGGCTGCCGTAGCTCTCAGGATGGTGCTGTGTCCCTTTCCCACTTCCAGCTCTCTGGATAAAGAAGACCCACAGGACCAATGCCCAAGACCGCGATCTGGATCCAGGCCGCTCAGTGCGAGAGTACTTGGCCTCTGAACAATCGCCTGGTCCCCCTGCAGTCTGCAGGCCAAGGGCGCGGAAGCTGCAATGCGGAGGTGGGTGCAGAACTTCTGCCTTTTGCTTTCCAGCCCTGGAGGCGTTTCGGCCAGACCGCTTTTCTTCCACGGCCTCGCAAGTCCCACTGACCTAGTTATGAACACTGCTGCAGCTGCCGCCAATCTGCTCCTTTAATCCTCTTGTCCAGCTGCCCCGGGGCTCAGCCAGGGCTTCAGGCCAGGCTGGTTTCGGTTTGCAGTGCTGATATGGTTCCTCATAGACGAGCTGACTTTAGCAGAAAGTATATTTGTGTGCGTTTTGGAGTTCTAGGATTAGTTTAGAGTCATATTTTATGGGTATTTTGAGGTGGCTATGTGATAGCTGCAATACGTTGCTGCTCCTACGCCATCATCTTGGCTCCACGCCCTCCTGAGTCCTGGCAACTACTTCTTAAAGTGGGTAGTCCTTATCTTTTCGGCAGCCTGACTGATGACCTATAAAAGAAAGTTCTTCCCACCAACTTCCTTGGTACTGTCAAATGGTCCATCATCAGAAATGTAGGTGGTTTTATCAATGGAAATAACATTAAAGAAGATACATTATCATTTATTTCAACACTGTAACCTAACAGCCATTGGGACCTTTATATTGTCTCCCTGTCTCAGTCTCTGGAGAGAAGAGGAGAGGTGAGTACCATAGCAGACAGAGTGTGGGGCACTCCCCTCTCCCTGAGATGGTAAGAAATCAGATAATAGGTTATACATGTGCAATCATGTAAAACATTTCCTTATTAGTCATTTTATACAAGAAAACTTGAATAAAATAAAAAGAGGGAAGGAAAGAAAGTGAAAAATAGCTTTCTTCAGTCCATATTCAAACAATATCAGTTCTTTCTCTGGAAGTAGATAGATTTACATGAACCGATGAAAACTGAAGTGAGCAGAACCAGCAAAACATTGTACATAGTAATAGCACTGTTGTATAATGGAGAACTGTGAATGATTTAGCTATTCTCAGCAATACAATGATTCAAGACAGTGCCAAAGTACTAATGATAAAGCCCACTATTCAGCAAATAGCTTATTAGACATTTCAAACTGAATGTCTTATAGACATCTGAAACTCAACATGTCCAAAACTGAACTCATTATCTTTCCCCCAAAATCTTCTCCACTTCAAACTTGTCTATTACTGTTGAAGACTCCACTATCCTCTCCGTCCACACTGCCCCCCTCTAATCTAGGTGTCATTTTTCATTCTTAAGTATCTCTTAAAACCTTCCCCCATCCAATTTGTTGCTAAGACCTGTCAATCTCACCTTTGCAACATATCCAATAAGCCCCTTCCTCTAATATTGCCATGACCTTGGTGTAGACTCTCATCCCCTCAAATCCGGACCATTCAAATAGCCTATTGGGGGGGTCTGCCTGCCTCAAATTTTTCCTCACTCTAATCCATCCTCCATTTATCAGTTGAAATAATTTTCCAATCATTGCATTCAGCAGTTGAAGAGATTATTCTGAAAGTGCAAGTCCAACTGAAGAGGTTTACCCAAAGAGGGTTAGGGTTGCCTGAGACCCCAAAATACCAAAATGCTGGGTTCTGCAGAAAGAATTCCACTCAAGTCTTCTCAGCCAAAGAAAAGTAAAGTTTTTTAGAAGTTCGCCTGTACTGGACACAGAGCAAGTCTTTGCTAGAATACTCTATGGTGCTCTCACACCACATGGAAGGGAGATGGGATTCTTATATACAGAGGAATCTAGGAGTGGTCTAGAGAAGGAGTTTGGGGAGGGTCTTCAGGAGGAGTCAATGAGGTCAGACTCCAGTAATGAGTTTGGGGAGGGTCTTCAGGAGGAATTAACAGGTCAATGCAAGAGTGGATTGGTATTTTGATAGGCTCAAGGGTGGGAAGCAGATGGACAATGGAGGGCCAGGCTAGCAACAGAGGTTTGGGCCCAGCCACAATGAAATACTTATGGCCTCTGCAAATGCCTCATCAAGTGGGAAGATTCAATCAGTCTTCAAGGGGTTTCCCAGAGCCTGTACCTCAAAGATTCAAGGAGAACTCAAGGGGGGTCCCAGAGCCTACACTTCATCACAACCCTGTCATTCCCCTTTCTCAAAAAACTCCCACTCAACTATGGAAATGTTTTGTGTAACTCCACATGTACAACCTATATTGAATTGTCTTCCTGGGGAAGGGGAGGTAGGTGAGGAGTGAAGAAGGGAGAGAATCTGGAACTCAAAGTTTTAAAAACAAATATTAAAAAATTGTTGTTATATGCAACCAGGAAATATGATATATAGGCAATGGGGTATAGAAATTCATCTTGCCCTACAAGAAAGTAAGGGGGAAGGGAGGACATGGAGGGATAGAGGGTTTTATTTGAGAGGACAGACTGGGGAAGGAGTAATCAGTATGCTTGCTATCTTGGGGTGGGGGGAGGAGAAAGATGGGGAGAAAATTAGAAACTCAAAATTTTGTGGAAATGAATGTTGGAAACTAAAAATAAATAAATAAATAATTGAACAGATAAATAAATAAATATTTTTTTTTTAAAGAAACCTCCCAGTCAATAAAGTCCCAGTTAAAATCCCATCTTCTATTCTGGGAAGTCTCTCCTAATCCTTCTTAATTCTGGTGCCTTCCCTCCATCTATTATTTCCTATTCATACTGTAAATAGCTTGTTTGTAATGGTGGTTTGCATGTTGTTACCCCTTCCCCCCAGGAAAGGATCAGAATTCTTGAGTCTTCTAAAATTGCTTTTCTTTATAATGGAATCATTTATTCTTCAGACTAAGAAATTCTATTCATTTCAGTCTGTCTTCCAGCAGTAGTCTCCGCATCATCTTCCTGTCCCTTATTGTTCTAATTAATCTACCTTTCCTTTTCCATTGCTTTCCGCCTAGCCTTGTTTCTCCCATCCTCAGGTCCAAATCTCTCATAGTTTCCAGAGGTTAAAGGGTTAAGGATAGCAACTCACATAATTAAGAGGAAGATGTATTCCTATGTTGTTGCCTGCAACCCCAAATTGTAAACTTTGAGTGGATTAGAGCTAGAAGAGGCTTTAACTATCATCTAGTCCAATCTCATTTTACAGATGAAGAAACTGAGATAGAAGCTCACAAAGATAATGAGCAACAAAGTCAGAATTTGAACCTACATCCTGATACTAAATCCACCTGAAATTTTGTATTGTGCCATGTAAGAGGTTCAAGAGACATAATTTCTGGGTAATTCAATCATTTTATTAATAATGCCTACATTTTAATAAAAGGATGGTTGTCTGGCTGTCTCTCACTTGGACCAAAGACAATCATGGCAACAGAGTCAAGGGCTTATATGTCCTTTTGGAAGAGGCATATTCCCCAGGGTGGCAAGCAGCTCTGATTGGTTAACAATGAGAGAAGGAAGATTACAATGAGGGGCTGGACCTGAACTTTGATTATATCATTTACTCCTTAAATTATCCCCAGCCTTGGGTAATCTATTCAAAGAATTTATGCCCACCCAAACCTGAGTACCACACAATATCTGCCCCACCTGGTTAGAGTCTGAAGAAGAAAGTCCAGTCTCATTGTCAGCAACGTTCTTCAAGAGACTGGACTTTAAAAGTCAGGACTTCAGAAAAAAAGAGGGGAACTCTGGATCTCCTCACATCTTTGGTTATTAATAATAATTTCTCCTAGTATAGAATCATGCACAGCCTGCAAGATAGGGAACATAGACACAGAGAAGCCAGATCCTTCCAACTGTCCCTGGAAGTATAAGGTACTCAAGTAATATCTAGAATAGTGGTGTTAAATCAAAGAGAAATCCATGGATAAGGATCCACGCAGGCCTATCTATTGACTTAGTTTTAAAAAGTAGTTATCTATGTTTTATCGTATTTTTATTTATTTTAACATTTCCCAATTACATTTTAAATCTGGTTCTGGCCTCACTGGGAGTATCGTTGGCTATACGCATCCTGCTGGCTGGCTTTTTGACACATCTGATCTAGAGTAGGACTTCTTAAACTTTTTCTACTTGCCACCTCTTTTTGCCTGAGAAATTTTTATGCAACCCCAAGTACATAGGTATGTAAAATAAGTACACAAATTAAACATTCACTAATAATAAATCATAAAGAAATTTATTTTAAAACAATTCTTTGGCATACATATAATTTTACCATTTATTAGAAAGATGAAGGCTAATTTGCATACTAATGATGGATGTTTGTTTATTTTTGCATAAAGAATTAAATCTTGGTGGAATATTTGATACTATAGGACACAGAGCATCTTCAACTTCTTTTTGAGTTGATCAATATTTTGATTTTATAATTGTCAATGCTGAGAACTATGCTTCACATAAATATGTAGTACAAAATGGCAGAAGCATGTTTAGGGCCATTTCGGAAATTGTTGGAAATTCTTTCTGAATCCCAAGCCAAAATTCATTTAATGATTTTGTATGTACAGTAAAAACACTGCAATTCATAACATACAATAGTCTCCAGTCTGAGCCGAGTTGTTCCTGGCAGTGTTTGTTGGCATTGCATGGAATGATGGCACACATAGTGCAAAGTGCACATGTTGTGTGTTCAACACCAAGGCTGCAGGGAAGTTGTGTGATGCAACACAGCCAAGCAATACCAGAAACACCTTGGATTCATTATGCATTTTGTTTTGAATTAATTTTTGGTTGTGCATTCAGAAACCTTTTACTATTGCCAAATTTTTCATAACCCCCACATTCAGTTACATGACTCTGGGTCACAACCCACAGTTAGAAGTGCTGATTTAGAGTACTCAGCCAGTCTGAGAGTTTATGGCCTAAAAGAGTGACTCTATTTCCTCAAGCACATAAATCACTAACAGGCAGGGATTTAGGAGACTGGCTCAATAAATGTTTGTTGACCATCTGAATATTTCCTTCTACTTACCAGAGAATTGAAATTTGCCAAATTCCTCCAATCCTGAATGATTTGACTCATGTAAAGTGCAGCAAGCTTTGTTGTAGAGTCAATACTCCATGGAATTAATCAGACTGGTTTTGTCTACTATAATCAGTTCGATAGCCGCTTTTTTTTTTGTTCATAGACAGCTCCCTAGCTTCATTAAATCTAAAAGTTTCACGTTTTGTTAGTACACACTCCCTTAATCAATAGTTGCAACTGTCTCCTGGATGAGACTGTCAAATGAGGGTCCCAGTAACCTATGGTTATGAAATACCTAGTGGTCCCTTTTGCAACAATGCCCTCATGATATTCCAATCTACAATAACAGATTCTCCCTTTCTTAAACGCACCCTGACATTTCCTGTCCCTTAATTCTTTTTCTTCTTCTTTAGCTTTTTTGTGATTTCATCAATGTGGAGCTCCCTTTTAGAGACTGCAATATTTCCAATCAATTTTTAAATTAACAAACATTTATTAAGAATCTACTATGTGCCAGATTCTAAGCTGGGCGTTGAGGATCCAAAGATGACAGTCTTTGTCCTCAAGGAACTTAGGTTTTACAGCAGAGATACAACATGTTGGTTGTCGTCTTTCTTTCTTGAAGAGGACCAAAACAGCATCACCATGTTGGAATCAAGGCAGAACGTTCCCAAATGTGGGTGATCAGATCCATCAGAACCATCAGATCCAACATGTACAGACACAAGTAAAGAACAAGATACAATGAAAATAAATAGCATAATTTTTGAGGCAGAAGGCAATGGTAAGAATCAGAAAAGGCCTCTTGAAAGAGGTGGCACTTTAAATCATGAAGGTAACTAGAGTTTCTAAGAAGGGAAGAGAAGGAATAACATTTCAGGCATGAGGGACAAACAAGCTAAGCAAAAGCACAAAGATAAAAAGATGAAATGTCATTTATGGTGAACAACAAATAGGCCAGTTCAGTTAATATAGGGAGAGGTCCTTAATCTTTTTTCATATCTTGAGTCCCTTTGGTGACATCTATTGACACTTTCTCAGAATAATGATATTTTTTGGGGGAAGATATCTATATTCATAACTAAAGGAAATTCTAAATTTCAGTTAGAGGCCAGTGAAAATAATGATGTGTTTTTTAACCATTCAAGTTCACCAATTCTCTGAAATCTATCCAAGGCTCCCTAGGGAATCTCTAGACCTCAGGGTAAGAACCCTTGGACTAGAGTTTTAAGTACATGAGTTGGAATAATGTCTAATTGGCATGGGAGGATAAGCTGTAAACCAGCTTTTGAAAGGCTTTAAATGATATATAGAGGAATTTGCATAATTCTAGAAACAATAGGGAGCCCCTAAATCTTCTTGAAGGAGGGAGTGACATGGTCAGACTTGTGCTTTAAGAATAGCAATTTAGGAGGATGATGTTTTAGGGAAGGGAGAGAGTGGATACAGGGGGACGAATTAGGAGGCTATAGCAATATTGTAGGTGAGAGGTGATGAGGGATTGGACTAGTCTGGTTGTGGTATAAATGGAAAGAAGAGGATGGACATAAAACTTCAGATATGTTGCCATGAACAAGAGATTTATAATCCAGTGGTGACATTTTTGGTGATGAGCCTCTTCTTACTCAACCAATCTGATTCTTGGATAACAGACACAGCCTGACATCAGGTCTGGATCCAAAGCGTTTCCAGCTTGATAGTCTCTATCAGAGTCTGAGTGCCATCAGTGGAGCCTTAACAACTAGGGTACAATTGTAGGACTTTTTAGTGGAGGGTGTCAACAACCCATTGTAGAAAAGGTAGAATCAGACAGAGTCTCCAGTAGAGTCAAATACTCTCAAATCAATGACATCCTCTGGCTCCACTTTCTTAGGGAGGCAGCTCCTGGTGGGGCTCTGTGTTGCTCCTTAGCAACCTACGCTACCACCTGACAGGCAAGAAATGAGCAACATCTGGACCCACTTGGAATTGCAGTATCAGTAGGGCTTTGGGGCTTTCTTTGAACCCTACTCTTGTTCATTGTAAGAACTAAGTAGATTTGCCACCCTAGC
The DNA here is from genome assembly GCA_028627135.1 of Pseudochirops cupreus. Taxonomy (NCBI): domain Eukaryota; kingdom Metazoa; phylum Chordata; class Mammalia; order Diprotodontia; family Pseudocheiridae; genus Pseudochirops; species Pseudochirops cupreus. The sequence continues at coordinate 400,566,596 of CM053580.1, read as the reverse complement.
AAATCAGTCGATTTATTCATTTTCCACCCTGTAAAATGTTTTCGAACTGCACCACCCAGATAAGTATGAGAAAAATTGCCAGGTTATTTTCCTCACATAAAATTAGCCAATTTGCCGGAGTCTGTGATTGTAAAGGATGCAAAGTACCCCATTCAAGTGATTAACCTCTTAGTTATTAAAAGCAACAATTCCATGTGTATAAATAATATAATAAAAGGAACATTCATATCAAAGTAATGTAGCCCGCCCAGTCATCCTCCATACTTACCCTTAATTGGTAAATAATTCATCAGACTCTAAAATGAATTGTGCTCCCGCCCACATTCCTTCACCCAATTATCATGAAATAGGAAAGCAGACTATTTTCTCCTTTTAAAAAGGACAAGCTAATGCAATTGTTCAGTTCCTTCCAATGGCCTTGCACTAGGAGCTAGAATTTGGCTGGTGTTTACTGCTTGCCAAGTGAATGGTGGGATTCTCCTTATCATTTGATAGAACTGAGTTTTTCCTTCCTGTTTTATCCATCTCCCTTGAAAACTCCTGCATTTTTCTGTCTCATATAATGCCTATTCCTATTATCTGTTGTGAGTGTGACTTCAGCAAGAAAGAAGGTATGAAAAGCTGCTCACTGGCTGCAGGTGCTGATGTGATTTTTAGCATCCAATGAGTTGAGTGACTTCATTTTTACAATGCTGATGAACCACAATTTCTGGACATGGAAATGTCCTTTTATGCTGTAAATTATATAAGATTATTGCCTAAAATTTCTTGGGGGAGCTATATTTTTCCCCCCTTGGACTTCTTCATGTGTGGAGAAAACCCTACTCTAGATATAAATTAATATACTCGTGGGCTGATGACCTTTGGTTTTTTGCTTTTTACCTTTAAATTGAGGTAGAATAATGCCCAACATAGTATAATTTGCCATTGAAAAACTTTAATATGTATGCCACTGCAATTCCCAGGGATGTTCTTGCTAATAAATTCCATTAAAAAACCCATTTTTTTTTTTAAACAAAAGATCATCTTGGTTCCCCTCATGAGTTCTGTTTGGAATTTTATCTTTATCCACGTTCATTGGGTTGACTTTGTTGTAGCTACATCACAGGGGTTGTGTGAGAAACTTACAGTAGCCATGTTTATACCTGTGGTTTCTTTATTTTTCCTCCAATGCATTAGAGTTTTATGGAAAGAGATAAAACAGTTATGGCCTCTTTTACCACAGATTTTTGAATCGCCTATTCAGCTTGAAGTTTATGACTGCTGAAAAATCATTTTAATTTGCAGATTGTACAAGTACTGTTTTCTAGTCCCTGATACTGTAGTCTAACACATAGGGAGAGATGGAAATGTGGGCACTCATACTTAGAACTGACTGACTTAGTGGGTGGCATTCTCCCCTGTTAGCCAAGATAAAAGCTCTTACCTGAGTGGGGTGATACAAAGTTTTGAATGACATCTACACCTATTCTTTTACTCCTGTCCTTTGATTCTATTGTATGGTGTGATGCGGTGTGGTGTGGTATGGTGTACATGTGTGTATGTGCATGAAATGACTGTCCAATTATTGGAGAAGAGGGGAGACAACATATTGCAATTACAGTAGGTTCATACATTCTTGTGTGTGTGTACGTATAGTTTACTTCCAGAGGTGATAGTGATGGGGCACCTATATATGGACCAATGACTCATCATTCTTGTGTGAAGAAAACTCTGATTATAGATATGAATTAATATGCTTATGGGATGATGAACTTTTTTTTAACCTTTAAATTGAGGTAGAATGATGCCCCAAATAGTGTCATTTGCCTTTAACTTACTTAGATGAAGGACTGAAAGAGATTATAGTACCAAAGAAAGGGGTAATTATTCCAATTGCTCCAAAATGAGAAAAAAAAAGGAAAGGTAGCCAATAACAGTGAATCCTAGGGTGTTTTCCTGTGGGCTCAGCTTAGCCAATGAGTGGGGATTTAGGGTGGAACTATAAAGACTTACAATTTCAGAGTGAGAAAAAAAAGTTTGTTCTGAGTTAAGAGGCCATGTGAGGATCCAGGACTAACCAGGTCTGGATTAGGGAAGATAGGCTTGGGCCACAGGTCCCAGTGTTTGTGCAGGATACAAGGGTAAGAGATATTTTATTGAGAGTGCTACGCTAACCAATCAAACCTAGCTAGTAGAATTTGTTAGCTCTCGTCATTTCCCAGTCCCAGGAACCCCTGGAGATAACAAAACATAGGATAATTCATGATGTAAACATTTGAGATAGCCTCTTTGGTGAGGTCTTCTGGGGAAGTGAGCCAAAGCATTTTCCAAACCCAACTTATATAACATTGAATACCAACCCTCTAAGCTATACATTGTCCCTCCATTCTCTGCAGTACAAAAGGTGAAAGTGTGGTTCCACTGAAGGGTGACAAGACCACAAAGAGATAGCAGTTAAGGAAATTCTTGCTATTCACAAATGGAAGAAGAAGAAAGATGTCAGTGGGTGAGAGTCTCATTGAGTGATCTCCATTGTTCTTAATTCTCAGGCAGCACGTAGCAGGGTGGCTTTGGATGTGTGAATGGTGTTCATGCTCTAGTTGAAGGCCCAAAGCTCCTCAGGTCTCAGACTGAAGTAAAGTTTTAGGCAAAGAACCAATGTAGTACTAATAGGAGACTACCCTGCCATCCCTGGAAGAAGGTGGTGAAATGAAGGTATTTTCTGAATTGCTTAATAAGGAGTGAGGAATGTGGGCTGGAGTCTAGGAACTTTAATTCTAATTGGGCCACACAACCAAGATACTGGAGAGGTGGGGAAGGATACCTCATCTCCAGCTTTATTAACCTTAGCATATGTGTCCTGAGGAGCTGGGGCCATCCCAGTCAAAGCATTTTTCATTGGCTCAAAACTTTCAATTCATTTACCTGAATCAGATCCAATTGCTTCATGGGGTCAAATTCCTTTATAAAAAAGAAGTTTCTGATTAGAAACCACTGCTTACTATATGATTATTGAGACTATGCTTTTCAACAAAGAAGGCTGTTCTGAGACACCTGAAAAAATTGATGAGGTTACAAGGTGAGGGTTTGTTTACATTTCTCTATGAAGTATGTGAGTGTTCCCGCTAAGAAATCCTTGAGAAGATTGAGCAAGCTTCCTGGCTTTTGTTATTAATTGGCACATTCATATCTCCAGCCTCTCAAAGAGGATGATCGTTCATTATAGTCCCTGAGATGAAGGACGAGTAAAGGATAAAGAGTAGCAGTGACCTGGGCTTTGTCTTCTGCTACTGTTTGGAGTTGTTCATGTGGTGCAGGTTAGCTGCCTCTCTGGCAGCCACAAGTCCATTTCCTTGAGATGGAGAGATGACTCTAAACCTTTAGCATGACATCATAATGCTAGCGGCCCACAGAAGATCTTGACGTATAAATTATTCTTTCTAGAATTTGCCTCATTGGAGTTTGCCTTTTCTAGCAACCTCAAGTTAACTTAGCTTCTGAGAGGATCCCAAATCATGGGGTAGGAGGAGAAATGAATAGATTTTTGGAAGCAAGGTGGGATTAACCCAAGAAGGAGAAGAATTATGTGGATTTTTAATGGGCTGCTGTGAATCCTTTACACTATTTTAAATTTTCACTGAAGTAAAATAAAGGCTGTTTGGGGTGGCTGAGTAGCTCAGCAAATAGAGCACTGGCCCTGGAATCAGAAGACCTGAGTTCAAATCCAATCTCAGACACTTGGGCAAATCACTTAACCCCAATTGCCCAGAATTCCCCCTGCCAAAAAGAAAAAAAAAGACTGTTCTATAACTAATATGCAATTACCTTCAGGGCCTACGTATACTGGGGTTTTTTTACCCACATTTGTGGAGATCTAGATATAAGCTATCTTCTGAGGTTCTATGGGCTAGGGAAGATGAGGTAAGGAGGGAAGATGAGCTTTAGAGAGGATTCTGGGGATACCACCAAAATTGAATTTAGTCTGTATAAACCTAGACCTCAGAGTTATAGGTCACAGGCTGTGCCTATGAACAAGGAACAAGCAAGGAACCATGTATATCACATATATCTCTTGTCTTTGTTCAGTTTGCTTCCACACTGAAGATTCCTTCTCCATTCCTCTTCACTCTGTACTCATCAATTTTTGACATTCCATTCCTCTGAATCCCCTTCCCCCATATGTCTCCCTCAGTACTTCTGACTATCATCCTATTTCAATACTACAAAACCCCTTTTTCATCAGTTTAATAAATTTTGGAGAGAATTCCTTTATGATCATGGTCCACTGTCTCCATCCCCTCAGTTTTCTCCCTAATTATCAACCATCTGACATGTTCAGTGCCCTATCCTGCATTACTCATGTCCGCAGAAAATTGCTTCAGGACTAGTCTGCCTAGGTTCCAGTCTATATCAAAAGTGTCCCATCACGCTCTCTACTTGGCACTTGAAAAATTGGCATTGAAATTACTTGAAATCTAGTTTCTAGTGCTCACAACTAAATGGTCCAACCTCAATATGATGATGGATGAATCCAGAAAATTGGGTGTCATAAATTCCATTGCATTCTGAATTTGTGATATCCTTTTTTGGGGGGGGGGAGGCAAGGCAATTGGGGTTAAGTGACTTGCCCAAGGTCACACAGCTAGTAAGTGTGTCAAGTATCTGAGTCCAGATTTGGACTCAGGTCCTCCTGACTCCAGGGTTGGTACACTATTCACTGCCCCACCTGACTGCCCCTGAAATTTGTGATATCCTAACGTGTTTTCCAATTTTCCAGTCAATAGTGAATGCGTTTTTAAAAATCTACCACAAAAATATTATTAAACTACTCACCACTTCCGCAAAGAACTATCTTCCTCATTCCACTGTTGTAAGGGTCAGAAATAAGTGCCAGATTGCAAATGGTAATGTTGAGACACAGGGACGTGTTTGAGGCCTGGGAATCAGTTGGGTCACGTGGAGGTCAGAGCCTATTGCCCCATCCCTGGCCAGGGGATGTTGCTTCGCTCAGAACTTTCTTGCGTGGGATGCCTGAGGTTCCCGATTGATGTCTCCACACCTTGGAGTCTTCACGCCGTTGTAATTACAATCTACCTCCCTTCTTTCACTCCTGCTCAGCTGTGCTGTGTCACGTGTGGGATGTGGATCTGGGGGAGATAAAAGGATCCAAGCCTTGGAGGGGCGGGGGCTGAGAGTCCAACTTTAATAAACCCTCCTTTGAAAGGGTAAGTACCTTCTACCCCTTAGGGCAGGGCTTTCGAACCCTGACACCTGTAATTTTATCACTGCAATGATAGAATTGCTCTAATTAGAATCACATCAAAACCAATTGCCATTTTGTTAGAATTTACAATCTATAAAATTCCTCTTTTACTTAATTGCATCTATAAATAATTCTAATTAGTAAAACTAAAAATGCATATGTAAAACATATAAATATATGTATATATACATACACACAGAAAGAGTTAGTAATGCATTAAGTCAGAATTTAAATTTTTTTCTTTTATTCCCTTTGTGGAAAAAAGTCCAAAAAAACCTTAACATAGACAAACATATACTGATGGATTAACTCACCAGATTTCTGTAAGCTTTTCACCAATCTTTTGACTAGGTGTAAGAAGAGTCAGATGAAAGTTGGTCATTCAAAAAGTAGTTCCTGAGCAATCGTAGTCAGAGAACTAATTTTTCCCAATTCCTCCAGTTTCACTCCAGCTTTAAAAACATATTTTTTTTTCCAAATCAAATTAATGACTGCAATATGCACCTTAATAAAGAGAGTACACACACATTTAAAGAGTAAGTTCATATGTACATGTACCCAGATACTTGCCCTTGGGCTACCACTTTAATATTAAGCCATAAAACCAGCTTTTCAAAATCTGAATCTGTCAATCTCCATATTATATAAAATACATTTATAAAAATTTTGTAATATACATATTATGCATTTATAAAAAATTATTTAAAAAAACTCACCTGCTATAGCAAAGCTTTCAACAGACTAGGCAAAATAGAAAATGTAGGGAAAAATATGAGAAAGCAAGAATGTCCAGGAGACCAGAGACTGGTGATTTTTAGGTAAGGGGTGGAGGGTGGCAAGATCTGAAACTCAAGGGAGAGATAGCTTTGAGGTGCATTTAAGAAAAGTTCTTTCTCATTTAGAAGTAGATGGTCAAGGGTTAGGAAGGCATCTTTCCAGATGATAGTCATGGGTCTAGAATCTATCTAGCACAGCAGCTGATTAGGTATCACATAGTGGAGGCCTTGGGGTCTGGACTTTGGACAGTCTTGGTGATGGTCCTTTATACCACCCCACAGTTTGTCCTGGGTTCGTTGCTGTGAGTTTGTTTGTCTCTCCAATGGTGGAACTAGGTTTCTAGTGTTTCCATTCCACTTTTTCCTGAGGAACAGTTCTTAATTTGACTTTTATATAGGGATCCTCCTCAGCAAGGTGGTGGAGAGAGTGAGTATAAGCTTTTATATAATGCCTACAATGTACCAGACACCATGCTTGGTGCTTTTTACAAATATTATCTTATTTGATCTTCACAATAACCTTGGGAGGTAGGTCTTACTATTATCCCCCATTTTACAGTTGAGGAAACTGAAGCAAATAGAAGTTAAGTGACTTGTCCAGGGTCACACAGCTAGTAAGTGTCTTAGGTGTAATTTGAACTCAGTTCTTCCTGACTCCAAGCTGGGTTCTCTATTCATGGAGTCACCACCAGATGCACCTAAGAGGAAGAGAAAGATAAAAGGATCCTGAGTACAAAGATGAATCAGGAAAGTTTTAGAATATTTAGAATAGAAAGGGGAATATTAACCAATAAAATGATTAAATAGAATGACTACAATCAGTACAGAGGCTGGTATTTAAGTTTCATTAGGATATTTGTGACAGGGCTACTCATTAGCTATTTTATGTTTGTCCTCCACTGAGGACCCCCTATCAGTGCCAACGGGGTTCTTTCTTTCTTTGTGTTCTTGGTCTCTGTCTCTCCTCCTCCTCCTCTCTTTTTCTCTGTCTCAGTCCCTCTGTCTCCTTCCAGTCAGTCTTCCTCTGCTAATGTTTCTGCAACATAAGCTCTGGTAGTCAATATCCCACTGCTCTAGTGAACAGGAAAGGAAAGATAGCAGCTGCCTTTCCAGACCTCATAAGTCCCTGTACCAAAGGAAATGAAATGCAAACAAGAGTCAGCTCCATTTAAGACATAGACTTGCTGTGAATTCACAACTTGTGGCCAAGTAGGGGGATGGGCATTTCCTCTCTTCTTTTTCCTTCCTAGCTCAGTGAGTCATTTTTACATTTCAGGGCTGGAAGGGAGAAGAGGACCAAGTGATAGGCATTGCCCTTTAGCATCCTAGAGAAGCTCTAGCTCAGCAGCTAATTGGAATGGTAATCATAGCTGAGAGGAAAAAAGTCAGAGAATATTTGTGTCTTCTCTGAAGTGGGAAAAGGAAGGAGGAAGATCTGCTCCTTTGTGCATCCCCAAGGGGGCAATATGTAATGCACATTAGGAATGACCAAATTTGAGGTGAAGGAAGGAGAGATGAGGAGGACTGGGTATCTACAGAGTTTAGGTTGTCATATGAGGGTAAGATTCTTATTCTCCTAGTTGAGATTGTAGTTACTCTTACTTCCTGAATTTCAGTCACTGCTGATCTATGCTTTTGGAGCTATTCATGATTATGGGTGCAACTCAAGTCCCAAAGCCCATTGGTTTGGGATGCTCTCTTCATTTGTGGAGAACAATGCCCTGAACCCACATGAAGGGTAGGATGGAGTTGGTCAGAGTGGGAGAAGCAAAGGGCTATATTCTCTTCAGTCTCTGAGTCTCTGGGGACTTTTCAGGTTCTGCAGTTGCTTTAAGTACTTCTGGCATCCAACTTTGAGGGAGGAGAAGGACGAGACCACCCCACTTCTGGTTGCTGAGGGGAAAATGAGGCTCTGGGAAGAAGCTGACATGAGAGGAGCTAGCAGCCTTCATCACAGCCTTATCCCCAGCTTACTTTGGGATTGTTGGGGAATCTCCCCTTGGTAAGAGCTGGTACTGTCTCTCAGCTGAGCTGTTACCTTCCTTCCAAAGGGATAGCTCCTTCACTCTGTATTGTCTGATATGTATTTTCCTTATGTATACTTCCTCTGACTTTTGTTTTGCTATCTTAGACTTGGACAAATGGATTTCTTGGCTATCTACTATGTGTGTTCATTGTGGAACAGTTATTTGGTGGGAAGGGGATCAAGCCTTGGACATAAAGTTTGGCTTCTTCTTTCCCCACTAAATATGAATAGTGATAAAAAATTTAGCTTGAACCTGAAAACTACATCCTCTAGACCAGCAATTCTCAACCTGTGGGTTATGTTCAATTTGTAACAATGAAAATACATCCTGCATATAAGATATTTACATTATGATTCATAACAGTAGCAAAATTACAGTTATGAAGTAGCAACAAAAATAATTTTATGGTTGGGGGGTCACCACAACATGAGGAACTGTATTAAAGGGTCATGGCATTAGGAAGGTTGAGAACCACTGCTCTAGACTAACAATATTTACAGGATCGGATAGGTATGATTCTAGCTCCATACCCCATCTCTCTGAGGAGAGGAGAACAGCCAAGCCTCTGCTCTCCTACTTCCCCTCCTGGCAGGTTAAAGTCTTTTTTGTAGAAGTATAGGGGGAAGAAGAGGCTAAAGATATCTAGTCTTCCTTCCTGGGAGGCACACAATGACACCCCCATGGCTACATGCAATGGTAGCCTCACTACACAGATAGCTGTAGGAATGAAAAGCTACTTTACTTTAGGAAAAGTCCAAATTAATTTTGTAGCCTCACTGTTTTAAAGGTACTTTCCAAAGCTGCTATTGTGAAGTATATGGATCATCAATTTACATGTGATCAGGATTACCCCTTTCCTTCTTAAGAATTTTCTTTGATCATGACAGACCTGACTTTTCAGAAACATTTAAAATAAAAATTCGGTTATGAGGCCAGTAGATCATATTCATTGCTTTGATTATTTAGAATTTGAAATGGTTGATAATGTAGAAGAATATATTGAGAAGTAGAACTCAAGGTTAGAATGCTACTGGGATCTCCATTTAAAGAAGATTCTTATTTGGATTTGGATTAGAAAGGTCATATCAATGTAGGAACTCAGTCTGCTATTTCAATGTAAAGGTGAGGTCTCTAAATTCTTCACGGTCCCCTAAACAAATGGTTCCATCTTAGGCACTTGTCTGGAACTTCTGGCACATGGTGTACCAATTACAAGTCAACTGGCATGACCAAATCTCCTTAACCAATCTATCTACATTTTACATTTAAGGTCACTTCATTCCATCCAGTGACTTTCAAGGCATTCTAAATTGGTAAAGGACTTTTCAAACCCGGTCTAAAACTTTTGACTGATCCAATAGAGGTGCTGTCACCTGGTTAAACTATCAGGTTGTAGCATCTTTGTCAATTATTTGAAGTAGGATGGAGTGATTGGGTGACTGATTGGCTCAATTGATTCTTACCCTTACTTGCATTGACATGAAACTAAATCTGCAAAAATAAATTGTCCTTTGAGATTAAGTATAATACATAATTTGAAACTAAAACACTAAGAGACTGATATAGTAAGTACAAACTTTCATTGAGATGGCATTTTGAATTTTTCCTTCTCTTTAACCCAAGTTAATTTTGGATAATGATAAATTTTGTGCATATTCAAGGTTGTTTTTCTAAAACATATTGACCCAGACCTATTTTTCAAACCTAAAATGGTGATGAGTTGCTACTGGGGGAACAAGTGAAAAGGAAGACGGTAGGAAGATGGATTGTTATGCGGCCTAGCCCTGAAAGGGTCCTAGGTCGTAGGGAAGGTGCTGACTGTGAAAATGGGGGGAAAGTTACCAGCAGTCTGGATTCCAGGTCAGATGACACAAAGTCAACTAACCCTATAAGACATGGGCTTGTTGCAGGAGATGGGCTGGTCCTTGCCCACGTACTGTGGCCAACTCTTCCAGCTCTGGGTCACAAAGCACTGCATTTGGTCAGTGGAGATATTTTGTTTCTTGTTTTGTTGTATCCCAGCATGTTGTAGTCTTTCATTTTTATTTTATTAGCTTTGTGGAAAAAAAAGAGACACTTGAATTATTTCTTTTAAAAGGTCTTTATTCTTTGAAAATAATGCATTCGTCATTCTTATAGAAACACTATTGAGAAATTCTTACTATTTATGGCTACAGGATACAGTCCTGTGATAAAGGATTTAAGATTCTAGGGGACTGAACTCTGAAAAAAGAATCAAAATAGAAGTTAATCTATCAGATTTGGGAGAGCGCATATGTGGAATTTAAGTTTCTTGAAGGCAGACAGGAACTGTCATTAATTTTTTAAAATTCCTTACCTAGCATAGTGTCTTGCAAATAGTAGGTGTTTAATATATGCTTATTAAATGAATTAACTGAATATTTGTTGGTGTTTGATATCTTGATATAAGCATTGTTGGGCCTGCTATATGGTTACTTCGTAGTTCACATTTTCACAGTGACTACCCTGAGAATTCGACCTTATAGGGTGCAATCCTCTCATCTGATATTGTATCACCACAGACAATTATATTGTGGAAGAAAGTGCATTGGTATCATCATATTGCATCAAGTATCACCTCCTAATGTGACATCCTGACCTGAAACTCTTTCAGAAAGTAGGCATGCCTTTTACTTGACATCCACCCTCCAAAGGCCTTCATGACTTTGTGCTTCTTTCTGATTGTTCAGGGCTCCACCACTGTAGTTCTGCATGCTCTGGGGACATTTCCCTATCCTGATTTTCCATCAAAATTTAGTTTTTTCTAATTAGTCAGTTTATTCAAGGCCTTAATCTTTATTACATTGATAATGGGTGGTAATGGGTTAAATTGTTCTAATGCGCTATGTAGTTAATGTATTATCCTTGCCAATTAGCTGAATTCCATCAGCCAGTTAAAATACACATATGTCCAGAAAGGTCTTTAAAAGTCAGAAATTCAAATTGATAATTGTTGTTATTTTGGTCAGGCAGACCTCATAGGACCCCATCACATCTTTCCATAGCAATGGTTAATTACTCAATCTACTAGTGGGTTTAGCTTTATCTGGGATATAAACTTGCCCTAAGAAAATTCATTAGACTGAATGTAGCTTCTAAAAAGGAGAACTAAGGATGAAGTTTAGCTTCAGATGAAGGTTGGCCTTGGTGACCTCAAAGTTCCATTTGAATGTAAGGTTCTATAGGTTCTAGTCTTGGCTCTGCTACTAACAATTATGGGATTGGAGGAAGCCATTCAGCTTCTTCATGGCTCTTGTTTACTGTCTTTAAAATGAGGAGTTGGAGTAAATGATCTCCAGGGCCTTGGACCCAATAAAATATGGATTTAAGATATAGCAAGAAGAATTTAGATTGGGTATAACTTGTTGAAAACTGTGATTAAATGGGTTATCCCAGAAAGCCATGAAGACTTTGCAAGTTTTCAAAAAATGGGTTGTATTCCCATCTGGTTGGGATAGGTTAGCTATAAAATATTGCCTGAAGGTAGAGAAATAGGTTAGATGACTATTTCCAGGTAATTTTTAACCCTAAGAGTCTGTGACCTTGCAGTATTTTGAGCTGTCTAAGTCTCAATTGATATAGATTTTTACCAATTCTCCTAGGAAATTCAATACACAAACTAACAGAACCTCCTCATCAGGAAGTATTTTCCAATACTCAGCCCAAGTGTTCCTATCTTTTCAGTGACTCTATTACTCCCAATTAGATATTTGTTCTCTAGAATCATGCTAAGCAATTCCTTACCTTCTTGATTTTCACACCTTTAAATTTAAGTAGATATTTATTATGTCCCCTGCTAGTCATCGTTTAACCAAGCTATAAATATTTAATTTTTTTAATGCTCCCTCATCAATCAACTGCTTAAGCCAGACAGTCTTCCCTGTTGTTCTTAGAGACCTATCAGAAAGAGCACTGGATTAGAGTCCTGGGTTTGAATTTGACTACTTGTATGACTCAGTTTCCTTATCTGTGGAATGAGAGAGCAAGACTAGATTATCTCTGGGAGAGCAGGAAAAGGGCATCTCGAGATTACAACCAACTCTAAATCCTGTGATGTTTTGGCCCCTTAGCCTACCTGAATGTAGGCTAGTGAAAAGTCTGATAGCTTGCCTAGTGAGGAGAAAAGGGCATTGAATTTGGAGAACCAGCATTTGGGTTCAAATTCTGACTCTGCTACTTTTTTCTGAGTGACTTTAGGCAAGTCACTCCTCCTATTAGGGCTTCAGATTCCTATTTTGTTTTAAAATGAAGGGGGTGGGAAGACATGACCTCTGAAGTCTCTTCCAGATTGAAATCTCTGATCCTGTGATCTTATTCTGTCTAGTCAAAAATGGAAATGTCTAGAATTGAATATATTTGATCTAATCTTCACTGATTTCCTTTTTTATAAAATAATTTTTATTGATGTCCTTTGCTTTTACATAGCCCAAATTTCTACCTAGTATCCTTCTCCCAGAAAGTTGTTCCGAATAATAAAGACTTTTTTAAAGAAAAAATGAGGAACAGGGGGAAAATCAGCAAAATCGAGCCACATATTGAAAAAAAAATCTAAAAATGCAAACAATGTTCCCCACCTGTGGATTTTCCACTTCTGAAAAACAATGCAAGGAGGGGTTCTCTCACATTTCTTTTTGGGGGGCCATGACTGTTCTTTGTCAGCCAGTCAATAAACATTTATTAGGTGCCTGCTGTGTGCCAGGGCTGAGACTATGTGACCGTCCTGGCTCTAAAGGAGCTCAGAGGGGAAAGAGGGAAACAACACACAAAATACTGTTTACAAGCAAGTTATACAAGAGAAATTGGGAATAAGCAACAAGAGGGAAGGCTGCGGAATTAAGGGGAAGTCTTTTAATACTAGAAGATGGGATTTTAGTTGGAAACTGAAGGGAGCAAGGGAGACCAAGAGGTGGAGATGAGGAGAGAGAGCCTTCCAGGGACGGGGACAGTCTGTGAAAACGCCCCTTTGGAGATGGAGTGTCATGGGGGAGGGAGACCTAGAAGACCACAGTCCCTGGATCTCAGAGTACATGAGCAAGGGTAAAGTATAAGAAAACTGGAAAAGGAAAGGGAGCAGGTTATGAAGGACTTTGAATTCCCAACAGAGGATTTTATATTTAATCCTGGAGGTAAAAGGGAGCCAATGGAGTCTGTTGGGTGGGGTAGGGGTATGTGTGACACAGTCTGCATTGCAGTGTTTACTCTCTATTGTTTTGTGGTGATTGGGTTTTTTTCCTTCCATTTTTATTGCTGCAATCATTGTGTAGATTGTCTTCTTGGTTTTACTAACTGTACTTTGCATCAGTTCATATGTCTTCCCATACTTCTCTCCTTTCATCATGTTCATCATTTCATATAGCACTGTAATATTCCATCATTATTCATGTGCCACAATTTATTTAGCCATTCCCCAACTGAGTCTCGTTTACCCTCGAAGGTGAGGATTGATACTTTTCTGTAAGGGTCACAAATAAATGCCAGATTGCAAATGGTAATGTGGAGACACAGGGATGTGTCTGAGGCCCGGGAATCATTTGGGTCACGTGGAGGTCAGAGCATATTGCCCCATCCCTGGCCAGTGGATGTTGCAGTTGCTCAGAACTTCCTTGAGTGGGATGCCTGAGGTTCCCGATTGATGTCTCCACACCTTGGGGTCTTCATGCCCTTGTAATTACGATTTACCTCCCCTCTCTTAGTCCCGCTCAGCTGCGCTATGTCACGTATGGGGTGTGGATCTGGGGTAGATAAAAGGATCCAAGCCTTGGAGGGGGGAGGGGAGGGGCAGCGGCTGAGAGTCCAACTTTAATAAACCCTTTTAAAAACATCCAGACTCGTCTCCTTTGAAAGGGTAAGTACCTTCTGCCCCTTAGGGCAGGGCTTTCGAACCCTGACACCTTTCTTCAGTTATAACGATACTAAAATTTAGTTCTGAATTGTTCATATTCCCCCTTCTCCTTATTGTTACTGTGGTGCCACTGTTAATCAATAGTTTGATTTTCATTCTTATTGTATAACGTTTTCAGTAGAAATTTAAAATTTTTTATATATTCAAAACCTTTTCTGTGATAGTTCTTTTTTTTCTCAAATGGAACTACATTAAAAAAGAAATTCTACCTGTGTAATTAGTCCTTCTTTGTGTTTCGCCTAATCTCCTTTGTTACTGTGATAGCTCTCCTTCCATCTTTTATAGGTATTTATTCTTCACTAATATTTTCAGATTGTTTTTGGATTTTTAACTCCTGGCATCACACCCAGAGTCAAACAGCAGTTTCTTTGGCCAAGAAAACATATATGGAATCATGGTGGATTTCAAAGGGGCTGACTAAAAAGTAAAATGATGCAGTGAGTAATGGTACTGTTTAAGGCCATCACTGTGGACTGAAATCATTGTGGCAGGCTCCTTCCTGTCTAGGCTATCTCCCTGAACAGTTAGTAGTGTGTCTTTCAGTTGACAGGTAGGCTGATCCCCCTCCATGTTATCAAGGAGGCTAAATGTTGGCTGGGGATTTAAAGTAACATGAACAAGGTCTTAAGCACCTGAATCATTCTGATTTTCCCCTCTGTTTTGGGGAACATATATTTCTGGGCATATGCAAATGAAGCGTCTTTGGGCTTTGTAATTAAGTATGGCTTGAGTGGAAAGGGCTGGATCTGGCTGCAGTGAACTGGTCTTCATACCCTGCCTTGGCTACTTACTATCCATCTAACTTCAGACAAGCTGCTTCACCTATTCCTCAATCTCCTTATTTATAAAATGAAGGGTTGAATTAGGAGACTTATAAGGTCTCTTACAGCTCTGAATTTATGATCTCACAACTCTTCCCTTCAATCAGATTCAGAAACTGAGGACAAACACTCAAATAACTCTTACTGTATGTAAGGATACCAGATAGTCAAGAAATAGAGCCTCTAATTTCAAGGAATTTACAGAATTTATAATAGGCTGGGCGTAGGTGCGAGTGGGACAAGGGGATTAAGAGATACAGACAAGTAACTCTACAACAAAGCAGAATGTGGAAATTTGGGGGAAGAAAAGGTCGCTGCAAAATGCTATGTTTTATATGAGGGCACATGGGCAGCTGGTACAGATGCCATGGAGGTTATGGGAGAAGTGTGCTCTTTGGCTTCTCCCCTGCGGTCTCTTCCCGGATTCGACTCTGAGGTTTCCCCACTTTGTTTCTACATCATTATTTGCTAACTCTGCTTCTAAGCATTTCGGATTTTCTAAGATGAGCAACATTTAGCTATTCTAAAAGAGGGTAATAAAAATAGAGAATGTAGGTAGTATTTGTGAGGCCCTTACAGCCAGATTTGCTCAGCAAGAAAAAATGGATCTTAAGCATTCTTCCACATTTCAATTTATGCTATACAGAGGCTCCTAATTGTTCCATTGTATCACTGAGATGGAGAAGGAAATGGCAGCGCACTCCGGTGTCTTTGCCAAAAACAAAACAACCAAAAAAACCCCCATAAAAAACCAAAACAGAACAAATCTAAATACGGTCAGAAGAGTCTGACAGGACTGACAAGACCTAACAACAAAAAATCACTGAACCAAGAAGGTGTTAGTTCTTCAAAGAGGCCCTCTCTTTTCCTGCTTTTCTCTTCCTCCACATTGAAGTCAATTGTTGATTGAACACCAGTTCTATGCAAGACACTACACTGTGTGGAAGGCGATACAAAAAAATGATAAAGGCAGTATTGCATAATGGGTTGGGAACTAGACTCCAAGGGGATCTGGATTCAAATTCTGCTTCTGATGCTAGCTGTGGGACTCTGGGCAGATCATATTTCTGGGCCTGAGTCTCCCCATCTGCAAGACAAGGGAGTTGCATTTAATGGCCTTGAAGTGGGGCTTCAATTTTAAAATCTATAATCTTATGATAATATCATAGGAAGGTGGAGCAAGTTCAGATCTGTCCTTCCAGATTATTATATTATCTGTATAGATTACATGCACATATTCTCTACTTGTTTCTAGTCTACCTTGGAAGCTTGGAAGGATTCTGCTTCTAGTTATACTCAGTGACTTTCACTGAATGCTAGAGTCCTTTGAATGGCTGCTGAGTCGGAACTCAGTAGGCAACCTGCTATTCATTATTCTCTTCCTATCTGGTAGCAAGCAAGGCAGGACTAGTTTAAACTGTCTCCTGAGAACCGGGTCCCTACCTGGTCTTTGAGGCTATGAGTACAACAGCCACCTTGGACTTTTTAATGTTTGTTCTATCCTGATATTAAGTGAATGAATATCCCAAGGTGGATATGTCCCAAAGACTTAGCCAGTTTGGAAGAGATAGAGGTCCCACTGGAGGTCCCATTGGTGGGTGGAGCTGAGTGGCAGCAGTAGTGGTGATGTCTTCAGAGTGACAATGGTTGACATCAGGGGAAGCCTCTATGAGGAGTGGAGAATAATAATGAGGACAGGTGGGTGAGGAGGAAAGGTGACTTCAGGGAGCGTGATCCTTCTTGGTGGAGAGAAGTAACAGCTATGAACTCAATAAAGGCACAGACACTTAGTTCCCAAGCAGAGAGCCACACTAATAGGAGCTGTGTGAAGACCATAAAGAGAGATTTTCAGTGCCAGGAGCTGTGTGTGACCCTTATATGCTAATATATATTACCATATATCTAATATGTATACATTTAATATGTATCTCTACATCTCATTTACGTAAGATCAGGAAAGAACAAATAACAGAAGAGTGTGTGTGTGTGTGGTCTTGTAGTCATGACCCCACCCTCTGTAGGCCATTCAAACTAGTCAGGCTTCCCTTGTGACCCGAAAGAAAGAGGTAGGAGACGTGGGTTGCCCCTTTTGTGCATCTGCTGAGTTTCAGCACAGCAGCCAATGAGGAAACTGTGCATCAACACACAGTGCCAGGCCTTGCACTTGAGCAGAAACAGGCTCCTCCCAAGCTTTTGTGTGGTTGATTGGACACAGGCAGAATTAAATATCTGCACATGCTCTGTATAACCCACCAGGGAGGGCAAATCTGAGTGTGCTCCATGCTTGTTATAACAACTGCAATAACATCAGTTACTTGACTTTGTGGAACTTATAGCCTGTTAAGAGGATAAGCCAAGTATAAAAAGAAGTTAAAAAAAAGAAGTAAAATATGTAAAATATGAAATTGGATATAAAAAATGCATCAAAAGAGATACAAACTGCTGGGGGGAATTCAGGGAGGGGGGTTCCTTCTTTAACTCATTCACTGGTTTAGTTTTTAACCAATGGCCATTCTCTCCTACTTTTCCCATAGCCTCAGATGTGGTCTAGAGGCTCCAGACATAGTCTGAGTGTGGTTCTTTGTCCATTTTCGTTTTCCTGGAAGAGTCCAAGTTGTTTTCCAAGGCCCAAGGGTACACCCTTCCCCTTCCTTCTACCTTCTTATCTCCTTTGACACTGCTTATGGCTGAATTACAAGAATAGGGTAAAATGGCTACTGGAAAAGGGAATGGAACAAGTAGCTATGGAGATATGTGCTAGATGGCTTGTGATCAGACTTGTGACAAAGTCAAGGGAAGGTATGTGACAGCTGTTTGGGCTCAAGCTAGTGGTAAAAATCTCAATGACGTATTCATATAAGTTTTTAAGTGTGTTATTTAAAATCAGAAGCAGAATTGCTAATTCTGTAGAGTCAAAACTATATCCAAGAGTTGATGTTCTAATGAGGCTGAATGTTCTGGAGGGAAACTCATTGCATTGCAATGCTGACAGGCTTGAAATGGCCCTGTTCATGCTCCTTGCCCTACTTAGTCATAATGAGACCACAGTGTTAAAGATGCATGACAACCTTGGCCCAGAACATCAGGATAGTAAGAGATATGGGAGGCTCAGTTTTGTCCAAGGAATGAGGTTGATTCAAGCAGGTAGATTTGCAGGCAAATCCCAATTTCCATTGAATAAGGAAAACAAAACAGAATAAATAGGCTATAGTCTTCCTGCCTGGTGCAGTTCACTGTGGAAGAAAGTCAAGTCACTTTTCTCCACTGACCAGATATAGAAATAGTAACTAGCAGTCTGGTGCCATTTGACAGGAAACCAGGTTCAAAGCAATTTGGAGCAAAAATATTAAAGCTTCATGAGATGAGAGAGAGGGTTGTTCAGAGGATGTCCTTGGTCCATGCCTATACCTCAACTAATTGGACATATCAGACAATGCCATATTATAGTCATGGCCACCAGAAGTCGTAGGTGGCCATGTATAAGACCTTTAATGCCCCTGGCTAACCTTCCCCGTAGTTTACTTCTTAAAGATATTGTAAAGGGGATTCTTGGGTTGAGCTAGATGGCTTCCAAGATCCCCTGCAACTCTGAGATTCTGATTATGAGAATCATGGACACTTTCCAGGAACCTTGTTTGAGCTCATTGAAATGTGCTTGCCACAAGGAAGATGAGAGCCTCCTCCCTTCACTCAGCACCTATCTTCCTTACACCGTTTCAGGAATTGGATTTCTTTCTACTCCGCTCTGATTTTAAGAAATGTCTCATTAGTTATGTCTAAACTGGATAAGCACATTTATAGCATAGGTTCTTTCTCCTGGTAGATATGAACAGTCTTCTAGATCAGAGGAATCACAGTGTGAAGCCAAGGCAGCCTTTGGGAAAATAGTGTGTACTTGTCAGAATGGAATATGCCTTCAACAAAAGACAGTGCGGCTCAAGTCAAGGACTGACCGAGGTTAGGACCAGGGTGGCTTCTGATTTCATCTGCCCATTAGAGAGGGGATAGAGATGCACTACCATCACATATTTATCATTTTCAATGGAAACTGTGTGGGCAGCTTCCATTATGCCAGGCCAAATTTAGACGAATGAAAAGGTCGACTAAGTAATTATTGATTTTATATGTGCACATAAATTAGAGCATGGAGCCCTTTAGTCACTGCTAAAAATAAGCCTTCTATGGATCTGGGTGAGGAGACAGAGGGCCTATGGAAGGAGTACAAACTTATGGCCCATTGGCAAACTTATATATTGGAATAACTGTTTCCCTGTGGCTTCTGTGCTGGTTCAAGGTTTATATTAAAATTCAACAAATGGAGTGTTTTGGATCTCCATGGGAGAATGGAGAAAGCCAGATTGGAGCCATTCCTCCTTTCAACAACAATCTTCTTTTGGCTGTGGTGACTTCTGATTATCATTCTGAGGAGGGACTCCTCTATAGATTTGGGGATTGAGCATAGAGATTGGACTTGTGATTTTATTGGTATAGGGAACTCCCAGATGAGGAAACTCCCTCTACTAATGCAGATTGACACCTTCTCTCCAACTCTCTAAGTTTATTAATCCCAGGTCCAGTCTCTCAAAAGATTAGTTTTCTTTTAATTATGCAGCTGCTTTAGCAAGTCATGCATGCATCTTAGGCAGAGCTGTGAATTTCCCATCAGTTCTCGGAAGCAGAGAATTTATTCACACATGGTGGGGGCAATTTGCAAAGGCTAAAACCGGGAAAAACATCTCCTTCCTTTCTGAAATATGTAGCACTTGGTCTTGAAAGTAAAATTCCAAGAATCTCATAATCAAATCAGCAAAGGCTGTTAATTGGAGTAGGTGATTATTAAGCACTTACAACAGCACTCTAGAATATCTAAGTACAAGAAAGTTATGAACTTTCGATTTCTAGTGTCACATGAAATTACATGAGGGAAAGACATATGATAAGAGAAAGGAAATGGTTTTGAATTTGAGCATGTTATACATGGGGTACTGGCCCCAGAAAGTCACTGACTGCTAACTAGTGTGTAGCGTAAAGGCACTGTCTCACATTCAAGGACAGAGCAAGGCAAAACTAAGCTGAGCTTTAGTTGAAAGTCAGACCTGTTTTGGGGTTATTAATATCTGCAATAATTCAAAGTCTATATATTGAGTCTTGACTTCTTCAAACTTCAAATTCTGATCACTTAGGCATTCCTCATGAGAAAGGTTAGTGTTCTTTGCCTCTTATTTGAAATGAATCAGCCAATAGTACGTGGCAACGTAGGGATGGGAAGATAAAGAACTCTAAGGGACCTTTGAGATCATCTGCTTCAACCCCCTAACTTTCTAGCAGCGAGGCAGGAAAACTTTTTCATTTTTTGACTGGGGGCAAGTAGGGCAAAGGTCACCAACCTCCCTCTTGGGTTAATCCGAAAGAGCAGCCAAAGGTTTTATGGGAGTTGAAAAGAATCCTTGTCTCTACTCCACCCAGCTCACTGGCCTTTTTCTAAGTGTTGCCCCCAGAATGAACCAGATTAGCGCCCCAAAGATCTGATAGGAGTTTAAAAGAATTTTGAACATTACTCAGAGTTTGGACCAAGAGGGACTTCAGCAAGCAACAGGGGAAATAACAGTTCCAAATCCAGACTTTAAAATGCCTAACATTTCTCTGGCTAGCTATCTGGGGATGTCTGGCTGCAGTTCTCATCACCAAAATGCTAAGGACAGCTCTTGGAGCTATAAGCTAAAGAACTGGCAGGACCTTCCCCCTCTGGAGAAGAAGCCACGTGGAAGCCAAGGACCAGCTGGTGTGAGAAGAAAACTGAGGCAGCTCGACCAAGAATCCACATTTTAGTTGAAGACTTGTAGATGGCGGCAGAGAGCAGTGGCTCAGCAAAGAAGGCCCATTGCAACCGAGGACAAGAAGAGGGCAGCATTGGGTCAGTGAAGTTGCCCCGCAGATGGAAGCATAGCACAACATGACACACCAGATGATGTCAGTGGCTCTGCAGTATTAAAGGATTTAGTTGCTCTGGCCACATACGCTCCCTGGATACTCTTGTTTCCTACCCATGCTCCTCCATGCCCATTTCTTAGCAGCATATGCTTCCTGAATGTTTGCCCTCCAAATACTAGTTCTCTGGTCACATATATTCCCTGTGTCATTGGAATGGTAAATCTGTAGAAGAGTATCCCTAATATTTATATGAGGGGGGATATTTCTTATAATTTATTTAGCTATACTGTTTGAATAAATGTTTTTTTGCATTACACTAACGTGTCCCTCTGGTTGGTATAGTGAAAGGAAACACATTGGTGGGGACTCACGAGCTAAGGTTTTCAGGGCATGCTGGCTTACAAAACAGGTCAAACCTGATAAAATTTTCTGGGATCCTATATGTGATGGCGGTAGCTCAGGTGCTACAGATAAGCATATTGAGGTCCAGGGAGGACAATAACCTTTACTGATAGCCTTCTACTTTGTCAAATAGGCTTTATCAGTTCTTTAAGCAAAGAAATGAAAATTAACATTTCAAGAAAAAAGCTGAACTCAGAGAGTCACCAACTAGTGGCTAGTGTGTAGTGTGAAGACATTTTCTCACCTTCCAGGATAGATCCAGGCAAAACTAAGATTAAGTAAGTACTATCCACGTCTAATATTCTTTTCTACCCTCTTTCATCTTTTTTTCATTTTATTTCTTTACTGCCTTTATCCCTTCTCCTCTTTCCCAGTGCCCTCAGGAAGAAAACTGTGTGGTAGAACCAATTTACACCAAGGTTTTAATGACAACCACATAGGCGTGGCTAGGTGGAGCAGTGAGTAGAGCACTGGCCCTGGAGTCAGGAGGACATGAGTTCAAATCCGGCCTCAGACACTTAACGCAAAACTAGCTGTGTAACCTTGGGCAAGTCACTTAAACCCAATTGCCCTGCTTTCCCCCCTCCAAAAAGAAATAAAAAAAAGGCAACCATATTTTCCACTTGATAACCACAACATTAGGTTATAGTTTGTGGAAATGAGGAGCTTCTATTATTTCCCTTCTATCCTCACCGCTCTTACTTTACTAATGTTCTATAAATTTTATTAAATAAAACAGGTTAGTATAATGATAAATAGTAAAGTGCTTGGGTGTGTTTATGCATGCACATGTGTGGTGGGTAGTGATTTTCATAGAATCTTTTTTTTTTTCCTAGTGAGGCAGTTGGGGTTAATTGACTTGCCCAGGGTCACACAGCTAGTAAGTGTCAAGTGTCTGGTCAGAGGCAGAATTTGAGCTCAGGTCCTCCTGACTTCAGGGCAGGTGCTCTATCTACTGTGCCACCTAGCTGCCCTGAGTAGTGATTTTTGAGCCCATATTGTTGCCAGGAGGAAGAAAGTTTGCAGTAAGGAGATTAGCATTCTTCTAGCTATTGGCTGGTCAACAAATCTCCCCAGGCCTCAGTTTCCTCATCTCTAAAACAGATAGCTGGGCAAGATGGTCTCTGTAATTCTGCATCTATGAACCTAGAATCTTTGAAGCAGATTGGAGGAGTAGAATGGCCAATAGCTAGCCTAAATGAGAACACTTAGCAGGGTTTGATGAGGACTCAGGGGACTGTTACAATGAATTCCTGATCCTTCTTAAGGCTAGCTACCCATCACTAAACAAGAAATAATCACCAGCTATTTGGTGATCATAAGACATTAGATTTTTGCATTTGGGAGAGCTAGACCTAGAAGAGACTTCTGAGGAAGGGGTGTACAGGAGCCACATCAAACTTTTTGGAGAGAAGTGATTGTTAAATTTTCAGTGCAAGCATTTATGCTTCAGACAGAAATCAGCCAATGCTACAAATCAGGGGTTGATTTTTGTTTTGTCAATTGTCTAGACTTAAAAAAAAGATGGAGAAATATTAATAATGCAGATTAAGTTTAAAAGTGTCATGGGTACATTTTTCCCCCTAGAGAGTCAGTTGTTAAACATTTATCAGCTCTGAAGACGCCTGTTTGCTCATTATGTTCATCAATGCAGGAACCGAATGAGAGGAAATAACTGAGAACTTAATTATCAGAGCAAAACCGAACCACAAAAACTTGACAACTAAAACAATAATTTTTCTATTCTTCTAATAGACTTCTTATTAAAAATTTTTTTTCCAAATCCATTCTTAGGATTGGAAAACTAATAATTGTTTTTATTATAATTCTCTTAAACTGAACTAATTTATCTCAGACCCACGTAGCTTGCTTTGTGTTATCTGGATGCAAGCTCTCTCTCTTATTACATTCTAAGCTCTTTGAAGGTGGGGACTTACCTTTTGCCTTTTTTTGTATCTCTAGTGCTTAGCACAGGGCCAGGCACATAGTAGATGATTTTTAGGTATTGATTGATTGATTGACTGAGAATCACAAGCAAAAGCACAGTTCTCTGAGAATTTGGCTTTGTTCCAAAACCTTATCTCATTGCTCTCCTCCAATCAACCACTGTTTTTCATACTCTTGATATTTTAGTGAGGGGAATTTTTTAAAAACTATTTTTAAAATTTATTACATTTTTAATTACATTTT
>CM053580.1:400457865-400542781 GCA_028627135.1 Pseudochirops cupreus | reverse complement strand
TTTCTTTTCCCCAAAGAAGGAATCAAGGGTTTGGGAGCTGTTTTTACTTTGCTTCTTATGCTTATTCTTACTCATGGTTCTTCAGACCATGATTTTTTTTTCAAAATCTCTGTGGGGCTCTGCTTCCAGAAGGGAAAGCTCTGTCCCAAATCCCTGGGGTCCTCCCGGCTGCCGTAGCTCTTAGAAAGAGGCTAGGAACTCTTCCTATATACTTCTGGCTGACTGGATAGCGAGGACTCCAAGAACGAGGCCCAAGATGGAGAACCGTCCAAGGCCGCTCAACGCAAGAGCTCTGGCCTGAGAACAATAGCTCAGTCCCCCCGCTGCCTGCAGGCCAGGGCGGGAAGCTGCAACACCGAGGCGAGTGCAAAACCTCTGCCTTTAGCTTTTCCACTCTGGAGGCCTTCCAGCCGGACTGCTTATCTCCCCCTTTCACAATTCCCATTTACAGCTGCTGCTAATCCGCTCACCTGAAGCTCATCCGCTCCTCCCGTCCAGCCGCCCCCGGGGCACAGCAACGGCTTCAGGCCAGGCTGGTTTCGGTTCACAGTGCTGATATGGTACCTTGTAGCCGAGCTGACTTTAGTGGGAAGTATCTTTGTGTGCGTTTTGGAGTTCCAGGATTGGTTTAGAGTCCTATTTTATGGGTATTTTGGGGTGGCTATGTGAGAGCTGCGATATGTTGCTGCTGCTACGCCGCCATCTTGGCTCTGTCCCCTCTATTATTTATTTTTAAAACATCCTTTTGTAAAAAAAAAATTTGAGTTCAAAATTCTTTTCCTCCTGTCCTTTCCTCATCCACTGAGGAGGCAAGCCATATGCTTTCAATTATACATGTTAAATCATGGAAAACGTATTTCCATTTTAGTTGTATTTCCCCCCAAAAGCATGAAAAATAAATAAAGTGAGAGAATTATATTTGCATTCGGGTCATCACTTCTCTCCCTGGAGGTGAGTAACATTTTTTATCATGAGACCTTTGGAATTATCTTGGGTCATTGTGTTGATCAGAGTAGGCAAGTCCCTTATAGCTGATCATTGTTACCACATTGCTGTTTCTGTGCACAATGATCTCCTGGTTCTTCTCACTTCATTTTGCCTCAGTGTTCATATAAATCTCAGGTTTTTCTAAATTTCTTGTAGAACAATAGTATTCCATCACAACCATATGCTACAACTTGTTAAGTCATTCCTCAGTTGATAGCATCTCCTTGATTTCCAAAGCTTTGATACTACAAAAAAAGAGTTGCTACAAATGTTTTTGTAGTTATAGGTTGTTTTCCTTTTTCTTTGATCTCTTTGGGGTACCGAACTAGTAGTAGTATTGCCGGATCAAAGGGCATGCATAGTTTTATAGCCTGTTGGGCATAGATTCAAATTGTTTTCCAGAATGGTTGGGCCATTTCACAACTCCATGGACAGTTTATTAGTGGACCTAATTTTTCCTCGTTCCCTCTAGTATTTGTCATTTCTGATAGGTGTGAGGCAGTACCTCAGAGTTGTTTTAATTTGCATTTTTCTAATCAGTGGTGATTGAGGGCATTTTTTCATATGACTATACATAGCTTTGATTTCTTCTGGAAATATCCTTTGACCACTTTTGATTTGGAGAGTGGCTCTTATTTTATTAAATTTGACTCAGTTCTATATTCAGCATATATTTGAGAAATGAGGCTTTTGTTGAGGAACTTGCTGCAATGATGTTACTTTGTTGCCTATGGTACCTTTTAAGCAAGATGCAGTTTCCCTGATTATCTTTTAATTGTCTATTTTTGCTTTTGTTTTATTTGAGATCATGTTTGTGACAAATGACTTTTTTTTAAACTTCATCTGAAGCATATTAGATTCTGTTCCAGTCTTTTATTTTAACTCTGTGTGTCTGTTTCTGTTTCACATGTATCTCCAATAATATATTGTTAGATTCTAATTTCTAATCCATTCTGCCATCCATTTCCAGTTCCATCCCATTATCTTC
This sequence comes from Pseudochirops cupreus, assembly GCA_028627135.1. Lineage (NCBI taxonomy): Eukaryota > Metazoa > Chordata > Mammalia > Diprotodontia > Pseudocheiridae > Pseudochirops > Pseudochirops cupreus. The sequence continues at coordinate 400,540,806 of CM053580.1, read as the reverse complement.
TATTTCTTCTCTCTTTTTATCATGTCCCTCCTTAAAAGTTTATATTGCTTCTAATCACTGCCTTCCTTAATCCACTCTCCTTTTTATCATTCCTCCCCTTCCCTTTCTCTTTTTTAATACATCACTCCAACATAATTGACTCACACTCGTGCCCTCTGTCTATGTAAAATCCTTTGAACTGTCCTAATAATGACAAAATTCTTAGGAATTACGTGTATCATCTTCCCCTATAGCAGCGGTTCTCAACCTGTGGGTTATGTTCAATTTGTAACAATGAAAATACATCCTGCATATCAGATATTTACATTATGATTCATAACAGTAGCAAAATTACAATTATGAAGTAGCAACGAAAGTAATTTTATGATTTGGGGTCACCACAACATGAGGAACTGTATTAAAGGGTCGCGGCATTAGGAAGGTTGAGAACCACTGCCATATAGGAACATTAACAATTTAACCATAGTGAGTGCTTTATGATTACTCTTTCACATTTACCTTTTTATGCTTCTCTTGAGTTATTTGAATATCAAATTTTCTATTCAGCTTTGGTCTTTTTGCCAAGAATGCTTGAAAGTTTTCTATTTCATTAAACATATATTTTTTTCTGCTGAAGGATTACACTCAGTTTTGCTGGGTATGTTATCCTTGGTTGTAATCCTAGCTCCTTTGCCTTCTGGTATATCATATTCCATGACCTCTGCTCTTTTAACATGGAAACAGCTGAATCTTGTGTCATCCTGACTATGGCTCCATGATATTTGAATTGTTTCTTTCTGGCTGCTTAAAGTATTTTCTCTTTGACTTCACGGCTCTGGAATTTGTCTATAATATTCGTAAGAACTTTCATTTTGGGATCTCTTTGAGGAGGTGATTGGTGGATTCTTTCAATTTCTATTTTTACCCTCTGATTTTAGGATATCAGGGCAGTTTTCTTTGATTGTTTCTTGAAATATGATGTCTAGGTTCTTTTTTTTTTATCATGGCTTTCAGATAGTCCAATAATTTTTAGACTATTTCTCTTCAATCTATTTTCCAGGTCAGTTGTTTTTTCAATGAATATTTCACATTTTCTATTTTTTCATTCTTTTGACTTTGTTTTATTGTTTCTTGATATCTCATAGTCATTAGCTTGCACTTGCCCAATTCTAATTTTTAAGCAATTGTTTTCTCCAGTGAATTTTTTTCTTGTTTTTAAAAAAAATCTGTGTTTTCTTTCACAACTTGACTAATATGGAAATATATTTTGCATGATTGCACAGGTATAAAAAAGTATGACTCTAGTGACCTTTTGTGAGAGGAGTTTTAACTTTTAGCCTGGGAATGTGTTAAAAAATTTTTTTTGATGACTTTAGTTCAATGTAATTGATTTCCCTTTTAGTCCTGTGTATTTTATCTCATGCATTTTAAAACCTGGGAGCAAATAGGTGGTTCAATGGATAAAATGAAAGATGTGAAGTCAGAAAGACTCATCTTTCTAAGTTCAACTCTGGTCGAGGTCCCCTACTAGCTGTGTAACACTGGTTAAGTCACTTAAACCCTGTTTACTTCAGTTCCTCTTCTGTAAAGTGAGTTGGAAAAGGATCATTCTAGTATCTTTGCCCCAAAAAAACACAAATAGGGTCACAAAGAGGTGGGAGTGACTGAAAATGACTGACCAACAACAATGTCAAAATCTTATTTTAAGGAGTTCATAGGCTTCACCATATTGCCAAAAGGCTCATGACCCACGAAAATGGTTAAGAACTCCTGTTCTAGGAAGAATAAAGGTTGAGAAACCGAGCTACAAAACAACAGAAGTTTAAATTGACTGAATCCATTCAATTCCCAGACATATGGAGAAGCTATCACACTGCCAGCTGAGGTTCTACTGCAATCTCTTTTTTGATTCTTCGTAGACCTTGACCTTGACTTAAAAGCTAGTCCCTGGAGAGATGGGCCTTGAGGTGGCATAGTGCAGGGAGCTCTGGGACTAGAGTCAGGAAGACTCAGATCCAGCTGCAAATACTTACTACATGACTCTGGAAAGTCACTTAACCTCTGTTTGCCTCAGTTTCCTTATCTGTAAAAAGGGGATAATAATAACATCTCTATACCAGGATTGTTTTGAGGATCAAATGAGATAATACTTGGAAAGCCCTTGGCACAATGCCTGGCACATAATTGGTGGTATTTAAATGTTAGCTATGATGACGATGATGATGATGGAACTGGTGTTAGCTGCTTGTGGAGATCCACATTTTGGGGAGCAGTATAGCAGAGCTAGGGACATATTAGCCAGAAGGACCCATGACACCCAATAGGAATAGAGGACAGTGGTAGTGGCAAGGATAATCCATAACAATTTTTAGGAAAGGAGGACCACATTGGCAAAGTTTTGAAACAGCAAAAAGAAGCAGAAACTAGAGAAGAGTGAAAGGTGAAAGCAATGCAGTGTGGAGTACATGATGACATGTGGACTTCTGTGGCGTCGTTCCTTGGACAAAACAACTCACTGGAACTATTGCAAATCCCTGGGTTGGGAGAGCTACAGGGAGGGGGAAGAAGTATCTGTTTTAGTTCTTGTTATTTTTTTTTTTGCTTTTTGGAGGGCAATTGGGGTTAAGTGACTTGTCCAACGTCACATGACTAGTAAGTGTTAAGTGTCTGAGGCCAGATTTGAACTCAGGTCCTCCAGAGCAGGAGCTCTATTCACCGTGCCACCTAGCCGCCTGGAAGAAGTATCTTTTGTCTAGTATCTTGATTACAAACTTTCCATATGTCCTTTACTTTGTGATTAAATCTGTTCTATTTTAAGTCTTGTGAACCTGAATGTTTATATGGGGAATGCCAGATACTAAAGTTTCTAGATTCTACCTGAGTAGAAGCAATGAACCATAAAATCGAGAATTTTCTAAAGTATTCCTGGGCTTCTGCTAAGGGGCACCCTCTCACATAAGGATTACATGTCTTTCAGATTCTGTGTGTCTCTGTCTGTGGAGCGGTTGGTGGCTTAATGCTAATGAATGAGAAGGAATGTCTCCTTTTTTGTCTCCATCACACTAAAAGAACTGGTTTTATTAAAAAAAAAAAAGATGTCCATCTCTTGGCTTCAGGCATTTTCTCTGATTGTCCTCCATGCCTGGAATGTTCTCCCTCCTCCATTCTGATTCTACTCCTGACCTCACCAGCTTCCTTTAAGTCTCAGGTAAAATCTCACCTTCTACAAGAAGCCTTTTCCAGTGCCTCTTAATTCTTGTGTCTCAATAATGCCTGTTTATACTTCATATAATTTGTTTTTATATATTTGCTTGTCTGTTGTCTTCTTCATTAGGTTGTGAGCTTCTTGAGGGCATGTTTCAGCAAACATCTGCTAGTACAGGTTCTTTATTCTGCTTTTAAAAGAAAGACTGCTCAAAAAGGAGTTAATAATCCTACTTTAATTACAGAGAAAGAAGCGAGTATAGAAAATATAAGCAGAGAAATTAGCACAAAGACCAACATATATGGCTCCAACTGTCTCAATATAGCAATATTGCTATATACTTTACACATATCACTGGATTGAGGGAGCACAGACATCTAAGCAGCCAGGGGACTCTTAACAAATGACTACTCAGAGGCTTGACCAGGAAATCAAAGATTCTTCTCATAAGCTAACCTCCAAAGCAAAATACCAACTCTGAGTATATATACTTCTCAGAATCAGAAGGCATCACGACCCTCATGATTCAGTGCCTAATTAGAAATTAGCAAAAGGTGTGAAAGCCTCCCTACAAGCCAGCCTCCCCTAAGCAAGCTTCTCTTTAAGTAAGTTCCTCCTCCAGTGGACTGTATGGGATTCAGGATGTATCACAGCTTGGCACATGGGCCTTTTAATGGGTAGGGAAGATCTTTTTTTGTTTCTTTTTGGAGGGGGGAAGGCAGGGCAATTGGGGTTAAGTGACTTGCCCGAGGTCACACAGCTAGTAAGTGTTAATTGTCTGAGGCAGGATTTGAACTCAGGTCCTGCTGACTCCAGGGCTGGTGCTCTATTCACTGTGCCAACTAGCCACCCCATGTGAGGAAGATCTTATATCCCATTAACCTTACAGGGCAGGGACCATTTGTCTCTTTTTGTATCTTCAGCTTAGCAAAGTGCCTGGTATATAGTGAGTGATCAATGAGTATTTACTGAGTGACTGTGGATTGATTGGTTTCCCAGTCATGAAAAGAAAATTAGAAAATTCAGTTAAAAAGCTACCAATCTGCTGTTTATATAGTTCAAACTTGTTTGATGGATAGATGGTTTCTCTTGTTAACCATTTGTTGACAGTCATGAGGATTAACAATTGAAGTAATAAAAGAAACTAGAAATACATGTCAGATGTTTTCAAGTCCACTGCACCACTTTTGGGTAGAGAGAGTCCTGAAGTTACACAACTATATTAAAAACTTGTATTCTGCAGTCTTAGCTGGAGCAGCTTCACATCTGGGGACTTTGTCACACTGTTCACAATTTCATTTTCAAACCTTCTCCTTGCTCCTTAAACCACTTACACTACTTGGTCCCTATTTCCTCTCAGCAGAGGATACCAACCCATATTTCCTTGAGAAAACTATTCCCTTCTCCTTTACTCCAATCTCTGAGAAGGGTGTTGGTTTTTATTTTTTTTTTTAATTTTAAAAATCAAAACCAATTCCTCTTCACGTGCTTTACCTCAGGACTCATCATTGTTGACCTCTTTGCTGTATTTGGCATTGTTGACACCCCCCCACCGCCCACCCCCACCAATCCTCCTAGATATTACCTCCTCTCTATGTTTTCATGAAACTTATCTGTTTTAATTCTCAATCTCTGTTGCTAAACTATCATCCATGTCCTAAGTCTTGTGTGTGAGTATAGCTAAGGGCTCTGCTCTTATAACATTGTTATTGTGATTTTTATCAGCTATCTTATGATCTATTATTATCTATATCATCTATAAAAGTAGCTTGTGCTTTAAGCATAAACACCAGTTACTTGACTATGCCAAACATACACAGTTGAGGTAACTGGAAAATCCTCCTTTCTTCAAAGTTACTAATGTGTGCCATGGGAGACTCTGGCACAGGACTGCTCAGCATAGCATGCCCACATCAGAGAAGGTGCTCTACTATATAAGCAAAGCAGAATTGAAGTAGTTCAAAAGAAATGAGAGACACACAAATTCAGAGAATCCAGCCCAAATGTTCACATGGGCTATTTGTACTTGACCTATGACAGAATATTCCAAGTTTGTATTGGTCTGATCAGCCATAGACAGACACACTGAAACTTGACTCTAGCATAGTGATGTCATTTTGGTCCTCTTTAAGAAGGAAGAACAACAACCAGTCAATTATCTCTTAATTGTTCAATTGATGGTCTTTCCCCCTCAAACTCTTTCAAACTCCTATTTTTGTTGATGTCACCACCATCATTTAATTCTTGACCTTTGCTACATACGACACAGTTGACCACTCTTTTCTCTTTGATACTGTCTTCTCTTTGACAATACTTTTTCCTGGTTTTCTTCCTACCTAACCCTGTTCTTCCTCACTCTCTTTTGCAGAACATTCATCCATATCACACTCCCAACTGTGGGTGCTCCCTAGAATTGTGTGGAGCCCTCTCCTGTCTTTACACTTTCTCTTGTTGACTTTTTCAGCTCCTGTGGGTTTAATTATCATCTCTATGCAGATGAATCACAGGTATAGCTATCCCCAATCTTTCTTCCCTGAGTTTCAGTATCACATCACCAACTTCCTATTGGATATTTCAAAATTAATTTCCTAGACATGTTTCAAACTCAGCATGTACAAAACAGAGAACTCATTACAGTTCCCCTTAAACCCACCCCTCCTCCAAATTTCCCTATTTCCTTTGAAGTCCCCATCATTATTTCATGCTTCCATGATCTTGATTTAAATGTTATCATTTGCTCTTCAGTCTCTGTCAACCCCCTACCCCTACTTCCAGTCAGTTTCCAAATATTGCTGTTTCTACTTCTAAACATTTCTTGTATCTAACTCCTTTTCTCTACTTTCATATAGACTCACCAAGTATTCTCTTTTCTCACATAGCCATAACTATATTTCAGGCACTCATGACCTCTTGTCTAGATAGATAAATTAATCAGAAATTATTTTAGAGGGAAAACATAGCCAAGATGGTGGAGTAGGAGGAAATAGTATAGTCCATTTCTGGCCCCCTTCTGTCCCACCACTACTGTAATAATGATCCAGTAATGAGTGGGAAATGAAAGGAGAAACTAGAGTTTATCTTTCTAGCCCAAGATCACAAATTCAGCCTACAGGAAAGTGACTAGGCAGAAGCTATGGAATGGGAACAGGTTGGGTGGTTCAGACTCAGTGCCTGAAAGAGCTGGGACAGTAGTGAGGGGGCACCACACCCAGTGCTGATTATAGGTTGTCCTGGGTCCAAGACAACAGCAAGGGATTACACAGAGGGGCACCCAGATTTCTGAGGCAGGGCAGCCCAGAACAGATTATAAATTCAGATCCAGACCCAGGCCAACAGGTTAAGGGTGGGAAGCATGGACTCAGTGCCCAGAGCTCCTTGTTAGGCAGTGCAAGGACAGTCAGAGTTGATCTTGAACTTAGCCAAGGCCAATAGTTCAGGGTTTAGATTATGAACCAACTTGGACTCAGTGTTTTCTTCTTACATCTGTTTCAAGGAATTCCTCTTTTACTCAAGATATAGCTTGAGTACTACAAAGACACACTTTGTTTTATCGTACTTTGTAGATATTGCCTATTTTACAAATTGAAGGTTTGTGCAACCCTGCCTTGAGCAAATTTATTGGTGCCATCTTCCCCAAGTGCATGCTCATAATCGTGTCTCTGCGTCACACTTTGGGAATTCTCAAAATATCTCAAAGGTTTTCATTGTTATTATATCCGTAATGATCATCTGTGATCATCAGCCTTTGATGTTTCTATTGTAATTGTTTTGGGGCATCATGAATGGGGCCCACATAACATAGTAAACTCAGTCAATAAATGTTGTGTGTTCTGACTGCTTCACTGACCTGCCATTCTCTGTCTCTCTTCAGAACTCCTTATTCCCTGAGACATAGTATTGAAATGAAGATAATTAATAACCCTACAATGGCCTGCAAGTGTTCAAGTGAAAGGAATAGTTAATTGATGGGACAAACTTCATAGTTGTCTTATTTTAAGAAATTGCCACAACCACCCCAGACCAGCAACCACCGCCCTGATCAGTCAGCAGCCTTCAACACAGAGGCAAGACCCTCTACCAACAAAAAGATTATGACACACTGAAGGCTCAGATGATAATTAGCACTTTTTAAAGTAATAAAATATGCTTAATTAAGGTATGTACTTTTTTTAGACGTAATACTATCGAACACTCAATAGAATACAACACAGTGTAAATATGACTTTTATATGCACTGGGAAGCCAAAGAATTCACGTGACTCACTTTATTGAAATATTCACTTTATTGCAGTGATCTGGCAATGAACCCTCTGCCTCCTTAACTATCTAGCATTTATTTTGTATTTTCTCTTTATATTTGTTCTGCATATGCATATGTGTATATATATATATATATATATAGTATACATATTCGTATATATGTCTATATGTATATATAGTTCTCTTTCTACCTAGCTGACTGTTTCTCCTCAGTCTCTTTTTCAGAATCATCTTTCATACCACTTTACTAACCGTAGTGCCCAGCAAGGCTCTATCATGAGGAGACTTTTGTCTTTCTACATTTTCTCTTCATTGTACATATCCAAGTCCAGGCTTTGCAGATATCATTGAGGAAAGGAATCACTGTGAAGAAGGAGCTTACCTTCCTTTCCATCATTCACCGTTGGTAACCAACTACTACAAATTGGAAAGAGCATCCAAGAACCCCCACAGTGGCAGTGCCCCCAATACCCCTAGTATTATTTATAGGCCTACTCCTAAATTCATCTTTTTCTCTTTGTCCCTAGCACTTGGCATAGTGATTTGCATAAGAGCTTAAGAGGAAGGGAAAGGAAGTTTTATTAAGGGCCTAGCATGTGCCAGACCTTATGCTAGGTGCTTTACAATTATTACCTTATTTAGTCTTCACAACAACCATGAAAGGTAGGTGCAGTTGTGACTCCCATTTTATAGCAGAGGAAATTCAGGAAGACAGAAGTTAAGTGATTTGCCCAAGGTTACATAGGTAGGAAGTGCATAAAACTATTTTAATTCAGGTCTGCTGGACTCCAGGTCCAGAGCTGTATCCACAATATCACCTAGTTCCCTTTCATGTGTGCATTTATTCTCTATCTCCCTCAAAAGAATGTAAATTCCTTGAAGGAAGAGATTATTTCAGGTTTTTGTTGGTGTTGTTTATTTGCATCTCAAGCACCAAGCATAATGGCAGGCACAAAGTAGGTACTTAATAAATGATTGTTGATTCATTTCTCTCCACATATGCTGGAAGGATTCTTAATTCTGCATCACTGTTGCTAGCAGCAGACCTGGAGAATTTCTGTGGCATATTCCTCATAGGGATAATCAACTCCAGAGAAGTCATTTTTTCTACTCACTTTGATAGCACTTTGTCTTTCCTTTTCAATGTTTTTTGGCCCGTATTTCCCTTTCTATTTTATTCTCTTCTTCATTTCTTCCTTCCCTTCTCCTTCTCTGTTTCTCCTCATCCTCAATTCATTCTAACTCTGTTCCAAACTCTTCTTCTCCTCATGTCTCTGTGCTTGAGTGCTTCTTTTCCTTCAGTTCTACTCCTTCTCTTCTTTTAATTCAAGTCTTCCTTCTTTTTCTCTTCATTTAATTTATCAGATCCCCCTTTCTAAATTCAATCTTGGATTTTCTTCACAATATTCTCAAATCTTCCAATCATCTTTCATAATTTCTCTTCATTCTCTTTCCTTATCCATTTCTCTTTTATGTTAGCTTGGACATTCTGGGAAGGTTGTACCATTTTACTGCTCATCTTCTCATTCACACAGAGACCTGAAAGGAGGATATAGAATTATAGCTCCTTTCTTTTTCCTTTCTTTACAAATATCTCATTTTTTAGATGAGGAAACTGAGGAGAAGAGAGGCCAAGTTACTTTCCCAAGGTCACACAGCTAGGAAGTATCTGAGGCTGGATTTGAGTTCTAGGTGTAGCACTTTATCCTTTGTACCACCTGTCAGCCTAGAACATTAGATGAGGATGCTCTATGGGTATTCATATGTTACATATAAATGGCCATGATATAAAATAAAACATAGTAAGTATATAGAAAAGGCAAAAAGTTCCATGCAAATATGGAGAATCCATTGTATCTTCTAGTTGGATCTGGCTTCATGGGAGCGTTGAGTTGAGCCTTGAAGAATGAGTAGGATTTCTACAGGCTAGAGTAAAAGTGGTGAGCAGTAAGATGGTACAGTGTATGGAGCATTGGATCTGGAGTTAGGAAGACCTGAGTTCAAATCTTCCCTCATTGTGTGACTGTGGGCAAGTCACTTAATCTCTGTTTACTCTAGTTTCTTCATCTGGGAAAATACAGGCCACATTGAAGGGATGGCAAGTGGTCCAGTTTTGCTGGAGCAAAGAGGGAACCATGGCTTGACTCTCAGAGTTATATTATGAACTAATCAGAGAATGGAAAGATGGGTACAAATCTCACTCTCCCTGCATTGTGGGCTGCAGCCACAGATGCCCTTAATTCAATATTTCCCCTAACTCCCTCCACTTTGCTTCCTTCAGATACTGTGGAAGGTTCTAAACTTCCTCCCTTCTGTTCCTGAAATCAGTTCCTCAGGGCCATTATAATCTAACTGATACCTAAGCTCTATAACAGAGGCAGCTGAATAGGTTCTATTGGAAAATTCTCCCCTAACCACCACCTTTAATATATTTATTCTTCCCACAGAGATCTCCTCATAGCAGTGGCACCACCCTTGGAGTGTAGACTTTGCAATATGGGGCAATGAGGAATAAGAGCCCTGTCCATTGTATGGGGATCTTGAAGTACAGTGAGTTGCACAATAGTACATTCTAAAAATAAACAAATATATATTATATATTATAGATATATATTACATATATATATACACACATATACGTTGAGAATACATGTACAAAATTTTGTATTCCTAGATGTCTTTGATTGAAATGGTTTGGAGATTGCTGCCATGGAGTATATAAAAGGGATTAGTTTGAGTACAATAATTCTGGAAAGGTAGAGTGGAGGCCTTGAATAACAGGTTAAGAAGGTTAGCCTTTATTTAGTAGGAGATAGAGGACTGTTGGAAGTTCTTAAATAAAGGGAAGACATGATCTAAAAAATGCATAAGAAAGTTCAATTTGATAACAGTGTGAAGGGGAGATCGGAGGAATAAGAGATTAGGATAGAATAGCTTAAAATAAAATAACGAAGGACTTTCCAACCTCAGAAAACTTGCTCAAACTATTGTAACATATTTCTTATTGTTTAGTTTTTAAGAACCTATAACATATTGGGATTTCATGTCTTAGTCTTAAGGATCTAAAATCTTTAGCTGAAAACAAGGCTGGTTTGATCCTGAAGTAGCAAAATAGGCACCGAGTTTAAGCAAGGGATACTGAAAAATCTGCTTTTTATTTTTCCAGCCAATGACTAACTTAAGAATACTTGGGGCTTTCTCCCTGACAATGATGAAGAGGTATCAAATTCTTTATGTAAATTAAAGGGCCTTGACAAAGGGTTGCCAAGCAGGGTTTTTGTTCCTCTCCCTGTTTGCTGGTGGCATAGCTCCTGAGTCAGAAATGAGAAGTCATTATTGGCTGCCAAGACATCTTTATATATTGTTCACAATCCCATTGCATCGTGTCACATCCGATATGGTGTAATGCAATGTGACTAATGTAATCAGATGTGAAGTGTACTCCAGCAACATGTCAAGTTGGAAAATCTGCAAAGGAAAGAAAACACTCCTCTTTAAATCATGGTTGGGTTATTTTGCTCAGCCGGAGGGCTTCATTCTCTGAGCAGAGACTCTTTTACCTTGACCTTCTAGCCAAGGTCATATGGCAAGAGGGCAAGCAGCTCCCACAGGCAGTGACACAGGTCACATGTGCTGGAGAATCATGAATTCATCCACACCTACCTTGTGGATCAACATTCCTCACCTCTTCCTGATCCTAAGGCACAAAATTCAGGATATACTGAGACTGGTGTTTGAAATATCTGATACCAAGAAAATTGAAGGAACATCATCAATTTCACAAAGATTTAGAATAGAGCAGAGATCGATCTTTGCTATTATGTTATACAACAATTCAACAAGCATTTGCTAAATGCCTACTGTATGCTAAGTCCTGGGGGTACTGAAGATACAAAGAGAAAAATGAAGTAGTTATTACGTTCAAAACATTTACATGTATTATGTTTGACATTTGACGTATTATGTTTGACACCAGAAGCACTTTTTTCCAGTCTCAGATGAAGAGGGTGGTTCTTCACATGTACCTTTGACCCTAAGGTGTGCATTTTCCTTCAGAGATCTGGTTGTTAAACATTTATGAGCAGACCTCTGCCTCCCCCCCCTATTTCCACCAGCAGATTGTTCTCACAATCATTTCTTTCCTCTCATTTTCACTTTGTCATTATCTTTAGGCTCCTTCCCTGCTGCCTACAAACATCCCCAAGTTTACCTTATCTTTAAAACCCCTTCCCTAGTTCCAACCACATCCTCAAACTGCCATCATGTATTTCTCCTCTTTCACAACCCAATTCCCAGAAAAAGTCATCTGTATTAATTGCCTTCACTTCCTCTCCTCTCAAGCATTTATCAACCTGCTATCTGGCTTCCAACCTCGCCATTCAACTGAAACTGCTCCTTTCCAAGTTACTGGTGCTCTCTTACTTGCCAGATCTGATGGTCAGTTCTCAGTTCTTCTTTTTGACCTCTCTGCTGCCGTTGGCACTGTTGACCACCCTCTCCTCCTGGATACTCTCTTCCCTCTGGGTTATTGTTACACTGTTCTCATTTGGTTTTCTAACTATTTGACCACCCTTTGGTCTCTTTCAAAGGATCACTAATCCATATCTTGCTCCTTATGTATGAGCATCCTCCCAACACTCTTCTGCATTCTCTTCTTTTTCCATACTCTCTTCTGTCTGTCTCTTTCTCTGTCTCTGTCTCTCAAATCTTATCAACTACCATGGGTTTAATTATCATCTTTATGCAGGTGACTCACAGATATACATAACCTATACATTCAGGCACACTCTTTCTCCTGTAAATTTCAGTCCCATATCACCAACTGCTTATTAAACTTTTCAGACTGAATTTTTGGACATATCTCAAACTCTACATGTCCAAAACAGACCTCATTATTTTCTGCCTAGTCTCAAACCTGTTCCTCTTCCTGCTCCCCCTTCCTCTGCTTTTTTGAAGGCTCTACCATCATTTCAGTCTCCTGGTTTAATAACCTCAGTGCTATCTTTGATTCCCCCTCCCTCACCCCACATATGCAATTCATTGATAAATCTTGCTGTTTCTATCTCCACAATGTCTCTCATGTCCTTTTTCTTCTCATTATTCATATAGCCAGTACCCTGGTTCAGGCTCTCATCTCCTTACCCCTGGACAGTTGCACTAACTTCTTAACTGGAATGTTCTCATTACCTCCCCACTTTCATCCCTTAGAATCTATTGTTTCCTTTAACGCTCAACACAAGCACTACTTTGCTGATCTCCCCAGCTGCTAGTGTCTCCCATGCAAGATTACCTTCTATTTCTTTTGTTTATTTATGCATATATTTATGTTGTTTTATCACTTCTGATTGGCCAAACCATAGGAGGTGATTACACATGTTTCTAATTGATTGATTAACTGATTGATTTCCACACTGACTGGCACTATGAATTACGTGACAAATGTTCTATTAATCAGTTCATGGAAAACATAAATCTTTGGCACATCCTTTGTCAACCTTTGCTTTTCTCTATACTGTGCATGTTTGTGGGCTTATATTTGTCTACTATGGGCATTTGATGGTATTTAACCTTTATGTGCACCATCATACAGATGTAAAAATACATCATATGGACATGTGAAGGATGAGTATAAGTTGAAGAGATATTTTTAAAAAACAGTCATATCAGAACTTACACCAAATGAATGGGGACTCCACCAATAGAGCCACCTTGAGAACGTCACTGCTGACGACACCTTCTCTTTGAGGTCCAATTCTCTTATACAAGACAGTCAGTTTTTATTGCTTAATAGTAATATATCATTTGGTGCCAAATTTGAGTATCATCCCACTTCATCTGCATGTTTGTTCATTGGACTTGGATTTCTTCTAAAGATCAAATTCCTCCTCAAAGGACAAACATTTATTCTCAAGAAGACCATTGAAACAGACGTGACTGTCTCTGAAGGTAAGAGAAGAGCTAGAAAAATGTTTGGAGCATAATTGAAATAAGCATATAGCCTTGCAACATGAGTACTCTTGTGGAGACAAATATTTTGGGAGTGTGTGCAAATTTTAATGTGTTGATTAAATAAATAAATACTTTATAGATAGATCTTATAAACAAATATACATCCAGTTATCCCTACTCTAATGATATCTGTGTGTGAAAATCATTTTAGTGGATGACTGCATGGTACTTATAAGACCAAGATCACAGGTTCAGTCCTCAGTGTGGGCTATTTGATTTTGATCTATTCTCAGAAAACAGATGGCAGCTCTAACCCTGCCCAGATATTTCATAAATATGCACCTTTTGTCACTAACGGACTGGGTGAGAGAGTGCAATGGCCTAAATCTACCACCATGACATAGAAAATTGGCTCCAAGCACAGATTCTACTGATGATAGGTCAGCATAGTCTTCCTCATATGTGAACAGCACTCGTATTCATATATTATGTACAAGATTGGATTTTCAGGAGTACAAAGTCCTATGTAGACAGCCCTCATCATAATGCTATGAGAGATTACTCAGTTCAGATAGGGACTGGTCCCATCCTTTCTCTTGTATATAGAATTTCTGGATGAGAGAATTCCCTCTACCAATGAGAACTGTCACTTTCTTCTGTTCAACTTAAAGTCTTAAATGAATTGCCTAGAGTGTCAAGAGTTGACACTTGCTAAAGGTCACAAATCCACTATATGTCATAGGTAGTCCTTGAACTCAGGTCTTCTTGTCTCTAAAGTCAGCTCTCTATTTACTTCTTTGTTGTTGTCCATCCTTTGTTTTTGAAGAGGACCAATGATGTCATGCTATAATGGGGGATGTCATGACTTGCCTGAGAGTTGGGAAAAGTTGTTAGCCTCACTCTCTCTTTCAGAGTTATTAAAGTCCAATGGCAAGGCAAAAAGGCTAGATGACTGGTGATGGCCTGGGATGCAGTGGGTGGCCTTGCCATCTTTGATGTCTGACTAAGCTCTCAGCACTCCATAGTACCTATTTCAGCCATCTTCATGGCTGTTGGAACAAATTGTTCTCATCTTCACTTTCTACTGGGATGGGGTTGGGGGTGGGAGGGCCTGCAGAATTCTTCACAAGTGCGGGGTAGATATCCCTCCAAGTCACTGATTTGATGGACACTGCTTTGATTGTTTGCAGAGATGGTTTTACTAGCATGTGGCCACTGTGCATGCTACAGTTTCTGGGAGCCCCTTTACAACTATGATCATATTTAAATTAAATTACATTAAAAACCCAATGAATTTTGAAATCTTCTGTTAGCTATTGCTTCTACTAGTCAGGTAACTTAGTATAGTGGAAAACATGGTGAACTTAGAGACTGATGGTCCACTCACTCTATTTGACCCTCAGTTTCTACCTCTGTGAAATGGGAATGTTGGATAAAGTCAGAATTATAGAAGCTCCAAAAAAGAAGGTAATTCAGAGGCCATATAGTGCAACCTGTTCTTGAAAAAATAAGATTTCCTTTTATATCATATCCAAGAAGTCATCATCTAACCTTTGTTTAGACCTAAACTAAGGAGGAACCATTCTCCTTTTGGATAACTCTTGTTAGGAAATTTCCTGTTATATCAAACTTTAAATCACCTCTCAGCAGCTTTTACCCATTGCTCCTATGACATCTAAAATGATCCAGTTAATCTCTAAGGTTCCTTCTAGCTCTAAAAATGTATGGTTTCAGGATAGCTACCACTATAATTCTTTTAATTAAATGCCATAGATCAAGAGAAACACAAGAAAGAAAAAGAACAAAAAAGGAGTGAGATGTGGAAAACAGAAAGAGGAAAGGTAAGAAACAGACAAAATAAAAACTACTCATTTCCTCCATGATCTTGTTCCATTCATCACCCATGGCTCTGATAAATAAACTTGCCTTTTCTACTAGCTCTTTCATCTCAGCTCACAAGCATCATCACTCTCTCTAACACAAAACAAAACCTTTCCTTGACCATTCCATCACCATAAGGGATTGTTCTATCTACACTGGCTTACAAACTTCTAGAGAGTTTCTCTCCTTCCTTACAACACACACAATACTTGACCCATTATCATAAAATAGTTGAAATGGGGCTTTTAGGCCAAAAAGTCTAACTTCAGCAGGAATCCCTTAAACAAAATGCCTGATAGCTGGTCATTGTGTTTTTGCTTGTAGACTTACATGACAAGGAACTCATAGGATGGTTGTAAGGATTAAGTGAGATTGTGTATATATAGTGCTTCACAAACCTTAAAGCTTATGTTAATGTACATCGTCATCATCATCTCTGTCAAAAATTCTTTTATTCTTCCAGAAGTCAGCTCAAGTACCACCTTCCTTTTGTCATCTCTCCTGCTGGAGAACTTTGATTAGATCTCTCCCTTGCTTCCATCACATTCTACCTGGCATTATGTTTATTTGTGTACATGCCATATCCCTGGCAGTAGGTTGTAAGCTTCTTGAGGGTGGGGAATATGCCGTTTTTCATTTTTATATCTCTGGTACCTATTGACACCTACCAACTCAAAGTGGGAGTACTCCAGAAAATGGCTACCCTAAACTCAAGGTACTTTGTGGATCTACTTCCCCTAAAACTATAGCTCTTAAACTCTTACCAATGTGTTTATTTTTAATAGTCAGCTAGTAGATACAGTTAGTACAAAACACGGATGTACTGCTCTTCTAGATGAATGATCTCCATTGAATGGTGCTTGACTGAAATCCTTGGCCCTCTCTTCCTCAAAGAAAGATCAGGCAATGCTATGCTCTTCTAGCTAAAGCCCATATACTTTTTATTGCCACTCTTTTTTAAATAGTAGAAACTCTTGCATTGGACCAGCAAACCCTCTCCTTCCCCCCACCCCCATTCTCACTTTAGATTCTCCTCTTTTGTTACGTTACGATTGATTCTCAGCTAAGACTCCCTTGCCACTAACAGGATATTATCAGTCTAGGAATCTCCATCTTTAGAATAAACCATGGAGTTTTTCCAGTCTTCTAATCTCCTCCGGATTAATCTTTCCTTTGTATTCTTTTTCCTGGTTCACAGTTTGGGTTTTTCCATTGAAGACTTCATCCTAGTTTATGGTGAGCATTCCATAGACCTCCCATTCTACAGACCTTCCTCTCAATTTTCATCACTAAATTATAAAATGAGTAATGTTTATTTGTCCAGTAATTACCAAACATCTGCAGAGATGGGGATTCCCCAAACCTAAGCTTCTTCCTCTTCCTCCTTCAGATGAGTGGCTGGCAGAAAGTGGCAGAAGAACAAACTAAGCCCAGGGCTCACGGTCCTTGTCTCTTCTTCCAGTTTACTTGTTTTCCTGGACCTTTAACATGCAGATGTAGTTAGCTAAAGCCTAGGAAGGGCTTTGAAGCAGACCTTTACACTACCATCGTGCCTTGCCCAAGTGAAGGTGATTAAGGAATGTTTGTTGAATTGCTTGTCAAATTAAATGACTTTTCAAAATCTAAATTGGTTGCAGAGCTCCAATCTATATTAGTCTGCTTAGAGAGATTCCTATTTTCTCACTTATAGCATCATAGACATAGAGCTGGAAGAAGTCACAGAGCTCATCTAGCTCAACCCTTTCATTTCGTAGGTGAAGAAACTGATACCCTAAGATGTGATTTGACCCCATAATGGGATTTAAAGCCATATGCTCTGTCTCTGTCTCCAGAACTCTTTTCACTGAACTGTGCTATGTCCTATTGCTACTTTTCAGTTTTGTAGATTTACTTAACAATCTTTTATTTAGTTACTTTTCTCTGAAAATAAGTCAGAAAAACCCCCACAACCCTTGACCTGCAGTGCTTACAGCATGGTCAAAGATTGGGAGAGAGTGAAAAATACTGGTAAATAAATTGTTGGGGACCCCAAGAGGAAAACTCCCTAGTTCTTGTCAGGCTTCTATGGCCTGGGGCAGCACAAAAGGAAATTATTGTTGTTTTTTTCTTTTTCTTTTTTCTAGGTATCTCTGTCAAAAATAGTTTACTGAAGAGCCTAAATCTTTATCCATTCATGGCCTCATAGAGAGTGAAAAATTGAAGATCATTATATACTAATTACCATTTGCATGGCAATATTTCTCAAAAAAAAGAGGATTTTATTATCCACTAGTGATTTGGGCTATATCTTGTGGCCATTTCTAAGTACCATTATCCAGTTGTTTTCGTTTTTTGCTAACAAAACCTATTTCTATTTGTGTTATTGGAATTTTTGTCCTCAAAAACTTTCTCTATCTCTTGGGCTGATTTCCTTTTTATTTAGGAACATGAAGCAGCTGTCAGCACAGTGCACACACTGAAGCACCTGCAGTCAGGAAGACGAAGTTTAAATTCTGCTTAGACACTTACTAGCTGAGTGACTCTGGGAAAGTCACTTAATCTCTCTGTGCCTCAGTTTCCTCATATGTAAAATGTTGATAATAATAGTATGTATCTCATAGAGTCGTTGGGAAAATCAAATGAGATAATATTTGTAAAATTCTTTCCAAATCATAAAGCTCTATATAAATGTTAGCTGTCATTATTTTTAAGAATCTAAAGTATTTTCCCTCCTCTAAACTCTGACAACTGATCTCCTAAAACCTTGGATATACATTAGATTATGTTCAGCTTTTTTTCCCCTTCCTTATAGCAGGTTCTGCATTAGAGTGGTCTCTTACTCCCAAGGTTCCCTTAAAAGAAATCTTGGCTCAGGGCTCACCTTTATCAATAAGGTAAACTCTAGGAAACAAAGGTAAAAGTATTTTATTAGCACACCAAGACAGTGAGCAGTTGGGTGAGGTCAGGCAGCTTCCAAACTACTGTTATAGATAAGGAGTAAACAACTTCCCTTAGGGCAAAAGGACACAGATAGGTACCCTTCTCATGAGGGAATTGGTTATGTCCCATTCTATCAGAAAGCACACTACCACACAGGGTGGGCTGCTAGCACAGGTTCTTTGATCTGCTTTTCAAAAGGAAAAACAACTTTAAAGGGGTTGATGATCTTACTTTAATTAACAGACAAATAAGTTCAGATAAGTAGAAAGAACTGAGTATCCAAGAAAGAATCCAATAGACGGGGCTTCCATTGCCTAAAGAGAATACTACAACCACCTACATATACCACTGAACCGGGAGAGCACAAACCTCTGAGGAGTGGGGGGGGAAGGGGCTCTTAACAAATGACTACTCAGAATCCCATTCAGGGAATCAAAAGGTCCTTCTCATAAGCAAATCCCCAAAGCAAATGCCAGCTTCATGGAATATATAACAAAGACTTGCCCCTGATGGGGTCAGAGCCAGAAGGCACAAACCTAGTGACTCAGAACAGGTGTGAATTATCAGGGTTCAAAGGAGATTAATCCTTCAGATGTTTACAGTTTAGCCTGAGCCTGGGAAACTGAACTCCAAAAAGAAAACAACAACAAAAAAATCCCACTTTGCTTATGCTTACACCCGTTCAGTTCTTCCCCCATGTCTAAGTGTGTATGGACTACCATGTACTCTAAATTTAAGCAAGGTCTTAAACATGGAGTTACTCAGGCTTACTTGTATTTTAGTAATGAGTTCCTCAGTATCAGTTCCAATATCACAGCTACCCTCCTCACTTCCTCTATTTTTGAAGCTGAAATTATCATTAAAGCAAGAGAAGAATTTAAGACTTTTCTCTGCTTTTAGTGGAGAGAGCTCTACTAGAAGGCACACAATCACAGATTTAGAGGTAGAAAAGATTTTGGTAAAACCTCAATCACCAATCAATCATGCCTCTGGTTGTAATTGGTTTCCTGAACTCATCAACCATTTCTTCCTTCTGGAAGTTGTCTATTCATATGAAAATATTACTTTATTTTTCCCTTTTTTGATCATTTCTCATGTACCCTCATGGCCCAAGAGGGCTCACACAGACTGAGTCCAATCTATGGGGAAGCCAGGAAATGAGAGATTTAAGAAGTATAATCCCAGGCTCCTCT
Organism: Pseudochirops cupreus; assembly: GCA_028627135.1. Taxonomy (NCBI): domain Eukaryota; kingdom Metazoa; phylum Chordata; class Mammalia; order Diprotodontia; family Pseudocheiridae; genus Pseudochirops; species Pseudochirops cupreus. The sequence continues at coordinate 400,521,420 of CM053580.1, read as the reverse complement.
GGATAAGCATAAAGTTGGCATTAGCTTGTGTTTGTGGAGGAGGGGTGAAATCCTTCTCTCTCACTTCTTCCCTTGCTACATTCTGGTCTGGAAGTGTCTGGGACAAAGAGGTAAAAAAGATGGAGACATTTCTGTAGCTCTTTTTTTTAATAGTATTTTTTCCCAATTACATGTAAAGATAGTTGTCAACATTAATTTTTTATAAGATTTTGAGTTTCAATTTTTTTCTCCCTCTTTCCTTCCCAACCCCCCTCTGCAAGACTGCAGGCAATCTGATATAGGTTATACATGTGCAATCATGGAAGCATATTTCTGCATTAGTCATGTTGTGAAAGAAGAAACAGAACAAAAGAGAAAAGTCACAAAAAAAGTGAAAATTGTATGCTTCAATTTGCATTCAGACCCTATAGTTCCTTCTCTGGATGTGGATAGCATTTTTCTTCATGAGTTTTTTGGAATTGTCTTGGATCATCATATAGTTGAGAAGGGCTAAGTCTATCAAAGTTGATCATCACACAATATTGCTGTTACTGTGTACCATGTTCTCCTGGTTCTGTTTGTTTCACTCAGCATCAGTACATGTAAGTCTTTTTATGTTTTTCTGAAATATGCCTGCTCATCATTTTTATAGCACAATAGTATTACATTCCATTCATGTACCACAGTTTATTCAGCCATTTCCCCAATTAATGGGCATCCCCTCAATGTCCAATTCTTTACCACCACAAAAAGAGCTGTTACAAATATTTTTTGTACATGTAGGCCCTTTTCCTTTTGTATGATCTCTTTGGGATACAGATGGACTTGTGGTATTGCTAAATTGAAAGGTATGTGCAATTTGATTGCCTTTTGGGTATAGTTCTGAATTGCTCACCAGAATTGGTTAGATCAGTTCACAACCTCACCAACAATGCATTAATGTCTCAATTTTCCCACATCTTCTACAACATCTATCATTTTCCTTTTATGTCATATTAGCCAATTTGATAGGTGTGAGGTGGTACCTCAGAGTTGTTTTAATTTGTATTTCTCTAATCAATAGTAATTTAGAGCATTTTTATATGACTATAGATAGCTTTAATTTCTTTATCTGAAAACTACCTTTTCATGTCCTTTGGCCATTTATCATTTGGGGAATTAGTTGTATTCTCGTGAATTTGACTCATTTCTTTATATATTTGTGAAATGAAGCCTTTATCAGAAGCACTGACTGTAAAAATTGTTTCCCATCTTTCTGCTTTCCTTATGATCTTGGTTGCATTAGTTTTGTTCATGCAAAAGCTTTTTAAAATTAATGTAATCAAAATTATCCATTTTGCATTTCATAATGTTCTCCATCTCTTATTTGGTTATGAATTCTTCCTTTCTCCATAGATCTGACAGGTAAACTATTCCTTGCTCTCCTAATTTGCTTATGTTATCACCTTTTGTTTAAATCACATCCCTATTTTGACTTTATCTTGGTATATGATATGAGATGTTGATCTATGCCTAATTTCTGCCATACCATTTTTCAGTTTTCCCAGCAGTTTTGTCAAATAGTGAGTTCTCATCCCAGAAGCTGGAGTCTTTGGGTTTATCAAACAGTAGCCTACTATAATCATTTACTGCTGTGTCTTGTGTACCTAACCTATTGCAGTGATTCACCACTCTATTTCTTAGTGAGTGCCAAATGGTTTTGATGATTGCTGCTTTATAACATAGTTTTAGATCTGGTATAGCTAGGCTACCTTCCTTTTCATTTCCCCCCATTAATTCCCTTGATATTCCTGACCTTTTGTTATTTTGTGATTTTTTTTCTAGTTCTATAAAATATTTTTTGGTACTTTGGCATGGTACTGAATAAATAAATTCATTTAGGTAGAATTGTCATTTTTATTATATTTGCTCTGCCTACCAATGAGCAATCGGTATTTTTCAAATGGTTTGGATCTGACTTTATTTGTGTGAAAGGGTTTTGTAATTGTGTTCATATTGTTCCTGGGTTTGTCTTGGCAAGTAAACTCCCAAATATTTTATATTGTCTATGGTTATTTTAAATGCAATTTCTATTTCTATCTCTTCTTGCTGAGCTTTGTTAGTAATATATAGAAATACTGATGATTTGTGTGGGTTTATTTTGTATCTTGCAACTTTGCTAAAGTTGTGCATTTTTTCAAGTAGTTTTTTAGTTGATTCTCTAGAATTCTCTAAATATACCATCATATCATCTGCAAAGAGTGATAGTTTTGTTTACTCATTGTCTAGTCTAATTCCTTCAATTTCTTTTTCTTCTCTTATTGTCAAAACTAACATTTCTAGTACAATATTGAATAATAGTAGTGATTATTGGCATCTTTGTTTCACTCCTGATCTTATTGGGAAGGTTTTTAGCTTATCTCCATTATAGATAATACTTGCTTATGGTTTTAGATAGATACTACTTATTCATTTTAAGGAAAACTCCATTTATTCCTGTGTTCTCTAGTGTTTTAAATAGGAATGAGTATTATATTTTGTCAAAAGCTTTCCCCCATCTATTGTGTTCATCATATTATTTCTCTTGGTTTTGTTATAAATATGGCCAATTCTACTGATAGTTTTCCTAATATTGAACCAGCTCCACAATCTGGTATAAATCTCACATGATTATAGTATATGATCCTGGTGATATGTTGCTATAATTTCCCTGCTAGCATTTTATTCAAAATTTTTGCATCAAAAGTCATTACAGAAATTGATTTTATAGTTTAGCTTTTGTACTTCCTTTTCCATTTGGCCAATTCTATTTTTAAGGACTTGTTTTCTTTAGTCAATTTTTGTACTTTCTTTTCCAAGCTGTTGACTCTTTTTTTCATATTTCTCTTGCATAACTCTCATTTCTTTTCCTAATTTTTCTTCTATCTCTCTTATTTGATTTCTAAAATCCTTTCTTGAGCTCTGCCCAGAGGACTTTTGGGGCTTGAAACCACTTCATATTCCCTTTTGAGGCTTCGCCTGTAGGCATTTTGACATTGTTTTCCTCCTGAGTTTGTGTTTTGATCTTCCCTGTCACCATAGTAGCTTTCTACGATCAGGGCTCTTTGTTTTTAATTATTTTTAAAGTTGAACTCTGCTCCTAAGGCACACGGGATATTGTCCCAAGCTTCTTGTACTGGGGGCCAGGGACCTGGTCACTGGTTTTCTATGTGGGCCTCTGGGGCTGCAGCTTGCCCACTGTGCTGGAGTAGCCCAACCTAATAGTGCCTGTTCTGCCCTGCATTCCAGGACTGGTGGTTTGCCTGCCGCACTGGGGCTGGAGGTCTCTCAGATGGCCTGCTGTGCCAGCGGTGTGCTGAGCTAGAACCACAGGGCCTCAGTTGCTGATCTGTGGCATGGCTAAGAGCCTCTCCCTGGCTTGCTCAGACACCACCTATGATGTGCTGTGCTCTCCTTCTACCCAACTGAGATAGGCCTTTCCTGAAGCCCTTCTAAGTTATCTTGGGCTGGGAAATTATTTTATTCCATCTTTTTTGTGAATTCTGTTGCTCTAGAATTCTTTCAGAGGCTTGATTTAACATTGTTGCTGAGGGAAACTAGGGAGAGCTCAGACAACTTCCTAGCTTCTCTCTGTCATCTTCTATAGCTATTTCTTACAGAACACAGGGAGAGCTATTGCTCTGACAAGGGGGAGGGGGAAGAGAATATGCATTTATATAGCACCAAGGCAGTGAGAGAAGAAAATGGCAAACCACTGCATTGTGCTTGACAAGAAAACCCCAAATGGGGTCACAAAGAGTCGGACACATCTGAACGACTCAACAACAGCAACATCTATATGTGATGCACTATGTTCAGTACTTTTTACAAATATTGTCTCATTTGATCCTCACAATAACTCTGGGAGGTAGGTGTTATTATTATCACACCTATTTTTTAGGTGTTCAGTCATTTTTCTGTTATGTTTGACTCTTTGTGACCCCATCTGGGGTTTTCTTGTCAAACATAATGTAGTAGCTTGCCGTTTCTTTCTCCAGCTCTTCTTACAGATGAGGAAACTGAGGCAAACAGGGTGAAGTGACTTGCCTAGGGTCACACAGCTACTAAGTGACTCAGGCCAGACTTGAGCTCAGAAAGATGAATCTTTCCAACTCAAGGGCCAGCACTCTGCCCTCTGTACCTCCTAACTGCGTCACTACAGCATGAGAAAACAGAAATTAAGTGACTTGTCCAAGGTCACATAGCTAGTAAGTGCCCAAGGCTTTATTTGAACTCAGGCCTTCTTGACTCCAGGTCTAGTACTCTATTCACTTTACCACCAGCTAGCTTCCTCTAAAACAGTGGTTCTCAAACTGTGGGTCGCGATCCCTTTGGGACTGAATGACCCTTTCACAGAGGTTACAGGGGTTGCCTAAGACCATTGGAAAACACATATTTCCAATGGTCTTAGGAACTTCTATCCATCTCCAGGCAGGTCCAACCACATATGACTATTAAAGGGTTGTGGCATTAGGAAGGTTGAGAACCACTGCTCTAAGAGAAGACAAGAGTCTTTCTTCTGGGCCAAAATCAACCAATCATTAGGAGGGAAGTCAGTCACTTGTAATAAATCAGAGCAGTGCCCCATGTCCTCTCAGTAGTGGGCTAAGGCATATCTCTCTCAGCAAAAGGCTAAATTGCTTTCAGAGCTCTATGAGATATGTCCTCTTCTGACAAAGGCCCATGTCATTTCTGGGAGGAGGAAGTGGAAAATACGTAATGGTAAATGAAGGCAATATGAAAACAAAAGATAAGAATGATTTTTTAAAAAATTCCATACATTGTAATCTCATCAAGTTTATTATTGGGAGCACTTATCCAATTGGTCAGAGGCTCTCCTAATCACCCCTCTCCCACAATTGCACCCAAATTCCCTTTACTGAATGAAGGGAGGCAGCATCTTTTGAGACCAGGCCCTGGGGCCTCTTAGCAAGACCCAGTCATGTGTGTGGCAAGTACCAGGCTGTAGAAGTCTGAGACTGTACATTCAGCCCCACCACGCTTCTTGCAACCACAGATGTCTGGAACCAGTCAGTTCCTGGTAGCCTTTACTTCATAGGTGACCCAGCTTCCCAGGTAGAACCTAAGACCAACTGACCATAGGTAGCACTGAACCATGCATGGCTCTGAGCCAATAGACTCCCAGTGTCATCCAAGTAATGGGCACATAGCCACTACAGGGCTAAGGCACCAAACCATTCATAAGGCCAATTCAGCACCTGGACACCTGGCTTTTCCCTCACTCCCTCGCGTCAACCAGCAAGGCAGCCTTGCTCAGGAGGGACTGATTCCATTCCAGCCCTCCAGATTCAGCTACCTTTGACAACTTTATTCTCTTTCCTAGCTTCCCTGCATACACTAGCAATCCCAGTTGGTCAATTAGAGTCCTGGACAGAAGCTTGGCTCCCCCAGCCTCTGATTTTCAGCTCCTTACGGCACATTCTCACTCATCTCAGGGTCATGAAGCTACTAAGTCTCTGAGGCAGGACTCAAATCTGAATCTTTCTGCTTTCAATTCCAGAATTCTATTCACTCCATCATGTTGCTTCTTGAATACACAAGATAAGCTAAAGATCCTAATTTAAGGATGCAAATTTGGTATCAGAGATATAAATGAGAATTGACTGTATAGGACTAGTGATTAGGAGACGGTCATGGAAGGATAGATCTTATCTTGAGAGAAACATATTAGATAAAATGGGCACCAGGTAAGATTTTGTATAAAGAAAATGTATTCATGTTACAAAGTTACAAAGAAGAAAGGGATGAGGAATTAAGAAAATAGATGACAAACCTGGTCTTGGGGCATGATATAAGTAATATGGAGTTTCACTTATCCTGACAAATGAAGGACCTCTCTTCCCTCCACCCCCCTACCCTCTTTTTCTCTCCTTTTTCTGTCCTGACTCCTTCCTTTCCTCCATCTCTGCTTCTGTCTCTTTCTGTCTGTCTCTATCTCTCTGAAGCACAGTAGCTAAATTATTTTTCTGTCTTCCTTCAATAATTAGTTTAGTCTCAAAAGATGGAAGAAATTTGAGGAGAGCTGTTACTTTGTATCTCATTATGTAACAAGTAGAAATTGGTTGTGGAAGCAGGAATGATGGGAATATTGGGGATAAATGTCCATTCTATCTTAGAATTCATGATAATAAGAGAAAATTGAGGCATAATCTGCTATGCTAGTTGTGTTGGTTTAAAAAAAAACTACAGAAAAAAGTTATTCAGGATCCCGTAGCCTAAAATTCTTTATAAGAAGACAAATAGTAACAATTTATATGAGAGTGAACTGCCTAAAAAGCCCAATGTGAATGCACAGGGAAATCGCCCACCAACTTAGATTTTAAAGTTATATAAATAGAAGATGGAATCAAGGACAGAATTTTAAGATGAATACCAGAGTAGAATAAGTTAGAGTAGTGTTCAGGGCTCTATAGCTCAGAATTCAGAGATTTTCAATGAATTTCAAGGACAATAAAGCAAAATCTTAAAAAAAAATTCTCTGTTGAGGTCAAGAAGCAGATCAGAGATGTTATAGGACTGTTTTCTGAGGCACAATGACGATAGATGATGGAAAAAAGGTAAAACTACTCAACTTAATATTATTCCGTGATTTTTAGATGGTCAAGAATACAGCAAAAATAGTTAATAAGGTGTTGAATACTGAGATAAATTTAAAAATTGTGAGGAAGAATCTTGTTGATCTCAGTAAATTCATGTCACCAGGCCAAGATTAACTTCATTATGCCTGAAAGAAGATGTACTTCTAAAATACTGTAAATAATCCTTGGAAAAAATATCAGAGAAAATGAGAGGTTCTGCAGGATCAGAGATGGGCAAATATTGCCTCATTCTCTAAAAATGCAACAGGATAGTTTCCTGAAAATAATAGGCCAGTGAACTTGACTTCAATTTTTTTTCAATATGCTGCAACACATTATTAACAAGTGAGAGGCAGAACGATATAGTAGATAGAGAACTGGCCTCAAAATCAGAAAGGTCTGGATTCAAGTCCTGCCTCTGAAGCATGCTGGCTATATGACCCTGGATGGGTAACTTAACCTCTTATTTCTCTAGTGAACTCTCCAAGACTATGTCCCAACCTGGGTTGATTCAAGGAGTTTCCCCAAGTAGGGATTCCTTATAACAATGAAGTCACAGGCCTATTTCTTGTCTCTACTATTAAAAGGATGATTTGTGATCCAAACATTCATTAAGAACCTACTATGTGCCAGGCACTGTGCTGAGCAATGAGGATATAAAGAGGCAAAAGATAGTCCCTGCCCTCAAGGGATTTACGATCTAATGGGAAAGACAACACACAAACAAATCTGTACAAAGCAATATATACACATGATAAATAAGAAATATTTACCAGAGAAAAGGAACTAGAATTAAGAGGTGTTGGTGAACACATGTGTACCAAGGTATCTGGAAGCCTGGTTTAGAGGCAAGCGTGAGCAAGGCATGGAGCTGCAGAAGATCACGAGTTTCGTAGGAAGGGCTCCTTGCTCAGGTGAACCTAGTTCATTTCCCTGATGTCACAGTGCAAACATGGGATATGAAAATTGCTAGGAAATTCCAGGATAAGGTATTAAACAGGAAATGGTGTATACTCAGCTTCTAAACAGAAGTACACCGTTGCAGGTAGTCCTTATAGATCTTAGAGACGTCTCCACTGAACTCTCACAGAGTCCTTAAGCAGGATAACCACTTGTTGGCGATTTTATGGATAGGATTTTTGTTTTGAGAAGGGGTTTAACTAGATAACATCCTTTACTCAGTACTATTTTATCATTCCTATCAATTCAATTCCACAGTCATTTATTAAGTACCTACTGTGTGAGGCACTGAGGTTACAGAGACCAAAATGAAAATCATCCTTGCCCACAAGGGATTTCTAGTGGTCATGGTAAAAGGCCTAGGAATAACAAATAGTTGAAAGGATTCTTTTTTATGGAATTCAGGAGAACATATAACTAACTCAGGGTTTAAAGACAGTTTTGACTTGGAAACTGGGAATTGTACCTGGAACTGAGCCAGAAATTACCTGACTTCATTGGGTCAGTGGGTGACCATAATATAAAATAAGTTGAAAAAAAAAGCCAGCTGTATGTTAAGTCATACAGAACAGCTCTAAGCCAGAACTGAATATACTTACTCTGCTTATCTATATGTAACTTGGCCTCCTGTCAGAGTATTTCACACCACAGGAAAGGAGATTTTGCTCTTTGAATGGATGACTGAACATCTAGTGTACCCATGATTCACTCTAAGAGGCCCTAAGTGTAGAGCAAAGTGGGGGTCTAACTTTGTAGTCTATGCAGGAAATGCTCCCCTCCCCTTCCCCCTCAGTTCCTTGGGTGAGCAGGCTGTAGAGGGAACCCATGCCACATGCCCGGAAGCAGTCCTTAACAGCAGTTAAGTTACTAAGAGGAGTCCTTTGGACACTTGGAGTATTTTCTGAGAAAGCTAATCCCTGATCCATATAAATCACACCTGGTTCCAATGATGTTACTGCTTTTGTAGGCTGCTAGGTTTTGTAGGAAGCAGACCGGAGTTAAAATCTTTCCTTAGACACTTAGTAGCTGTGTGACCGTAGGAAAGTCACTTAACCTCCCTCACTTTAAATTTCCTCATCTGAAAAATGGAGATAATAATAGCACTTACTTAACAGGGTTGCTGTGATGATTGAATGAGATAAAATATGAAAAGCCCAATATGGATTAATATATTAATTAATAGAATTAATAATTATTACTTTCTGAACAAATCACGGGTAACATACTACCTATTATTACTAAGAAATTGCTTTCTGAGCAGATCATTATTGGCCACATACTATGTCTATTTATTTTCACTGGACATCTTTTCATTGTTCTTTGGGTTATTTGTAATTCTTCCAAGGGTGTCTAGGGTGCACCGTGCATAGAGAGTTGGGCTTAGAGTCAGGAAGATCTGAGTTCAAATTTGACCTCAGACACTTACTCTCTATGTGACCCTGGGCAAGTTACCTAACTCTATTTGCTTAGATTTCCTCATTTGTAAAGTAAAATAAAGTGAAGGAGTGAATGGCAAACCACTCCACTGTCTTTGCCAAGAAGAGTCGGACATGACTGAACAACAACAAATTCTTCCAAGATCATGATGTTTCATGATTTATAGCCACAAAAATAGTGGTGTGAAAGATATGAACTTTTGTAACAACAGACAAATTAGGATTGATGATAACACTATATAGTTTATCAAATGCAATCCAGCCCGAATTTTCCCTTCCACTTAATTTTAGGATCAGCCCATCGTTCATTTACAATGCCTGTCTAAGATATTAATTCAAAGGGCTCCCTACCCAATTCCATGCCATAATTTAGGCAATGTGTATGTGTGTGTGCTCACACTGTTTATGTGTATATGTATATGTAAGCACATATATATGTCTACATTTGTATATAAACATACTCATGGACAAGGGGTATGATTTCCATGTTTGTGTACAGCTAAGTTCCAATTAGTACGAATAATGCATCCCATCAAGTGGTCACATTATTCAGATTCATGCCACATTTTTTCCATTGAACTGGAACAAATTCTGATACTTTACATAGTTATAACTTTGAATAATATGATTTCAAATATATATGATCAACTCATGGGCTTCATTATTTGCCCTATTTGGGGCCCACCTATATATTGTTTCTTTACAGCATGTATTATATTGCTTGGAACACAGCAGCCACTTAGGAAATATTGATTTATTGACTGATTAACTGATCAGTTGGTGATTAACTAATAAAGTTGGTGAAAAGCATATTGAATTGGAAGTTTATTTTTTGCTGTGAACTAAGTGACGTTAGGTGAGTTATTTAATCTTTCTGAGCATTAGTACCCCCTTCCCTTTAAAATAAAGAGACTTAAGGGTCGGTTCCTAAAGAGTAAGTCATTGCCAGGTCGTGATTTTCTCATCTAATTTTGGACCACAACAGGAGCACTATCTGGTCTTCTAGAAACTTCAAAGTAAAAAATTCAGTTACTCACATGCCCTCTGACATTCAGAGGATAAATTATCCAGAAAAATCTGACTTCGGGGGGAGCGCCTAGGTGGTGCAGTGAATAGAGCACCTGCCCTGGAGTCAGGAGGACCCGAGTTCAAATGTGGCCTCAGACACTTAACACAAAACTAGCAAGTGACCTTGGGCAAGTCACTATATTGCCCTACCTTCCCCCCTCCAAAAAAAATCTGACTTAGAGTTTATTAATTTGAAAAGCAATTATTGTTAAATTTCACAATTATTGTGATGCTGGGTGTCTTTACTGACTAAGCAGGAGACTATGGAAGTTGTATCTTGTTTCAGTTATATGAATGAAATTCCTTCCATGTGTGAGCAGGAGAAGGAAGAAGAGAGAGACAGAGACCGAGAGACAGAGAAAAACATTAAGGCAGAGAGAGAGACACACAACACAGACAGACAAAGAAAGAAACAAAGAGACAGAAAGAGAGAGAGACACACAGAGGTTTGCGATAATTTTCTAATTTGAGGTTTGCAATGTCATCAGTACTGAAGAAGTTATTTTTCCCTTTCAATCTTATCTTTGTCTTGACATTTAAATATGCTGTCACCAGGTATAAATAATGTTTTTGTCTCAATCTATATAGTTCAAGTAGTAAGACAGGTCATAAGACTTGTGTGTGTGGGTATGTATGTGGAATTGATATATTTTTAAATGAATGGGTGGGGAAAAAAGTGCTTTTTCTGGAATATAACAATTAAAAAGAACACCTCAAAGTATTGTTGTAAATCATATGTAAAAAATTAATAATATTCATATTCATATATAAAATTTTAAAAAGGATGAGGTATAATTTGGTAGCTTTCTTAATAGCCCTCAATCTTAATCATAGTTAAATATGATTTTAATCTGTTTTTTTAACTAAATCTTGATTTTAATGTTAGTTTCTAACTCACCCTAAATTCTGTCTTGGAGTCTTGGAGTCAGGACTTGCACATGAATCCAAGACTTAAGCTGAATTTGGCAATATCTGGGATCCTTTTGTTAGCTGCTAGTGATTCTTCTCTGTCATAGTAAAAGGTGGTCTACTCATCCTGTTCAGACTGTTATAGATAAAACAGCTGTGTTCAGCCTCTGGAACAGCTAGAATTTGGGCACCATTTCTCCTGACTCTCCTAAATTCTCTTTCTTATGTTCCTGAAGTATAAAAAACAAGATTATATCTATGTAGGGTGCCAAATCTCTCGTGACTATCTTTTACCTAATTGAATTTCTTTAACTTACTTCACCTACAGTTTTACCTCGGTATTTTCTTTTTCTGTTTTTGGAGATGTCACGCCTACTCTCTCCCAACAGATATTTGACTTGAATTTATATACAGTGGTCCCCACAGCAACTAATACAGATCATCTACATTGGACATCTACATGGACATGTAGATGATCTGCACAACACATACTTGGAAACTCTTCTCAGAACCTGTACCTTTTATCCTAGACTGTATCTGTCAGTGATTGTGGATAGATTGCAGGGGGATCTGTGAATTTGAATGGGAAAAAAGCCCCAAACAACTATAGATCTTTATTTTCTTTAACTTTAAACTGAAATTTAGCATTGCCTTCAAGCAATTTGACAGAGGCTATACATGTGCAATCATATAAAACATATTTCCATATTAGTCACATTGAGAAAGAAAACACAGACCCAAAAAAACCCCCATAAAAATAGTGAAAAACTGTATGGTTCAATCTGCATTCAGACTCCATCAATTCTTTCTCTAGAGGTGGATAGCGTTTTTCATCCCGGGTGCTTTGGAACTTTCTGGATCTTTCTATTGCTGAAAATAGATAAGTCATTCACAGTGGATCATCATATGACATTGTTTAATGTGTACAATGTTCTCCTGGTTCTGCTCACTTCACTTTGCATCAGTTCATTCCCAGGCTTTTCTCAGAGCATCCTGGTTGTCATTTCTTATAGCACAGTATTATTACTACATCACAATCCTATACCACAACTTGTTCAGCCATTCCCCAAATGACAGGAGGTTGTATTTATCTTACTCTAGTGTTTGTCTTCTCAACCATACTGTTAGTTCCCCAAGGGCAGAGATTTCTCCCTTCCTCATCAGCTTTTCTATCCTTCTAACCCAGTGTCTAAAATATAGAGTGCAAAAGTGCTCTCATGTTCAGAATATCCAGGCTGAATGAATGAAAGAGATGGTGTTTGTAGGTGCTTTAAGCTTTTCAAAAGCATGACACCTTGTAAGTATCAAACATTGTTATTAATTCAATGTATGTGTGCCCTGGGCTTTTTGTAATTGGAGCCTATTTATAAGTCCAAAACACAAACCAATTAATAAATAAATGCAGTAGTTTTTCATGCTCAAAGCTGAATCATGTACTAAGTCCCCTGAATAGATACATAATGAATATTTACACTTGAACCTTCCACTCTACCCAGTGAATAAAAAAAAAAACCAAAACATTTTCCATCCTTGGATGTGTTAGCACCTCATTTTATTGTCCCCAGGGCTGTCTGCTGACTCAGGAGGTATGCAGGCAATTTCTGTTTGCAGTGGAAGAAAAATAAAACTGAAGAAACCAAACACTAACTTTGGCTATGTATATTTTACTGTCCTGAGTGTCCATTTTTCACACACCCAAAAGGATACCCTTTGGACTTAGCTCACATGGAACCTCTGGTTTTGGGTCGATTATTGAGAGACCTTGTTATGTTCATAAGCTACCACATATTGGAAAGCCTCACATGTGACTGGGCCCTAGATCTGTGTTATTTTCTGTACTTTTCCAAAGCATTGGGGATGCCAAACATTTGCTTACAACTGGGAACTGTCTCCCTGCTCCCTCCCACCCAACGAATTCTGGAACTTTAGTTGGATTTCTGCAAACATGCCACCGGCCCTTTTTAAACAGAGTTCTTGTTTTTGAGACTTAATGTATTAATGTTCTGTTCTGACTCTATCCAAACAGTCTCCTCTTCCATCGAACAATGTTTTCCTGGAGATAAAAGACGTAGATGTGATGTGAAAGAAGGAAGGTCCTTTTCCCCTCCCCAGTGGCTTTATTTATGGGTTTCAGTTGGTGGCAGAGATGTTTATCTGAATCTTACCCAAGCTGCTTGAACCTCTTGGGTCTGCAAACATCAGGCTGCAAATTTCATGAGAACAGAACCTTTTTTATTATTATTATTTTTTCTTTTTTGGTAAGATTTCCTATACTTCCTGTTTTAGAGCTGGCTGGAAATGAGACAAGAACGGTATTTCAGAATTTCAGTACCTGGTCCCAGCTGGAATCTGGAGGCACAGATGTGCACAAAGGAGGACCATGTGCTCACATAAGCACACATTCTACAGATGTGTTCAAGCATTTACACAAGTGTATAGTTTTTTACCTGCCTGTACACATACATGAGCACCCGCATATACACAAATGCTTGCCCACTAGTATTTTTGTATGCTTTTCCCTCCCTTCTGTAATATAAACCAGCCTCCAAAAACAGTTCAGTGATGTTTATTCAAGCCTCTCGAAACAAGAGAAAGGTAAGGGGGATGTGAAGGGAGAGAGAGAGACAAACAGAGAGAGAGAGAGAGATGGAGACAGAGACAGAGAGGGACAGAGAGAGCGAGCACAGAGACAGAGAGAACGAGCACAGAGAGAGATAGAGAGAGAGAGCACAGAGAGAGATTGTGTTTGGAGAAATGTAAACCGTGTCCTAAATGCACAATTGTTATTTTATCCATATTTATCTGCCTATCCGAAGGATAAAAACAACACAAATGTAGCCTATTAACCCCAGAAGCTGCCCCAGATAGATTTCTATCATCTTCCCTGCCCCAGAAAGAATCCTATTGTTCTCAAGTGGTCTGCAGATTTTCTAGCCGCTGCGTGACAAGAGTCCCTCACTAAGCTCAACAGGGGTTATGGCAGTCTCTTTTCCAGAATTATTCTCCTCAACCAGAGTCAATCTACATTTCTTTTAGGGAGTCTGGAAAGGGGTGCGAGGGAGAGGGGGTAATGTTGGTAGACGCCAGGCTGCTATAGCAAGCATTTAAACTGCAAATGAAGCCATGTATGGGATTAGCCTTCATGTCCCTCCCAAGGTTGTCACAGCCTGACTGTAACGATGTGCCTTTGATATCAAACACATGATTGCTTATGTATAGCGGCACTTACAAACATGCGCATACTTGCAAGGCTTGGTCTTTGTGTAGACCTAGAGCCAGCAGGTCATTAATGTACAGTACAAACAGGACTGAGCCAATGGAATGCCTTGCCGGCAGCAGGGAGGAAGAGAAGAGGGCCTGAAAGCGAGAGTCAGAGTTTCCAATAACCACTTTCAGTTGGCAGAGTTCTGATTGGAACCATGTGACAGTTTTAGGCGATGTATCATAGACAGCCAATTTATTACATATGGCAATATGATTAATGGTATCAAATGCCTTTTTTTGGTAACATCCAAGAAAGCTCTGCCAGCCAACAACTTGGATTCCAAGGCAGTGCAAATCTGTTCCATGAATTTAAAGTCAGGCAGATGAGGTTAAATGAGAAAGGGCCTAAAGCCAAGGCAATGATTACAAAGTAAGATGTTTCAAAAAAAAGCAGAATGTTTAAAATCTGTTCATAAGCAAATCCACTCCAACCTTTCCCCCTATCCCCCACCTCCTTTGCTTGGTGCCAGAGCTCTAATAGCTACAGTCTGAAATTTCTGAAACTCGGCTTTCTTCCACTTGTCTACAATCTCTTCCAGTCTTAAAGAAACTAGCAAATGACCACAAAGCTGATTTCTACTTGGAGTATAGCAGCAGCAGAAATGTCAGTGGTACTGCCAGGCTTTGGCACTAGTGAGGTTGGGTTCAAGTTCGTAGTGCTTGGTGTGTTGAAGTGGCTGTCTCTCGTTTCCAGAAGCAGAGATAGCTATAGAAAGGGCACAAAACCTGCCTGCCCTGTCTACTCCCTTTCCAATAACTTGGTTATTTTTTTTCCTACATTTGGAATTCCCACTTAGAGTATCATTCAGAGTGATCAGAATATGACTATTGTTCATGGAGAGTAGAATGTACATTGGTAGTAGTGGCAGGGAAAATTTTACTTATTATTGGTAGTATTAAAGGCTGCTAAGAAACAGAGTGAGTCTCAAGATTGGAATATAATAAAATCAGAGGAGGGACCTCAGAGGTCAACTAGTCCAACCCAAGAATTGAGTAAGACTCCCATAATAACATACCTGACTAGTGATTGTCCAGCCTTAGGAAGTGTTTCCTTGTGTCAAACCAAAATCTTCTCTGTAATATCTACCCATTGATCCTTCTTCTCTTCTCTGGGGCCGTGAAGAACAAATCTAATCCCTCATACTCGTGACAGTCCTTTGAATACTTAAAGAGGGCTATCATGACCTATGTCCCTCTTCTATTCTCCAATTTAAATTTCCCTGTTTTCTTTAAGTGATTGTGATATTACTTGATCTTGGAACCCTTCACTGTTCTGCTTGAACTGCTATGAATGCCCTGCATTTTCAACCTCATATTTTCTAGAATGTCATCCTAAGAACTGAACACAAGACTCCAGAGAAGAACTATTATTATATTTTTAATTTATGGAATAAAACAAGCATTTCAGTAACATAGAATAAAAAAAAATGATTGCATGTGAAACTGCAAATCTATTGAGTCCAACTTACCATTCCCTTTAAACAAATAAACGTGTGTGTGTGTGTGTGTGTGTGTGTGTGTGTGTGTGTGTAAAATTTCCCTAGTACATTATGTCACTGTGCCTCTTTTAAAGCAACCTAAAATTACCTTAGTTTTCTTGCTTACCATATTATATTTTTCATACATATTGAGCTTGTAGTCAGTCCACTAAAAACACCAGATCTTTTTCAAAAGAAAGGTTATATAGCCAAACCTCCCTCATTTTACATTTGTGAAGGTAGGATGCTGATAATGTGTACTCTTAGTGGAGTTGTATCACGATCACATTTAACTTCTATGAAATTTAATTATATAGGAAGCGCACATATACATACATGACAACATATACCTATACATGCATTATATGTGTGTCCGTATATACGTATATATGTGCATATATACAAACACACATGCATATATTATATACATACATATCACAAATATCTATCTATGTATGTTATCTTATAGAGCAGAACCATTGAGTGACGCTGGGGAGAAGGTTTTCTGTATAGTATTTCCTATGTCTCACTACAGGCCAAGTGCCCCCACTCCTTGTGTAATTCAGAGAAGGGGCCAATTAGCATCCAGTGTAATAAAAGCTAGCCCCCCAGGTATATCTCTCTCCATGATCATGGAATTCTTCATGGTGGAATCTGCCTTTTCTTGTCTCCTGATAGGAGAGAAACAAAAGGGGAAGTGGAGGAGAGAATTAGACAGGGAAACAATAGAGATTTCCTAGATTCTACTTTATGGGGCATTTCTGATTTTTGTCTTACATAGTGACTTGAAAACCCAACACCTACATTAAGACATAACTCCACTGTTATGGGCTCTAGGGAATAGGAGTCCAGAGTTGGGAGTCAGCTTTGGAAAGGATTTGTATGAATAAGCCAGTTTGTACAAGATACTGGGCTGCTACTTATAAAACATTATACCATGAATTATATGTTAAGGAGGCAAGAGCTGATGAAGGCCTGAGCAGAGAAGGGGTTGGATGCAGCAGCACTAGATATATTGAATGGAAGAGAGAAAGGAGTCAAGATTAATGCTGAGTCTATGAACCTGGGAGATGGGAAAGATGATGCCTTTGACAGAAACAGTGAAGTCTGGAAGATACGCTGGAGAAGGGCTTTCAGCCATTCGTTTCTTACTTGTAAGAGATATGAAAGCATCAAATAAAGGATTGACTCAGTAATACGGTAATTAAGACCAATTAAAAATCTGGTCATTTGCCTGGTGGTCTAGGAGGGATCTTGTACTTCTTGTACATTTGGGGAGAAGAAAAGGAACTGCAATGGCTTGCCCCGTTGGATACTGTAGCATGGTCTGGCAGCACAAGAATTTTCCTTATCCTATTTTGTGACAGTCATCCAATGCGGTTTAAGACCTTCCATGCTGTCTATGGTGGAGCCAAGTTAAGACTTGCTTTGCCTCCCTTCCAGCAATAACCTCTTTTGAACCCTATTGTATTCTCATTAGATATATTTAAGAAAAAAAAACCTATGGTTGAGTACAGACCCCAAGAAAATAATTTTAAGGGAAATTCCATGCAGATCTTTAAAATGACCCTCGTTCTCTAGTAAATTAAACTTCACTTTCATTTGGATCTTTGTTTCATATTCTCTGGAAAGGACATATACATAGATCAAGCTATGGGACAGGACTGTTAAGAGTTAACCAACCAGTCAGTTCAACCAGGCTCACAAGTCTAGGGGATTCTATTGTCCTTCACTCCTGTGTTGGGCTCATATAACTGCAGACCAGTTAAGTATTAAAGTATGTAGCTTTAATACAGAAGGCAGGCAGTTTCCTATTTTTAAACACTCTTTGTGTTTTACCCTCCATATCCCCCACCCTAAAACAAACCAAAAACAGTACACCTTAATTCCAGATTAAAACGAAACACCTGTGGTGTAATCCATGTT
Source organism: Pseudochirops cupreus (assembly GCA_028627135.1). Lineage (NCBI taxonomy): Eukaryota > Metazoa > Chordata > Mammalia > Diprotodontia > Pseudocheiridae > Pseudochirops > Pseudochirops cupreus. The sequence continues at coordinate 400,503,783 of CM053580.1, read as the reverse complement.
GTTCTAATCATATGGGTGTGATTGAAGCATCATTTCCACCTTACTGCAGCACACTCTAGATGCATGGATATTAGGAGACTGACCATTGAGCCCAGTGCTTATGAACAGGCATCAACAAGTTTGGCTAATTCAGTTTCATTCATGCAAGAGGGCAGGGAACTTGCTTCCAGGATAATTGTGACAACATATAGATGTGCCTTAGAGATATGTGAAGCTTGCACAGATGTTCTATAACAGGTTTTCATCTGCTAACCACACAGTGAATAGGAACCTCTTTGGATGTGGCTACATAGCTGGATTAGGGGTTCATTCAAAAGGTTTTAGTCAGTCTTGCTCCCCCCTGCCCCATGATCAACTGACTTTTTATGACCTGGAAGAATTGCTGTGAAAGATAATTCTGTAAGGGGACCTTAGGCCCTCCTCATCCAAAACAGATCCTAACTTTGTTACAGTTTTTGTTCTGTCATTTTAGATGACAAAGATTGGAGATTATTAAAACTTTGGAGTTTTGAGTTATCTGGAGGGTTGAGTCAATACTGAAGTCATGTGGTCCAGCTTTGAGGATCCTAAGAGAGAGAAGCAACCATTGAGTCTCAGGTTTGCATTCATAGAGACATTATAGTAATGTGACTTAGTGGGACCAATGCTAAATGTAAATTCTGTTAAATCTGAGCCCACTCTCCCCCAGTACCAAGGTAGTATATGGGAGAAAGTAGCCAGAAGTGTTGGCAGGGGTATATTTGTATGCATGAGAATGTTCATTATTCTGTTCTCATCTCTTCAAAATGTAAATATCCCTTGGTAAAAGCTAACTTACTTTAATTGGTTAAATGGAACTAGGGCATTAGTCCTTGGCATCTAAGGTGGGGGATTCAAAGTAGAATGGGGGCCTAAAATGATGGCATTAGAAAAGAAACACTCTAACCCCTCAGGGGTAATTAGAAGCCTGAAAAGGGTGTTAGCTTGGCTATGTGAGAGTAAGTGCAGAGAGTTCTTCCTATACATAAAAAAGGAACTCTACTATGACTGAAATTCCACCATTAGATATTCAATCCTTCAGTTCTTAAGATTTTTCAGTATTCAGAGAAGAAGGAAATCAGATCAGGTACCTTTCGGAGATGAGATGGGGGAAAGAGTTCTAAAGCTAACAAGGGATACAGATTGTCATAGAAGATAACATAGTTTTGAATACATTGAATCGAAAAGCTTTTGCACTGATAAAATAAACACAACTAGGATAAGAGGAGAGGCGTCTGATGAGGGAAAAATGTTTGCATCAGAATGGGATATCAGACCCTTATCAAAGATATAAAAGGAACTAACTCTAATATATAATACCAAAAGCCATTTCCCAGTGGATAAGTGGTCAAACATGAACCAACAGTCCTCAAAAGAATTGTAATTGTAAGCTATTAAAAACCATTTGAAAGATTGTTCCAAATTACAAGTAATAAGAGAAATGCAAATCCCAACAACTCTGCAGTTTCATCATACACCTAGCATTGGCAAAGAGGAAAGAAAATGGGGACAGGTGCCCCTGCAGGGGCTGTGGGAAAACGCGAGCACTAGACTGCTGTTGGTGGAGCTGTGCACTGGCCCCACCGCTCTGGAAAGCAATCTTATGCTACAAAGTAACTAACATGCTCATAGCCTTTGACCCAGAGATCCTGCTTCTAGGCTCATGCCCCAAGGGTGTCAAGGATAGAAAGGGAGACCTAGTAAACACTGAAATATTTATAACAGCACTTTATGCATTAATAAAGACCTGGAGGCAAAGTAGCTTCATGCTTATAGATTGGGGAATGTTAAACAAATGTTGGCCTGTGAATATAAAGGAATGTGTGTACAATATGAAATTGTGAATTTGAAGAATACCAGGAGAAATAATATATAACAAAGTATTATGTTAACTGATACAAAATGAATTAAGCGGAACAGCTTAACAGTGGGTAATTATGATGACCTAAGTTTGGCTTTGAAGAAGAGATGAGAATGTGTCTCCTCCCTCTTTGAAGAGGTGGGACTCTGAAGGTAAAGCCCAGAATATACTTTGAGACTTGATTCATAAATTGACTAGTTGTAATAAAGTGAGCTTTTTCTTCTTTCTTTTTTTCTTCTTTATTATAAGAGATGTTTTGTTTTGGAGGGATGGAGAGGTGATAGATATATTGGAAAATGAAGATAGTGGGGTTTGGAGGCACATGACACTAATTCTGTACTCCTTGAAATCTGAGTTTAATGGATTGCTTGAGCCCAAGAGTTCTGAATTTCAGTAAAGCTAAAACTAATCAGGTGTACCTTACAAAGTCTGGTACCAGTGTAGTAAGGCCCTTAGAGCAGCTGTGTGTAAGCAGGGAAGGGAGGACTATAACCTGGCTCATGTCAGAAACAGCAGGTGAAATAATCCAGGCAGGTCACTGATGGGATTGGACCTTTGAGAGGCCATCACATTTCCAGCTTGATCAAAACAGAGAAATCTAGGGGCAGCTAGGTGGTGCAGTGAATAGAGCACTGGCCCTGAAGTCAGGAGGACCTGAGTTCAAATCCGCTCTCAGATACTTGACACACTTACTAGCTTTGTGACCTTAGGTAAGTCACTTAACCCCAATTGCCTTGTCTCCCCCCTCCAAAAAAAATAGAGAAATCTAATCTCAATGCCCCCACTGCATCGCCAAAAGAAATAAAAGCAAAATATATCAATATGAATTTTTAAAAAAAGATTTTTTCAGTCTTCAAGACTCACCTATTAAAATTGAAATAGTCAATGAGAGCACATTGCACATAGTAGATGCCTAATCAGTGTGTGCTGAATTAAATTAAGCTTTTATCAGCTGACATTTTAGCAACTCTTCTTTTTAAAATAACAGTGAAAGGTGAGGCCCTTTGGAAAAAGGGCATAAGTTATAATATGTAGGGGACACTATACCAAGGAAAGGGATGAGAGGAGGTGAGAGACTATGAAAGATGAGCCTCACCTACTTGATGATTTTGCCTGCATCCAGCTGTAAGCACAAATCAGATGCAGCTCAAGTCACTCCTCAGCAGCTGGTGAGCCTCTCTGAAAGGCTCATTCACTACTCTAAGTGATTTCTTATATTGTGCTGATTATCTGGTTAAGTGAGTATAAGATTCATATTTTTCCTGAACCCAGTTCTTAATCATCAAGGGAATTGGGCTCTGGAGACAGACAGACTGATAGATAGATAGATAGATAGATGATAGGTAGATAGACAGACAGACAGATAGATGATAGATAGATAATAGACAGACAGATAGATGATAGGTAGACAGGCAGATGACAGATGGATAGATAGATAAAGAGCATTTATTAATCAGTTTCCATGTGCTAACCATTGGAGATACAAATAAAAACAAACAAGACAATCTTTCCGTTCAAAGAGCTTATATTCTAATGGGGGAAAGGTCATGGAGGGCATGAGGATGAGACTTCAGGAAGTAGCTGTGACATGGAATTCAAGTTCTTGGGAAGATAAGGAAAAGTGCTTACTTCTCAGAACTGGGAGGCACTAGGGATATAGTCCAAGTTTCTATTGGGAGAGAGATGGTTAGAGAATGGACCATGAGCGGAGGAAATGGTAGGAAGAGGTAGTTCCTCATGTTCTTTTCATTAATGATAATATTCTCAAACCTTCCCTTTTGTTTGTGTAACCAATGACCTATCAGAATTTCTCATTTAATAATTTAGCATTAATTTATCCCTTAAGACTCCCTCCTTCAAGCTCCCAACTCTGTTTATGTAACCATCATTAAAAGGAACCCCCAGATACAAGTAGAGCAGCTATGTTAAAAAAAAAATCCCATTGCCATCCAGAATTTACACATTGCGTCCTTATCTCCTCATCTTCAGTTTTCTCCTCTAAAAACCTGCTCTGATACCTCATCACATAGAGGAGATCACAAATCTACAGAAAGCTCTGTCAGTGAACCACAAACTCTGGCAGCTTCTATTAAAGGTGGAAAAAAAATACTTAAAAGCCAGCAATGAATTTCATTTAAGAAGCCACCAAGTTTAGAAAGGCTCATTGTTTAAAAAGCTGATCAGCTGGGGATGAAGCATCTCGGGCTGCAGCAACACATGAATTCATCTCACCTCTGGAGAGGCTGGAATGTGCACCACTGGAGGGAATAATCACAGGTGCAGTCATAGAACTCTTGAAGCAATGAAATCTCCTCCACTTACATCTAAGTAGAGGGAAGAGAAATTTTAAGTATGGAACTCAAAATGAAGCTCCAGGGTTAACATAAGGTAATCCTTATATTTTTTGCACATAGGTCAACTCTCAATTAGAATGAGTAGAATGAGCTCTCTATTTGAAGTTGGAAGACCTGCATTTGGATCTTGGCATTGTGTGTGACCTTTAACAGATCACTTACTTTCAATAGACCACACTGGAGTGTTGAAGGTCTAAATCCTTTGATCCAATTCAATTGTCTCCTTCTAGATTCTAGAAGATGAGACTACAAAGTCATGACATTGGTTTTTTTTAAAAAAATTATTTTATTTATTTTTGGGAAGGGGGAAGGCAGGGCAGTTGGGGTTTAGTAACTTGCCCAAGGTCACACAGCTAATCAAATGTCTAAGGCCGAATTTGAACTTACGTCCTCCTGACTCCAGAGCTTGTGCTCCATTCACTGCTCCATCTGGCTGCCCCCAATGATATTGGTTTTATAAGCCATATCTGAAAATCTACCTTCTTATTTCAGTCTCACTTCATACAGAAGAAGAGGGTGGGTCAATGGCATCATGAACTTAGTGTACGCAACTGGCACTGAAATCTTCCTTAGTATGGTACCAGACTTGTGATTTTATTGGTATATGGAGCTCCTGATGAAGAAATAGCCTCTGCCAGTGAGTATTGACATCTCACCTCTAGCTTGTTCTTAAAAAGGTTACTTAGAGAAGTGACTTGTGCAGGGTCACACAGCTGGTATTTGTCTGGGGCAAGACTTGAATCCAGGTTTTCCCGACTCCAAAGCCAGCTCTCTGTCTGCTATGCTATGATGCTTATCATATGCTACCTTAGAGGCATTTTTATACTAAGTGTTGGCTAACACTTGTGATATATGGGTATTCAGGAAACTAGTGCCTCTGGCGGGATGGCTTGCTGAGCCCTTTTCAGGGCTACTCATCCACCTTTGGTGTCTGCCTGATTCAACCAACTCTCCCTTGTGGCTCAAAGAAGCTGTAGCATTCACAGCAGTTATGCTCCAGTGAACCATTTCACCAGATGCGCTAAACTGGATTGACAATAACCAATAGGCCTCAAACCCATTGGTGAAATAGAAGGATGTCTACCCCAAGCATGTGAAGACTTGCTTTGGGAGAACGGGTGGATGAGAACTATTTGTTTCAACGGCCATCAAGATGACTGAAGCAGGTGTTGTAGATTGTTTAGAGATTGGTCAGACATCAAAGAAGCCAAGGTAGGCCATGGTCAGTTGTCTTGACTTTTGTCTTTCCGCTGGACTTCTATGACTCTGGAAGAGAGGGTGAGGCTGACGACTTTGTGCAGCTCTGCCTCACTTAAATCCAGTTCATGTGCAAGTCAAGACATCCCTCTGTGATGTTATTGATGCTCGATCATTCACAACAACAACAGCCCACCAAGGGTTGACTAAGCAATAAAAAAAAAAAGATTTAGAAAATGCTGATCCAACATCTGTAAATTTCCCAAGTTTGAAAGTCTCCGCCAATGCCCACCCTTGGCTTATATAATCTTTCAGGGCATAGAACAGAAGCAGTATTTTGTATAAAAATTTGAACACTTATTACAATGCTTATAGGAAGTTTGAAATTGTCTTTACAACATAGATAAAACCTCACTAAAGCTATGGCTTTGTCCAAACAAAATCCGAGGCCCACTGGGGCCATTGCCCACTGTTTTATCCTACTACTGTGGATTTGAGATCTCCTATTGCATAACTTTGGGCCAGCAAGGTAGTGCAGAGGATAGAGTGCCAGGCCTGAAGTCAGGAAGACCTGAGTTCAAATGTGACCTCAAACACTTACTAGCTGTGTGACCCTGGGCAAGTCACTTAACCCTGTCTGCCTGAGTTCATCGTCTATAAAATAAACTGGAGAAGGAAATGGCAAACCGCTCCAATATCTTTGCCAAGAAAACTCCAAATGGGGTCACAAAAAGTTGGACATGACTAATAAATGCTAAACAACCACAATAATTGCAAAACTTATAAAAGAAGGTGTTTGCATTCTCTGGCACATGGTTTGGTAAAGGATACTTCTTCATATAGCACAGTCTCTTATGTTTATGCATCATAGGATGACTCTTTGTTCCAGGAATGATTTGATCTCATTTCTATTTCAGTTTCTGTTCCTCTTTATCTGTTAGGATTTTTGGGAAGGTGTTGGTAAAAAATAATTCAATCCTGAATCAGTTTGATTAGCTGCCCAAAGTTCTAGTATAAACAATAATCCATTGGGTTTTCTTCCTCTTCTGGGTCACCCCCATTTTCTCTAGAACTTGAGTTCAATAGTTTTGCTACCTTAAGTCATAGAATTTAAGAACTAGAGAGACCTTAGAGGCTAGCAACTTTAAACCTCCTCCTTTTATAAACGAGGAAATTAAGGCTCTGAAGCGTAGGATGATGTACCCAAGGTCACAAAACTAGGTTGCTACAGAGTTATGAACCAGGTTTCCTGAAATCCAATTCAGTTCTTTTCCTAATCTAACACCTTGTCTTGAGAAAGAGAGAACAATTTAATGCTATGGGAGGCCTATTTATGGATAAAGCTGTGGAAGAATAATTAAGGCAAAATGCGGACCTTTTCATTTTGATGCCTGACTGATGATTCCTTCTCTATATATGGCAATTTAGTATTAGAGACACGCTTACAAATGAGAACCTAATGCACATTCAGTTATTAATAATGAACAAATAAAAAATGAAGCTTTATGCAGGTGAGAGTCTCTCCCTAATCTGCTATTATGATCACTCATTAGAAAGCAAAGCAGATTCTGATAGATTGTGCCAGGTTTTTAAAGGAATAGGTGATTACCTGCTTAAACAGCATGGACGTTGCCAGTCAAATCCAGAAAAGCAATTTTAAAAAGCCTGCTTATGAGGGATGTTGTAGACAGGTGATCCATTAGTTAGGGGTTAGGTCGGATTTGAAGTCCCTACCAACTAGGGCTCTGAGTTTCTACTTTTTCCTTACACAAAACATTCTAAATTGTATGATAGTTATTGATGTACACATCTTATTTTGCATTGTGCCAAGGAATGAGGGCTAGATTTAGAATCAGAGGACCTGGGTTCAAGTCCCAGCTCTGCACTTATTACCTCTGTGACATTGGGTAAGTTCTTCTGGGCCTCAGTTTCCTCATCTGTAAAGTGAGGAGACTGAACCTGATGACCTTTAAATTAACTTCCAGGCTTAAATCCATCATTCTTTGATAGACTCTATGCTTTTTAGGGCAAGCTTCAAGTATGATTTGTCTTTGTATCTCCCCCAACACGACCCCAGGTTTAGGGTACTCACTTGTACCTAAGGCAGCTGGATGGCTCAGTGGATAGCACACTGGGACTGGAATCAGGAAGACTCATCTTTATGAGTTCAAATCCAACCTCAGACACTTGGCTGTGTAACCCTGGGCAAGTCATTTAACCCTGTTTGCCTCAGTTTCCTCATGTGTAAAATGAGCTTGAGAAGGAAATGGCAAACCCCTCCAGTATCTTTGTCATGAAAACCCCAGATGAGATCATGAAAATTCAGACACAGCTGAAGGTACCCAACAACGCGTCCCTACTTGTAAAACTCACAGGCCCCCATCAATGTGATTGTCTTTTGACAATCAGCCAAAACACACAATGCTTTGTACAAAGTAGGCACATTGCTTAAATGATTGTTGAATTAATGAGTTGTGGTGTAGTGGAGAGTCCTTGACTTAAAACCAGAATAATTAAATATGAAATTGCTTTTGCTTCTTACTATTGGTTATAGGCATGTGTACAGCACAAACCAGATATACTCAGGCATATTCTAATAGCATTTTGAGGCTAATTTTTAAGAGTAAGCATAAGCTGTTGATTAAAAAAGAAATTTACTTTTCATTTCTTTAGGTTTGGTGAATAAAAATGTCCTCTATGATTGTTCAATAAGTGATCACCTTAATAATAAATAAAATTCCATGGGTATAAACCATCTAACAAAATGTGCTCTGCATACTTAAGATAGTAGGCTTCAATTTTCACCTCTGTAAAATAAAGGTGTTGATGTGAATGATGTCTAAGTTTCCTTCTAGCTCTCAAATCTATGATCTTATGACTGAAATCACCAGTGTAACACTTGTCCCATGGTCTCAAAATAACACATTCTAGCCAATTAAACAAAGTGCTGGCTAAATCCTGCTGTTTGAGGGAGGTTGCAGCCCAATAAAAAGAGAGGTCTTTCCAGCAGCCACGGTCATGGTCATGAGGAATTAAAAAAAAAATCTCTACATCCCCAACCTTGCCTTTCAGTGGAAACAGACCTCTGCGCGGATACAGCCTCCAGCTCAAGGTCTTGTTTTTGGATTTGATGAAGTGTTGCTGTAGAATGAACAATCCCCACCAAAAGAAAGATTCATTGCTAAAGCCACACACCGCAGAAGCAAGAAGCAAGTAAATAGAGTAGAAAGAAGGGTGCATTTTGGCTTGTGCAGCCCTTTCCAGAGCATTTTCCACAATGGAGAGAGAGACATTTCCATAACAAAGGCAAGTTCACTGTGCTGGGAAAAAAAAGCAGGCAGGGAGTTGCAAGTGTCTGCTTATGATGTGATCCACATTTAATGCTTATCTGGATGAGAGAGAATTTGATTAGAGAAAGTACAAAGAGCAATTCAGAGAACAAAACTGCTTAATTCAAAGGTCTTCAGGGTGTAGAGTCCTTCAAGCCCATTCAATGGTCTAAGAATCTGCCACCAAGTAGGGGCATTCTCTGAAAGTGGTTCTCAGATTGGTCATCCCTGCCAAAGGGACATGAGAAGGGCTGGGGGCTCTTTAAGTCTGCCTGGGCAAGCTGTTTATACCCACCAAAATCCCTCAAGACAATTCAGGGATGTGGGAGAAGGAAGGGAAATAGTTAACCTGGCACGATTTGAGGCAAAGCTCTCCAGCTTCTGCCAGTGCCCTAGTCTCCTTAGGTGGAGTATCTTGTGTGAGCATCTGGGTGGGCTGGCTGGGAGGCAGCAACGGATCCAGTGCCCAGCCTCCAGGAGTATGCAAACACTGCCCTGCCTTGATATATTTGTTTTCCTTTCAGGCAATTTTGTCAAGGTCTTAGGTCATTATTAGCAAGATCACAAAATGAAGAATGTATTAATATGTATCCATTTGGAACCCTATGATTTCATCTGTTAATTTGATCTTGTTCCTTAGCTGTTTATGGCAATTAAATCAGACCTTGATAAAGCCGAGAAGAGAAAAAAAAAGAAGGGGGGAGTGAGAAAGGGGGAGGGAAGAAGCCACCAGCAAGCAGTGCTATTATGATCACTCATTAGAAACCAAAGCAGGCTCTCAGATAAATCGTGCCAGGGTTTTTAAGGAATACATGATTACCTGCTTAAACAGCATGGAAGCTACTAGTAAAATCAAGCAAAATGCTGGAAACCCTCCCCTCCCCACCCCCATTACATCCAAGTGTAACAGATGGACAGTTGTACTTTGGGGAATGTTCTCTGAGCCTGCTTCTCCCCTTCAAACAGGGCAGAAGCCCTGGGGCCTCCCAAGCACTAGAAAGCATCCGCTCCCCCTTGTCTTGCTCCCCTCCCACCTCTTTATGGAGAAGGGGGCTTACACTTGGTACGGCTGTCCATAGCCACACTCCTGATAGGAAGGGGCTCAAAATCAGTGGGTAGAAATTCCCAGGGTGGGGAGCAGTGAGGAGGAGGGTGTTAGAGACCTGGAGGGCCTGTAGCTGTACCTTTCCTAGTGTTGCTGTATGAGTCGTGACTAAAACAGGTAGGTTGAGCCCTGAATAGGCAACCTTAAAGGCCAAAGAGGGCATTATAGCCACTGTAGAAAGATCTTGACTTCAATGCATTCCTCTGTGCCCCACCTCCACTGAGTTTAAGATGGTTTAGGGCAGGGGTGGGGAATTTGTGGCCTTGAGGCCTCATGTGGTCCTCAAGGGTGACCTTTTGACTGAATCCAAACTTCACAGAACAAATTCCCTTAATAGAAGGATTTGTTCTGTAAAACTTGGACTCAGTCAAAAGGCATCACTCAAGTATCTGGAGGGTGCAGGTTCCCCACCCCTACTTTAGGGGGAAGGGAATGGGTGAAAAATGAAGTTCCATAAACACAGAGGGTATTTTTTTTAATGCTACCTCGAGTTGTTTTATGTTTCTTTCAGATGGGTCACACCTGAGTTTGTCCAATGAAGAACTTTCTGGAAAGTTTTCTCTGGAGTCTTTCTTTCCCTACTTTTCTTATACAATCATGTTATTTCTTTAAACTCCTCTACCATGATCTGGCCTGAGTTCTGTTTATGGCTTTCCCATTTGCCTTTTCGGTCTCTGTAGAGTTCTGGGCTTAGCCAATTTGGCACCTCATCCCCCATCTCATCTCCCTTCTCGTCTCTCTTCTGTGCGGGTAGAACTTGTCCCCATGCCCATGGCTCTGTTTGCTTCAAGCGCAGCCAGTGCCTTTGGATTCCTCTCTCTTTAAGCGTTTCTTCCTGACTTTGGTTCTTTCTACTAGGCTTGTGAGCTTGTGAAAAATTACATTACTAGAGTTAATTTTCTTTATTTTGCATACTTTTCTCATTCCTTAAGATTTGGGTTTCTTTCCTCCCTAGCGGTTGTTTCCACCAGGTTATTCTCCCCGTTTTTAAGAGACTGAGTGACTTTCCTAAAGTCAGATGGTCAGTATATATAAGAGAAGGACATGAATGCAGATCTTCTTAGTTTTCTGACATGTTTTTATTGCTAGATCCAAAGCTCCTTGTGGACATATGATGATGTTGGAGGTCCTCTACTAGACTCAGGATACAAAAACAATTGAAGAAAAATAATCTCTGCACTCAAGAAGCTCACATTCTTCTGGGAAGGGTGAGGGAGTAAATATATAGCATTATAAAAAGAGACATTATGTTTTGAGGAAAAAGAATAATGGAGGATTAGTAAAAATTTCCTTTAGGGGAGGGAGCCTTGAAGGAAAGTAAGGACTCTAAAGAAAGAACGCATTGCAGGCATGAGAAACAACATGTACAAAACCATGCAGGAGGCAGATGCATGATTGTCAGCAAAGGACTCTTAGAAGTGGTCGGAGTGGTAGGGAGAAAAGCAGGAGAGAACATCCAGGAGGAGGGAGACTGTTATCAGCACCATCAACATAATTAGTAATTATATAGCACTTGAAAATTTACAAAGCCCTTTATAAAAATGATCTCTTTATCCACACAACTCTGGGAGGTGTTTTCAATGATTATCCCCATTTTACAGATGAGGGAATTGAGGAAGAGAGAGATTAAGTGACTTGCCTAGTGTCACACAGCCATTAAGTGTCTGAGACTGAATTTGAATTCAGTCAAGTCTTCTTGACTCCAGGTCTAGCACTTTCTCTGCTGTGCCACTTGGCTCCTAAATGCCAGGTCATAATTGCCAAAAGCTACAGTGAGGTCAAGAAGGAGGAGGACTGAAAATACTGTGGTTGAATTTGAGCAACGTAGAGTGCTTTGAAAACTCTTAAGCTCCATATCAATGTTAGTTATTCTTATTGTCTTTCTCTCCCTGACACCTAGTATGGTGCCTTACGTTTGCACAGATCACATATTTAATTAACATTTATTGAACTGAATTAAATGAACTGAGAGACCTGCAATGGAAGCCAGGAAAAATGGCTTTTAGAGGCCTCTTTGGAGCAAGAGTAAAGGGAAGGAAGGAGTAGGGCACTGTTTAGTACAGATGAGATAATGATAGCAGAAGATGGAAAGAAGGCAAAACTTATTTTCCATTTGTTTTTTCTACTAAGGAAAATTATTTTTGTACTGGCAAGGATGGAACAAAGTAGTTAAAAGTGGATTGAAATCTGAGATGAGAGAAATTGGTAGGAAAATACCTAGTTGCCCTCCATTAATTCAAGTCACCACGCCTGAAGAATTAAATCCCTAGGTGCTGAAATAATAGTTCGTTTTGATTGCTGTTGCCATTGATGTCTGAAAAATCATGGAAAACACGAGCAGTGTTGCTGGACTAAAGATGAGCCAATGTCCTTATTTTCAAAAAAGAGTAAAGGGTGAATTCTTCAAACTGTAGGCTGGTGGGCTTCATTTCTCAAATTTTACCAAAAATTTAAGTCATTCTAATTTGTGAGCACTAAGGAAAGGGAGCAGTGATGTCTAAGAGGCCATTCGTCAGAGACTCTGCAGAGAGAAATTCTGTTTGAATACAGGTCCATCAAAATTCAAATATGCTAGCCTAACCAAATTTCTTGTTCTAATGTTTTGTTTTTTTAAGAACAAACAAGAAGACTTTTACTAAACACTGAACAGGTCTTTATGAGCTAGCACTCCACCTGCAAAGCTCCACCCTACAGAAGAACCTGAGGAGCCTACCTAGTAGCCTAGAGCCATACCCAAACCAGTGTGTAGGGAGCAAAGGGTTAAAAAATAATTGACCTGTCCTTAACGAAGGGCCCATCCTTCCCTCTCAAAAATAACAGAGTAAAGGCAAGATAAGAGATTGGTGCTGATGGCTACTGCTTTGGCTGAAAAAGCATTTCATCAATGAATTTTTCACCTCCTTAAGGAACTTACAAAGTTATAGTTATCTGTGTGTGGTCACTGACATCCCACATCCTAGGCAGAGCTGAACCTGAGATCCAGAAGATCCAGTCAACTTCTGAGTCTCTCATCACTGAAGGGCTGGCTCATGCCAAAGGCTGAATACATTTGGAGTATCATAATCAGTTCTAGAGGGGAGTGAGGAAAGTGACACATTTTAGTAAAATTCTAGTTACATTTAGTAAAATCTGGAGAGCATCCAAAAAACCAAGATGCTGAGAGGTGTTTAAGTTCAGACTATTTGAGAATGGACTGAAGAATCTGGAAAGGAGAACATGTCTTCAAGATTGCAAAAGCTATCACAAGGATGAGGGAACAATGTGTAAAAGTTGTAGAGGGGCAAATTTAGCCTGAAAAACTTCCCAATGATGAGGGCTGCCTGTCCCAAAGTGGAAGGAGCCATGTCTGTCAGCAGATAATAGGTTTCCCTTGCCTTGTGTGTGTCCTTCCTCCAAGGGGAGGTGCAAGGACCACCTGTCAGGGATACTGTGGATTCCTTTTCAAGAATGAGTTGGACCTGGGGCAGCTAGGTGGTGCAGTGAATAGAGTACTAGCTCTGGAGTCAGGAGGATCTGAGTTCAAATGTGACCTCAGACACTTAACATTTACTAGCTGTGTGACCTTGGGCAAGTCACTTAACCCCAATTCCCTACCTTCCCCCCTCCAAAAAAAATCAAAGGAAAAAATAAAAAAAAGAATGAGTTGGATCATATGGCCACTGAAATGCCTTCTGACTCTAAAATTAGGTGAAAGTTAAGATCGCCTACTAAGGCCTATAGGAGTTCAGATCTGCATTGGTAGAGGAAAGACCCCGCTATGTGTGCTAAGGCTAGGGCTATAATTCCTACTTTACTATTCACCTTGCCAACTTGAGAATCTCCCTGCTTCCGTCTTGTGCCCCATCCCCTTTCCTCTTTTTGGATGCCCATTTCTTCTTCTGAACCCAATGATGGTTTTCATTTTCCATCTTTTTTCTCCTTTCTGAATGGAAATTTAAGAGTTTTTAATAGGGTTTTGCCATGATATGACACTGTGCCATTAAATACCCCTTCTTGTCATATGGGAAGGAAGCCTGAGAATTCCTTAAGCGGGAGGCTTTCAGTTCTTTAAAGCACGTCAGTGCCCTGCTTTGCCAATGCTGAATTTCTTCATATTGAGCAGACTCAGAATGAGGGAAACTGAGATATATACACTTACCTTTAAAAACAGAAGTGAATGGGGGGAAGGAGCAGAGGGCAACCCAAGAAGCATGAGCTAGAAAAGGCAGAGAAGCCTCTCTCACAGACACATGGAAGAATGCAGTGGGGACTGGTCCCCAAGACAGTTAAAGAATAAAGCAAACCCAGTTCAGGGCCCAAGGTTGGACTCTTAATGTAGTTGCATGTTCCAAACATGTCCTTGCCATCAAATCCATATGAGATGGAAGTCAGACTTGCAGGCCAGAGGTGCTTGATCATCCAGCTCCTAATGATGACCATGTACCTATCTCTCCCCACTCCCCTACTTCCTCTCCAACTCTTCCCTCAGCCTTGGTCTTGACTCAGAACACCTGGCAGGCATGAGTACCGAGCAGAAGAAGGAGTGCCAGGCAAAGGGCTGGGGATGCACATGTTGTCACAGATTCCTTCAGCAACAGCAAGCTGTAAATTGTACCTAGTAGTAGTATTGCTGGGTCAAAGGTTATACAGTTTTATAGCCTTGTGGGCATAGTTCCAAATTGTTCTCCAGAGTGGTTGGACCAGTTCACAACTAAGAGATATATTCTTAACCATCATAAGCAGAGTGAGCAAAACACTGCTGAGCTCCTGTAGTAAGCGGGGTCCTGTGGCCAATAGGAGACCAGTCACAAGTTCTACCCAGCACGTTATAACCAGAAAGTTCCCAGGATCTGGATTGTAGCCCAGGGCCTTCAGTAGTAACATGTCAGCAAACTGCGCCATCGGGGGTGGGATGTGACACTGAGAGAGTTTGACCACACCTGTGAGCATGAAGATCCCCAGTAGCAAATGCAGACCCAAAAACATATTCTCTATGGCCATGTGTGGGCCCAGGGTGACCCAAGCCAGGGGAGTGATCACCCTGAACCCTGCACACACCCTGATCCTCCCAATCCCCCCTTGTTCTAATGTTTTAAAAGAGTAACTAGACTTCTGAGTTAGGAATTTGGAGGCTATAGTAAACGTGAATTTTAGCAAGACAGTTCATGAAGTTTGTCATGTTTTTGAGATGGAGAAATGTGTTTTATATGATAGTAGAATTAGAAGTTGTAGCATGTGCAGCAGCAACTCCCTGGTAAACCTTTTAAGCAGACAGGTTAACCCAGGTTGAGGGTAACTGAAAGGCCTTAAATCTGTTGGTGAGCTAGCGGGTTGTCTACCCCAAGCATGTGAAGACTTCCTCTGGTGAAATGGGCAGATAAGAACAGTTTGTTCCAACAGCTATGAAGGCAGCTGAAGCAGGCACCATGGAGTGCTTAGAACTTGAACAGTCATCAAAGATGCAAAGGTTACCGAATTCCAGACCATCCCCAGTCATCTTGACTTTTGTCTTACCACTGCACTTTGATGACTCTGGAAGAGAAATTGAAGCTAACAACTTTGCACAGCTCTACCTCACTTCAATTCATGCACAAGTCAAGACATCTCTCATTACATCATGATGTCATCAGTCCTCTTCAAAAAGGAAGGATGGCCAACAACAACGTATTAGGTAGACAGCTGACCTTAAAGGCAGGAAGACCTGAGTTCAAGTACTGCTTATGACACAGTGAATTTGTGACCTTTATCAAGTCTCAAGTACTTTAGCAAGTACCTCTTGGTACACTAGGCAACCCTTTTAAGATTATAAGTTGAACAGAAAGTGCCAATTTTTATTGGTATAAGAAATTTCCTCATCCAGAAATTCTACAGGTTGTTCCTAAAGTCTGGAAACATAGGAAATCTCATTAACTATGCATATTTTCAAGAAATGAAATGAATGAAATTTTCAACAACATTTTACTTAATTAGCATAAATGAGATTTCATAGGAAGACATAGGAGACACACAGGAAATCTCATTAATTAGTTAAATTAAATTAATCTCATTAATATAGAAAGCAGTCCCCAATAGCTAATGAAAGTTTTTATTCCATATGAAATTGTCATGGCTAAAATTTATGCTAATTAACTTAATTTCTATGTGTCCAGACTTTAGGTACACCCTGTATATACCAGAGAAAGCACAGGACCAGTTCCTATGCAGATGATTCTGGAAGAGAGAATAAGGCTGAAGACTTTGTGCATCTCTGCCTCACTTAAATCCAATCTGTGCATAAGTCAAGATATCATCCCATGATGTCATTGGTCCTCTTCAAAAACAAGGATGAACGACAGAGTTAGGTGCACCAGGAAGTTCCTGCATGATGACACTCAAAGAGTAGTGACTGATGAATAGGTGTCAGACTGGAGGGAGGTCTCTAGGGGAGTGACCCAAGGATCTCTCAACTGACCTTATTCTAATCAACATTTGCAATCAATTACTTTAATGAAAAATTAGATGTCATTCTTATCAAATTAGAAAGTGATCCCAACATGGGAAAGGCACTTCACATTATTGCATGATAAAAATAGCATCCAAAAGGATATTAAGAGAATAGAATAATGAGATAAATCTAATAAGATGAAACTGAAGTGTTGAAAAATAAATATATAGAAAGTAGTCCTCCACAAAAGTCACAATCCAAGACTTTATCTTGGTGTGAAGGTGACATTGACATGTCAAAGACAGAACACAAATTTAGGCAAGTTCTGCCGAGCTAGTTATGGACTCAGCGTATATCTGTTTTCTGAAATAGCCTGACAAAGTTTGAAGAGGCTCACTTACTAGCTATTATAAGAATAGAAATTATTTTTGGTTGTGACCTATCATTTCTATGATACAGGTAAGTGCTTGGTGAAGAAATTCCCTCTACTAATACAAATCAACAATTCTTTAGAATTTAACTGACTTGCCTAGGGTCATATAGACAGCATATGTCAGAGACAGGACTTGAACTCAGATCTTCTTCCTTTCTATCTACTTTGTCACGTTGCTCTATTATAATATATCATAACATTCTCCTAAAAAACAGAAATTCTGATATAGTCTGAAATATTGAGTTTCTTCAAGATGATTTCATTGCCCATGTCTGCCTTCCCATTCTAGCCCTTCCCATGAAATTTAACTCCTTTGCTACTAAAATAAAACCCCATTATGTAGTAGTGAAATTGATTACTTGAACCTAAGGACTTTACATTGATCTTGATGAAATTTCATTTTATTAGATTTGGCCTATTATTCTCACCTCATGAGATCTTTTTTGTTTTGTTTTTTTCACTCACCCACCTCCTAGCTTCGTGTCATCTGTAAATCTGGTCACTATATTATCTATGTCTTTGTCTAAGCCATTGAAAAAATGTTTGATGTATCAGAATATTCTTCTTCTTTAAGACTGATTATGAGGCTGCTCCATTCTCGCTGTCATATTCTAAGCTGGTCATAATTCTCATTAATTCCTAAACTAATGCACAGTACGCCCAAATTTTCTGATGCTTCAGATCTTCACAGGACATCTGAATACATACTCATTTAGCAAGGAAAATCAAGTAAGAAACAGATAAGGTTTCCTTGTTTCCAAACAATAATAGGTGCCTAGATTTAGCTTAAGTGTTTGTCTAACCTACCTTCTCATTTTACAGATGGACCTGAATGTTAGTGATGTAAGTGAATTGCTCAAGGTCACAAAGGTTGTAATTGGAAAAGCCAGGGTTTTAATACATTTTCTCTGATTGCAAGTCAACATTCTTTGCATTGCATTGCATCCTCTCATTTTTCCACCTGGCCATTTTGTAGATCTAGTTAATAATTCTTGAATTTTTCTTCTTTGAAAATAAGTTTAAAAAAAAGAAACCCAAACTTTGACCTGTAATACTTGTAATACAGCCACAGATTGGGAGAGAGTCAAAACACTGGCAAATACATTCTTGGGGATCCCAAGAGGAAAATTCCCTAGCTCCCTGCTAGGTTTCTATGGCCTGAGGCAACACAAAAATGAAATCTCTTTTTGCCTTTCTCTTTTCTAGGTATCTCTGTCAGAAAGAGTTTACTGCAGAGCCAAAATCTTCATCCATACATGAGGCTTCACAGATGATGAAAAATACAGGATCGTTAGATGCTAATTACTAGTTGCATGGCAATATTGATTTTAAAAAGGGAAATACAGTCATCAAGAAGTGATTTGAAGTATGTCTTGTGCCCATTCCTAAGACACTTTAGCAAATTTTTGGTCAGTAGAGTTATTTTACTCACAAAGCAAAGTCAATTATGGAAACGTATAAAATGGGTCAACACAAGACCTTGATGGTTTCCATCTGGCTCCTAGAATTTCTCAGTGCTTTTGCTTTGAAAGTATTCTTTCCTCTATGAAAGAAGACATTCAAAGCCCCAGAAATACAACAGTTCTTTGAACACTTTCTTTCCATGGACTCTGAAGAACTGATTCTTTTTTGTTAAAGGCCAGGACTCATTGAATGGGAAATGGTTAAACAAATTAAGATATGTTAATATAATGGAATATTATTGTGCTTGTATGGGATGAGTGAAAATTTCTCAATTTGGGGTGGTTAACTTTTCAAATTGCTTCTGTCAATCACTTTTATGTTCCTTTGTCTGTTTTCCCACCTAGGTGGGACCCTCCCCTTATCTTTCCTTGCTGTCCCAGTTGGGGAAGTATTTGGTGAAGTATGTCTCTCCACCAACGAGAGGGGAAACAGTTGGGGAGGGGTCTTGACTAAGTTAGGTTATAAATTCCAGCACTATCTTTTGTAACTGGCCTCTTCTCCATGATGAGTCATGGGGAAGACTGCCCTCTTCTCCCGGGGAAGAGAATAAAGTCCTGTTCTTATCCTAAGAGATCTCTGTGTTTATTTCTTTTCACTAAATTAAGGATGAAGGATATTTTTCATCCCAAATATGCTGAAGAAATATGAGCAATTTAGAGAAAGATGGCAAGACATGTGAATTGAACAGAGTGTAGGATGAAGAATTAGAAAAATAATATATACAATTACTATAGTGATACAACTGAAAAGAACATTAAAATGAAATCTAATGTGGTATAATTGTAATTACCCATCTTGGCCCCAGAGGAGAGATGAGGCAATTACCTTCCTCCTTTCCTCAGAGAGGTAAGGGGCTAATGGTGCAGAATGTTGCATGTGTTGTCAGAAACAATTGTTCATTTCTCTTCGGGCTGCACACTCCTCTGGACTTCTCCATCATGTCCCTATTCTCCATCCTCCAAGATTCTGTAAGCCCTGGGACTGACACCTTGTTAGTGTCCCTTGAAAGATCACAGCTTCCCTGGAACTCATATCTTTTCAATTGCCCTGTCCCTGAGTCTCTTCCTCCCTTTGTTTGCAGGGTAGAGAGCTGAGAACTCCTCCTTTTAAGGAGAGTGCCCCAGGCTAGCCATCTTTACATTTTCCATCTGGAGTTCTCCATCATGTCACCTAACTGGGTACCTCTGCCAATGCCTTTCAGCTTCCTTCTGAGTATTGTTTTCCCCATTAGATTGAAAACTCCTTGAGGGCAAGAATTATCTTTTCTTCTCTTCCCTGGCACATAGAAGGAATTTAATAAAATGTTTATTGACTGACTATTGCATCCATTGTTATGGTTTAACTCCTCTTTATTACAAAGTCTGTTCACTGACTGGAAGTTTGTTCAGATATCAATCAGTCAATCAATCAATCAGCATTGATCAAGTGTTTACTATGTGCCAGGTACTGTGTGGAGAAATTACAGCAGTGTCAAAACAAAAGGCATTGCTAAAACTTTTTTAAAAGCAGGTGCTGTATTCCTTCTACAGAAGACATAAAGGTACTTTCAAACAGAAAATTTTGAGTCCCAAACATTGTCCAAGTATGTTGACATAGCGATCTTTCATTTTTCCATTTTGATCCTGCATTCTCTGATTGAAGGGAGAGTTGGATAATGAATATGTTGCAGTTTGAAAATCCAGCCTTCACATTATCTCATTTATTATCTACTTCATGTACAATATTATGAATTATAAAGAATAATATTTAATCCCTGCCTTCCATGAACTAATGATTTAGCTAGGGAGAAAAGTCAACTTGTGGTGAGCAAAATAATCTTCCAAAGGATATTATAAGGAAGTCTATAATTAGGAGCCAAATGAGGGGCACAGATAAAAAGTATGATAAAACTTTAGAGGAAAGAAAGATAATTGTGAGCTACAGAGGTCAGCAAAGGTTTCAAGAAAGAAATGGCATCTGTCCTTGGTCTTGAAAGATGGTTAGGATTTGGAGAAGTCATCAGAGAAAGGAAAGGTTATTCTCAATGGCATAGGACATGACTGGGATAAGGTAAAAGGGTATATATTGTGGACAAAGTTAAGAGGCAAAATATCACATCATTCACTCACTAAATAAAACATTAATTAAGTGCCAACCATGTGCGAGGATCATCATACTAGGTACTAGGGAAGATGCAATGTACAGAAGAAGGGTTGTTTCCTACCTTCATGAAACTTACACTGTAGTACATAATATACAAGATACAAACAGAAAATTGTAATATGTCGTAGATTTCTGGATTTTTAGTAAAAAGGCTAGGGCATCTTATGTTAGGCTAGAAGAAGCATTCATATGAGAAGTCTATGCATATTTGGAATATTAGCTTAATCTCACAATAGCTTTATAATCACTTCCTTTGCAAGTATACTTTTTTTTGTATATTCATTCACATCTGTGATACACTTGGCAAAAACATGACCACAGTGAGACTGTTACTAATTTTCTTTTCTGAGGCCTGGAAAGACATTTCTGGAATTTTTCATAATAACACACTTAGATGTTCCTTTAACATAGATTGAGGTCATCTGATGTAAACTGCTTCAATTTCCCTCTTCTGGTCCCCTAATTTTCTCAGGGTCCTTTTCCATCTCTCATCCATTCCTATATTATTATCAGAAAAAGGTGTGATACAGTTCTTCCTCAAACTTATCTGTCCACATGTATCCTCATTCCCATTTCCTTTACATCAAACCTCTCCTTCACTCCATACCTCCAATCAGTTGTTGTTTCTGTCTCTGTAATATCTTACACTCCTGGTTATTCCTCTCTATCTCTTCTGAAGCTCCCTTCTTTCCCCCTTGTATTCAAGCAATGATCCCTAGCATAAAAGCAGGGCTTTGTCTCAAGGCCCAAACATTCAAGGGGCTGCAATTTCTCCCCATAGGGAAATGATATCCCTTGGGGTAGCTTGCCTAGTCCCTCCCCATGGATGTTGTGCTAGGGAGTAGAGGCTTGACAGGGTACTTTGAAGCACACAGAGCTCAGTAGGGAGGAAGTGTCACCCTACCATTCCTCATCCAGCTTTGTGTTGGTACCGTCCCCCAAAGTTCAGTGATCGTTAAGCCCCATCTCTGGGTCCACTTTTTCCCCCTTAGTACACTAGCAGCTCTTTATCTGACTAGAAACACCACACAGGAATCTGCACTATGCAGGACAGATATTCAAGATGAATGGTGAGGGGGGGGGGGGGTGATACCTATCAGCTTTAAAATGTTCTTCCAGAATCTCTGTCTCCTTAATCTCTTCCCCCTTCCCACTAAATTTTCTTCCCAATGTCAAAATTTTCAGTTATAGCTCTAGCTATATGTAGGTAGAAGATATGATCATGGGCATAACCTTTTGCCTGCTTTCACAAGCTACTGAGCTGAGTAGAGAGACAAATTAAACCATTAATAAAAGGTGGCTAATAACAGAGAGGATTTCCAAAGGCAGCTGCTAACTTCATTCC
Source organism: Pseudochirops cupreus (assembly GCA_028627135.1). NCBI lineage: Eukaryota > Metazoa > Chordata > Mammalia > Diprotodontia > Pseudocheiridae > Pseudochirops > Pseudochirops cupreus. The sequence continues at coordinate 400,482,132 of CM053580.1, read as the reverse complement.
CGTAGAATTTTTACCTTTGAAGGTGAGTGGAAGTGAGGAGACTTAGAAATATTCTGATACTGAAATGCATCCTCAGAGGGTTTTAGATGAGAAGAGAGATGGGGGACTTTTGAGACAGACATCCTATCACAGATAAACTTCCAGATTAACCAGATTTCTTTATGTTTAAGATATTTGTTCATATTCTTTATGGTCAGCCAGGCAGTGTAATAGACGGAGGGCTAGGTTTGGAGTCAGGAAGATCTGAGGTCATATCCTGCCTTAGACACTCCCCAGCTGAGTGACCCTGGACACATTATCTAATCTCCCTCTCCTCAACTGTAAAATGTTGATAATAACAGCACTTACCTCACAGGCTTATTGTGAAGATGAAATGAGATAATATTTGAAAAAGAGCCTAACAGACCTTACAGCATTCTATCTGTCAATGCTGGCTACTATTATTATCTAATCAGGTTTGACATTCAAAATAATTTATTATTGTGAAGAATAATAATAGTAAAATAGATGTGAAGCTAAGGGACCTGGGTTTAAACCCCTACTCTGTCACTTAGTACCTGTGTAACTTTGGGGGAGTCTCTTAATTGCTTGGGGATCGTTTCCTCATTCATAAATGAGAAAACTGGACTTGAAGAACATTAAGGTCCATTTTGACTGTAAATCCATTTTTCTATGGTCCTCTCTCATGATCATAGAATTACATTTATATAGTATTTTAAGGTTTACGAAGTGCTTAGTCATAAGAATATTGTTAGGGGAGTAAAGTCAATGCTCTTATCTCTGTTTAACTGAAGAAGAGTCTAAGGCTCCAGGAGATGGGGTGATTTGCTTAACGTCACAGGGCTGGTAAGTGGTCAAGCCACGCCTTGAATTCCATTCACATTGACTCAAAGTTATCAACATTTTAATTGAACCAACATTTATTTCACGACTGCTATGTATGCAAGACAGTGTGCTAGTTTAGAGACACTAAGATGAAAATTTATATAATCTTTGACCTCAAGGAGCTTACAGGAAGGAAGGAAGGAAGGAAGGAGAGAAAGACGGAAGAAAATAGGAAAGAAGAAAAAGAGAGAGAAGGAAGGAAAGAAGTAAAGAAGGGAAGAAATAAGGAAGGAACAAAGGGAGGGGAGAAAGGCAGGAAGGAGGGAAGGAAGGAAGAATAAAAAGGAAGGGAGAGAGAGAGAGAAGAAAGGAAATGAGGGAAGGAAAGGAGGGAAAGAGGGAAGGGAGGAAAAGGAAGGAAATGAGAAAGAAAGGAAGTAGGGAGATAAGCATGTATTAAGTGTTTACCCTGTGCTAGGCACTGTGCTAAGTGTTTAGTGTACAAAAAAAGAAAGAAAAGAAAGGCAGCCTTTGCTCTCAAGAGGTATTTTAATGGGGGAAGAGAGCCCACAGAAGGGAGTTCCTCTCCTCTTTCTCTCCTGCCCTTCCCTCCTCCCCCCACATTATTTTGAAGTCCAAAAAGCTACAGAAACCAGTATAAGAAACCAGGTGGAGTGCAATAGGGGGAGAAATTCAGATAGTTCTCTCGGAAAATTTGAGGAAGGAGAGAGAACTTTCAATTGGGGGAATCAGAGAAGGTTTCATGGAAGCTATGACCCCTTAACTGAGGAAGGAAGAAGAGCTCTCTTGGTTTGAAGAATGCTCTATGCTTTCCACCGCACCACAGTGCCTCTCATTAAAAGACATTGTGTGGACTCATGGGATAACAAAAACAATATGGTTACGGTTTGATACAAGTTCCAAGGAATATGGATGACCACAGAGCAAAGTTAAGACATTAAGCTTAGGCCAGAGATGTCGGGGTTCTTCCATAAGGAGCCTGACAGAGATTAGAAAATGGAGACCCTGAGTGTACCATGAGATGGAAAGAAGAGCAGGCTATTATTCACTGCTGCGTAGAAGAATCAAGGTCTAACTGCATCACAGGGAAAGTTAGGACAGCATCATGGAGTGAGAACTGTCTTCAGATTCATAAAGACCTGAGTCCTGATTGTGCTTCAGTCCTACCTTGTAACAAACTGGTTCTGTGACCCAAGTTAAGTCATTTAAAGTTTCAGTATCTCAGGCAACTAAGTCAGAGCTCTTCACCTGGGATCCGTGGAATGACGAGGGGTCTCTGGATAGATTTCAGTGGGTCTATGACCTTGGATGGGAAAACAAAACAAAACAAAAGATACATCTTCATTTTCAGTAACCCTCAAACTACAATTTAGCATTTTCTTCAATTATTTAAAATATTTTTCTGAGAAAGGAAACTTAGGCTTTGCCAGACTGCCAAAGGGGTCCATAACATATGACAGCAAAGGTCAACAATCCCTGCTTTAAGATGATACACATTGCCGAGAAGATGCTGAACTGCCATCGGCTTTGGTAGAGCAAAGTCCTTCAGTAAAAGCTCCCTCCTCTAATATATTGAGGGCACATTCAAAGGCAACAGCAACAAAATAAAAAAAAAGGGGGAAGGAAAAAGAAAAGAGTCAGTAAAAGCAGGTCCCTAAAAGCCAGCAGGAATCCATTCCCAGTTGAATTTATTTCTTATTTTCCTTGAAAACAATTGTATTTTTTTTTCCTTTCTCCTTCCTAATCCTTTGCCGTCTGGAGGCTACTCGTTAATCTGCAAAACAAGTCCCTTTTCCAGGCCATTAGTGCCAGGCCGATGTGAAATCACAGGCAGGCTAGGCCATTAGTGCCACGGTCATTTAAAATACCAGGCAGCTCCCGTTATTAGGGAGCCAGGGTGATATGACTGAACAACCTGTCCAGGCAATTAATGCCAAGGTAATTTTAACAGCCACACCAATCACAGGTCGGTCAATTAGTGAGTTTGCTTTCATTTTAGAAAACCTTTGTGGAGATTCTTTGGGCCTGCTTTGGTTGGTGGGAAGTGGGCCATTGAATAGTCTTTGTCCTTTGCTCACGTGGGACAACCTTGGATTCCAGAAAGGTTTACAGGTTACAGACCTAAGGGTGTCTTATTAAATGGACTTCCTTGGAAATGAAAACACACACTTTTGTGCCCAGTGGCCCAGAGTCTGGGATGTAGTAAGATTCCTCTCTGCAGATGTGAGTGTACATTGTAATGCAGATTTCCCTTCCCCAGAAACTCCGGAGGAGTCAGAACACTATTCAGCAGCTTCCATCATCACTCCCAAGGATGTTGAAGTGTGCCAGCTGCCTGGGTATCACATAGCCCAGCCACAGTCTTGGCACGCTGGAGGGGGTTGGGTGCCATAGAACAGCTCCTGTAAAATCTATCCCGGAAGCACAGATGAGCTCTGTGTTCTGGGGTGTCCTGAAGAGATTAGTGCTGTTGTCTGTCAGGTGCATTGTGATTGAATCTGGGGAAGTGAGGGGGGAAGAAGGGATTGGACTGTCTTGGCTGGGACACAGGCTCTGCTTGCCTCAGAGAAAACTTCAGGTTGCTTATAAAAGCTGGACTGATGAAAACAACACCCTTCCCATTCTGGTGACAAATTGGGAGTCTGGGATGATGGAATGGGATCAGTTGGTTTACCTGAACGTGGGTGGTGGCCATCATTCCTAGGAATAGATCTCTCTTCATAAGATATTCAGATCAACTTTACAGATCTTAAGGCTTGGTCTTAATGCTTTCCTTTTAATGATTTATTTATGATCATGCTTATAGTTATTTGGTAAGTAAAATGACTTTTATGTAGAAATATCTTTGTAGCTATTCATTAGTTTCCATGATTAAACATTCTGATTTTGGAACAGAACATGTATCCCTTCATTTAAAAAAAACTTAATAAAAAATCATCTCTCTGAAGGACTGGATTCACAGATCAAGTTATTTTTAAAACATTCTGATTATTTGGTTTTTTTTCAATTACATGTAAAAACAATTTTCAACATGAAAAAATTTTTTTGAGTTCTAAATTTTCTTTTTCTCTCCTCTCCCTGACACAACAAGCATTTGGTATATACAAATCAAGTCAAACCAGCACGGTTGCTAATGCTCTCAAAGAGTTTTCAGTAGATTAAAGTCTCCAAACCTGCGTTCATCACATCCACAAAGGGGCCTGCGGACAGATTTCGGGGGGTCTGTAAACTTGTAGCTTTGTGATAACTGTATTTGAATATCATTGTTTTCCTTTGTGATCCTCTCTGCTTCATTTAATGATTTTTAAAAAAACCCATCATTCTGAGGCGTCCATAGACCTCACCAGAGTCTATGATAGTGACACAAAAAAAGATTAAAAACCACTGACCCAGATGTCTCTTTGTTGTAACTCACCAAAGAATACCCTCTGTTACATTTCAGCATTAGTACCTCTTAATGGCACAGGTTCAGAAGAGTGGAGTCAATAAAAAGGCAATGAAATTCAGGGGCGATGGACTGGATGATTGTGTTGGGGCTGTGGTGGAGATGGGGGAGTCAGACAGACATACAGACATATGGAAAATATCACGCCTGGAGAAAGGCCTGTATTAGCTAGAAGGATGCTCTACAGTCATTCAAGTGGGGCCAAGGGATATTGAAAGCATGGACTCAGGTGCTCTGGTAACCTGAGCCATGTAACTACCAAGGTATACTCCTGCATGAAGGAAGAGCTCCAATGCACCAGGCTATGTTGGAGATCCTTCAACAATGATTTAGGGAATGTTTGGTTTAAACTGATACTGCTTAGAAAGATTGATAGACAGATGGATGGATAGAAAAGTTATCTAATTAATTAGACTCAATTAATTAATTTAATTAATCTGTATGTGAACCCATTGGTCAGTAAAAAATGGATGCTTATGTTTTAGGGTATATTCCTTCAGAAAGATTTAGTCCCAGTCCAATATACAGCTAATTATCTAGATAAATAGTGCGATTGCTTTGTTCTTGCCCTCTGTTCCATTAAAATTATAATCGGGGGATGAGATTTAGGCAGAGCTAAAACTGGGGAGGTACAGTTGGGGCTTTGTCCTACCCAGGAAAACCAACTTCCAGGGTGATGAGAACTCTTGTAATCCTTCAGAACTTTAGCATGAATAATTAGTTTAAATAAGGAGCTCACAGATGTCAGTTAAGGGTGAACACTTCTTCAATTCCCCTCCCCTCCACTTCTTCCCCTGATCACTCAGCAGCCTCCTCAGAAGGAAGTGGCAAATGTCCTATATTGTCCTGGTGGCACAGTAAATAGAGTGCTGGGCCTGGAGTCAGGAAGACCCGAGATCAAATTTGGCCTCAGACAAATACTAGCTGTGTGAACCTAGGCAAGTCACTTAACCACTGCCTCCATTTCCTCAGTTGTAAAAATTGGAATAAACATAGCATATACCTTTCAGTTTGTGAGGACCAAATGATTCAAAATTTGTAAAAAGTGCTTAGCACAGTGCCTGGTACACAGTAGGTGATTTATATATGTTTATTTCCTTCCCTTTCTTTCTCCCTTCCCTTGTCTGTATCTTGGACCCCCTTGAATAATAGTGTACTCTACGACACTCTCCCTAGATACAAAAATTTCTAGAGATGACTGGTGGAAGGAGACCATCTCAGGGTAGATATTACAGCATACTTGGGTTTGTGAAGACCTACACTGATATTCAAATTTGTTTTCTAGCATTTCAATTTGCAAAATGCTAATGGGTTTATGATCTACCTATGATGACTGCAGCAATCTTTAAGATTTTTACTGCCCAGACACCAAATTTGCACAGGAGTAGAAAGTATCCTTGGTAGGAAAGAGGCTAATAAAACTTTTGCCTTGCATTTTGAATTTGGAATTAGCATCTGACAATCCCTTTGGAATTATAACTCTTGCATTGTTATGCACTAAATAGCTACACTTGTCTTGCTAATAAAATCATAGTAATTGAGTAGCATTTTCATTAAGACTGGAGTGTGGTTCATTTCAAAGGGAGAGAAAAAACAACTGGTAACGCCATAGAAACTCTGTTTTCCCCAGTCTGGTTGCATAGAACCCGCATTAGCAGGGGGGAGCTTCAGTGGGTCACATGGCGCCACCCCCCTCTGGGTTTTCCCTTAGGGCTTCTCCCCGAGGGGCCGAGTGCACTCTTCTGTCTCTGGGCTGGTTCGTTAGCTGACAAAGTGACTGCACATGTCTGTTATCGAAGCAGCCTTAAAATCCCCCATGTCTGTAGGACTGCTCCAGAACCCAAAGTATATTGGAAGAGATGAAGAAATAGGCATCGAAGGTGAGCACCACCCACGCTGCACCTCCACACGAATTCCTTATTTTTGATGTATCAGAAAATACACTACACGCACAGAGAAGGATTCAGTCAAGCCAAGCAAATTATAGTTAGTAATAGGCCCCACATGATCTAATAAAGCCTAATGCAGGGTCCAGGTGTGGTGATTAATTGTCCTACCAGGGGAATCAGCAGGATCGACTTAAAATTCCTATAAGGGTTGTAATCTGGTTTAAAATAAATATAGACAAGTAGGAGTTGGGGGGAGGGAAGGGAAGGAGGGGGAGACGCCTTCTGGGCTCTAGCTTGAACTTCCCATGTTCCTCCTCACTGTGTCTGTTAACACGATTTGGTTTCCTCAAGCTGCGGGGCATGCACCTGCTAGGGGAAGATGGTGTCTTAAAAAAAAAGAGAGGAAAAAAAAAGTCTCAGCATATGAGCAACCTGAGTGCATGTGTGGGGTGGGAGTGGGAGGGCTGGTGCTAAACAGGAATTTCATGTTAATTTGGTGCCCAAATAAAAGTCTTCTGGTTCAGGGCAAAAATGAAATTTTTCTACACTCAAAATGAATCCTGGTCTTGGTCAAATTTTCATTTAAATAAAAATGGAGAACACTCCTTACAGACACGGCACCGTGCTTCTTTAGATAGCATTAGCACTGCATTAAATAAATAGTACTGAACGCTGATAATGTACCCAGCACAGGGCTAGCCACAAGTGTAAGTTAGGGTTGCTCCCTCAAATGGCGTATACTCTAATTGGGGAAATGAAGTACAGTCACAGGAAACAATTGCAAAGCATAACATATATATATATGCATATACACACACATATTATACATATATACGTATTACAGTATTAAATTAAATGCTAAATTGTGTGGGGTAGACTGTGACTCTCAAAGGATGGCTATATGGTACGTTTTAAATATTACTAGAATTGGAGTCAAAGGAAAAAGGAAATCTGGGTTCAAACCTGGGGATAACATAATGGGGGTAATTAAGAGAAATATTCCTGATCAGTTGGATTTGGGTGATCCCATGGAACACTTGTAAGAAGGAGCCTGCATTCTGGTCTGATGCTAAAGGACATATGTAACAAGTTGCTCATGGTTGGTCGCTATGTGTCCTTGTGACTGGAAAATGAATAAAAGAAGATTGGTCACTGAGTCAGGAAGAGCAGTCAGTCCACTAGGTAGATTTCAAGAAAAGTTAATTTCCTTTTCTCTTTTCCCTTCCCTTTCTTCCTTTTTTCCCCTTCCTATTCTCTTCCTTCTTTCTTTTCCTCTCTCCCTCTCTTTCTTCCCTCCTTCTTTCCCCCTATCTCTCACTTTTGCTCTTTTGAGAACCAGTCACTTGGGACTGAGGCAGCTTCTCACTCAAACTTGGGGCCAAGAGGAGGATACAGCTGCATATACATGATGGGAAGGACATTTGGTTGCCCAGATGATCCTGAGACTGAGCCTCAAGTCCTTGGCTACCTCTTCTGCTTTATGTTTCTTTCCCGTAGCACAAGTGACTGAGACAGAAATTTTTAGCCTTTAAGGCTCTGTGGTGAGCGCAGGGGCTTGAGAACTACTTGTTCTAAGTGCCTGTTGCCCAGCAGAAGGTGATCTCTGATATAATTTTTTGGAGTAAAGAAGATGACTACAACCCTCAAGAGGATACCAGAGATAAAAAGGCCTGAAAAATCCAAGTTATGCCCTGACTTGCCAGGAGAGCTGGACTTAGGTTTTGTGTAGTCAGTTAAGGTGAGAGCAAAATATCTATTGCACAATCCCAAATGTTTCTTGAGTCTTACTCCCCTCTCCCCTGCCCAGAAAAAAAAGCAAACTAGGTAACATCCAAAATCACACACGTAACAATGCTGGCAGAGTTGGGCCTAGAAATTAAAAAGTCTTCTAACTTCTCAAAGTCAGTACTGCAGTCACTGTCCAAAATGCCCATACATGTCACAAGTGTGCTAGTGGTAACTGTGCTCACAAGTTTAGATAAATTATTGGGTCTCAAATCATATTGGTAAAAGGACTATAGACTTCGTTCTACTAGGACATCCTCTTTAGTTCATGGAACAATGTCTACATATTCACATATCCATTTTGACCTTATCTTGGTAAATGGTCTAAGATATTGGTCTATGCTAAAGCCTTCCCAATAATTTTTTTTTTTACCAAATAATGAATCCTTGTTCCCAAAACTTAAGTCTTTACCCTTGTCAAAACTACCAACCATTGACTGAACATTCTATATACAGAAAAGAATTTTTATAAAAGGAACCTATAGTTTTGTTCTCTTTGTTTATGTTTCCTCTTTTCTGTCATTCCGTCTCTCATTTCTCACATTTAATGTAAATTCTCTCAAAGATTTCTTCCCCTCTTTTTGACTTCTCACCTCACTCTACCCATCCTACTTTCTCTAGTTCTCACTTTTCATCTTTTTCTCCTTTTCTCTTACAGAGGGAGCTTCTGAGGCTACCTAGTCCAAACCTAAACCTGAACAGAAACCCCCTCTTTAACACAGTTAGCAAGTGGTGACCCAGGCTTGGCTTGAATACCTTCAGTGAAAGGGAACCCACTACCTTCTAAAGCAAACCATTCCACTTAGTGTGACTTTAATTGTTATTCAAGAGTCTTTTTATAACAAAGATACGTTTGCTTATAAGCAACTTCTATCTATTGTTCCTAGTTCTGCTTTCCAGAGCCAAAGGGCACAAGATCAATCCCCTGTCCATAGGACAGCCCTTCAAAGACACGAAAACAGCGTTCATGTCCCTCCTAAAGCTTTTCCCCTTCAGATTATATGAAACCCTGAGGATCTTCCCCTCCCAGACTGATTCCTTTGTGAAGGCAAACCTCCATCTTTTGGCTCAATTCTTACCTAGTGTTTAATTAATGAATGGGCGCCACTTGAAACAAACTGAGACCTGGGAAAGACCTTAACTTAAAAAGTCCATGGTCTCCTACTCCACTGGAGGCCATGACCAATCATCTTGACATATGCGTTCCTGCTGGATTCCAGTGACTCTGGAGGATAGAGTGAGGCTGCTGACTTTACACAGCCCTGCCTCACTTAAATCCAATTCATTTGCAGATAAAGACATCGCCCTCCTGAAGTCTTTGGTTCTCTTAGAGAACAATGGAAGGGCAAAGGATGACAAACTTCAACAAACACACAACAATTCTCCTCTATATTCTATCCTACCTCCTACTTTTCGGATATGGGAATACAGCGAGGATGCAGAAAAAAAAAAAGAGTGCAGAATGAAAGTTCTTCTCTACTTTTTATATTCTAATTCTAATTAAGTCCAACAGTTGGAAGATGCATTTCTGGAGGGAGGTCTGAGGCATGGAGCCAAGCCACCTTCAGAAATTTGGTCAGGATACGCTCATTTATTTATACAGCATTTATTTATACTTAGATTTATATGGCTCTCTTCCTCTAAGGAGCCCACTGTTACTTTACATGTTTTAAAATATTAATTCATTTATGATCACAGTACCTCCTGTGAGAGATATAAGGAGAAGGGAGGAGAGAAAATGAGGAAGGAAAAGAGACGTGGAGAAAGGAGGGAGGGAGAGCAGGAGACAGAAACAGCCTGGGAGGAAAATTATTGCTTCCTCTGACCATTGGTAAGTCAGGCCTTGAGGCAGCCTGGTGTAGTGGGAAAAAAGGAGTCAGGAGGCATGGGTTCAATTCCCTGCTCAGTCACATAATGCTTATGTGACCTTGAACAAGTCACTCCCCTTCTCTGGCCATTAGGTATCTGCCAATGAGAAACTTGGACTAGAGGGAGGTCAGCAAACTATGGCTGGAGCGCCAAACCTACTAACAGCCTGCTTTTGAATGGGCCTGCAAGCCAGGAATGGTTTGTACATTTTTAAGTACAAGGTAAAAACCATTTTTTATTTCTCTGGCATACAGACCCAGGTGGTTGGCTCTTGGGCCATAGTTTGCTGATAATCTCGAGATACCTACCAGTTCTAATCTTCTACTGGGTTGGGGAAGAGACCCTTGAGCTCAAGAGAAAGAAAACCCTATGACCTTCAACTCAGTGACTTGGTTTTGTGAACTAGAGAGGGTGTCCAAATCCAGCCCAAATCTCCTGTTCTTGAAGAGGAGATTGAAAGTAACAGCTCAACACTATTTTTCTCTTTCTTTCTTTCTTTTTTTCTTTCTCTCTCACTCTTCCTCTCTTTCCTTCCTTCCTTCCTTCCTTCTTTCTTTCTTTTTCTTCCTTCCTTCCTTCCCTTCTTTCTTTTTTCCTTCTTTCTTTCTCTTTTTTCTTCCTTCCTTCTTTTCTTCCTTCCTTGTTTGAATCTTTTTGCACAAAATAACTGATATGGAAAGTTTTACACGATTGCACATGTATAAGCTATATCAGGTTGCTTACTATTTCAGGAAAGCAGGAGGGGAGGGAGGGAAGGAAGGATAGAATTTAAACTTAAAACTATAAAACCAAAAAATAAAACCCAAAAAACCTAATGTTAAAAATTTCTTTTACATGTAATTGGGGAAAAGAAAATATTATTTTAAAAAAGGGAAAAGAGCAGCTTAGAATTATCTTTGTGAGATGGTCAGATATGGTTCCAATGATAACTTCCTTCCCTATATCCAACCTATAGACCATCCGGAGAAATTTTAAAAGGTACTTGTACTCAGTGTACCTTTCTGACTCCTTTGCCCTCTAGCTCTGATAGCTGGAAAAAGTAGAGATGCCTCCATAGGCCCTTGGGCAAGTGTCTCATTGCATTTCAAGATAGCACAACTTTGCTAAAGAGGGTTAAGGGGTTGGTTTCATATCATAAGGCAACAACATGATAAAGATTTAAGAAATTTCTAAGTGAGGAGCTGATACATACCTACAGAGAGAAAGGAGCTTGTGTTAGTATTCAGAAATGATTTTAGCTATAGGTAATGATTTGAAGCCTGTAAAAAAACTGGGCTGATCAAAATTATGTGCCTTTTCTTACATTGTTGCTTAACATGGTATTAACACAAAGAAAACAGAGGTTCTTCACCAGCCATCATTGTATCATCCCATATGTGGAACCACTGATTACAGCAAATGGAGAAATTTTAAATGCTATGGATAAGTTCACCTACCTTGGCAGTATACTCTCTAGGGATGTCCACAAAGATGATGAGGTTGACACACACATTGCCAGAGCTAGCTCAGTGTTTGGGATGCTCTGAAAGAAAGTGTGGGAAAGAAGAGATATTAGATTGCCCAAGCTGTTGTAGAGAGATTGTAGAGAGCTGTTGTGCTGATCTTACTGTTGTATGCCTGTGAAACCTGGACAGTTTACCAGTGCCAGACCAGGAAACCGAATCACTTCCATTTGAATTAGGAAGATTCTGATGATCACCTAGCAAGATAAAGTACCAGACACTGAAGTCCTTTCCCAAGCTGAACTGCCAGGCAGTCAAACTTTACTGTAGAGAGTGCAACTCCAATGGACTGGCCATTATTGTTCGAACGCCAAACATACTTTGCCTAAAAGACTATTTTATAGAGAACCCACACAGGGCAAGCACTCACATGATGGTCAGAAGAAGCAATACAAGGGCACTCTCAAGGTCTCTCTGAAGAACTTTGGAATTAATTGTGAGACATGGGAGACATTGGCACAGGACCAACTAGCATGGTGTGCCTGTACCAAAGAAGGTGCTGTGCTCACTGAGCAAAGCAGAATTACAGTAGCTCATAAGAAATATGGGATGTGCAAATTTAGAGACATCTCTACTCCAAATGTTCAAATGGACTACTCATGCCCAGCCTGCGGTAGAACTTTCCAAGCTCGTACTGGTCTGATCAGCTAGACCTTGACTCCAATATATTGAAGTCATTTTGGTCTTCTTTGGGCGGAAGGACAACAATCCCTGCTCAACATGGGCTTAAAATTTCCACTGAAATAAATTCCTTTGTGTCAGAGCACTACATCTCTGGGATATTGCTGTCAAAACACAATTCTGTTACTTGAGAAGAGGAATATAATCACCCACAATAATTCATTAATATATGATAATATAAATGCACCCTCTTCAGTTCCTTTGGACCTAATATTAACATAGGTCAATTTATAAGATTAGCAAGTCTCAGAAAATTGAGCTCTGTGGCAATGGGTTGAAAACAGGTAAGTTTTGTTGGAGGCAGGGGCATGTGTAAGAGGAAGGTGGTAGGAAGACCTGGGGCATAGGGTACCACTGAAAGAAACTCCAGGATGTCCAGGCTGCAGGGACCTGGCCAGGGAGACCAAAAGTATAGTGTGTTTTGGGGGTGATGTGGGGACAAGAATACTAAAACAGGAAGTGGCAGGGGATACTCAGGAGACAAACTTCTTTAAGGCTGGTCACTAGCTCCCTCTGTGACCCTGGGCAAGTGACTACTTCCTTTGGCCTCCGTGTCCCTTTTCTGACATCCTATGCTGTTGTTGCCCCATTGGCTGGGCCTACCAGTGGTATTGGGGTAACAGCTGCCTACTCAAAGTTTAGTCAGTTTCACTTTTATAATCAACAGTACTGAGCCTCAGTCTTTTCATCTTTAAATGGGGATGGTCATAGTTTCCTTGCCTGCCTCATGGTTTCTGGTTAGGAAAGTGCATTTAAGCAACACACTTCCAAATAACTGTGAGCTATAATTACTGTTATTATTGCAATTACAATGTGATTTTGAGATGATTCCAGCTGCTGTTTCATTTACTTCCCAAATGTCTTCCGAGGCCAGTGAGGACCCCTTTGCATATATTACTTTCTTTCTCGATTTCCTCTTGGCTAGAAGGACGTCACTCTCCCCTCCCCGAAAACCCTCTACTTCTTGTTTCTTATCCTTAACATGAGTTTTTAAATAAGCAGTATCAAGTTGTGTGAATAGGCAGTTGTTGGTACACTGGGAACTTTTAGAGGCAATGATAACTTTAAACATTTTTAGAACTCTGTTCTTCTATTCCATCTATAAGCAGAGGAGCTGTTAAATACTAGAGAAGCTGCTTATTAGGATATTGGGGTAATGAGGACCCACTATAACCTGACTTAAATTGTCTAGATAGCCTTATTTTTCACACTATATACCCTTACACTTTTTGTTGTTCAGTTGAATCCAACTCTTTGGGACTCTATTTGGGGTTTTCTTGACAAAGATACTGAAGTAATTTACCATTTCCTTCTCCATATAATTTTCCAGATGAGGAAATTGAGTTAAGTGACTTGCCCAGGGTCACACAGTTACCAAGTGTCTGAGGCCAGATTTGAATTTGGAATAATGACTTTTTCTAACTCCAAGTCTGGTGCTTTATCCACTGATCCATCTAGCTGCTCACCTTATATAGTTTACTTTGAATCAAACTGAATTTCTCCCTTCTCTTCCCCAGTTATCTTTAATTTTGTTTTACTCTTTATCCTCCCACAGGTCCCCATCTCTCTGCTCCCAACAAATACCTTTTAACCCCTGTGTCTTTGCTCTTGCTATCCCTTTACATGGAATGACTTCCATCCTCAGTTCTCCCCTGCTGAAATTCTGTCGGCCCTTTGTGGCTTGATTCAATTTCCACTTCCTCCTTGAAGTTGTCTACAATCTCTGTTCTCTTCCTGAAGTCACTCCTCCTCTGAACTTTCAAAGGAAGTTATCTATAGCTCTCCTGCGCACTTGACATATTCTATTTTCTGATAATTATATGTGTATATATCTTTTCTCTTCTTCTAGATTGTAAGCTCTTTGAGGGCAGGGACAATATCTAATTTAACTATATCTTTCCCAGTGTTCAGCATGGTGCCTTATATATAGTAGACACTGATTAAAATTTTTTCCCTAAAAAAAGAAAAATTGATAAGATCACATTCAGGAATTTTTAAAGTTTTTTTTCCTTTTTGGAGAGGCGGAAAGGGCCTCAGATACTTGCTAGCTGTATGACATTGGGCAAGTCACTTAACCCCATTTGCCTCAGTTCCCTCATCTATAAAATGATCTGGAGAAGACAATGGCAAACTACTCTAGTATCCTTGCCTAGAAAAAGCCAAAAGGGGTTGTGAAGAGTCAGATACGATTAAAACAACTGAACAACAAAGGGGTTCAGGGCTATCTGATTTAGTCCACATTCCCTTGTGACCTAACCTAAAACTTCTTCACCTGCTGTGTGGACATATTACTAAATGATAGCTGAGGAGTCTGAAAAGGGTAACAGAACTTCTCAAAATGTCCAGGGAGGGTGGTGATTACTTAGGCATAGCAGCTTCACAGGAGAGAATAGGGGTGATTTTCCCAAATGGTGGAACAAAGAGTAGGTCTTTGGACCTGGAATCAGAAAGACCTGAATTTAAAACTCCCTTGTTTTGTGACCTAGGGCAAAGAACTTGACCTTCACCTGCCCAAGTTTTTCTCATATAAAAACAGAGATAATAATAGTATCTACCTCTCAGGGTTGTTGTGAGGATCCAATGAGCTAATATTTATAAAGATCTTGGCAAACCTGAAAGTGGTATGTAAATGCTGCCTATTGGTAGCCTTGGATATGTCCACTCAGGCACGGGCAGAGGATGACCTGGATTCCGGAGGCTTCTTGTTAGTAGAAAGCTTCTAAGTTAAGAAGAAATGACTGACTGAATGCTGAGCGACTGAAAACTTCACAGCTGTCAGTAAGTCAAAATGTTGTGCTGGGGAATGATAATGGCTGATCCCCACATAAAAGATTCCAATCAATGAGAGGAAACTTGTCTATGCAATGGAAAAGCCTTCACTGTGTCTGAGAGAAGAGTACACAGGCATAAACACACACTCACACATACACACACACAGGCACGCACACACATTTGCTTGCCAATTCCCCGAAAGGTCCCTTTTAAGTATTGTGATCCCCAGAGTTTCTAGGGAAGCTCAGTGCTATCAAGTAGGTTATTAATGTTTCAAGGCTTGCAGAATGATAAAAGTTAAATACTAAGAGTACCTATTTAGTCTTCTTTGCAAACCAAGGCCATCAATGTTTGCCTGCTCCTCCTCCTCTACTGGTGGCACAGTGGATAGAGAGCTGGTCCTAGAGTCAAGAAGACTCCTCCTCAGTTCAAATCCAGCCTCAGGCAATTAGTAGATGTTTGACCCTGGACAAGTCACTTAACCCTGTTTGCCTCAGTTTCCTCATCTGTAAAATGAGCTGGAGAGGAAAATGGCAAACTACTCTAGTACCCCTGCCAAGAAAATGCCAAATGGGATCATAGAGAGCCCAACACAACTGGAAAACAGCAGAACAACAACAACAATAGCCAAGTTTAAAACAAGTCTCAGAATGATTTTTTCTGTTTGTATTTTCTAAGGTTTCTCCTATAAAATCTGACAGAACATGGGAGATGGGGATTTTCTGAATCTGGGAAGGATGGGTGGACGAGAGTCAAGATGATACTGTGAATGACTCATTGGCAATGGAGCAACTCCTTGAGGAAATAGCAACTGGAAACCAGACTCAGTTGAGTGATGGGCTGTGTAGAAGGTCTCACTTTTCATATGATGCTAGTATCCGAGTTATAATGGCAGTCATTTATGGGGAGTGATTTGAAAGGCTCCCAGAAGGCCCTACTTCAGTGTATTTCTTCCACCAGACTGCCTGAGATGCCAAATAGAGATCACTTTTTTTTTTTGGCCTAAAGCATCATGCCCTGTTAAAAAAAAAAAAGCAACTATTACTGAAAAAGGTAGCACATTAAGCTTGACCAGTCATACATATCTTGGAAAGAATTAGTGCTTCAGATCCTTTTCAAATGACAGCTGCTGAGAGGAGGATTTGATTTGGGGAGAGAAAGAAGAGCCATGTCCAGAGCATTAAGTACTGCCTAGGGGGCCCTGGATCGCTTGAGAGCTCTGGGCCACTGGGAACCTTGTGGAAGTATAAACCAGTGCTGACTAGGGAGTGAATGTGTAATCTGGGTTTCAAAGCCCTAGGGCATTTCCTGAGATGCTACTTCGGAGAGACTCTCCTGATTCTTGGAGAGAATTATTATTCCATCTTCACCTGTGTGAGAGGCAGAGTGGGCATGAGAACTTGGGAGAAAAGAAATTTTCTTCCTTCCATTTTGAGACAGGCCGTCCACTGATTTAGGCTCTCTTCAGGGAGAAACTCAGAGGGAGAGAGAAAACCTAACATGTAGAGGATCTGATACCTCAAATGGCTCTGACTTCTAGGTTTTTTTCCTTTTTTCCCCTAGAGAATTCAGGGAATTTGTACTTGGATAAGATCGAAGATTCAGTGTGTTCTACTCTGCATAACTTTTCTAATTTCCATTTGCTATCTACTTGAATCAGTGAGTGAGACCTTCTATTGGTGATGGTCTTTGGTACAGCATTTAGTGGAAAGGAACCAAACCTGTGGATATAAACTGCACCTTTTCCGTATTTAAGGGATAGAGAGCAAGGAAACATCTCGAATGTAAAACTGTTTCCCCTACTAGACTAACAATATTGGAGGGGGCAAGGCAAACAGATCTAATTCATGGCCCACTATCCTGTTAGGAATCAATGGATTTTCTGAGAGAAGGGGATCTAAGATTTCAGAGATAGCTATTCATTCCTTCCTTTGAGCTACATTTAGAAAAAAACCCATGTGGACATCCACATAACCAGTATGGGTAATGGCGTAAATGCCTTATGAATGAATGGATCAAAAAGTATTTATTAAGCTCTTACAATGTACCAGGTGTTATGCTAAGATTTTTAAAAGAGATTGTTCTTGTCTTCAAGCAGCTTATATTCTAAGAGGAGATGATGACACATACAGGGATGGCATGACTGGAGAAAGGTGTTTTGTTTTGGGGTGATGGAAAGGTGGAGGTGGATGGGCTGGCCAGATGGTTGGATGGGATGTGCATGGTCTGGTGCCTTGGGCCAACTAGTAGATATAGTGGACTAGTTTGCCCACATTTACTCATTTCCCACCAGGCTGCCCTCCTTAAGACTTCTCCTACATGTTCCAGAAACTCTTCATCCTACAAGATTCCTTCAGCCCTGGGACTTGTATCTCTGTTGTTTCCTTTTATGTATTGTCTTCCTATTAGAATGTAAGCTCCTTGAGGGCAGTGGCCTTTTTTTTTTTGCTTGCATTTGTATTCCCAGCACTGAGCTCTGTGTCTGGCATATATTAAAACTTAATAAACCCTTGTGGACTGACTGTCTAACTCATTCACTTACCAATCAATCAATTGGGCATTGGGCTGTAGGATCTCCAAAGATGAACGGATTAACTTCATCAGAGAGGGGCAGGGATTCAGGAGACCCATGTATTGAGGTCTAGGCCTCATATCTAGTGGGCGAAAAACAAGTCAAAGGTGGGAGGCAGATGGTGAAATCACCTGGGTAGATGACTGGTTGAGACATGAAACTGAAGAATGATATGACAGAAGCATTACAATCTTTATTAAAAAGCAGTTCAGAAAAACTTAGAAGATGCTGAAGACTAACTTCACAATATTGCTTACACCATTAGGTTGTAAGCTCCCTGAGGGTATGGGTTGTGTCACTGTCCATTTTTATATCCCAGAGTCTATCCAAGTTTCTGCCACTTAAAAAGCAAATTGACAAGGCGAGGGATTGGAAGCAAGGAGCATTTGAATCTGTAATTTCATAAGTTTAAGAAACTTTGCATATGATGTGCACAAAATTCTGCACACCAGTACAGGAACTCCTCCCATTAATGCAGTTCAGTTTCTTTGGTTATTTAGTTATTTTCAGTTTCTCCCATAATACAGTTCAGCACTCATCTGTATTTGACTCTTTTGACCCTATTTGAGATGTTCTTGGCAAAAATACTGGGGTGGTTTGCCATTTCTTTTTCCAACTCATTTTCCGGATGAAGACACTGAGGCAAACAGGGTTAAGTGATTTGCCATCAAGTATCTGAGGCCAGATTTGAACTCAGATCTTTCTGACTCCAGTTCCAGCACTCTATCCATGGCACCACCTCGCTGCTCATAATACAGTTCAGCATCTGTAACTTAGTCTTGAATAGTTGCCCAAGGCACTGAGAGGCAATATGATTCATGTATGCAACATAACTAGCATGTGCTGGATGTAGGGCTAGAGTCTAGGTCTGCCTAATTCTGACTGACCGTCTCTCTACCCTCTATCCTATACCACCACTCTGTCTACTATTTAGTAAATACTTAACGAAAATATATGAATTAAATCAAATTTTCATAGTGAAAAGGCACCCATTACTGCTGCTCTTCTTTTTGTTCCTTTGTTCATGGTGGTTGGGAACTTATAATTAGGTTTCAATTAATGCCAAGAATGAATCCATGAAGCAGTCACATGCTTTCAAATTTATACTATTCAAAGTTGCAATTATGTAAAATATGGTAATTTATCCCAGTCCATGGAAATATGCAGTGCAAATTCAAATGATGTCACCACTTCATGGGATTTATTAATTGAGCTAATCAGGTAGGATTGCCTTATCATCAAGGCCATAGATTTCCAACAGGGATAACCCTAAAAAGCATTAGAGTTGCTGTAAAAAGTACCCACCTACCCATTCCTGGTATCACAGATCTCTAGAATCTCAGAGATGGAAGGGACCTTAAAATCATCTAATTTAACCTCTGTCTGGGTCACAAATTCCTTTTGACCCTTCACTATTAGTAATGGCATCAAGTTTGAATTTGGAAGGAAATTTAGAAATCATCTAGCTTAATCTGCTAACTCAATCAATCAACATTTATGAAGCTCCTAATCTGTGCCAGGGATTGTGCTCTGATTTTCTGAAATAAGGATAATTTTCTAGATAAGGAAATGGAAATCTTTGACAAGAATCTAAGATCCCCTCCAGCTCTCCATCTGTGATCCTATGAACCAAAGACATCAGGGGAATAGATAAGGTTTTCTATACTTCTGCAGACTAAAGATAAAGGCCAATAAAGAAAACAGTATCTGGAAAAGAGATTTGGGTTTTTAGAATACAGCTTACAACATGGGAATGGCAGGTTCTTGGCCAAGAATGTTGTTTAGTCATGTTTGACTCTTTGTGACCCTATTTGGGGTATTCTTGGTAAAGACACTAGAGTGATTTGCCCTTTCCTTTTCCTGCTCATTATACAGATGAGGAAACTGAGGCAAGCAGGGTTAAGTGACTTGTCCAGGTTCACACAAATAGTAAGTTATATGAGGTCAAATTTGAACGCAACAAGATGAGACTTCCTAAGTCCAAGTCCTGCATTCCATACACTGTACCACTTTGCTGTCCATGAATGAAGTACTTCTGACAAGAGCTGGTAGAGTTTTGAAAATCTAATTTAAAAGGACTTTAAAGTAAAAAGGAAAGGAGAGGGAGAAAACTGTCTATGACGTGCCACCAAGTTGTAGATAATAGCTACCATATAGAGAGAGTGGGAGAAATATCCAGAAATTCAGAGGAGACAAAATCTCAAAAGGAGCCAGCAATAAAACTCTTGGCCTTAGATGTCTATACACTATTGAAGAGAGTGTAAGTAACAAGTAAGCTAAACCAGAAATTCTAACATAAGTTAAATATGATGTCATCCTATATCCCCAACACTTCTGGGGTAGGACTCCTGATTAAAATATCATGCTCTGGAAGGATACAACTTATTCAAAAATGGACAGGATAAGGAAAAGGAAAAGGGAAACAGAGGAGCAGCTTATATTAAGAAGATATACTGATGGGAGGAAATCCAGGAATTGGTGTGTAGATGTTGGAAATAATTTGTATGAACAACAGAAACAGAGACAGAAGCAATACAGTAATTGTGGTATACAATGGGCCACCTGGTCAGACAGAGGAAGTAGATGAGGAGTTTGGGGAAAGGACCACAAATCTGTCACAGACATACAAAAGATTAGTATTAGGGGAATTCAATTATCCAGACATCTGCTAGATTTCTCATTTTGCCAAAAGTTCAGCAGCTAATAATTTCTTGGCTTGTGTTAATGATAATTTCAAACTTCAAAAGGCAGAAAAACCAATGAGAGGACTGTCTTTGTGGATCTGATTTTCATCAAGAAGGAAGAACTGGTTGCTGAATTAGAAATTATAGAAACCTTAAGAAAGGTTTGACACCACTGTAGAATTTATAATAGAAAAGGAGAAAAAAAGCTGGGTAGTCTTATGTATAGCCTAGATTTGAGAAGAATAAATTTGAAAAGATTTCAGAAGAAAGATGGGCAACATGCCTTGGAGAAAGTGAGGTGTCATTCTGACAGAGATGTCAAGAAAGACATTCTAAATGAAAAAAGAGTAAAAGTTTTGATGAAGAAGAAAAAAGGCAGTTGTCTGAAGTGATTGAAATAGATTCATAGGAAACTCGTTAGTCAACTTAGGTATGAAAAGACATGTACAGAATATGGGGGAAAAAAGCAGATAATGGAGATCAATAAATCAGGGTAGCATAATCTCCTACAACCCATTTCAAGAGTGTTAAAGTTTAGCTGGGTTTGGAAAGGAAAACTAAAAACAGGAAAACCAAAAAAAAATTTCTGAGCTATACAGGAGAGCAAGAATGGAATGTTATTTGCAGCAGATTGGACAATAGTAACAGATGATAGATGTGATAGTGTTTGTCCTGGCCCCCACTGTCTGAAGGCCAGTTTTGTTACATTTCACTCCTCCTCCAGATTTTTCTGGTGCCCTTATGAGAATTTGGGGGTTTGTAGACTTTCTGCTATTCCTCTAACCTCCGCCATGTCTTTAATCGTAGAAAGTTCCTTGAACCTTAGTTCCATTTAACTACTTAAAAATCATATTAGCTTTTACAAAGGACATTTACTTCAAAGGTATAACAAGTACAAATATAGAAACATATTCCCCAATACCTGTGGGTATAATGCCCACCTGTATGTACTCCTTTATATTCTGGGAAGGAGAAGAGGATTAGGTTCGTAGCGTAGCTCAGTTCCTATATAGCCCAGTCTTGCTAAGCTCCATGTCAAATGCCTCCTCCCTTGTGCTCAAATTTTGGATATCCTGATGTATTAGGGCTTCCCTGCTAGACTGCCCACCTACATATGGGGTCTAGAATTCTGGCCCCAAGGTCTCCATCGCTTGAACTCCTGGGTCCAGTGGGAATTCCACTACTGGCACCTGAAACTGAGAAGGACAAATGAATTTTGAACAAACCAACCCCAAACTCCTAACTCAAGTTTGTTCTTGGGGTTACAGAGCAAAAACCTATGTTGTAGGTGAATGTGACCTTCACATTCTCTGGACACTATGGGAAAAAGAGAGAGTGCCCCAACCTAGTGAAAGAGGCTAACTTGTAGGTTGTGTGTGGTTGGTGTGTGGTTTGTCCTTCATACTCAAATAGGAACATGACATCAGGAAGATGATGACATGCCTTACACTTGACTTTGTTTTGAGTGAGGGAGGATTGTGCAAGGGCACCAGCCTCACTTTCACCTCCAGAGACATCTGGGTCACGTGGCCAGATATCCATCAGGTCTGGAGATGGCCCAAGATGCAATGCCAGACCCTGGCCCTTTTAAGCTAAGGTCTTTTCAGGTTCTCACTTTGAGTGAGGGAACACCCATTCAGTGAATAGGACTCTTTAAGAAGTGAGTCAAGGGATGGCCCCTTTAATTAAAAAATAAAATCAAACTGGGAGGGAAAGACCATCAGGGTTGCTGACCGAAAGAGAAACAGTTGCCATTTACACTCACTTAGAGCCAGAAAGGCCCCAAAATAACCGTTCAGTGGTGCTTGTGCAGAGACCTATTGTTGTCCAATCCATGAAATCCAGAGGGAATTGGGTTTAAGGATTGGTCTCTGAGAAAGAAATCTAGCCAGTAAACTCCAAGTTAACTAGATAGCTTTCAGCCATCAAAATTTACCTTCCTTTGGGCAGGACACCCTCAGGCAAGGGAAGAGAGGGAAGGGAGAGGAGAAGTACATGGTAGGAGAATGAAGGAAAATGATATTTTAACTAGAAAGGACAAATTCTGCTACTGCTCTGACTATGTGGAGAATCCAAAAATATGGAGATAGAGAGTGTTTAGCTGTTCTTCATGAGCTCAAGTCACTGGCGCAGATAGATTACATAAGTGAAAGAACTGGAAGAAGTCACTGTTGATCTTTGTCAGTGATCTTAGGAAGATGATGAGAGGTGAGATAGTTCAGGTGTCATGGGACTGGAGAAGGGAAATGATCTTGATTTTCAAAAAAGAGGGCAAAGACTGAAAACTATAGGTCGTTGAGTCTTCATTTTATTCTTGGCAATTCTGGAGCATATTATTAAAGGGATGGTCAGTAAAGATCTAGAAAAGAAAGTGATTACATCTTACACAATATATTTTAGTAAACTCAAAATGCATTTTTTGTCGTAATTTAGTCATTTTTATTCCTGCCCAATTTTTCATGACCCCCATTTGGGGTTTTCTTGGCAAAGATACTGGAGTGATTTGCCATTTCCTTCTCCAGCTCATTTTACAAATGAGGAAACTGAGGTAAATGGCATTGAGTGATTCCCCAGGCTCACACAGCTAGTGAGTATCTGAGGCTGGATTTGAACTCAGATATTCCTGACTCCAGGCCCGATGTGCCACCTAGTTGCCCTTCAAAATGCATAAGCTACTTAATTGTGAAAAGTTTTATCATTTAAAAACTTGGAAGAGAATGAGGTCAGGTACATTTCACAGCTGTGGCTAGGGCAAAATTCTTAACCAAACAAGGGATGGATCACAAACTATACATCAGATAATTTCAATTACATGAAATGGAAAAGCTTTCACATGAATAAAATCAATGCAGTTACAATAAGAAAGGAAAAACATAGACCAGGGAATTTTTTTTTTATATCAAGTGTCTCCGGTAAAGGTCTGTTGTCCAAGACATATGGGGAATTAAAACAAATATATTGAAAGGCAGTGTGCCACAGTGGAAAAAGCAATGCGTTTAGAGATGGGGGCTTGGTGTGATTTTGCATTTGATGCTTACTGGGTGGTGATTTGGGGTAACTCACCTAAATACTCTGTGCCCATTTCTTTCACTGTAAAATGAGAATATTGGACTAGTCTAAAAATATGCTCTTACGTAAGATCAAACAACATATTCCGATTCATATGTGATCGAAGAATATGACCAAGAGAATTGCCTAATGTTGATAAACCACGCAAAAGCTCACTTCAAATCACTGGAGAATGGAAATGTAAATAAAAACAGCACTTAGTTCCTGCATGTGCCCACAGCCAGCTGGCAGAGACGGCGACGGTAAGTTTTGGGAGGCTTGTGTAAACACAGGCTCGCTCACATGCTCTTCTTAGAGCTGGAAAGCAATTTAGAATTATATTTTTTTAAAGTTTTGGCAGCGTAGGAGCATCAAGGTACGCAGCTCCCACACAGCACCTCAAATACGCATAAAACGTGGCCCCAAACAATGTTAGGGCTCTAAAGCGCACACAGATACAGCTCCCGCTGAGGGCAGCTCGGCTTGGAGGGCCCATCTCGGCGCTGGGAGCCAAACCGAGCAGCAGCTGGAGCCTCAGGAGAGCACATCTGCCGCAGCTGAGGCAGCATCCAGAATCATCAAACCATAAGGAACAAGGACCAAGTGCAAGGTCAGTGGAACTCAGCCAAACTTGGGGAGGAAAAGCGGGTTCAGTCAAACTGCCTCCGGGGCAAGGAAGCAGCAGAAGTGGAGGCCCTGCAGCTGCCTCCACATAGCTGCTTCAGAGCTCCCGGCCTGCAGACTGCAGGGGGGCCAAGCGATCGTTCAGAGGCCAAGTGCTCTTGCATTGAGCGGCCTGGATCCAGATCATGGTCTTGCATGGTGGTCCTGGGGTGTGTTTTCAGTGAGCCAAAGCGGGTGGGGGCTGCAAAAAAATGACAGCCTCCTAATAGCTCTGGCAGCTGGGAAAACCCCAGCAATTTGGGACAGAGCTTTCCCCTCTGGAAGCAAAGTTCCACAGAGCTAAAAAATCATTGACTGGCCAACATGAGCAGGCAAAGGAAGCAAAGTAAGAACAGCAACCAAACTCTAGATTCCTTCTCTGGGGACAAGAAGGATCAAAGCATGGAATGGGAGGAAGACAACACAGTCAGAACTCCCACACCAAAAGCTTCCAAGAAACATGAAGACTGCCTAAAAGCCATAGATCAGCTTAAGAAGGATTTTGAAAACC
>CM053580.1:400374096-400457365 GCA_028627135.1 Pseudochirops cupreus | reverse complement strand
CTCTGGCTGCGCTCTCCTCCTCCCTCTCTCTCCCATGATCTTTCTTTTCCCCAAAGAAGGAATCAAGGGTTTGGGAGCTGTTCTTACTTTGCTTCTTATGCTTATTTTTACTCATGGTTCTTCAGACCATGATTTTTTTTTAAATCTCTGTGGGGCTCTGCTTCCAGAAGGGAAAGCTCTGTCCCAAATCGCTGGGGTCTTCCCGGCTGCCGTAGCTCTCAGGAAGATGCTGGGAGTCCTCCTAAACACCTCTGGCAGACTGGATAATAAAGACTCCAAGACGGAGGCCCAAGACGGCGATCCGGATCCAGGCTGCTCAACCCGAGAGCACTGGCCTGAAAACAATCGCTAAGTCCCCCTGCTGTCTGCAGACCGCGAGTGGGAAGCTACAAAGCAGAGGCGGGTGCGCTTTTCTGCTCTGGAGGCCTTTCGCTGGACTGCTTATCTCCCCCTTTCACAAATCCCACTCGCAGCTGCTGCTAATCCGCTCACCTGAGAGGCTCCTCCACTCCTCCTGTCCAGTCGTCCCTGGGGCACAGCTGCGGCTTCAGGCCAGGCTGGTTTCGGTTCACAGTGCTGATATGGTTCCTCGTAGCTGAGCTGACTTTAGTGGGAAGTATCTTTGTGTGTGTTTTGGAGTTCTAGGATTGGTTTAGAGTCCTGTTTTATGGGTATTTTGGGGTGGCTATGTGAGTGCTGCGATATGTTGCTGCTGCTACACTGCCATCTTGGCTCCGCCCCCCCCCTTCAATTTATTTTCACTTCCACTGCCAACTGAGCTGAAAAGGGGAATGCTAGCTCCACTGCAAAGTCAGACTCAGTTCTTTAGTTGTATGAACTAATTCTTACTAAACTTAGCCTGAGTACTATGTCTACATAAGGGTGGTACCTTATGTTGGAATGCATTAAATCTGATACTGTTCTCTGTTTTTTCCTTTTGTTGATCAAACTTCTCTAACCTAGCAGATATCCACCTGTAGATGTTTTTCATCTCCCCAACTTCATGTAGTCCTCAAACCAACCTCACAGGCACAGGGCAACCCTTCATTAATGATGACTCACATTTATATGATGCTATAGGGATTACAAAATGCTTTCTTCATAGTAACCCATGAGATAGATGGTACTAATATTAACACCATTTTACAGATGAGGAAAGAGAGGTCAACTGATTTGTCCAGGATCATATAGCTAGCAAATGTCACAACTAATGCACAGGATTATTCTCAATCTAAGACCAATTTTTTACTACATCACACTCTGATGAAATATGCTGTGAAAAAGCAGAGTGAAATCATGTTTATTCCCTGACATTTCTTGGATGATTTAAGTCACAGGTTTCCGTGCTTTGCTAGGTTTAAAATTCCTGAAGAGATGCTTATCTCAGCCAGGTAATTCCATGTGGATAGGATGTGGACACTTTTGGCAAAATTTAGCTTTTGAAGGGGAGAGACCACCTCTGTCAAAAGCAATTGAAGTTGTTTTGATGGTTTCTATAGGATGCAAGGCATAGAATATTGGAAGACATCTCTCAACTAAAATAATGTAAAATAGGTCACCTGGGTTCCCCAGGAGTCAGTCCACTTTGTCTTAGCATCTGTGATCAACAGATTAGAATCAGAATAGAGCTGTTTGTGTAGTATGTATAGTAGCCAAATCAGTCATATCACTATGTTACACAAGTGAGACAGCTGTAACTCCAAGCCTATCCCTACACACATACCTGCACGCGCACACACACACACACACACACACACACACACACACACACACACACACACACTACAACAACAGAGAAGGGTTGCTATGATGACTGAAGTGATTGATTTTGCCATGCTCTACTGTGGCCCAGTGATTCTGCTACCTAGAAAATACAGCCTCATTGCAATTAAAAACATTCCCCAGGCCTAGCATGTGTGTTTTCTAAAGTCAGAACTGAATTTATCTCAAAGGGTTACTTTTAGGTTGCCTTTATGTTTTTAATTTATCTTTTATTTTTCCTTTTTCCATTTACTAGGACTCCCAATCTATCTTTTATACCACTTGATAGTGTCTGAAATGGGATGATCTACCCATCAGTATATAAAGGGAATTCCATGATAAGAATTGTTAAAAATCTAGGATGGGTCATCAAGGGAAACCATGGAATAGCTTCCCTTGGAAACTTATAAGAATAGGAATGATGCTTCAAGAGCCGAGGCACTTTAGGTTTAACCTTGCCTGGAAGAAGGAGGATAAATGAGAAGACTTCAAGATGCCTCCTTTACTCCAAGCATTCCATGAGTCTACCTTGCTGGTGCATTTCTGTGCAGTCAAATATTTGGAAGGACTGCCTGAGTCCTGTTCTACTGACACAGTAAATGCCTCTTTAGGGTCATTGAAGAGAGTTTGAGGTTAATATGGTCTGGTCCCTGATCTCATCTCTTGCATCTCTTCTCTTTTGTGCTGCAAATATCACGTCTGCTGAAATTCATCATGACCCGAATTCAGTCTACAAATCCCAAAGCATGTGACTGACACTGCTATTCAGCAAATGGTCCAAAAGAATTTGCACTCACAAAGAGGTAGTGCTGGAAGGAATCTCAGAGGACATCTAATTCACCTTCTTCATTTTTCAGATGAGGGAACTGAGGCTCAGATAGGGGCAGGGATTTGTCCAAGGTCATACCAAGGTCTTTTGAGCATTGCAAAGTCATGAGATCCTAGAGGAAATGATTTTCGTTGGCATGTTTTCTCCTTCAAAAAACAGAAATAAAAATGGTATTTATAAGTAATCCTAGTAGTTCCTTCTGCACTGTGAATGCCCATAGGCACGTGCCTGCACTTTCAGGGTTCCATGGCTCCTGTCCTTTCCTAACACTGTGGTGACTCCACTGGGGAAGAAAGCCAGATCCTGTCTTCACATTTATTTTTGCTGATTGTTTTCTCTGTGGAAGGCATGCCATAAGCTTTGGACAGCTAAGAGGGGCATTTTTTCTTCATTAAATGCTTGCTGGTGGGTAGCCATATACAAAGATATACCACCCATACCACAAGGGAGACAAACATATGCAAATGTATTATTGTGTATGCTTAATTCTGGTTCTAATCTATTGACCATAGATACCAAGGCACTGAGCAAGTAATTAACAAAACAGCTTTGACTAAATATAGTTAGCACTAAATATAGTTGGTTAATTGGTATTTAATATGCTTATTAAATGTCAATTAAGTATCTTTAGCAATGAATTGGTACCTAATTAACTTACTATAGCTATCCTGTTACTTGACATTTGAACAGCTAAATATTCTCTACAAGTTTAATGTTTTAATAAGAAACAAATTATCCATGTATTGCTCATGAATTTTTCAGTTAGTTTAATGGGATTTAAATTTATCTCCCAACTTGAATATGATTTTTTCTTATAATCAATTGCAATTTCATATATCAGAACTTCCCTTTTAAGCCTAAAGAATTCATGGAATCCAGAAATTTGCCTGATCTAAATAAAAGTCAGGAGACCTAGCTTCTCATCTCAATTTAACCACTAACCCTGCTAAGTGGTCTTGGACAATTCACTTAATTTTTCTGTCTCAGTTTCCTTATCTGCAAAATCAGATTAATGAAAAATTGAGGAAGAGATGAAATGTGCCATTCATACTTTGAAATATAAATGCAAGATTAAAAAATCATTTAAAAACATAACTCAAAAAAACCTCATAACTCAGTTATAAGTTCTGAGGAGAACTTACAACTGCCATTGCCATTAGCAATGGAAATTATCAGAGAAGCAGCAAAAGACTGTATTTCCACTTGAGAACCAAGGAGTAAAGAAAACCAAGTGAACTGTGTGGTTCAGTGAAGAGAAAATTGACTTAGCAGTTGGGAGGCCTGTGTTTTAGTCCAGAGCTTTCTACTTTACTCACTGTGTGGCCCTGGGCAAGTCCGTTTAACTCTCTGGGTTTCAGATTCCTCATCTATAAAATGAAGATATTAGACTAAATGATTTGTGAGTCACTACCCAGATCCAAAGTAAAATTCTAGGATTCTATTGCAGTGTTCTACAGGTTTTATAATCTTAGTAAAAGTCCTTAACTCTGTGTATATATGTATATGTGTGTGTATATGTGTTTTAAATATCTTCTCTTTGAAGAAGAAGAGAAAACAAAGCTTGAGGAGTCTTTCTTTATATTTTGCTTATTAAAAGAATGCTAATACAAGATAGAAGAAATTATCTAAGGGAAACAAGAGGAACAACTTTTGAGTCAGTCCATCAACAAGTATTAATTGAGGATTTACTATGTGCTCAGGACTGTGCTAAGCACTAGGGGCTACAGAAAAAGTAAAAAACACGGTTTCTACCCTCAAGGAGCTCACGTTCTAAAGGGGAAGGAGAATAACATGAAAATAACATACAGTATACATATAGTCAGTGTACATGGACATGATCTCAAACAAAAGGCACTAGCATTGGGGTTAAGAGAATCCAAATCATTTGCAAGAGTTGGTTGGAAAAATGATATCTGACATGTGAAACTCTTTCAATAAGGATTGGATCTGGACCTTCCAAAGCAATGGTAGCATCTCCTGTTCTATAGAGTAGAAAGGAAGGTACACAGCTATAGGGATTTGGTATTTGTTGTGTTTGGTATTTGATCTGTGATTTCATCGGTGTAGGGGATATGGAAACTTCCCCCACCACTACAGATCTTCAACATATCTGTAACCTATAACCTCACAGAATTGTGTAAGGCACAACTTTTTGTGTGGAGAACAATTTTGCCCACCCTCACACCTGCTAAGCTTCCATAGAATGCTGGCCGTCACTACCTCTTTCATATGTGTCAGCAGCAGGACTTGGACCCAGGTGTCTCAGACTCCAAGGTCATCCCTTTATCCACTACATCACAGTGTCTTACAGGTGTTCGTAGGCATCAGAAATTCTTTTACTGGCCTCAGGAGGAAGATACCCATTATAGTGGTTGGTAACTCCCTGCTGAGGAATATGGAGGTGGTGGTAATATGTAAAGCTGACATGACCAATGGGGAGATGTGCCAATTTCCTGAAGTGTGTATCTGGGACATAAAAGCAAGCCTGCTGAGACTAATCAGACTTGTTAACTACTAACCATTACGATTTATTCGCATGGGGACAAATGAAGTGGCTAGAGGTAACCTGGAATATCTCTAGAGACTCAAGTCTTGGACTGAAAATTGAGGGATATCAGGAGGTACAATGATATTTTCACCGCTTCTTCCAACTTGGAACTTCAGGACAGTACTAAAGAGCTGGCTACATGTTGAGATATAGCATTAATTCCCTGGAAAATAGCAATGGCAATGAATAGTGTTTGATTTAATGTCTGAGGACTTGGTTTTGATTCTTGTCTCTCCTTTTACTCTCTTTGGGTCTCAGTTTCTTCATCGGTAAAATGAAGGGATTAGACTGTTTGCTTAACACAGTGCCTGGCACCGAGTAGGCACTTAATACATATTCATCGATTGATTGTTTACTAAGGTGTGTCTCTTCCAATTCTAGATCTATAATCTCTAGGTTGTGAGTAGGAACAACTTCAGGTTATAGACACAGATCATATCATAAAGACAGGGAAGAATTTGTCAGTCTGATTGTTGCCAATGTAACTATGAGCCTTCCAAGCTGAAAACAGAAGAGGAAAGAAAAATACTCCAATGAGACTATAAATGTGGAGCTCATGAAAGACATGAAGTAACAGAAAGATAAATGATAGTAGAAGAAATACCGAGTAATTCATAGAGGGAAACAATTGGGAAACACATTGGGAACAAAATTAGAAGCTCAGATGCCTGCAGGCCAATCATAGAGTCTGGGTAATAAAGTAAATTTAAGATTTTAGGAAAGAACTTGAATGGTATCATTAAGACCTGGTGGAATGAGGTGTGAGATTGGACTATCTGAGAAGGAAAGAAAAGTCTGTGTTTTTGCTAATGTAAGGCAACTCTTCCTCTAAAATAGATCTTGATTGTTCTGACTTTTTAGGTAAGTCCTAGGAATTTGCCTAAGGCACTTTTGTTGTTCAGTCATTGCAAAGACACTGGAGTGGTTTGTCTTTTCCTTCTCCAGCTTATTTTACAAATGAGAACTGAGGCAAACAGGGTTAAGTGACTAGCCCGGGGTCAAAAAGCTAGTAACTGTCAGAGGCTGGATTTGAACTCAGATCTTCCTGACTCTAGGCTGGACACCCTTTCCACTGCACCACCTACCTGTCAAGGAACAGAAAGGTTAATTGATTTGCCCAGGGTCACATAGCTAGTAAATGAATATAAAACCTGGTATTATATGAATCCTGGTATTTCTGACTCCAAGTCCAATGATATCCAATGATGTCCATGATCATATCTGATATATCATGCTGCCGCCTCTGTCTGGATTAGGGCAATGAAAAAATAAGCATTTAACAAATAGACATATCGGATAGTGAAATGGTGGAAGGGCATTTTAGATCCAGTGTATTTGTGTAAGTATGTGTTGGTTTGTACACACACATATGGGAGGCCTTCCCTGAATGCCTGACCCCCAAAATTACCTTATATCTATATTGAATGTATTTTATACAAAATACTTGAGGACAAGGACTCTTTCATTTTTGTTTTTGTATCTCTAGAGCCTTGCACAGTACCTGACACATGTGGATATCACTCTCTTATCTAATAAAAGATTTGTTATTACACACATTTATAAAACATGCACACACTCATACATGTACATGCGCACACTCCACGGATACACTCCTGCCTGAAAATTCACAGACCTGAAGAGGAGCACAATTTGAAGAGCATTTACAAAGGTATAAAAGGAGAAATAATCCCACCTTCCTGATAAATTCTTGACTTGCCTAGCTGATCTTTTATTTCCCCTGAAAGTAGAGGAAGTAGCGAGCGGAACACCTCATTTGGATCTAATTCTGACCAAGAAAATAGAAACTACCTGGAAAATTAAAAATGGTGAGAACTTTTAGAGGAAATGACCTTGTTATCTTGAGTTTTGAGAATGTCAAGGAAAGAAAATATTGCATATAGTAAGAAGTGATAGGATAGCTTATTTTAAAAAAAGGAGAAGAAATAGGATATCATGGCCTAAGACTAAAGTAGAAGATATCTCAGGAAGAATGGGAGACGGTAGTGAAATTCTAACAATAAAAACATGAATGAGTCAAATGGAGAAGAAGAGCAAGCTGTCCAAAGAAAGCAATAGCTACACAGGGAACTCTCTAATGAACTGATCTGAAAAAAAAAAGATATACATGGAATAATGAGCATTAAAGTGAGAAATACACCATCAAGGAAGATTGTACAAAAAGTAGGATGGACCTAAAGAATTCTACAAGGAATCCTAAATCACAGAATGAATTAAAACTTGTAAAACATGCTAAATACTGTGAGGGATAATTTGTGGTGACGTTTCCCCAGTCTGAAAAATCAAATCTAGAATGGCTTCAGCATCCACTAGGCCTAAATTTAGAGGTCACCTGACCTTACAGGAATCTGGGACTTAGAGCAATGGAGACCCTCCCCAGGGCCACCTCAGCACAAGATATGCCAAATAAGGATAAGACTGCTTTCCTGGCCCTTCATTGGACACCCACATGTTTCCTGGTCCTTTGTCTCAGAGATAGATTCCCATGCTTGGGTTGTGGGTCGGCCTCCCTACCAGTGAGAGTGAAGGGCAGTTGAGGGGTTGGGTTTCTGCACTAGAAGGTTATATAACCATGGGCTTGCTTCTACCTGTTGCTCTCTCCCTGGCAGATGCCATTTGAGTGACAGGGGCAGAGTCCTTTCTAATGAGAAAGAGTAAAGACCTTTTCTGATCTTAGATTCAGACTGAACTCTTTCATCTCACACAGTACAAATTTTTAAAAAGACTTAAATGTATGTTTATGGACAAAAACAGCAGGGGTCAGGCTTTCTGCAAAACTATTGGAGGCAGGAAGAATGCAATGTTATTAAAAGATAAAAAGAAGAAAGTTGAAATTTTATCATTATATCTCAGTCTTTAAAGAGCAGAAAACATGACAAACCCAAGGTGTTTGAGTAGATAGATAGTTAAGAGATCATATTGAAACTCTAAGTGAGAATTTTCAGGTCTCAATGAACCACACCCCAGGGTTTTGAAAGACTATGAAGATGATATTGCTGAGTCAATGCTAGTAATATTTGATGGATCATGGGGAATGGAAGACAATAATGGGAATTGACAAACGGATAAATGTTACTCTGATATAAAAAAGTAGGGAAATAGCAAATTTTGTAAAATAGAAAGTATAGAATATTAAGAAAACACTAATAACTTAAACAATCTAGTACTGGTTTTAAAAAAAAAGATGAGTAAGCAGAACATATTAGGTATATAATATACAGAAAAATACATATTAATAGCATACTGTTTGATAGAATCAAAGACCCAGTTACTGGGGGCGTCACTATTTAATAAAAAAAAAAACCATTGGGAAAACTGGACAGTAATCTAGCGGAAATTAGATTTGGACCAGCACCTTATATCATCTACCAAATAAACTCCAAATGGATATATGATCTCTAGATCACATTATAAACCAAAGAGGAGAGAAAGGAAGAAATTACTTTTTGGATCCATGGATAAAGAGAGATCATGAATGGATAAGCAATAGAGAGGATCTGCAATTTGAAGACCAGATAAAAATAGATACTTGTTTCTATAAAATCAAAAAGTTTTACATGAAAATTCCAGTGTAGAAAAAATTAGAAAGGAAACAGGTAACTGGGAAACACATCTCTACAAGCAACTTTCTCTGATAAAAGCCTTTTATCCGAAATTGATAAGAGAATGACTCAAATTTGTCAGGAGCCATTCCTCAGTAGATAAATGTCAAAGAACCCAAGCAGGAAGTTTTCAAAGGAAGAAATGCTGGCTATCAACAACCATTTTTTTAAAAAGTGTTCTAAATTATCAGTAATTACAGAATGTTGATTAAAGCAGTTTTAAGTTTCTCTCTCACACCTATCACATTGGAAAATATGACAAGAGGAAAATGACAAATATCGGAGAGGATATGGTAAAATAAGCTACCTTTAGTCATTGTTGGTGGAGCTGAGATTTGATCTAGCCATTTGGGAAACCAATTTGGAGCTTTGCCCCAAAGGTTACTAAAATGCGCATACCCTTTAATTCAGCTATACCACTACTAGGACCAGACCCTCAAACAAATCAAACAAAAAGGAAAAGACTCTTTTGTTGTCTATCGTTTAGTTGTTTCCTGTCATGTCTGACTCTTCATGACTCATTTTTGGAGTTTTCTTGGCAAAGAAACTGGAGGCAAACAGGGTTATGTGACTTTCCCAGGGTCACACAGCTAGTAAGTGTCTGAGGCTAGATTTTACCTCAGGAAAATGAGTCTTTCTGACTGCAGGACTGGCGCTCTATCCCCTGTGCCACCGAGCTGCCCATATTATATATACATGTAACACAATATTATTATGCCATGAGAAATAACACAGTGGACAATCTCAGAGGAAATTGGGAAGCCCTTTATGAGCTTATGAAGAATCAAGTGAGCAGGGCTAAAACAACTTGTACAATGATGACATGACTTTAGAACTCTGACCAGCTCGCTGATAAACCCTAAGTCCAAAAGAATGAAGAGGAAATTTACCAGTCATCTTCTGACAGAGAAAGAATGAATTAAAATGAAGAAAGAGATCTCCATTTTTGGACATGGCCAAAGTGGAAATTTATTTTGCTGAACTCTGCAACTATGTATTGAGGACTTTATTTTTATTTGTTTGTTTCTGTCATTAGTTATTAATTTTTTTACTTGCTCAATTGGAGGGGTGTAGTGGGAAGAACACAATAATTTTAAAAGGTGAATATTTTATTAAGAATAAAAAGATCACTTAGAAATTGA
This sequence comes from Pseudochirops cupreus, assembly GCA_028627135.1. NCBI lineage: Eukaryota > Metazoa > Chordata > Mammalia > Diprotodontia > Pseudocheiridae > Pseudochirops > Pseudochirops cupreus. The sequence continues at coordinate 400,447,465 of CM053580.1, read as the reverse complement.
GTTTCAACATCAGGATATTAGTAATACCTAACTTTCATCAAGACATTTCTCCTTATACCTCATTAGTTTTCAACTCCAATAAAAGTCTACTCTTTCCTCTCTCACATGGTCACCTCTCTAATGTAGACCCTCATCACCTCTTGCTTGGACCATTGTAAGAGCCTTCTAATTGGCCACCATGCTTCCAGACTCTAACCTTTTTTTTTTTTTTAATGCTAGAGGTGTCTTTAACACATAGACTATGAACCTCATGCAGTGACTTGGAATGCAGGTACATTCCAAGTACCACTGGGACCAGAGTAAAATGTAACTGGGAGTATTTAATAAAATAAATAAAAATATAATAAGATATAGATAACAAGAAATAACATTTTAAAACTAAGTCAATATGTAGTCACAGAGATCCTTTTGTATGGTTTAGTGGCCCCTGTTTCTATGTGAGTTTGACACCACTTCTTTACATAGTCACCAAAGTCTTTCTAGAACACACCCAAGCATGTCCCTTTCCTGCCTAAGAAGCTTGTGTGGCACCCTATTACCTGTGTAGTGAAATTTAAATGGCTGTTTAACATTAAAAGCCCTTCACTATTTCCAGGTTATGTTCCTGGCTGATTACATATTCCTTCCCTTTATGTCTAGCCAAATTGACCCACTTGTTATCTTGCCTACATGCAGTTGCACAGACTGTGCATCCAGGCCTGGAATTATCTCTCTGACCTGTTTGAGCTCCTATAACCCCTCAAGTCCAAGCTTAAGGGAAAGAGCTTCTTGGATTACACAGAATGGACTTCAGAGCCTCTCACTTTCCCTTTGCTCAAATAATCTTTCTGAATGCACAGGTCTGATCATGCCAGTTCCCTTTCTCCCAGTTTTTTGTTTTTGTTTTATTTTTAATTTATGGAATAAACCAAGCATAACATAGTATAATAAAAAAGATGATTGCACACGAAACTGCAAATCTATAAATATATATTGAGTATATAATAAAGTTTCCCTCCTTTTTTTCCCTTCCCTCCCCCTCTGCCTGAGAGATGGCTACCATTAGACAAAAGTAGGTTGGTTTATGGACCTTGCTCTATCATTTAGGGCTATCTGATAGTGAGTTATCTTTATGCCTTAGGTGAATATGAGATGTTATCAGTATAGGGAATTTCCAGTACAGGAACTCCTTCTGATAATGCTGGTCGGTATTGTTAGGCAATAGGTAGCCTGCTATTTAACATTTATTTCAGAGGGGTCCAAATAGAAATGACCTTGGGATTCATCACTATGGGGCTATTATTATTTTTGCTGTTTCTTCTACATCTATGGCCCATAACTTAGAAAAAGCAAGTTTGAATTATGACTAAATATAGCTCCCATTTCCACTGAATTCATATGCTAATATCTAAAAAAGAGACTCATTTTTGCAAATTTCCAGAGGCAATGCAAATCTCCATAATCCCAAAATTCAGCACCAAGGGCTTAACCTTCACATTTCTTAGATTTGTAGAATGTTGGATATGGAAGATTACTAAGAGATTATCTCATTCAATGATCTCTTCATATAGATGAGCATTGCCTCAGCCTAATTGAGGCCTGGAAAGTGACATTAATTTAGAAAAGATAAGGTCATCCACTGCATCCCTGGCCATCGCCAGTCATCCTGACATTTCTCTTGCCACTGGTCTTTGATGGCTATGGAAGAGAGGGAGGCTGACAGAACTCTGCCTCATTTCAATCCAATTCACACTCATGTCAATACATCACACTCATAGTGTCTTTGGTCTTCTTCAATAATAAAGGACAAATAACAGATAAGTCCTAAGGAGGTTAAGATCAAGTGATATCACAGAATTTACAAGTTGGAAGGGACTTGAGAGGCTCCCTAGTGCACACCTTACCCTCCAAAAGAATTCTTTTTACAACATCCCTAATAAGGGGGTCATCTAACTTTTCCTTGAATATCTACAAGGAGGGGCAACACACTGCCCCCTGACCTATTCCAAATGTCAATTTTGTATAGCTCAAATCACTCCAATGAGCTTAAATCACTTACACCGAGCTTACATTTGCCTCCTTTGTACTTTCTATCCATTGCTTCAAATTTGGTCCTTTAGGGCCAAACCGAGTAAGTCTAATACATTTTGCCCATGGTCACACAGTGTCAGGGATGGATTTAAAATCAGTTCTTCCTGACTCCAAGCCCCATTCCATCTATTACAGCACACTACCTCTTTTTATGTCCTAGTTTATGAATATTTTAAATTTCTTTACTGACTTACAATTGAAGGCTAGTTGCTGATATAACCTTATTATGCCCCTTGGCATACCTCATAGCAATCAGAGTGTTGTATCCTCTAATTATGATTCATTAATTCACTAGTAACTTTTTTTAACCTAACAATGAGAGATTTCTTTATTACACACTTGAAATACTTTTTTATTAGCATTAAATAACCTATCCTGAAAAACCTTATGCAAGCCTCAAGGCTCACTGAAAATCATTGAGTCAATCCAGCCAAAAGGTAGAGTTTTAGCTACAAGATATTGACAAAGTTAATAGTAAAAGGTACTTGGAAGCTCTTGCTGTCTTTCCCTCTCCATGAAGCTGTCTTATGGCAGGTATCCTTGTTCAAGGCTAAATCTCTCAGGTTTGCAAGTCTTAGGGCAATGTGCATGGCAGATAGTTAACTTATTGTTAATTCCCTTCTACTTGTTTATCAGGGGTAGAGTGAATGAACAAATGAATGAATGAATAATGTACTTTCTATGTTCAAATCACTGTGCTATGTACTGGGCATAGAATAGAAATTGAAAAGCAAGAAGGTCTCTGCTCTCAAGGAGCTCATATTCTAATGGAGGACACATTACAAAGCAAAGGTTTTGGCTACAAATCAAATGGTAATGCATCTTCTTTGATATCATTTCTACTGATAAAATTGTTTTGATTTTTGATGTTGAAACTTACAACAGTGCCAAGGACTTTAGTAACAAGGATTTTCTTTTTTGGGTCTTCAAGATACCACCTCCAGGTTACTGTGTGAGTATATACATACATACATATGCACATACATTCACACACGTATATGCAGAAATATACATATACATGCACATCTATCTATCTGTCTATCTAATTTCTGTACTATGATGAATCTTTCATTTCTCTACCAGGAAATGGGTAGCAGGTTTCCTTCAGCAATCATGGTTGGTCATTATGCTGAACAGAGTTTGTAAGTCTTTCAAAGTTTGTCTTTCAAATATTGTTGTCATTTTACTTTACTCTGCATCAGTTCGTACACATCTTCCCAAGTGTCTCTGAAACCACCCCCTCCATCATTTCTTAATGCACAGTAGTATTCCATCACACTTATAACACTCTAACTTGTTCAGCCATTCCCTAATTAATGAACACCCCTCAGTTTTTCAATCTTAGCCACCACAAAAAGAGCCATAAATATTTTTATGCATCCTTAGAATTTGTTTTGCTTCCTTAATCTACCTTCCACATAATTCCCCATTCTCTTCCTTCCTTCCTATTGTCCTACTCAGTGAAATGTATTTCATACCCAATTCTGTATCCGTGCATGTGTATGCTCCTTTGACCAGTTGAGATGAGAGTGATTTTCAAGTGTTAGATGTTTCACATTTTTCCCTTGTTTGTAAAGATATCTACTTATACATCCTGATTATGTGAGATAATTTCCCTTTCTTTCTTTTCTTCCCCTAGTACATTCTTTGTCTTTTCTCTTTTCATTCTTTTCTTAAACCCATTAAGACATGGCAGAACTGCCCCCATTCTTTCTGCCTAAATAAACTCTCTTTATGATAAAAGATAAGAGTTCAGAACGGACACATGAATCATCTTCCCATATTAGAATGTAAGCAGTTTATCCTTGTTTAGTCCCTTGTAATTGTTCCTATTTATCTTTTTAAATTTCTCTTAATGTTTGTGTTTGAATTTCAAAGTTTCTACTCAGCTCTGGTCTTTTCATTAGGAATGCTTAGAAGTCTTCGATTTTTGTAAAAGTCCATTTTGCCCTATAGAATTGTACTCAGTTCTACTGGGCAAATAATTCTTGGTTGTAAGCCTATATTCTCTGCTTTCTGGAATATTGTATGTCTAGTTCTCCTCTCTTTTATAGTAGTGGCTGCTAAATTGTGTGTCATCCTGAGAGGGGCTCCTTGGTACCTGAATCCTTTATTTCCTGGATACTTGGCAATCTTTTTTTCTTTGGTCAGGAAGGTCTGGATTTTAGGTATATAATGTTTCTGGGAGTTTTCATTTGGGGGTTCTTTCAGTAGATTACTGGTGGATTCTTTGTTTCTACTTTGTTTTCTGGTTCTAATAGATCTGGGAAATTTTCTGTTAAGATTTCTTGAATTATGGTGTCTAGGTTCTCTTTTCAGTTATCGTTTTTGGCAAGTCTGATAATTCTTAATTTTTTTCTCCTTGATCTGTTCTCTAGGTAAATTGCTTTTACTATAAGACACCTTATGTTTTCTTCTGTTTTTCTTTACTCTTTTGATTTTGTTTTATTATTTCTTGTGGTTTTATAAAATTGTTGACTCCTATTTGCTTCTTTTTAATTTTCATGGAATTTGTTGCTTGGGCAAAATTTTATAACTCTTGCACCAAGCTGTTAATTCCCTTTCTACAGACCTCATTTTTTCCCTTCAGTTTTTTCCTCTAGCATTCCCATTTCATTTATAAAAACTATTTTTTCATTTCTTAACAAAAACAAACAAACTCTTGCTTTATCTCTTCTAAGAATTCTAGTTGAATTTGTGCCAAGATATGTTTTTCCTTGAGATTTTGCTTGTAGGAGTTTTGAAATCATTTTCTTCTTCTAGGTTTGTGTCTTCAGCATTTCTGTCATCTTAATGGCTTTATATGGTGGGATTCTTTTTATGTTTGCTCATTCTTCCAATCTATTTTCTGACTTCAGATTTGTTGCTAGAGTTGAGTTCTGTGTACTTTTGGAGTTAATGTCTGAATTGATCCTTCTATTGCTTTCTCAGAGGTATTGAAAAGCTATATTATTCCAGATTTTCAGGGAGAGTTTAAACCAGAGACCTGCAAGATTTCATTGATCCCAAAGTAGTCTGATCCAGGGTAAAGTCTGACTGTTGGCCTCTGGTCTGAGCTCCATGAGTTTCTGACCAGAGTCTGGGTCTAAGCAACAGTAGATTCTGCTGCACTCAGTCACTATCAGCCATCTGGGAAGCTCTTCTGGTTCAGAGTAAAGAACAGAAGGCTACCCTTTAGTTTGGGATTTCTACCCTGATTTTTTTCTCTGCAGTCTTCAGATTGGGCTGAAACCTCATTTGCTCCTGGAAGCTGATCAATGCCGTTTTTTGGTTTTTTTTTTGCTGTTGAACATGTTCTTGGCATACTGCCTAGGACCTGGGACATCTCTTTATTCCTTAATGCTACCCCTGAGCTCAGGTCCCCTCCTCAGTTTGCTTTGCATCTGTGACTTGGATCTTGGTGGTGAGTGACAAAGTGATGAGTTAGAACCTGTTCTGATACCCTACACACAGTGTCTTTTCCCTGGTATGGGTTGGAGTCTTCATCTTGCCCTGGTGCACAGCCTCTTCTTACCCTAGAGTGCCCTGCACATTCTCCTGGCCAGGTCCTCTCCACAGTGACCACAGACCCTTCTGTCTATCTCCCAGTGCCAACATGGTCTAAAAAAAAGACTGACTGTGGCTTTTTTTTTTTAATTTCCCCATGAGGATCTAGTCAGTGAATCTTCAGGATCTGTTTGAAGGAGTTTTGATAAATTTGATGAACTTCTTTGTGCTACTCTACCATCTTTGTTTGGCCAAGACCAACCCTCTATCCCCTGTGCTACACAGATTCTCAAGTCCTATGAAAGTATCAGGAGCTGAGATGATGGAGCAAACATTAAATTGCTGCAACTCTTCCATATTCACTTTCAGACAACCATAAAATAATCCCTCCCCCCCAATCCTGGAAGAGTAGGACCTGCAAAAAGACAGGTTGAAACAATCTTTTAGCCCAAGAAACTTGGAAGATCAAGAAAGGTCTGTCTCACTTGGGTAAAAGGAAAGTTCAAGAACAGGACAGGAAGCATTCCGGCAAACCATTAGCAAGCTCCACCTCAGCAAACCAGCATAAGATCCTAAGCCTCAGTGTGGTGAGCTGGCAAATACCAGCACCAAGATCACCCATGTCATAAGGCCTAGGGTTGGAAGCTCCATCTTCTCTTCTGGTTCGTCAGCATGGTGCAAGATCAGGGTGAAAAGGAAAACTTCATGCGGGAACTACGCATCTGTAAGTTCTGCCTCAACATCTGTGTTGGGGAGAGTGGAGATTGACTGACCTGGGCAGCCAAAGTGTTGGAGCAGCTCACAGGCCAAACCCCAGTGTTCTCCAAAGCTCGCTATACTGTCCAGTCTTTTGGAATCAGGAGAAACAAGAAAATCACCATTCATTGTACTGTTCAGGGGGGCCAAAGCTGAAGAGATTCTGGAGAAGGGGCTGAAGGTGAGAGAATATGAGTTAAGGAAAAATAACTTCTCAGACACTGGCAACTTTGGTTTCGGGATGCAAGAGCATATCAGTCTGGGGATTAAATGTGACCCGAGCATTGGCATCTACAGCCTGGACTTCTATGTGGTGCTAGGCAGGCCTGGGTTCAGCATTGCAGACAAGAAACGTATGACAGGCTACATCGGGGCCAAACACAGAATTGACATAGAGGAAGCCATATGCTGGTTCCAGCAGAAGTACAATGGCATCATCCTTCCTGGCAAATAAAGTCCTATTTTCTATTAAAAGGTCAATAAAATGATCCCTGAAATGTAAAAAAAAAAAAAAAAAAAGATCACCCATGTGCCTCAGCATAGCTAGGGGAATGGACAGACTCCGGCTCTGAGAACTGTCAGGTGCTTCAGGGTAGCTCCAGGGAAACACAGAAACACTCACCAGCCACAGCACATGCCAGACACCAGCACTAGTACCCCAGCTCAGCACCAAGTAAGCTGCCAGACACCTACAGCCTCCAGTAGCACCAGTCACCTCCCTACCCCCTCAGCACATCACCAGACATGAGGGTGGCCTGTATGGATCAGGGCAACATCGGTGCAGCACCAGGTAAAAAGCCAGGGCCTGCAACCCCTGGCACAAGAAGGCTGAGACAGTGCCACTTCCATCCCAGGAACAGAGCTCAAATTTAAAAGAAAGGAAAAAGGCCAAAAAAAAAAAAGAGCAAAAAACAACAACAAAAATATTCTAAGCCATAGAAAGCTATTATGGTGACAGGGAAGATCAAGACACAAACCCAGAAGAGGATGACAATGTCAAAACACCTGTGGGCAAAGCCCTAAAAAAATGGGAGGTGGTCTCAAACCCAGAAAGAACTCATGGAAGAGCTCAAAAAGGAGCTTGAAAATCATGTAAAAGAGGTAGAAAAATATTAGGAAAAGAAATGAGAGAGTTGCAAGAGAATTATAAAAAAGAATCAACAACTTGGAAAAAGGAAACAACTGCTTAAAAATTAGAATTGGCCAAATGGAAAAGAAAACACAAAAGCTCAATGAAGAAAACAACTCCTTAAAAGTTAGAAGTGGGAAAGTGGAAGCTAAGGAGTCTGTGAGACATCGGGAATCAATCAAACAGATTCAAAAGAATGAAAAAATAGAAGAAAATGTAAAATACTTCATTGGAAAAACAACTGACCTAGAAAACAGATCCAGGAGAGACAATGTCAGAATCATCAGACTACTTGAAAGCCACAATCAAAAGAAGGACTTGGACAGCATCTTTCAAGAAACTGTCACAGAAAACTGCTCTGATATCCTGGAATTAGAGGGCAAAATCCACTGATCACCTCAGGAAAGAGATCCCAAAAGAAAAACTCTACCTAACATTATAGCCAAATTACAGAACTATCAGGTTAAGGGAAAAATACTACAAGTGACCAGAAAGAAACAATTACACAGAACTCAGCAGCTACAACATTAAAAGATCAAAGGTCATGGAGCAAGATTTTCTAGAAAGCAAAGGAGCTAGGACTACAAACAAGAATTGCCAACTTGGTGAAATTAAGCATAATACTCTAAGGGAAAGAATGGTCATTCAATGAAATAGAAGGATTTCAAGCTTTCATAAGGAAAAACCAGAACTGAACAAAAAATTTGATCTCCAATACGAAGACCAAAGAAAAGCCTAACAAGGGAAAAAGGGAAAAAGGGGAAAAAGAAAACAATAAGGAATTCATTGAAGCTGAATTGTGTACATCCCTACATGGGAAGATGACACTTGTAATTCTTAAAAATTGTACCACTTAATAGCACAGCTAGGAGGAATATACATAGATGTATCATATGGGTATAAGATGAATTTGAGGGAATAACATAAAAATAATTAATGTATGAGAAAGAGGAGTACACTGGGTACGGAAGGAAGGGAGAGTTAGAATAGGATAAATTATTTCACGTGAAGAGGCAAGAAAAACCTTTTCCAGTGGAAGGAAAGAAGGGAAGGTGGGAGATGGGCATCATTTGAACCTTACTCTCATCAGTATTGGCTCAAAGAGGGAATAATATACACAATCAGTTGAATATAGAAATCTATCTTACCTGAGAGGAAAGTAGGAAGGAAGGAGACTAACTAAAGGTGGTGGGGGAGAAGAGGGGCAGAAACTGACAGACAAGAAGGCAGACTGGGGGGATGTGGTAGACAAAAGCAAAATCCTCTCAAGGAGGAAAAGGTTGAAAAGAGAGGACAAACAGGAAGAAAAATATGACAGTGGGAAATACACAGTTGGTAATCATAACTATGAATATGAATGGGAGGAATTCTCCCATGAAAAAGAAACGAATAGCAGAGAGGATCAAAACCCAGAATCCTACAATATGTTGTTTACAAGAAACACACTTGAAGCAGAGAAACACACACAAAATGAAGGTAAGGGGCTGGAGCAGAATCTGTTATACTTCAGCCAAAGTGAAAAAAAAAGAGGGGTTACAATCCTGATCTCAGACAAAGCAAAAGCAAAAAAGAGACCCAATTAAAAGAGATAAGGAAGAAAATTATATCTTGCTAAAGATATGATAGAAAATGAAGTAATATCAACACTAATCATATATGCATCAAGTGGCAAAGCGCTTTAAGAAGTGCAAAAATGCTTTACCTATAGGTGTGTGCAAGTAAGTGCTTCACGTGTGTGCATGTATGTTTATATACATGTGCATGGATGTATATGTATTCACACATGTGTATGCACACATACATACAAGTGTATACACATGTGTATCGTTGTTATTTTTTCCAGTTATTTCAGTCATGTCCAACTCTTCTTGAGCCCATTTGGGATTTTCTTGCCAAAGATACTGGCATTGTTTGCATTTCCTTTTCACACTCATTTTACAATAAAAACTGAGGCAAACAGGTTTGAATGACTTGCCCAGGATCACAAAAGTTAAGCTGGATTTGAATTCAGGTGTTCCTGACTCTAGGCCTGGCATTTTATTCTATATACCACCTAGCTGTCATATAGATAGATTGGGGGGGGGCGGGGAGAGATAGAGTGTGTGTGTGTGTGTGTGTGTGTGTGTGTGTGTGTGTACACATATAAAATACTTTTGCAAGTATCTTTACATAATCTAATTTAATCCCTCACAAGGACCCTGCTAGTACGTATTATTAATATTATTATTATTATTTTACAGATAAGAACCCTAAGTCTGAGAGAATTTAAGTGTCCTGCCCAGGGTTATTCAGCTGGTAAGTATCTGAAGTAGGATTTGGGATTCATGTATTCCTGATTTGCAAGTCCAGCACTCTAGCCATTACAACAAGTAGAGTTCTATCAGGTAGCAGAATATATAAAGTCTGAAATTCGGTAATGCCTTATATTTTCATCAGAAAGGGGGTAAAGTACGGGGACAAGAACTTAGGAGGCTAAATGGATAGGCCAAAGGAAGCTCAGCACTAAAGCACCAGGTCTTTGTGTTGAGTGCTGGCTGATGAATGACAATTGCACAGGCCTTTTCCTATCTAATGAACTGTTTGTGCCGGCTTGTTTGCAGTGGAGGAGAAGGGAGAAGATTTAATATTTTTACAACGTAGCATGTTTTGAGAGTGCTGATATATATATTGTAACAGGAGCATATTGGGCCACTAGAACAAAGACATTCCAATTTCCATGTCAAGATGATAACTGGATTATTTAGGTGTCAAAAGTACAAAACGTGCATTAAAACTCATCGTGCTCCTGTATAATGGGAGCCTGCATGTGATATGTATGCAGAGCAGGCCTGCTCAAGTCAAACAAATAGATGCAACCATCAGTAGGGCAGGCAAGCAGGACAGGCACTTATATTCAGAGAGAATGCTGCTTTCCAATACTGCATAGCTGATTGCAGGGCTGGGGCCCCTGAAACACACTTAATTGGCATGTGTCAGTCCATTCATTGTGCTTTTCACATAAAAAAGAATTACTTTATGAAATGGGGCATCAAGTGGGATCCACACTACTTTTCCCACTGGGTTTCTAAAGGAATTCAAAATTGTCTTGACTTTTAGAATTTATCGAGAGAGGCAACATCAGCACCATCCAGGGACTATCTGGGTACTATGGATTTCAAGTATTTATCATCAAATGATCTTTAAGTTCCATAATGCATTTTAAGCTCCTGGTTTGCTTTACCAAATGCCAGCAGAGTTGCTATTTTTACAAGCAAAAGCAGCTTTAAGTATCAGTGAAAACAGAAGTCAGACAGACCTGAGTCCATTGGTCATTTCAGGGCAACAGCTGGAAAATCAGTCAACTAGCTTGGCCTGCTTCTTCCTTCATCGAATTGTTCAGTTAGACAAATTGAATGGCTTCATTGGGGCTAAATTGGCGTCCGTTATCCACAGAACTCTTTAGGACCGTCCCATCTTTGTGGTATTAAGCTGAGGGAAGCCCAGAGAGGTGGCTTAACTTGCTAAAGTCTTCTAAAAGTAAGTAGCAACGTAGGGATCCCAGCTCCTAGGACTCAAAATCCAGGGCTCTTTTCTACTGAATCATTCTGCTTCTTTCAAGGTCAACTCAGTTGATAGAAAATGCTGGCAGGCCCTGCTGATTCCCAAATCCCAAAGGCATTTATAGTGGAAAGGGGGGGCCATGGCCAAAAGTTGCTGATATGGGCCTCTGCAAATGGGCAAACAACTTAATTAGTAAGAGGTGCTGACACCACTATATAATTTAGTGCCAAACCTTCCTCCCTCTCCCCTGACCCCCTAGAGAACTTTTCACTTCAGGGAAGCGAAAGGCAGATCTCCTTCTATACATGGTCAGGAATCCCTGCACTAGGATCCATCTAACTTGAAACTAAGCTGCCTTTTAATTTGCCATCCACATACTCACCTTTACTCACTATGCTTTTCATTGCATTTGCATCAATCAGTGTTATGGTATTCAAGTGATAACATAGTAAAATTAGTGAAAAAGACTGAGACACAAATACGTCATGGAAGTTGCTAGAGGTTGACTATGGAGGAAGCTTGTGACTCGTGGGGGTGTGGATGATTCCGTCTAAAACTGAACTTTGTCCCAGCTTGAATGTCTTTTCTTAATCTAGTAATCAGTACAGTAGATTCTCATGCTTTTCATGATAAGAAGGTATCCTGAAATTGGTGACTTTCTTGGTTCCATCTCAATCTTGCCATAAGGCAACAACTTTAACAGATGACCTTTCTTCCGATGGGCTCTTTTTCTAGCATCTCTTGACCTCTATTCCTCTAAAGCATCACCTTGAGTATTCTCTCCTTTTTGGCGATGTTATACCCAGGAAAGTTAGGTTTATTTAATCCTGGCTGGCTTGGTCCTCAACAAACCATGTTTGTTTGATTCATTTGAATCACTTCCCTTCAATTCTGTTCAATTCAGCAAGTATCATTATCATTCTTTTATCTGGGTCTCAGTTTTCTAATCTGTAAAAAAAAAAAAGGAGGAGAAGGTTGGGGCTAGAATTTAAAGCTCTTCCTTATTGTTTCTCATCACCACCCCTCATCTTAAAATGTCTTCTTTTTGTCATTTTTCTTTCCTGTTCCCCACTGTGATTTGAAATATTAATGAATTCAGGGTGGAAAATATCTGCTATGGAACTCCCCTAAGAAATGGGACCTGAGCATGGGCAAGAACACACACACATACACACACACACACACACACACACACACACACACACACACATTCTGAATCAGCAAACAGTATTTTTGGTCTGACCTTGAACTGTTGGGTTCGTATTGTAAAGCTTTGGCTCATGGGACACTGGCCAGGGAGATCCAACAGTGAGTAAGCATTATGTAGTACCCCTAACTATGGAGCCATATCCCTTGGGCACTAACTTCGACCTCTCTTTATTGCTGCATTACACACACTTCTCCACCTTGGCCTCTTCTCATTTGTTCATTCCTCTTTGGAGCAAGAAAATCATGTTTCTAAGTGGGATTCTCAATATTCAGTTGTTTTGATCAATGTCTTTGATTACCCCTTCATTTTCGCTGACTTTTATGGGGCAAATCAATGCCTCTATTCATTCTCTATTTGTAAGAAGGCTTAGGCATGTATACTGGGCTTCCCTTTCCTTTGGCAAGAATTCTTATCATTGTGGGCAAAAGAAAGCAACGAGGAGGAAAAATGTTACTGTACTAATAGAAACCAACTAAAGAAGACAAAAACATGCTTCGCCCAAACAATTCTGACTCTGCTGAACGAAGGATTCGCTGAAGTACAAGAGGCTATGGTCAATGGGGTGTGGTGAGGAAAATACTAGACGTGGATTCAGAAAACCTGGTTTGAGTCCAATCTCCACTGTTCACTGCTGAGTGATCTTGGACAAATTATTTATTTAAACCTTCTGAGCTTCTGTAATATGGGGTTAATCTGACAACTAACTGCCTTAGTTCACATGTTGTGATAAATCAATGTGACCATGTGTATCATTTTTTGATAACCAGTAAGTATTACAATAACACTTTGTTGTCTCTGCAATATCATTGACATGATGAATCTTTTCAATGGTATGGATCACAAGCTATCCATGCCTTCTCCAATGGAACTTTGTCTGTATCTACACATAAATCTTCCAATGGGGATACATCCAACATGCTAATGGCCTTCTTCTAAATTGTTTGATATTGCATGGGCACCAACTAGCATCCTTTATGTCCCTTCTCTTCTGTAATTTTTCCCTACTCAGAGCCATCATGGGCCTCTCCATTGCCCTTTGGGGGATCCACAACTTTATTTCTTCAGAGACTATGTTTATTCTGTGACTCACAGTAATTCGGTATCATCAGAAGAATATTGCTAGGTATTTATTTCAGTGAGAAACTTAGGCCCATTAAAAGCCCTGCACAATTTCCCCAAAGCAACTCAGCCCACTCTCTCTTTTTTATTCATCTCTATTCCTAGGATCACTGCCTATCCACAGGATCTGTCCAAGAGGTATGTATCAGTTGGCCATCTCTATGAGTTGTTCATCCTAATATAGAGAGCAGGTGTTCTTAATTTACTTGATTTTTCTTAGGAAAAAAATCTTTTGACTGGTTATCTCATTTAGGAAGCTCTGAAATGTTATTGGACTTTATGTAATCAGCACAAAGTCAATTGTAAGCAGGAGTATCTGGAAGATCTCACTGTTCATAGGGAATCCTACTTCCATGTAGATATTATGCTAGATACCCTCCATGAGAGTGGCAAATACCTTTGGTGAGCAGGCATGCCTCTCCTTTATATGTCATGTGATACTCCCAATCAAATGCTTGTCAAGCAAATTCATCTCAAGTACTACATCTTTTAGGGAATCTTGTGTGATTTTGGCATATCATGAGTAAGATCTTTTCAGAAAATGACTTTTATAGAGGCATTTTGCTTTTCTACAGAATCAAATGTTTTAGGTTTTTTTAGTCAACAAACAACAAACAGTGAAATGTTACACTCTCATTTTTCAATCAATTGTTTGTCTTTAAAGTTATGACCTGGATCCAGGAGTGGTGGCACATGCCTATATTCCGTGCTACTGGTAGAGGGGAAGGCTGGTGATCAGGAGCTCAGGAGTTCTGAGTTGCGGTAAGCTAATGTCAATTAGGTATCTGCATTAAGTTTGGCACCAAATATGGTGATCCTCTAAGAGCAAGGGGTGGGTTGAGGGTTTCAGGCTGCTCAAGGAGTGGAGAATCAACCCAAATGGCAAGCGGAGCAGAAAGCTCCTATGACAATCAGTTGGAATTGAACTTGTGAGTGATCACTGGTTGAGATAGGGAGATCCAGCCTTGCACCTGCCCCAAAATGATTTGCTATAAAACAGAATTTGTTAAAGTTTTCCTGTAATTTTCCCATATCTTCCCCAAGGTTGTTCTCAATATTCTTATAAAGACAGGAAAGTAGGCATATATTTTGTTAGTTATTGATTTTTTTTTCTATTGCTTTTTTCATGATAATAAGGGTCATTACATGCTTAATTTTCATAGCCCATCCAGCATTATCTACCCAGGCAATCTCATCATCTGCCAGACTCTTTCTTCCCACTTCCCCAGAGCAAACCTCCCTTCCCTAGTCACCTCTCACCTGTAAGTGTTGTTTTCTCCTGCTCCTTGAGAGTGGGACTGTCTCTCTCTCTTTTTTAAAACACTACTTAAAAAACTCATTTAAAAATTGTTTTAAATTCTCTCCATTCCTCTAGCCCCACCCAGCCATTAAGAAAACAATCAACAATATTAATTATACATGTAAAATCATACAAAATATATTTCCGCATTAGCCATATTGCAAAAAAGAAAAGCAAGAACAAAAAAGTGAAAAAAATTATACTTCCGTATGTCCTCAGAGCTCATCAGTTTTCTCTCTGGAGGTAGATAGTATTTTTTTATTGTAAGTCCTTCCAAATTGTCTCAGATCATTGCATTGATCAGAGTAACTAAGTCAAGGGTGGGGAACCTGCAGTCTAAAGGCCACATGTGGCCCTCTAGGTCCTCAAGTGTGGCCCTTTGACTGAATCCAAACTTCACAGAACAAATCTCCTTAATAAAAGGATTTGTTCTACAAAACTTGGAGTCAGTCAAAAGGCCACACCCCGAGGACTTAGACTGCCAACATGTGGCCTCAAGGCTACAGGTCCCCCCCCCCCTAGTCTTTCACAGTTGATTATCATTACAGTAACGATCTGTGTACAGTGTGCATTGATCTCCTGATTCTGCTGACTTCACTTTGCATCAATTCATAGAAGTCTTCCCAGGTTTTTCTGAAACCCTCCCCCTCATTATTTCTAATAGCACAATAGTATTCCATCAGAATAACATATCAGAACTTGTTCAGTCATTCCCAAATTGATGGGCACCCCATCAATATCTAGTTCTTTGCCATGACAAAAAGAGTTGTTATAAATATTTTTTTCCATACAATTGATCTTCAATATTCATGTATTTAACTTTTGTGACTTCAAGAATTTGTGTGATTTTATTAATAACCTCATTTTCCCTTTTACTTTGGCAATTGCACATATCTATGACTATGTGCAGTAGATTTTTAAAAAAGAGAGAGAGGTGTGACACTTGTAAGTTTGTCAAGTGGCTGGTATCCTACAAGGTGCTTTACTGGTTTTGTTCACCCGACCACCATAAGGAACTCCCTGTGTATTCTTTTCATAATTTCATTGTTTGCCTTTAAAACTCAAGTTTTATGTTGCAATTATGTCCCTAAAACTTAGTGTAAATCCTCTGGGCTCAAAGTCCAAGTGTGCAAAGCCAATGATGCAGTTTAAGGAGAAAATAAAGGTGTCAGATAAGCTTTGTGCCAGAATGTCTGCAGCTGCTATCCACCATGAGTTGGGTGTTAATGAATCAACTATTCATTATACCTGCAAAAAGGAGGAAAGCATTTATCAAAAAAAAAAAAGTTCATGAATGCACTCCAGAAAGTACATATTATTAGAATTAATGTTTTATTATAAATAATTATATGCAGAAAAGTGTATTTTTAGCAAACTCTAGCAAAATATGACAGCTTTTGGTGCTTGTGGGGGACCTAATCCCCCTTTTCCCACAGGCTCAATGTATCAACAGCTTTTTTACTTTTGTGTCATTTTCTAGGAGTGTTATCCTTGCAAAAGTTGAGGATTGACTTTACCATTTTCTATGATTTCTTTGGGATATAGACCAACAAGTGGTATTACTGGGTCAAAAGGTATGAATAGTTTTATAGTCCATTGGGCTAAATCATCCTCCAAAATAGTTGTAACAACTCCACCAACAGTGCATTAGTAGGGATTATCTCTTTTTTAATCTTTGAATTCTCATTGCTTCTTACATGATGCCTGGCACATAGTAAATGCTTAATAAATGCTTTTTCATCATTCATTCATTCCAGGACTTTGTTCAATGTATCCCTCTATTTTAGATATCTCGAGAACTGATCCCTTAATACTTTCAAAATTTTGACATTGTCATAGACCTCCTCAGCATCTCATTAGTCTGATCTTGTTGCTATCTCTACCTTTGTGTTCCTTTTTTTTTTTTTACCTTTTTACTTTTACTTTTAACTTTTTTTACTTTTTATTTTATTTTTAAAAAGTTGACTTCCCCAAGTTCCCCATCAGCAATTGGGATCTTATACAGTACAGGCTTTCACTGTGAGATCTTCCATTAAAAGCCCTCTCTGATGCCTGCTTGGGGAGTGGAGTGGAACCTGGGTTTTTAAATGCAATGCCACTGGAGAGCAAGTTCTAGCAGAAAAATTGGATCATTGATTTAAAGCTAAAAGAGATTGTAGAGGCCATCTTCACTTTATAGATGAGGAAACTGAGACCCAGAAAGGTTAAGTGACTTGGCTAAGATCACACAGTCAATAAATGTCCAGGACAGGATGTGAATGCAGATATTCAAGACTTCGTGTTCAGTACCCTCTTCATGACACTGAGCTACTGGTTTGGCTATGGGTTATTAAGTCTGTGGTTTGAGAACCAACATAGCTAAGCTTCCAATATCAGCTCATAAAACCATTTGGAATGTGGAGAGCTGACATGGTAGAAAAATCCTTGCCCCAGGAATCAAGAGACCTGGCTTCTAACTCTGGCTCTGACCCTTCCCTGTTACATGACTTCTGTTTGCTATAAGACCTTGGAAAAATGAGTTTCATTTTCCTCATTTGCAAAATATCACATTGCTTACCCACACAATATGTTGCAAGGAAATGGTTTGAAAAAAATTCAAAGTTCTGTATAAATATGAATTATTATAGGCATCAATGCTGATGGAATCACAAACCTTTTGAAATGATAACTCCATTTATGTAGAGCTTTGTGGATTGCAGATCACTTTTTTCAAACATTATTTCCTCTCTTTCCACAACAATCCTGTGAGAGGTGCTAAATTTTTTTTAAGCATTCGATTGTATTTTTTTTTGAGATAAATGAAAACCAGGACTAATCACATACCTTGTGATCCAGTTATTTGGAATAGGGGAATTATCAAATCTTGTGCCTTAAAACCAAAGCTGAAATTTTCAGTAATCAAGTTGAGGGAATATTTTACAGATGAAGAAACTGAGTCTGAGAGAGTTTAATGGATTTGCTTGGATACATACTAATGAGCTAAAAACTGTTCAGGGGTGGGACTATCCCATCCAGGTTTCTTGATAACACGTCTAGTATGCTCTTTTCATTATTCCATGCTACTGTAAAGAAGATACATTGAGATACTTTATCGATGAGGAAAAGGGCAAATGGGGGAAATAAGAAAAAAAAATGAGATAGCACAGGGAACTAGAAATCAAGGCAAATTGGGCCAAGCACTATACAGACTGACCTCAGTGGGATCACATGTAGGTGAATGGAGAAGAGGACAATCGTAATCTAGCATTGCCTCCTGGCCCATTTTGTGGAACCAGTGTGTAAGGAAATCATGAAAAAACTAATAATCCAGTTGAGAAGATGTCAGAAGCTACTTAATCCTAGTGAAGTCTTCTGAGAGTCTCTGAAAATTCAGAATTTTGTTTAGACTGTATTTAAACTGCTCCTACTTTATTGTGTCTATGGCTTATTTGTACACAGTTATTTGCAAGTTGTGACCTCTGTCAAACAAGGAATTCCTTGAGAACAGGGATTGTTTTTCCCACCTTCCTTTTTATCTCCTGTGCTTAGCAGGGTGCCTGACACGTAATAAACTCTTAACAAACATTTGTGATTGATTGAATATCCCTAGCTTAGCCAACTTCCCCTTCATTTGTATGATAATTGTATTAATAAAAATTCACACTCATCTTAAGCGCTGAGGTTTACAGAACTTTCTTCCCCTCCTCCAATGTCCCTGTAAGGGAGGCAGTACAAATATTATTATCCTTATTATAACTGACTTTCTCCCTATTGCAGGTATGTTGGAACTGAGATAACCAAAATCTTCTTACTCCAAGCTATATACTTTCTCCACTGTATCAGTAACCCTTTAATACAAATTTATCACCTTCTAAAGTTAGATAAGTTGCTTCTTTACAATTTCTCATGCTAAATCTTCCTTCCTTATTTTGTCTTTTTTTTTAATTTAAAGAAAAATAAAGGATCTAAAAACTTAAAACTAAAATACATAGAATTTAAAAAAAAAAGAAAATGAAGGTCAAGTGTTTTCCCATCTAACACAAAGAAGAGATCCAGTGTTGGGAGCCTTCTAAGTAAATCTAAGGGATGCAATAAATTGAGCCCTAGTTCTGTAGTCAGGAAGTGCTCAGTTCAAATTCTGACTTAGATGCTTACTATGTGACCCTGAGGACGTCACTTAACCTCTCTTAGCCTCAGTTTTCCCATCTGTAAAATGGGAAAACCCTACATTCCAGGGTTATCGTGAGGATCGAATAAGATAAAAAATGTAGTGTTTTGCAAAACTTTAATGCGCTATATCAATATTATTGTTACGATCATCATCATCAATTATGATGCTGATGATTATTATTCATTATTCATTATTATTATTACTCATGTGTAAACGGCTTGGGACTCTCTGACCTAATGAAACCTCTGAAGTTTCCTCTTTCATACCATTTTTTCCCCTTATAATCTCTTCCTTTATTCTTTCTTCTCAGTAGATGTTCAAGAGCTGTATATTCCTGAACATGGGCATGTTTGGGGGAAGGTAGGAAGGAGGAGGCAGACAGGGCAAGGTGTCAACCACGGGAACCCCCACAGGATGATGGACAGAGCAGCTGCAATGTGGAAGGGACAGGACCACTGACTAGGAGGCCTCTGTAGCCTTGTTTCCAATACCCCTGTGTTCTTCCTTCACCTCTGGGCTGGTGGTGCTAAGCATTGGTCCAGGTGATTTTCTACTCTCTCTCAAAGGTGTAGAGCAGACACTTTGATGGATATGAGGGAGAGAACACAGCTATAGATGTCCTATCTCAGTCTGGAAGGGGATACTGCTAAGGAGCTAAGACCGTGGGTGACTTCTGAAAAAATTCAAATGCTTCCAAAATGGTTCAGATTGAATTCCAAGGTAACAAATGTCTGTGGATGGCCATGATGCCCAGGCGTTGGTGGCCCTGAGGGGTCTGTGTGCACAGAGCACCTCCCTACAGAACAGCAGCATATTCCTTACTCCTATTTTCTTCTTTTCACAAATAGAAAAACAGAATGTCAGGGCTGGAAGGAACATTCCAGAGATCATCTACTCCAAACCCCTCATTTAACAGAAGAAGTACCTGAGGCCCTAAAGAGGTAAATTACTTACTCGAGGTTACTGGTGAGTTAGTGGTAAAGCTAAGATTCAAACCTACTAAGTCTTCTGCCCCCAGGCCCACTGATCTTTCTGTCAAAGTAGGATTTCTTCCAACAAATATTCATAGCAAGAAAAGGGTCACCATTTTGTGAGTGGAAGCTGCAGGAAATGGATATTCTGAGTTCTTTTAGATACTCTATCCTGCAGCATTATTTGTGGAAATAATAGATGGTAGATTGTCAGAAACAGATGAATGAGTCTCTCAAGAGTGTGCCTGTCCTGACTATAGGGCTGAAAAATCCCCGAATGGTATGAACTGCCCAAAGTAAATCTTGCTTTCAGTTTTCTTTGGTAATTACCCGTGGTTGTTAGGCTAGTCAACAGACAATTAAATCAGGAAGCTACCTGTGTTGAAAACCTTCATACATGGGCAAGGAGGGAAAGGACAGGCCTCCTCCACAACAAAAGAATCCTAGAGAAAGTGTGTGTGTGTGTGTGTGTGTGTGTGTGTGTGTGTGTGTGTGTGTGTGTGTGTGTGTGTGTGTGTGTGTGTGTGTCCATCTGGGTAGTGGGGTGAGGTGCGGAGGGAAGAAGTTTTGTAGCTTAAATACAAAAAAGAAAAACTTGGAAACTAAACTCCCCAAGCCTGGCAGTCTCTGGAAAATGAACTCCACAGGCACCAACTCCAAGATGTTTTATCGAATGTGCTTTAGCCCTGTCGGTGATGCATTGTTCCTCGGCGTCATTAACAGCGACTGAGACAGCTGTAAGGCAGCTTAGCTTCCAAGGAGAGCATATTGTCCTCGCCTCCATTTTCCCTGCAATATTTGGTGATCGTTAGATCTCCCTGTTCCCACAGGCTGCCATGAGGTGGGGTCTCTTTCTGCCTTTGTTGTTGTTGTCATCGTTGCAGTTGTTACGGGCTAAGGATACTGAGTACAGGGCAGTCCGACACAACCCTCTCCTACTCAGAGCAGTCAAAGGGCTGTGAAAGCTAGAGTGGCAAAAAACAAAAGCAAATCCTCATTGATCCTGAGGCCTGCCCACCTTTTGTCATACTGAACTGGAAAGCACAGTTTCTGGTGACATATTTAGGTGGTTTCTGAAAGACTTGACCTTTCTTTCTTTTTGTTTTTTTTAAAGTAAGTAATGGCAGCAGGGAGGTCCTTTTACTTTTAGTGGTGTGGAGAGCCCAGCAGACTCTCCTGAAAAAGGCAGAGTTTTAAAGAAAACAGTCAGGGCTTTGATTTCTACTTTATTAAAAGAGCATTTATTAAGACCTAATGTGTGCAAAGTGCTAGGTTTTCATGTGCATGCTGCTGTGGATTGGGATGGTCCTTATTCAGGACCCTCGAGAGGACCCTTAGAAATACTGTTGGGTCCCTCCCTTGCAGCCTGTTCTTTCCCTAAAAGACACAGTTTGGGGAGGATACTTAGGAGCTGGAGAATAGAGGCATTTGATTAGAGCTTGCCTATGCAAAAGCAGAGTTACATAGTGAAAAAGCTACTGGTTTTGGAACCAGATGACCTGTTTTCAAATCCTGCCTCTGCATATTATCACCTTTGGGATCTGGGCAAGTGACCAAATCCCTCTGGGTCCTTATTTTCCTCATTTGTAAAAGGAAGAGAGTTGAACTAAGGTGACAGTAAGGACACTTCCAGCTTAAAATCTCTGTTCCTTTTGGCTGTTGGTTTGGTGTAGAGGATGTGGAAGACCAATGAACATGGAGGCAACAGCAAAGTAGGGGCAGATAGACTGGCAAAGTTCATCCATGAGTCTGAGTGCTGGCTCTCAGTGGTAGATGTGTCTTCACAGAGAGCTGCCATTCTGCCCAGGAAGGGAAAGTAGACCCCATTATTAGAACTTCAGCTTGCTAAGTCTCCAGAATCAAATACAAAATTTGAATTTGCATTCACAACCCTTTATAACTTCATCTCCTCCTCCTTTTTCAGTCTTCTGACACCTTCTTCCCAGACCAGTAATACTGGCCACTTGGTCATTCCACTAACAAGATCCTCCATATCTCGGTTCTGGGCATTCTCTCTGCTATCTCTCATGCTTGAAATGCTCATCCTCAGTTCCTCCAACAACTCACCTCCCCGGCTTTCTTTCGGTCCCCACTAAAACCCCACCTTCTCCCAGGAGGCTCCCTAGATGCCTTTCTCTTAATTCCGTCCTCTTTACCCTGTATCGTATGTGTTGTTTTGCGTGTTGTCTCTCCCGTAGGCCCTGTTCCACGTGTCTCTTTCTGTGTCTCCTATGCCCAGCATGGTGCCCCACACATAGCGGCCATTTAATAAATGTTTGCTGAATGAATGAACAAACACCTGAATCATGAACCCAGTGGCCTGCGCTTTAGTCCCAGAAAACTAGTTGCGTCCTTTGGTAAAACATTTCTCCTTTCTTTATATTCTATAATCTCGCCCAGGTTACTATAGTAAAAATAGGTATTATGTATATCTACACTTTACATTTATATGGCTCTTTACCATTTATATGGTACTTTCCTCACAAAAACCCTATCGAGTGGGCAAATGTCTTTATGCCCATTTCACAGATGAGGAAACTGACAGAGAGGTTAAATGACTTCCATGTGGTCATACAACTATCAATCAAGTGGCAGAGTCGGTCTCAAAATTCAAGTCTTCTAACTTCAGGTCCAGTAGAAGTGGTCAGTCTGTGTGGGTGCAAAAAATGGATGACTTAAGGGGTCTTTTCCAGTCTTGCTACAAACTACGAAGGAATAACCTTCCCCTTACATGGAATAGGATGATTTCTTTTCCCACTTGCAGCATTACAAATTGCAGCAGTTGAATCTAATGCATCTTTATAGAATAGTTCATTTTATTTTAAGGATTTATTTTGAACATTAGATTCATTTTTTCCCATTCACCCCTGATTTTTGGTGGCACTTACACTGATATCACTAATGAGTGGACCAGCAGATGTCACTGTAGCTCTGTTCATTCATCTTTCCCTTTGATGGAATTCTAGTCATTTCCTTTTGGCTCAGCAGATCGCATTTCTTATTTAATCAAAGCATAATGCATCATAACATTCGTAATTCATGTTGTTGTTATTCTTCCATTGTGTTGCTGAAATGGATACCTATCTTTGCAAACAGAGATGCAAGCTAAGGAGTAACCCCGTCACCATCAGTGAGGTGGGGGGATCAAAAGGCTTCACTGGAGAGGAGTGATAAGCAGCATGGACAAAAGAGGAAGTCTGTTCAGGGGAGGGCATAGGCAGACTCTGATTCCCTGTCTTGATGGGGAAAAAAATTCTTGTGATTAAAGACAGCAATCTTCTGTCTATTCTTCAAGATGAGTTTCAGGAAACTTCAACTGGGGGCTGGCTGGGAAAGCATCATTGTTAGTATGAAGAGGACAAGGAGGAAGAAGGAAAAAAGGACCATGGAATCTGGGAGAGGTGGTGAGTTAATTCCTAAGGAAGGAGTCCCACATGTTCAACAACCATGCCATCAAATGAATCATAATCCTTAGGTGAAGAGAAAGATCTCATATTTTGCATAGGTTCTGAGGTAGTGATGAATATGGCACGTTCTTTGGAAGCAACCATGTTTGAGGGAGAACGTCTGGCCACGAGAAGAAAAGAGAGGGATTGTTTGCTATCTTGCAGGGTAAAAGCAAGAACGATGCATTAGATCTGCTCACAGCTTTAGACACAGAAGTTTATAATCTCGTTTGATCCTCAAAACAACCCTATGAAATAGATGGTATTATACCCATTTTATAGATAAGGAAACAGAGATACAGAAAAGTTAAGTGACTTGTCCAACATCACAAAGCTAGTAAGTGAGTAAGGTTGGATTTGAACTCAGGTCCTCTTGACTCAAGCCCCGCATCTTCCATTTAGCTGCCTCTTGAAAAAAAATATGGTTTTTTTTAGTTGAAATTAAAAAGACCCTTCTTTTTAGACTCAATGTCAACATTTCCTTTAGTAGAAGGCTTTCTTTTCTCAGTAGTAGTGGTTATACATAGAGCCAATGCCAAGCTCTGCTTTACCTTAAAGTGAAGTCATTCATTGGCACAACGAATCAAAGAATAAATTCAGTCACACAAAGAAAACATCATTTGGAGTCAGAAGGCCTGGGTTCCAGTTCTGGTTATGTCACTTGCAAACAGTGTGATCTTAAGGAAGCACATGACTTTCATGGGCCTCAGCTTTTTTATCTGTTTAATACTACCGACAGCTGTAGGAGAGAGTGAGACTAACTACACTGCTCTACCTCACTTAAATCCAATTCAATTCACTACTTATAGCTGACCTCTACCAAATGCTTTAAGGTTTACAAAATACTTCCTGTACATTATTTCCTTGGATTCAACAATATTATGATAGTGCCAGTATTGGTATCATAATTTTTGTGCTATTAATCTCATTTTATTTTTCTTAGTAGATTTCAGACAAAAAAGTACTGGGATAAGTTACTATCCTACTGATCTAACATTTAATATTCTGTGGTCCATTACATATGTGAATAAAGTAACTAGTTTTTATGTAATTGTGCTAGAACATAAGCTCACATTCCATAGCCTCAATGAAAATATCTTCTGTATAGCTGTGGAACAATATGAATCTATTCTATCCTGTTCCCACATGATTTTGATTTATTCTGCTAGCTCTCTACATTTTGAGAACTTTTCATCAGTCACAGCTTGGAAATTGTGTATA
Source organism: Pseudochirops cupreus (assembly GCA_028627135.1). Classification (NCBI taxonomy): domain Eukaryota; kingdom Metazoa; phylum Chordata; class Mammalia; order Diprotodontia; family Pseudocheiridae; genus Pseudochirops; species Pseudochirops cupreus. The sequence goes on along the minus strand of CM053580.1, from coordinate 400,423,067 downwards.
TTTGGTATAATGACTTCTATTAAAATGTTCTTCAATTTTTATGGATCAAACTTATGTTGGAGCAACTATGAGTGACTGTTCTGTCTGTGATAGTGGTCCAATTTCAATACAGTTTATTTGTTGAATTTTTGAGGATATTTTGGGATCTGTATTTGTAATATGGGGGTTTGTCATCTGTTATTTTATGAAATTTAATGATCTTCTGATGTACAATTCTAACCACCAGACCATGTCTTGTTCAGTATTAGGTAGGTGTTAAATTTTTGCAGCCTACAGTAATGTGCTACACATTTCCTACCATGTCTTTGCATGATCTACATCAATCACCAAATCTGGGTTCCTTGATGATGACCCAGCTGTCATTTCTGGTGGCAATGATCTAGTCCTAAACTGCCATCATAAATCCCCGTGTTTCCATAAATAAATCCACGTGACTCGGCCATTTGTTTGACTCATCTCTTTCAGCATACTGTTGGCTGAGGGTATGTGGATGTCCTAATTGAAGAGCCTTTTGATTTCACTCTGGACTCTTAGCTATTTCATAAGCTCTATCTGGAGGTAAACCACTTTCAGCTACATTTCAGAAATTCAGTGATGGCAACCTCTTTGTCAGACTTTACTGTCACTCAATGAATTTTTGTCTGTGTTTTCTAAAATTATTTCTGTAAGCCTTTAACTCAGTTATCACGTGTTCTACAATTCCTCTTCCTCCTTTTTTGGTGAGGAAGTGTTAACCGTTCTGTCATTACTTTAGCATAATGGGCCTGGTATTTCATTGGCATTTTAGGGCTTTTTGTGAGGGTACGATCTAAGTCTTTTATGGCCTATTTTACCATTCCGAAAATGTACGTTAAGACTGGCATCGTGCAGGTGTTGATTGCTTTAAACATTCTCTTCTGATTCAGCCTTTATTTCAGGATGCTAGTCAGTCTCTTAAGATATTCAACCACAGCCTTCTCCCTAAGAGCCTTACTCTTGATGAGTCTTGCCTAAGAGAGACCAATGTACTTGTAAGTATCACTTCATCAATCGGTTCCATTTGGCTTTCAGATTCAAGCTTGAAGCTTTCAGTGTCTATACTTCCTTAGTACCTATTAAGATGTATACTTATTGTGTCCTAATAATGTTTTGATATTGGTAGAGAAAGTTTCCATGAGATGAAGTAACTATTTAATTGATTTTCAATGGAGCCATATAACTTAATGTCAGCTATGTACATTGAGTGATTAATGTAATGTTTTGGTATAATTCACTTCTGCTAGGCCTACACAGATTCTATAATGGTCTCTGGGCACACAATGTTCGTGCTGAACAATTCCCGGGCCATCCTTCTTTTACTCAACTTTTTCTTCCCTCTTCCCCCATCCCTTCAACATGGGTTGTGCTTTGACTGTTATTATTAATAACATCTCATTATCCCATCTTTTCTAGTACATGCCACTGTCCTATTATCATTTTATATTTATTGTTCTCTGGACTATTGCACAGTTGAATAAAATACTTTTTGTTGTTGTTAATAAATATTGGGATGTAAGGTGATCCTTTGTAGGCACAGTGAAAGCATCCTGGGTACAATTCCAGCAGCAAACAAGACAATTGGAATGGTACGTACCTCATTTTGCTCCCACATGATTTTAATCTCTTTTGCCAGGTCTCTATATTTTGAAAGCTTTTCATTTCATGTAGCTTGGAAATTATTCATGGTATGCGACTATCTATTAAAAATTCTTCCTTTGAGGCACAGCTCAGGGGCCACCTCATCCATGAAGTCTTCCCTAATTTCTCCAGATGTTCTTTCCTTTATCAAATTATCATTCATGTATGTGTTGTATCATCTACCAGACATACCAGAAAAATTTAGGTTCCTTAAGAACACAGGACTGATTTCTTTCTGTTTTTGTGACCCCGATAACAATTTGGATTCTAGTGAAAGGAACAAAGGCAAATGTGAACTTTTTATAGTAGATACTTAATCAAATCTCAGCAATGGAAAAGGTTGGTTGCTGAGCCTTTTAAATAATTTATTAATCACCCCCACATAGGAAACACAGACACAGACACACAGACAGACAGATGGACACACACACATACACCCACCCACACCCACCCACCCACACACACACACACACACACACACACACACACACACACACCCTGAATCACACCATTTTATTCTAATTTTTCTGGATTTCAAAAAAATGACCAGTCATATAGAGTCATAACTCATAGCTTCGGAAGAAGGAGGGACCTTGGAAGCCATCTATTCTCTTTGTTTCATGAATGTGAAAATAGAGGCACAGAAAGGCTATACTGCCCAATATTATACAAATAGCACAGCTAGGATTTTAACCCAAATTTTCTGATTCCATATGGCTCTTAGTTTCCTAATATGTAAATAAGAGGGTTGGACTAAATCATCTCCAAGATGATCTCCTTTCAACTATAACTAATGAATCAAAGACTCATTGGAACATGAATCTGGAAGGGAAATAAAAGGTTATCTAGATTATTCCTCTGCCTTTGGAGAAGACTGCTATTAGTTGTACTCTGTCATCAAACTAACCAAAACCTGGAGCCCACATGGACACTACCATAGCATCTCTGAATAGTGGATCCAGCAAACAGAGGACATTTCAGAGACAGGCTTCCAGTGGCAATATATAATGGCAAGTTGTTACCAAATTCCATTCCTAAGTGGGCGTGCTGAGGGGCAAAGATACAGGAAAAAAAGGAGAAAGAATGTATCCTTTGGCAGAAATTTAGAGTTGAATCAATGTAGTATCCGCTTTAGAATGAAAGGAAAAGAATGCCAAGAAGCATCAAGGTATGAGCCTCAGATGGATCAGTCTTTACATTAGATTTTATTTGTTTTTATCATATTTGAGAGGAAGCAGCGTGTAATGCTGCATACAGAGTTAACCTCAGAGTCAAGAAGACCTGAGTTTAAGCCTCACCTCTGAAAATACTGACTCTGTGACCCTGGTCTAGTCATTTAACTTCTCAGTTTCCAAGGCAACTCTCTAAGAATATAGATTCCAGAGTCATTGCCTATCTTCTCCAAAATGAACTACTTATACTAATGAAATCTCTAGTCCAGATAAAGTAAAAAAAAAAAACTACCAGCAAGGTCTTAGAACATTCTGGGCTATACTAACTAATGGTCAAACAAAGCGGTCAAGAGAAAAAGCATTAAAAAGTGTCCATTATGTGCTAGGCACCGTTTTAAGCTCCAGAGATAAAAAGAAAGGTAAAAAAAAAAAAGCACTCCCTGTCTTAAGGAGTTCAAAGTCTAATGGGGGAGAGTGTATACAAACAACCATGTACAAATTAGGTGTGTATATACAGGATAAGTTGAGGGTAGTCTCAGAGAGAAGTTCTAAGGTTAAGATGAAGTGGGAAATGCTTCTTGCAGAAGGTGGGATTTGGCTAGAACATGAGTCAGGGAAGCTAGAAAGTAGAGATGGGAAAGGGGAGCATTCCAGGCACAGGAGACAACCAGAGGAAATGATTAGATTTGCCTCAGTTTAGGGGATTGGACAGATCTCATCTTCCCATCTCTGTGCCTTTACCCGTGACTCTCTTCATGCCAATCCTCTAGTTCTTGAATGCTAATTATTCCTTTAAATCTTCCATGGAGCCTTCAAAAGATACCTAGTAAAACAAAGACTTTTTCATCCTCATACTTTGCTTAGGACTTTGTACCACTATTATGCACTTTGACCAGTCACTTACAATATAGCAATTTGTATTATAGTTTCATAGATTGATTTTATCACTTCACTAGATTGTGAACTCCATGAGGGCAGGGAGATAGCCTCTAGGGTATAACACAATCTTCTACCTAGGGTAGGAGCTTTTACACAAGCTTATTATACAGGTAGCAAAGGGAAGGGAAGGGAAGGGTAAGAGAATAAGCAATTATTAGGAGCCCACTATATGCCAATGGGCAGCTAGGTGGCACAGTGGATAGAGCACTGAGCCTAGAGTCTGGAAGACCAGAGTTCTAATCTAACCTGAGATATTTACTAGCTGTGTGACCCTGGGCAAGTCACTTAACTCTGTTTACCTCAGTTTCTTCATCTATAAAATGAGCTACAGACTCCAGATAGAAAGTGGTCCAGGAAGAAACATAACTTGAAGATTTCATTTCTTAGACTACACAGAAAAACCTTTAGTACTGGAGGAGGCTCATCTCTGCTCCTGACTCCCCTTCCTATAGTGTCTGTTAGCCCAATGTCTCCTACTCCTGTGGGCCAATCCCTGCCCTAGGATACAGGCTTGTGCTTTTCTACAACAGGCTCCCCTCCACCCCCAATGGCTCTGTGGATGCTTTTCAGGTGCAGGTTCTCTCGGCAACCTGGAGCAAAGCTCAGTTGGAACATGTGTTTCCAATAATGACATTGTCATTGACAGGCAAGGCTGGCGTGTACCACCTCACAGCAGCAAGCTAGTTCATTGCATCCTGAAAGGTGGGAACAGGTGCTCTGTCTGTCTCTCCTCTTATGTATTTCCTCTCCAGTCATAGGTTTGGTGAATTAACCTTTTGCAGAATGTACTCAGATCCTGCTTGGTCTAGGTCTGATTCTGTGACCTAGATCTAACTAAGGTTAGCTTCACGTGAAGGTGATAGACAGTTTTCTGTAGGGTGGCAATGTCATATTCATGCCCATTCCATTGCTAAACATGTCCTCTTCCAGTCTTTACCCATTGTCTGAAATCCCTTCGTTACTGCATAGATTGATTTCAGACACTGAAGGGACCTTAAAGATCATCTAACCTATTACTCTTATTTTACCAGTGAAGAAACTGAGATGGAAAGAATGTGACTTGCCCAAGGATGCACACCTAGGGCACCTAGGGGGCACATTGGTAGAGTGACAGCCCTGGAAATCAGAAACAGTCATCCTTCTGAGTTCAAATGTGACCTCAGACACTTACTAGCTGTGTGACCCTAGGCAAGTCACTTAACCCTGTTTGTCTCAGTTTCCTCATTTGTAAAATGAGCTAGAGAAAGAAATAATAAACCACTCCAGTAACTTTACCAAGAAAACCCCAAATGGGGTTACAAAGAGTCAGAATGACTACAATGACTGAGGAAGTGTCAGAAATCTGATTCAAATTCAAGTTTTATGACTCCAGATACAGTGGTCTTTCCACAATATCATGCACTATTGGAAAATTTTTCCTTTGGATTACTAAGAAAGTGAGGCAGATTAAAATACAATTGTATTCTTCGGAAGAATAACACATTTGGAATTAATTTATTTTTAGTTTTCATCATTCACTTCCAAAAGATTTTGAGTTCCAAATTTTCTCCCCATCTTTCCCCTTCCCTCACCCCAGGACCGCATGCCTTCTGATGACCCCTTCCTCCAATCTGCCCTCCCTTCTATCATTTCCCCCTTTCTTATCCCCTTTCCTTCTATTTTTCTGTAGAGATAGACAGATTTTTATGCCCTATATATCTTATTTCCCAGTTGCATGTAAAAACAAATTTAAGAATAACACATTTACAGCCATTGGCATGACTCGTTCACAGGACCATGGACCTAGGTTTAGAAGAAGCTTCCGAGGCCATCTTAATCAGACCCCCCAATTTTATAGGTGAGGACACTAGGAAGAGGAAGCTTAAGTATCTCATTCAAGGTCACACAGATAGTCAATATCAGAGGTGAAATTTGAACCCATGTCTTACAATTCCAGAGCCAGTACTCTTTCTATAGCTCAGCTAGATAGCATAGCGATTAGAGTGTTACTCTTGGAGTTGGGAATACCAGAATTCAAATTTTTCCTGAGACAGTTATGAGCTATGTGACCCTAGATGAGTTACTTAACCTCTTCAACTCTCCGTTTTCCTTATTGCTAAAAAGGGGATAATAACAGCACCTACCTCACAGGGCTATTGTGAGGATCAGATGAGAATCAACATATGGAAAGACTATGCAAATCTTAAAACGCCAAATACATGATAGTTATTACTATCACTGCAATATCCTACCACTGCAGATTTTCATGACTGGGCTCTGATGGAAGAATTCTCAGTGTGCAGGAACCAGAGGGAGGGAACTCAGGTCAGGTAGGTTCTGATGGCAAAGGAAGAGGGAATATATGGAGAGAAACATGGGATATAGCTCAGAGAGGTAGGTCTTGGCAGGATGCCATAGTGGGAAGGGGGATGGGTCTCTGGGTCACATAAAAGCCTTATTCAATGGGGATGGGGAGCATCATGCAGGAGAGGGAGAAGGGGGGAAATAAAGAGTGGGGTACAGACTCTAAAAAGAGTTTCTGCCTCTTGGTCTTGCCTTTGTGGACCCTGCACCTAATCTAACACAAGGGATCAGGTAATATTAATTGGTGCCGGTGATAAACTCACGTTCTCATTACTGCTATGAGCTTTGGCCTCCTAGGGAAAGAATTCATCCATTCTGACACATCTATGTGCTTTTTCTTCCACAGCCCCTCTGCAGACAATTTCCTCCATGCTTTCCTCAGCCAGGCTGTCAGAAGAATTAATAAACAGCCTCGCTGAAGCAGTTGGGACTGTTTAAGAGGGACTAATTGTTTTCTCTGCGGAAGAAACAAAGTGCAGAGTACCCTGAAATTGAATGGGCCTTGCTCCTGCATTTTTGGGAGCATTGGAAGGATCAGGTCCTGTGGCTTAAAGCACTGAGTTCTGACTATACAGTCAATCAGCCCTCCCTCATGGACAGTGACAACCCCGGTTGGACACAGACAAACCTGGGAATGAGTTTGGGTTTTGCTTCTCAACCCTGACCTCGTGCTTCTTTCTCTGAGTTCACTGCTCCGTCTTTCCCAGGTACCTGGAAAGCGCCACGCTGCTCTGGAAGGCGAGAAGGATCTGGTGAAACAATTCAAATTAAGTACTGCTTCTTCCCGTAGTGATCAGCCGGTCAAGATACTGGGGACGCAAATTTTAAAGAGCAAGAAGGCCCTGCTTAAATTCTGAAACAGGGAGATGATGATTTAGGAGAGTTACGACTAAAAAGGAGCACTTTGGGTCCAGGCAGCTAGGTGGAACAGCGGATGGAGCGCTGGACTGGGAGTCAGGAAGGTCTCAGACAACACCTCAGTTTCCTCAGCTGTGAAATGGGGATAATAACAGCGCCCACCTCACAGAGTTATCTTAAGGATCAAATGAAATGTGGTATAGTGCTTAGCAAAATACCTGGAACATGTCAGGCACTGAATAAATGTTTGTTTCCTTCGTTTCTTCTGTGAAGTTACGAGGGCGGTGAGTAGAATCATAGTCAATTGATCGCGGCACCCCTTTTCCAAAATGATGTTTATTTGATTATTATTCCCAGAGCTAGAAGTAGGAGGTGTGGTGTTATGTAAGTGGCAGCATTGGAGGAGAATGGCCAGAGAGTAGTATGGTGCGCGTGCAGTTATCAGGAAGACCTAAGTTCAAATCTGGCAGGCTGATTATGGCATCTGACATATGGGGAATTCTCACCAGAAGCCCAGTGTGCCAGGGCTTTCCTATTTCTGACCCTATTTCTGACCAACTCACTTAATCTCTCTGTGCCTCAATTTCCTCATCTGTAAAATGCAAAGATTGAACTAGATCTCTGCTAAGGTTCTTTCCAACTCCAAATCCTATTAATATCAAAAATCACTGGCAGGCCAGTGAGACTTTTTTTGGGTATAGTCCTTTTCCATGTGCTTTAAATTTAAATCACAGCAAATAGGTGACCCCTTCCATCTGTTATGAATTAGGATCAAAAGTTAGAAAGACCATCTGATTCAACCCCTTCATTTTTCAGGTAAGGAAAATGAGGGTCAGAAAAATTAAAAGATTTATGTAAGACTATACAGCTAGTAAGTAACCGTGCTGAGATTTGAACCAGGTCTTCAGACTCCTAATTCAGTGCATTTTCCATTACCTGCCATCCATCAAAAGATATAACCCTGGAATTAAAGAGCTATCCAAAAACCAGATTCCAAGTTTTGATATTCCTAGTAAACTATGTGTTCCCTTGGGGCTCTTTATTCTTGCTGTTGCTATTTATTCTGGAAATGAAAGTCTGTTTGTCTAGTCCAGGGCTAAGTATCATGAGAGTCCTCACCAAATACTTACTGAATTGTTTCATGACTTCTCCAGAAGACAAACCTACACTAAGGTTGCACATGTACCATTTGGCACGAGATACTTGTAGAAACTGGGTGGAGATTGTTGCATGTCCCCAGGCATGGACATTGGGAGTTATCCAGTCTGGTTTAGTCAGTCCACAACATTGTGACAAGTGGTCATTTAGTCTTTGTTTGAAGACTGCCCCTTACAAAAAGCCTAAATTTGTTTCTTTTCAGTTTTCACCTATTGTCTCGGCAGAGAATTTTTTGAAGCTCTTAAGTTTGTAGATGCCATTAGGGAATGCAATTCAGACTTGGATTCCTCCCCTGAATTCCAGGCCAACCTTTCGTTTCACTGCTTTGTTCCTTCTTTCTCCCCCAACAAAATGATTCTCTTGTGCAGGAGGCAACTGAGGTGTGAAATCTTTGGGGCCCAGGCTTTTCCTTTAATAGCCTATCTGCATGACTAGAAGAGTAATGATTTGAGATTAAAAAAAAAAAGACCATTGGTATAATTCCCCAATGATTTCTTCATTATCTAAAATTAATTTTTCCCCAACAGGTGAATACTGAGTGCGGTGACTAAAAATTTGGTTACTGTCACATGACTAGCATTAGTATTACTCCTTCTTCTATCACTAATATCAATAATACTCATGCCTTCCCCTATCTTATGGAATACCCTAAAACAGTGGTTCTCAACCTTCCTAATGTTGCGACCCTTTAATACTCATATGTGGGTGTATCTGCATGTTGGTGTACCCGCCTGGAGATGGATAGAGGAGTAGTGTCTTGGTTCCTAAGACCATTGGAAATATGTGTTTTCTTAGGCGACCCCTGTGACCCCTGTGAAAGGGCAGTTCGACCCAAAGGGGTCACGGCCCACAGATTGAGAACTGCTGGCCTAAAAGGATGCTGTGACATTTCTTTCTTCCCTTCCTTTCAGTGGCTCATACTTTCATTCACTCAGTGGACTGTTGAACTAGGCTCCTAATTGGTCTTCCTGTTTCCAAGTGTCCCCCTCCATTTTAATTATACTTTTCCTAGACTCTAGGGGAACTTTCTAAAATACTGCTTTGTACCACAATGTTTATCCAAATCTCAGATTTATAGAATTGGAAGGGAATTTGAAGGTCACTTAATGCAGATCCTTATCCAAATCAAGAATTCCACCCACAAATGATGTGACAAAGTGGCCATCCAGTGTCCACTCAATGACCTCCAGTAATGGAGCTCCCTCACTTTCCATAGCTTTAATTATTCTCTGTGCTAATTCCATGTTTTCACTATCCTTCAACTGAAGGATATCCATTGCGAATAAAGACAACAAACATGATTCTGAGAAAGAGGTCCATAGGCTTTTCTAGACTACAGGGGTCTGTTATACAAAAAAAGGTTAAGAGCCCCTGTCTTAAAGCTCAAGCACACTTGTAAATCAAAGAGGGCAGGGAGAGTAAAAATTCCTTATCAATGTTCACTAATGTTGTTTGTACTTTCAAATCTATTTATGAGGACAGAAATCTCTTCTTTTTGAGACTGCCTGTCAATCACCAAGGTGGTAGCTTGTTGCCAGCTAACAGTTCCTATTCTACTAGAAACCACTTCAGATTTGACCTTATCAATATTATCATGATCCATCCGAGTTTTTTCTTCTCCAGGCTAACTCTTCCAAGTGCCTGCAGATGATCTTTGTATGGTATAATTTTGAATCCCTTCATAATCTCAACTAGTCTCTTCTGGATATGCTGTGATTTATTTATGTCCTTTCTAAAATGTAGCAACCAGATTCCCTCTTTAGGGGAATACTAGGGAGATGTGAGGTGAGAGTTGTCCTAGGGGTATACAGACTCTAAACCAAACAACCAAACAACGCAAATTAAAAAGACTCCATTGTCAGAGTGATCACCAATGATAATAATTAAACAACAATTTATTAAGTACCTACTCTGTGTCAGGTGCTTCTCTAGGTGCTGGATATACAAGTTCCAAGAATCCACAATCCCTACTTGTGAGAAGGGGAAAAATTATTGTGGAAAAGGGGCTTTGTCTCTCCTAGCAATTGCTAACCAACTGATACCAATGGACACATGAGCTCTGAGAGTGGCAGTACCTAGCTTTCAACCAAAGCCTCACCTCATGATTTCAGCAAGCAGCTACTGAGAAGAGTTCAGCCATCCCCACCAACTATCAACCAATTGCCACACATAGCAGGCAAGTCACCCTTCTTGAAACAGCAGGATACCCTGAGAGAGTGAGAAATGAAGTCACATGTGCCAAGCAAGTCACCACCACCTCAACCACCATCAGGAAAAACTTTGGACAGAAAATGGTGCTTAAGCTGCTTCTTACAGGAAGAGAAGGACTCTATGAGACAGACATAAGGAAAAAGTACATTCCAGGCATGGGGGATGACTGGTACCAAGACGTGATAAGACTATGGATGAGGGAAGCCTCCAGTCAATCCCTGGAAGGAAAAAAATAACTAAAGATCCACCCGCCTCCCCTAGCTTATAGTTCTGAGCAATCCCTCCAGTCTGCAATTCTCCCTTATCACCTCACTGACTATGGGTAGTTCTACGACCCTTGTGGCAGCTGAAGTTTCAGGCACTCAACTTCTAAAATGAAACCCTTTCATTTCCTTGGTGGGGGATTATTTGTGCTCCAAGACCAGGTGAATGTTTTATCAAACTAAGGTGCTTCCAACCTTCATCCCCACTCATACACTGGGGAGGCATGGTCTTTGTGGATACTAAATTTTTTTACACCCAGATTTTAGAGCTGAATCTGTGTACCCTACTAACAGAAAAGATTGAGGTCTGTGAATCAGGCTAATCCCAAGTTCTGATAAGAAGGAAAGGAGGTAACTCTGGAAGAGTAGGGAGCCTGGGAGACAAAAAGTGGAGGAGACAAGATATGACACATTGATTAAAAATAATTAATGCAGTAGTTAATATGTTAATAGGCCAGCTCTCTGCATTGTTTATGCAACTCCATGTCATAATTTGAGCAAGAGGAATTGATGAGGTATGGGTTTTTGGGGGGATTTCTAATGAGAAATCCTTTCTAGGTTCGGTGTCTGAAAAGAATTACAGGCTCAGCTGTCCTTTGGCAGATTTATAAAATTTTATTGTTTCACAGGGCAAAAGGGATAGGGTGAGGAGACCAGCAAGGAAAAGCTAGCAAGGTGCAAGGGGTAGGGGGGTGGGGATCAAGGAAAGCCTGAAAGTGTGATGCTTTTCAGCGGACAGGGGTCTGCTAGAAAAAGCCTTCCTGCAAAGTTCTAAGGGCCAGAGAGGCATTTTTAAAGATACAAAACTGTCAATTACAAGTTCATTAGGCTAATTAGGGATACAGAGGTAGAGTTAGGGAGGGACCCAGGAGGAGCCAGGGAATAGCCAATGCTTAAAGGAACACCCACCCTTCACCTCAACTGCGCATGTGCCCCGCCCATAATTCACTGGGAGAATTCCAAGGGGAGGGAGAGCAAAAGACATGGTTTTAGCCCTGAAACATCATAAAGTCGACCAGTGGTCAGATTTGAGGTCAGATTCCTAAGGAGAAGTACCTTATCCAGTTTGGGAATGGATGAGTCTTGTTTTGGCTGGTTCTGTAGAGTAAATGGTTTCAGAGGAAACACCTCTGGGCTGGGGGCAGGGAAGGCAGAGTACAGCTGCGGGAAGGGAGGGGACAGAATTAATGCTTTGTGGCTGGGGGCAGGGGAGAGACAGTTAATGCTTCACAGCTGGGGGGAGGGAGGGAACAGAGCCAAACTGATCTCACAACTGATGATACATACACAAGACTGAAGTTACAACTATGCCACAAAAATCACCTCAAAATATTCAGAGGCACCCCATCAGAATTATTCATCCACTTAGTTTTTCCTCTGTGTCTAGATGGACAAAACTATTTTGAGTGATTATGAGTCTCTTTTATGAGGCTTTGCAATATTTTGGGAACTGATACAATCTGCACAATGTTATCTGCAAATAAGACCATTTGGAAGACCTCAGTGTCTATAAAGAATACCCATTCCATTTGTACTCAGCATTAGACATCCTCCATGATGGAGACAGACATCTTTAATGAGAGTACGTCTCCCACAATACTAATAATTAGAGACTCATTGCTGTGAGCAGCACAGTAATTTGGCCCAGCAACCAGCTGAATAAAAGAGACGGGGATGTATTCAATAGTCTGTTTATTACAGAACCATTTCATACAGAGCCAAGGTACAAGAAAATCACAGGGTTTATATACCTTATAGCAGAGACTCTGAGGTAATTGAAATGCAAGGACCCTCCTTTAATCCTGACCACTCCCTACTCTAGCCTAAGGCTATTTATACATTAAGACTTAATCCTAGGACCATGTCCAGAGGCATAAACAAACAGGGAGTCACAAACGAGACTTGCAAATTAACTACCCTGTACTTTCTTTAGTCATTCATAGATCTAGTGAAAGCATCCTCCCAGCAAGATTGTACTCTTTCAGCATATCTGCCTCATAGAAGAGGGAAGCATGAAAGTTTGGTCTACTACAACTCATCACATAAAGTGATCTCTGTTGTTGCATCTTTCAAATAATCTGATTTGTTTTTTTTTAACAAATGCCATGGAGGCATCTTACTGGAGATTTTCTAAGGTGGAATTTTGTTTTACAAAGTCAAATCCTTTTTTATAGTCAATAAATAATAAGTATATCGTAACTATAAAGATGTAGTCTGTTGGAAAGTGTCATTTACAAATTCTTTCCTGTTCTCTTGCTTTTATCAAGGAGGCTCTGGTTACATATGCAGATTATCCCCATAAAGACTTTGTAGAGATAATAACATAGCCTGTGGGTAGGTATTGATATTTTCTCACTTTTTTGAGTGTGATTTTTTTTTATCCCTCACCTTGATAATTAATCTTCAATGTTCTCAAAAGAGTGTTGCCTTCAACATAGATCTCCTATGACAACGGTTCTCAACCTGTGGGTTATGTTCAATTTGTAACAATGAAAATACATCCCGCATATCAGATAGATTCATAACAGTAGCAAAATTAAAGTTATGAAGTAGCAATGAAAATTATTTTATGGTTGGGGGTCACCACAACATGAGGAACTGTATTGAAGGGTCGAGGCATTGGGAAGGTTGAGAACCACTGTCCTATGAGAATATAGTCTAGTCCAGATACTCTCGCCAGCTTTGTTTTGTTATAAAAAAATTTGTACTTCCTCATACTGCATATCCATCAGGCACTTTAATGTGAGTCCAATATGGTGGCTTTTACTGTCATTGATGGAGAAAGGCATCATAAAAATTTTGACAAACCTTTCCCATTTTTGTCCAGTTTGTTTTTCTTGTAGTTTCATGCCTAAATTCTCTCAGGATGATCCAGCTTATTTGAGTCTTCACTAAACCGTGCAAAAACCACTACTTTTGGTCACTCAATAATGCTCTTAATCTCTCACCACTTCCTTCAATAAAAACTTACAAATGAGTGTTTTTAAACTAATAGTAATCTTGGCTTCCAAATCTCAAAACCTGGCAAGAAAATAAAGTGTTTTTGTACATTTTACTTATTTATTAATGTATTATCTCTTCCTCCTTCTATTATTGTTTCCCCCAACCAAACAATAAAAAAAAGATAAAAATAAGACTCCCATATTTATGTGAAGTTCATCAAAAGAAATTCCCACGTATTCAAAAAGATTATGTCTTATTCTGAATTTAAGTCCATACCTTTCTGAGATGAGGCAGGTAGTATGCTTCATCTTCAGTCTTCCAGCATCATAGTTCATCATTGCATTGATCAGAGTTTTAAAGTTGGTTTCCTTGGTAATGTTGTTACTGTTTAAATTGTTCTCCTAGTGTGCATCACTTTATTCTGCATCAGTTCATAAAGATCTTTTAAGTTTCCTCAGTAGCTATCAATTTCCTTATTTCATGTGGTATTCCATTACATTCACAACCACATTTTGTTTAGCCATTCCTCAAAAGGTGAGTATTCCCTTAGTTTCCAGTGGGGTTACTATGAAAAGAGTAGCTATAAACATATTTGTACATATGAGTCCTTTTCTTCTTTCTTTGATCTCTTTGGAGTATGTGTATACTAGTGGTATTTCCATAATTGGACAGTTTAGTGACTTTCTGGGCAAAATTCCAATTATTTTCCAGAATAATGGGAAATCATAGCTCTACCAAGCTAGTGTATTTGTTTTCCCACCGCCCTTCAGAATCTGTCTTTTTCCTCTTTTGTCATTTTTGCCAGTCTGATGGGTATAAAGTAGAACCTCAGAGCTGCTTTAATTTTCATTTGTCTAACTGTGATCTGGAACATTTTTTCATATGATTGTTGATAGTTTGGATTTCTTCCTTTGAAAACTGTGTGTTTATGTGCTTTGATCATTTATTTATTGGGGACTGGCTCTTAATCTTATAAATTTATATCAGTCCCTTATCTATCTTTGATGTGAGATCTTTATCAGAGAAATTTGCTGAAAAGGTTTTCTCCAATTACCTGTCCCCCTTGTAAGATTAACTATATTAGTTTTTTGTGAAAAACTTTTAAATTTTATGTGATCAAAATTTTCCATTTTATCTTGTGATCCTCTCTATCTCTTGTATAGTTATGACTTTCCCCTTAATAGATCTGAAAGGTAAGTTCTTCCTTGCTTCTCTAATTTGCTTCTGAAGTCACTGTTTATGTCTAAATCATGCATCCATTTGGACTTTTTCTTGGTATACAGTGTGAAGTTTTGGTCTATACCTAATTTTCTGCTGGAGTTCTAGTTTTTTCCATCAAATTTTTTTTTTTCAAATAGCTACTAGGATTTGAGGTCTGTGCTACTCTGCTACTGTATTCATTAGTTTCTGTATGTTGTATAATTTGTTCCATTGATTAATCTCTGGATTTATTAACTAACATCAAGTAATTTAATGATCATTGTTTTGTAGCATAGTTTTGAGGTCTGGTAGTGGTAGATCCTCTTTCCCTTTTTTTCTCGTTGTGTCCCTTGTGTCTCATTGTGTGAGATTCTTGATCTTTTGTTCTCTGTGAGTTTTTTTTTAATGGCTCTTTAGAACAATTCTTTGTTAATTCGTTTGGTATGGAACTAAATAATTTAAGTAGTATTATAATTTTTATCATATTAGCTCTACCTACTTATGGGCAGTTAGTATTTTTCCCATCACTCAGGTTTGTGTTCATTTTGGTGGAGAGTATTTTGTCGTTGGAATCACACAGCAGAGGCAGTTTTTAGGCAATTCTGGTCTTGTGGTTTCTGATTTTCATTGGTTAAACTTCCTTAAGAAATGATGATAACCTTCATTAATGTCTTTTATTTTATCCATTTCTCATCTTTTTTCAGATCAACAGTTTGCTTAGTTTACTTAACTGTACAGAATGATTCATTTTTATTTGTTTCTCTGATTTTGAATAGATTCCAATCTTTGTGCTAATATGTTAATAAGTCTATGGTCTGACTGTACAACACAAATTCAGAAATAATTCCTACATTATGTACAAGCCATTTCTTATTCCTGAGGAGCATGCATTTTCATTTTGTGGGTTATCATTTAATGCTTGCTTTTTTCAATACCTCCCGATTCTCTTTCTGATGTAGGCCTCTGTTTAATATACAAACTTCGGGTTGCTTTGTGTACTGAATCCTGAGGCATATTTTCCAAAATATTTTTTGCTATCTTCTGCTTTGCCCACCTTTGCTTTAAAGTCACCTGGCATTACAGTCTATGTTGATTTAATATGAAAGGCTTCTAAAGGAGATCTTCATAGCATTTCTCTAAATCCTCGTTCTCTGTCACAGTTAAGGGAACACATGCTGTACATATCTTCTTGGTGGTCCTTTTGCTAATGTTTCTCATGAGAAATGCAATATGAGATGACAAAGGATCCATGAAACAAGCTTGCCTGTTGACTTTGGAACTGAATACCACCAACACTAATACCTCTGCCAGATACTTTTCTTTACTCTCCAAGGTGAGTTTGTGAGTTATCTTTCCATGTCTTTGCAACTTTCTATTGTCTTCTGGCTAGACTTATACTGAGGATATTGATAGGGATAAGATTCAATTCTTCTATCAGCTCCCTGATTGCTGTACCAGGACTTCATTTTTATGGTACCAACCGTGAGGTTAATGGTACTAGATTAAATGGAAACTGTGATTGTAAGCCCTCTCTGCCCCCTTTTCTACCACTCTGCTTCTGTCATTGAAGAAGCAGTAGGAGGGAGGGACATATAAAACTAAAGATTATTTTGTATTTTTCCTTTCTTTTATGGGCTGCCACAGCCAAAGGATGCATCCCTCAGTGGCCAACCTGCGGGTCATGAGTTGATCTGTACTGATCTTAACTGATGCTCCTCAGAAAATAGACATGATCTCTTAAGAGGACCATACCTGATGCTTTTGTTTTTTTTTAGCATGATAGAACCTGCTACAATTCATGCTTAACTGACATAGTTTATCATCATCACCATCACCATCATCATCACCATCATTGTTATTATATTGGTTATCTATTCCTGTCTTAAGTCATTCAGAAATTTGATCAGCCTGTTATCTATGTGTTCATCTACATCACTAATGAAAACACTGGGCAAGACAGGGCCAAAGACAGAGCCCAGTGGCATGCCATTTGGGAAATACTTCCAGGTCTACATCAATTCATCAATCACTGCTCTTTGGGGATGGTCATTTAACCAGTTCCAAATTTGCCTAACTTTATTATCATCCAAGTGGACAGAATGCTAGGCTTAGAGTCTGGAAGACCTGAATTTGAATCTTGCTTCAAACATTTATCAGCTGTATCACCCTGTGATACAGACTTGTGATACATCACAAGTCTCTTAACCCACTCAGCCTAAATTACTTCATCTGTACAATGGGGATAATGGTAGCATCTACTTCGTAGGATTGTTTTAAGGATCAAATAAGAAAATGCAGTGTTTTGCAAAGCTTAAAGTGCTACTATTATTATTATATTTCTTTGAGCCTCTAATCTAGAAACCCTGTATAAAAAAAAAAGGAAATTTGTTTTTTCTGGTATGAGGAGTTCATACTGAAACCGTGCAGCCAATCACAGAGATAGGGCACAGAAATATGTTACCCTGAATACTTGCAGACACATTTGTACTTCAATGAAGATGAGTGATTAAGTCTTTGCAATGGGAGTGATTTGATTGGCTCTATTCTGAGCCATAACTTTGTATTGGGCCTATAAAAAGGAACAAATGGAACTGTCAAAGGAATCAGTTGGATAGAGTCCCTGAGCAAAATTAAAAGCACATCTGTGCCCCCTGGTAGCGGTGGTAGCAGGGAAGCCTGCACAAACAGTACCATGTGCCTTAAAGGGTAGAAGCTAGAAGCCCTGGTGGAGTAGCAAGAGAATCTGGATCCTGCCTATTAGAGAGGAGTAAGTATGTGGTCCTTGAGCTGGAATAGAAAGGAACTGAGCCAAGAAAGGCCCTTGAGTTATTTGGATTACATAAATTAGCTAAGAAATGTAGTGTCTTTCTAGAAATGCCAGATTCACCTTCTTTCCAAATATATCCAAACCCTTAGAGGTTCCTAACTTTTTTTTGGTATCATGGACCATTTTTGCAGTCTGGTGATACCTGTAGTGCCCTCTCAGAATAATGTTTGTAACAGCATAAAACAAAATTCGCAGGATTACAAAGGAAATCTATTCTATTGAAATGCAATTACCAAAATACTAAACAGTTTATGGGACTTTATATTAAGAACTGTCTCCTTGGGGTGCTATTATAAATCCTAAGACCTTGGGATACAGGTAGAATTCATCCGAAGGTGAGAGATTTACTTAGTGACTTCAAATTCATTTCTTTCTGTTGGGTAGTCCAAGCAACAGTGTAGCGTTACAAGTCTGCGTTATTAAGTCTATGAAGACACAAGGTAGGGCCTAATGGAGAGGGAAGCAAAATTGTCATGGATTTTTTTGGGTTACAGTGAGTCCACTATGTTGTTTTGCATTTTATGTTGGATGAAATTAAGATTGTTTTATATCTGAAGTGTTTTGTGAGCTAGATGCTTGCAAAGGAACTGAGATCCCTTAAACTAAGATTTGTGGAAGCTTTAACATGAGATATATTTTGAGGTTCCTCGGTAAAGAGAAAGCAAATCTAAGAGATAAGATTAAGTACAAATGCTCCTCAGACTGTACTTGGAACAAGTAGATGCAGAGCTTGGGGTCCTGAAGTATGGTTGTTGTTCAGTCATTTCAGTCATGTTTTCTTGGCAGAGATACTGGAGTGGTTTGCCATTTCCTTCTCCAGCTTATTTTACAGATGAGGAAACTGAGGCAAATAAGATTAAGTGACTTGCCCAGGGTCACACAGCTAGTAAATATCTGAGACTGGATTTGAACTCAGGTTTTCCTGACTCTAGGTCCAGCATTCTATTCACCTTGCCACCTAGCTGCCCTGTAGTATGGGTTACACCAATATGAAGAATAAAAGAAAAGAAAACAATCTGCTAAGTATAATTAATCAATCAATAAACATTTATTAGGGGCCCCCTATGTGCCAGACTCTGGGGATACAAAAAGAGTTAAAAGACAGTCCCTGCCCTCAAGGAGTTTACAATCTAATAGGTGAGACTATGTGCAAGCAAAGACATACAAAACCAGCTGCACAAAGATTAAATAAGAAGTACTTAGCAGAGGGAAGGCCCTGGAATTAAGGGGGGTGGGGGAGCACCAGAAGTAGACAACTTCTTTGCTTCACTTGTAATCTCTTCCTCTGGTCTGTTTTTCCCCATAGCCTTTGCCCACCTCTTATTTTTAAAATAAACCTTGCCGTAACTGAATGCTAACACCAAGGCCTTCAATGCCCTTGATGGGTTTGCTCCTTGGGTTTCAGAACTGCCAGTCAACTCGTTTTGGAACCATCTGTCTGTAGCCCCATCCCGAAGCAAAGCTCCCTCTCTGTCATTCCTTCTTTCTGTCTGAGCTTTGCTTTAGAACAAGCTTCTCCTGTCTGGTCTTCTCCCCGTCGCTATTCTCTCTTCTGAACTGAAGCACATCTCCCTCTGAGCTTCAAAGCTGCCCTCACAGACGGGAAGCACGTGGTGATGTCACTCTATTTCAGCTGATTCCAATTAACCTCCTCAAGTGGCTGCTGGGGGAATGCCTTCGCGCTTGGGCTTTTAAAGGGACAAGACTTGTTTTTGTATATAATAAACATTTGTTTTACACTAGGTCTTGTGCTTGGGATTCTTCATAGCACCTAACATTTATTGGATTACTACATAAACATTTGTTAATCAATTGGCTGGTTGAATTCTAGCCCATTTCCTAGCTATTATTTAATTCAATTTAATGCAATAGGATAAACATTTATTATGTACCTACTATACACAAAGCACTCTGCTAACTGGTAGGGATACGAAGGTTTTTAAAAAGCATTCCTATTCCCAATTAGATTGTAAATTCCTTGAGGACAGGGACTCTCTTCTGTAATTTTTTTAATCCCCATCACTTAGAACGGTGACTGACATATCGCTATTCAGTCCTTCGGTTGTGTGTCACTTTTCTTGACCCTGCAATACTGTGTAAGGGGTTTTCTCGGCAAAGACCCTGGAGCGGTTTGTCATTTTCTTCTCCAGTGGACTAAGGCAAACAAAGGTTAAGTGAATTGCCCAGGGTCACACAGCTAGTGAGTGTCTGAGGCTGGATTTGAACTCAGCTCTTCCCAATGGCAGGCCCAGAGCTCTACCCACTGAGCCATCGAGCCCCCTCCGCCTGATGCATGGTAGGCCCTTAATAAATGTTTATTGATTGATTACAAGAAAACTCAGAATTACAGATTCTAGAATTGGAAGGGACCTCAGTGGCCAACTCACCCAACTCCCATCTGGAATATAGCTTTCTGAGTAGTCACCCCACCTTTGCTTGCAGACCTACAATGACAGTGAACCTGTCAACTCTCAAGGCAGGTTATTCCCCTTTTGCACAGCTTTTATCATTAGGAATTTTGCTGTATAGAAATCCTTAATTCACTTCTTTGTAATTTTTATCCATTGTTTCTGATTGGGATCCCAGGGGTCAAATGGAATACTTCCTTTCCCTCTTTCTCATGGCAGTTCTTCGAATATTTGTCAACATCTGTTATGTCTTCTCTCCTTCACATTTTCTTCTCCAGGTTAAACAGTCCCACTTCCTTCAATGGCTCCTCATATGTGATGCATTTGAGACCTTTGCCATCCTGATTGCCCTTCTCCACACATATATTAGCTAATCAATGACCTTCCTAAGATACTCTAGATACTGTCTTTTCAATGTAGAGCACAGAGGGATTGTCATTTCTTTATTTCTGGAAGCCATGCCCCTCTTAATGCAACCCAAGATCACACTTTAGCTGCCACTTCATACTGCTGTTTCTCACTAAGACTTTAATCTACGAAAGCTCCTAGATCTTTTTCTCAAAAGCTGTGATCTGGCCATGCCTCTCCCATCCTATACTTGTGTGGTTGATTTTTCATTTATCTACACTGAATATCATCATCATATTAGATTCAGCCCAGTATGTTAGATTGTCAAGATATTTTTGGATCCTTACTCACAGAGAATATTAGCTATCCCTCCCAGCTCTGTGTTATCTTCAAATTTCACCAGCATGTCTTGTAAGCCTTTATCCAAGTCATTGATAAAAACATGAAACAGTACAGGGCCATCCCTGGGGCACACCCATGGAGACCTCCTGTCAGGCTGACATTGAACCATTAACAATTATTCTTTGAATTCAGTCATTCAACTAGTTCTGAATACACATACTGCCACTTTTGTCTATTTTTTTTATCTATCTTCTTTACAAAAGCATGAAATACTTTGTCAAATGCTTTGCCAAAGTCTAGGTAAACTACATCTGAATCATTCTCTTCATCTACCAGTTTCGTTATACTATCTAAAAGTTTCTCCTATCCTTAAAAAATAACCTTACTAGACCCTATCATCCCCACTAGCCACAGTCCTTTATCTTTCCTCCCTTTCTAAGCAAAAGTCCTTGTAAAAGCTATTTATGCTTAATCACCTTCACTTCTTCTTCTCTCACTCTTTTTTTAAAACAGTATTTTATTTTTTTTCCCAATTACATGTCAAGAAAAATTTTTTGGCATTCATTTTTACAAGAATTTGAGTTCCAAATTTTTCTCCCTTCCTCCCTTCCCCTCTTACTAAAATGGTAGGCAATTTGATATAGGTTATATAGTGTGCTATCAGGTAAAACATATTTCCATATTAGTAACATTCGTAGAAGAAGAAACAGATCAAAAGGGGAAAAAGGCCATGAAAAAGGATAAAGCAAGTGAAAAAAGTGTGTTCTGGTGTGCACTCAGAGTCCATCAGTTCTTTATCTTGATGTGGATAGCGTTTTCCTTCCTGAGTTCTTTGTACCTGTCTTAGATCATTGTGTTGCTGAGAAGAATCGAGTCATTCATAGCTGATCATCACACGATGTTCCTGATACCATGTACAATGTTTTCCCGGTTCTGCTCATTTCACTTTGTATCAGTTCATACAAGTCTTTCCAGGTTTTTCTGAAGTCTACCAGTTCATTTCTTATTGCACAATAGTATTCCATTCCATTCATATACCACAACTTGTTCAGCCAGTCTCCCAACTGATGGACATCTCTTCAGTTTCCAATTCTTTGCCACCACAGAAAGTGCTGCTATAAATATTTTTGTACATGTAGGTCTTTCTCCCTTTTTTGTGATCTCTTTGGGATATTGACCTAGTAGTGGTATTGCTCAATCAAAGGGTATACAGAATTTGGTTGCCCTTTGGACATAGTTCCAAATTGCTCTTTAGAATGGTTGGATCAGTTCACAACTCCACCAACAATGCATTAGTGTCCCAATTTTACCACATCCTCTCCAACATTTATCCCTTTCCTTTTGTTGTCATATTAGTCAATCTGATAGGTATAAGGTGGTACCTCAGAGTTATTTTAATTTGCATGTTTCTAATCAAAAGTGGTTTAGAGCACTTCTTCATATGCCTATAGATAGCTTTGGTTGCTTCATTTGAAAACTGCCTGTTCATATCCTTTAACCATTTATCAATTGGGGAAATGGCTTGTATTCTTGTAAGTTTGACTCAGTTCTCTATATGTTTGAGAAATGAAACTTTTAACATGGATATTTACTGTAAAGAATGTTTTCCAGATTTCTGCTTTCCTTCTAATCTTGGTTGCATTTGGCTTTGTTTGTGCAAAAACTTTTTAATTTGATATAATCAAAATTATCTTTTTTACATTTTATAATGCTTTCTACTTCTTGTATGATTGTGAATTCTTCCCTTCCATCAAGTTCTGAACCAGGGGTCATTTGAGGTCCTCCAGTAGTATAGTTTTGCTGTCCATTTCTTTGGGCAACTCACTTAACTTTTCCTTTAAGAATTTGGATATTAAAGCATTTGATGCATATATGTTTAATATTGACATTACTTCATTGTTTATGGTACCTTTTTAGCAAGATATAGTTTCCTTCCTTAACCCTTTTAATTAGGTCTATGTTTGCTTTTGCTTTGTCTGAGATCAGGATTGCTACCCCTGTGTTGATTTTTTTTTTACTTTAGCTGAAGCATAATAGATTTTTCTCCAACCCCTTACCTTTACTCTGTGTGTGTCTCTCTGCTTCAAGTGTGTTTCTTGTAAACAATATATAGTAGAATTCTGGTTTTTGATCCACTCTGCTATCTGCTTCTGTTTTATGGGAGAGTTCCTCCCATTTATGGGAGAGTTCCTCCCATTCATATTCACAGTTATGATTACTAACCATATTTCCCTCTATCCTGTTTTTAACTCCTGTTTGTCCTCTTCTTCTTTTCAATCTTTCCCTCCCACTATTTTGCTTCTGTCCACAACCTTCTCCCAGCCTGCCTTCTCTTTTTTCAGTCCTCCCTGCCCCTCACCCCCATTCCCCTTTATTTAATCTCTTCCCCTCCTACTTTCCTGTCAGGAAAGACAGGTTTCTATATTCAACTGATTGTGTATATTTTTCCCTCTTTGAATCAATATTGATGAGAGTAAGGTTCAGGTGATAACCATTACCCACCCTCCCATCTTTCCCTCCACTGTAATAGGCTTCTTGCACCTCTTCATGTGAAATATTTTACCCCATTTACCTCTCCATTTCTGCACCCAGTGTACTCCTCTTTCTCATTTTTTCATGTTATTCCCTCACATTTACCTTATACTCATATATATACAGAATTATAAATATCATCTTCACATGTAGAAATGTACACAGTTCTGCTCCATTGAATCCCTTATGTTTTCTTTTTCCTCTTTTAGACTTCTCTTGGGTTCTGTTATTGGAGATAATTTTTTTGTTCAATTCTGTTCTTCTCCTTTTGAAAGCCTGAAATTCTTTTATTTCATTGAATGACCAATTTTTCCCTTACTTAATTTCATCAAATAGTTGATTCTTGGTTGTAGTCCTAAAATATCATGTTCCATGACCTCTAATTCTTTAATATTGTAGCTGCTAAATTCTGTGTAATCTTGATTATGACTCCCCAATATTTGAAGTGTTTCTTTTTGGTTAACTGCAGTATTTTTTCCTTGACCTGTTCTGTAATTTGGTTATAATATTCTTTAGTGTTTTTATTTTGATATCTCCTTCCTGAGGTGATCTGTGGATTCTTTCAATGCCTATTTTGATGTCTGGTTCTAGGATATCAAGACAGTTTTCCTTGAGAATTTCTTGAAAGATGCTGTTTAGGTCCTCCTTTTTTAAATCTATAAAACAAGAGTAATAATAGCACTCTCTTCACAGAGGTGTTGTGAGGAACAAATGAGATAATATCTTCCAAGTGCTATGTGTTAGCCACAGTACTGTTGTTAGTCTCTGGTTTTTCACATATATGATGGGAATAATATTTGCTCCTAACATTTCCTCTGGGTTGGGTGAATTAATGAAGCAATATATGTAAAATGTCCCATTACTTGGATTTTCATCCTTATTGTTGTGTTTAGGAAGTTGAGTTCATATAAACTTGTGCTAAACAAGTTCGTTTGTTTGTTCCTAAGTAAGCAATGAATATAACAAGCAAAGTTGTGATAAACCTTGTTTTCTACAGGGCCACAATGACATGTAAATGGACTATCTAAAAATGTCACAGCCTTTCAACTAAGAGTAACAGTCACTTTCCTGAAGCCATACAAGGTCAAGGCTCCCTTTCCTTTGGATGGTATTAGCTTCACAGACAGCCCTTCATTCTGGGCTCTACTCCCAGCATACCAGAAAGGGTTAAGTTAATAAAGAGCTGATTGGGGATCCCCCAGATAACACAGGCCATTATTGCTGCAACACAAAGCCCCTTACCTGGAGGTCACAGATTCAAATCCAGGCCAAGTCAGTAGTGAGTAAAAGTCTAATGACTTGCCATCTGTTGGCTGTTTCATGGTATATGTAAAATGAATTGATGGTCTCGGCTCAGTTCCTAGTTCACATCAAAACTGGTGCCACTGAGCATGGTGGTTGGCATTCAAAGCACGGAGGCCAAGACCTCAATTGGACAGCTTCTCCCCCTCAGGATGGTTCCTAAAGAATATTGGCATATCAGCGGGGGAATTTGGGGAGGCTGAATGCTTAGCTCTCCATGCCCATCTACAGACACGTTTTTGTTTCTTGGCCTAGAAAAAGGCTACTTTTCCTATCTGGATATTCAATCATTTTCAGAATTCTGTCCAGCTGAGAACAGTACAATGATAAAGGGCTTAGAGTCTACAGCAATAATAGTAGCTCACATGTATATTTGCTCTTAAAATGTTTTAAAAGCACTTTCCTCGTGACAATCCCAGGAGGTAGGGAGTGCAGGTATGAATGGCCTTCTTTTATAAATGAGGGACCTTAATCTCAGAGAGATTAGGTTCTTCTTGTTCAAAATCACACAGCTAGCAGCTGGGAAGGCCAAGGCTTAAACCCAGGTCCTCTGATTTAGAACTCAATAACATTTTTACCCTACCACATTTATTCATAGGATAATTGATTTAGAGACAAAAAGGATCTTAGAGGCCACAGAATCCAACCCTCTTTCTTTGTAGGGAAGGAAGACTGAGGCACAGAAAGATTGTGTGATTTGCCCAGAGTCACATAGACAGTAGGTGTCTGAAATAGGATTTGAACTTGTCTTCTTGTCTCTCTCTCTCTCTCTGGGGCTTTATCCACTGCTCCAGGCTCTCATCTACTTATTTAATAGACTCTGATTAAGCATGTGCCTACTAAGTTCCAGGTACCATGCTAGGTACTGGGGACACAAAGGCAAAACAAAAAAATTCCCTTTCCTCAGGGAGCCTATATTTTATTGGAGGAAACAACACATATACATATATATGTAAATGATATAAATAAAAATAGGTTGGAAATAATCCTGGGTAGGGAAGAACACAAACAATTGGGAGGATTAAGAAAGACCTTTTGTAGGAAATATCACATAAGCTTATCTTTGGAGGAACCTAGATATACTAAGAGACAACAATGAGAAGACTGTGCATTGCAGAAATGTGTAACAGAATGCACAAAGGCATCACAGGAGAGATTATGGGGGTAAAAATCTTCTTGTCTATTTACCTATTGACTTCAGTTATCACTAGTCTGATCAGAGGGAGGAGGTCCCACATATATTGAGGAAGACTAGGCTGGAGCAATTCCATTCTTCAACTAGTTAGTCTTAAGAATTAATGAAACACAGAAAGGAAAGTCATTATGCCTCATAGCATCATGGGATTTGGGAATGGAAGGGATTCCAGTTGAGTCTTTTTTTTCTTTTCTTACTGACCCCTTGAAGACTACATTCCAAGCTAGCTCCTTAAAGGCAGAGTCCAAGTCCCATGCCTTTGTATCTCTACACTTCCTATATTAGCTGCTGTCTTGCTTTTAGACCTTTTAATCCCTTACTCTTTGCTTTTCTCCACTGGTATACTTAGAGCCAACTACAGGATAAGCAGTTACCCTGGTCACATGTGTCCCCCCAAGTGTTGATGCCAAACACACAACTTTTGTGCAAATCTACTCTCCCCACTGAATATATGTATGTTTTACAGAATACTGAGCTCAAGTTTTAAGTTTAAATTAGTAATGTTCTGTTATTACTTGATCTACATTGCTATATAGTTAAATGCCTTTGCTATGAGCTGTGGGACTTATGGCTAGCTGGTAGAACACATTGCTGTGGGCTTGTGAACTGTGCTTTGTACTTCAGACACTAAAATGCTTAGAACCCAGGGTAAGTTAATTGGGGATCCAAATGGGGGAGTTACCTCAAGATACCTTAGGAAGCACATTGACAAACTAGAGAATATCCATGGGTTGAGAATAAAGTTGGTAAGAGATTGAAGCCCATAACATGAGATAACTGATTGAAGAAACTAAGAAGGTTTACCCTGGGGAAGAATAGGAAGGCTCTCCAATAACTTTATTCAAATATTTGAAGGTATATCACATAGAAGAAGGATGAGACTCATTCCACATTAAGCCAAGGAGTGGAAATTAGGAGTAATGAGTGGGAACTGCAGAGAAGCCACTTCCAATTTGATGAAAGAAAAGACTTCCTAAGAAGTAGGGCTGGAGGGAGAATGTTTGTTCAGATAGGGGTTTTTCTTGTTGACCTCTGAGATCCCTTCCAACTCAGGCATTCTGTGGCATTATTATAAATGGTTGTTTGATGACTGGCTGACTTCCAGGTTAATATAGTAAAGAGAATCACTGGTACTAGTGCCCACTCTGCACCCCATTCCTGGCATCTTATATTTCTGCCTAGGAAGAAGAGTGAAGGAAGGAAAACAAGCATTTATAATAGTGTCAGACACTCTGCTAATCACTTTGCCAATATTATCTAATTTTATTCTCACAACAATCCTGGGAGGTATGTGCTATCGGGACACCTCATTTTATGGTTGAGGAAATGGGGACAAAAAAGCCTAAGTGATTTCCCCAGGATCATGCATCTAGCATCTGAAGGGAGATTTGAATTCAGGACTTTCTGACTACAAGTCTAGTGCTCTATCAATTATGACACCTAGCAGGAGTTGATTAGTCACTCAGAGTATATTTTCTGATGGGACTAATAAGAAAACTTCATGTAACTAGTCATGTAACTCTGCTAGCTGGTTGCCAGGCATCTTTTATCCATATGTCTGTATCATCTTTAAAAACCATCCTCCATAGCTTAGTTTTCAGTCACATAGAAAGTGACCCAGATTTATCTCATATAAGGAGTTTTGATGTGAATACTGGAGAGAAAACAGATTTTATAAATTCTGCCCAATGAATAACAAGAAACAGGGAAAAATAAATGGGGTTGTCATAAAGTTTTAAAAGAAGTTTAAAACCTCTCCTTTTTCATTATTTGAGTGGGAACAGCATGGAAAATAACTTTATGAAGTTCAAACCTCTTTCTCTCTGTTGGGGGTGATAGCTGAAGAAAAGGAAAGTGTATTCTGTGGTTAGTCATATTTTAATTGGTTATAATATAAAGCAAAAGTTAAAAACCAAATACTAGAAATATTCCCCTCTGGAACATTCAATTAGAAACTGTGGCCTCAAAATGACAATCTGAGAATAATAAGAAACTTTCTGTAAACTGAAACTAGTAAAGTAGATCACTGAGCAATGAATCAAAGGCAGGTTTTGATTCTTAAAACATGGGATGGAGGGCAGAATCCCAGTTATGGAAACCTCACTTGGCACTGAAGAACGTGGCTGGCTGCTGCTGCTGTTCTTCACATTTAGGGCTGAGTGTGGGCAAAATGGTGAAACTGGCAGTTTATTTTCAGTCTGACCATGTCATTGCCCTGTTAATAAATCCCAGCGGTCCCCTATTGTCTCTAAGATCAAATATAAACTTCTTTGTTTTTGGCTTTATAGCCTTTTATTTCCCCTCCTGGCTCTACTTCTTCCTCTTTGAGCTGTCATTTTGTCCTGGAACTTTCTTCAGCATCTGGGGTCTACTCACCCTAAAATATCCCTCCACTGTACTGTACTGGTCTCCTTTTTCCACTGATGATGGTCTTCTGTGGGCTTCCATTTTGAGGAGAATCCCAGACTAGCCTTTCTTCATTTCCTCTGGATTTCTTGACTCTCTAGACTTTTACACCAGTCTGCCATGTTGGTACCTCCCCACCCCCTTGCCTGTTGTCTTCCTCTAATAGAATGTAAGCTCACTGAGGGCAGGGATTGTCTTCTTCTGGCATGTATTTGTATCCGAAGCATTTAGTACAGTGTTTGGCATTTGAAGCTCAATAAATGCTTGTTCATCATTGCCTTGCTTTTGAAACCTGACCAAAACCTGTTTTTTCACTTGTACTATATCGGACCCCCCTTTTCTGATTGCTATGGTGTAACCAGAATAGTTTTCTCTCTGTGGCTCATATGTGGCACTCATCTCTCCTCTGCGGGCCTTTGTGCTGACTATCCTCAAATCCTAAATGTGTTCCCTTTTCAGGGGGCGTCCCCTTCTCTCTACTCATATGTCCAATGCCCTAGTTCAAACTCTTATCATCCCCTGTCTGTACCATTGAAATAACCTTCTAATTGGTCTTTCTGATTCTAGTCCTGGGGTGGGGAACCTGTGACCTTGATTGAGGTCACATGTGGTCCTCTTGGTCCTCAAGTAAGGCTCTTTGACTGAATCCAGTCAAATAAGGTCAAAGGGCTGCACTTGAGGACCTAAAAGGCCACATATGACCTCGAGGCCCCAGGTTTCCCAGCCCTGTTCTAGTCTGTCCCCAATCTAACCTGCCTTTCATGTAGCTGCCAAATGAATATCCTGAAGGCACAGGCCATGTCATTCTGCTACTCAAGAAGATTCAGTAGCTTTCTATTGCTTCAAGAATGAAATAAAAATACCTGTTTTGACATTAAAAACCCTTCACAATGTGATTCTAATCTGTTTTTCTTGACCAATTTTCACTTACTCCCCTTTGCATACTCTATGATTCAAATAAACTGGCCTATTTGCCCTTCATCTAACACCATATTTCGTCTCTTGCCTCTGTAACTTTGTCTGGAATGTTCTCCTTCCTTACCTCCAAAACATGGAAACCTTAGCTCTGTTCAAGGCTCATCTCAAGTGTTATTTCTTAAAAGATGCATTTCTTGATTCCTTCAGTTTTTAATACCACGTCCCTCCCCCCTTTTGCTTTGTATTTTTCTTGTCCATATTTTGTTTTTACTTTATTTGCACACATGTTGTTTCCTTGAGTTAGAATTTAAGCCCTTTGAGAACAGGGATTTTGTCATTTTTGTCCTGTGCTTTAGCATTGCTGTTCATAATTCAGCTGCTTGTCTAATTGAATGGATTTCTTGGGACTGCAAAGTTTCAGGAACCCTTAAACTGATCAACAAAATTAATCATTGAATATCTCAGGTGGGTCAATGTATGAAGGAGAAGAAATTGAAATCTACATTGGTGAAGATTGAAATCTTAGGCCCGAAGGAATTGTGGATTGCCATCCATGTGTTCACATTTACTGCAGAATGTTGGCCCTTTCCTCCCAGACCTTTATCCGATCCCCAGCTCCCCTCCCCAACTCTAGTCAATTTCTGTTCCTGATCACTACATTCCACTTTACAGGTGTAGTATTGGGCTATTTCCTGTTAGATCACAGAATCTTGGGATCTTATTCAGAAGGATCTTAGAGGTCCTATAGTCTAATCCTTTCCAAAACCACTGAATATCTTAATTCCTCCTAATTGGTCTGAATACAGTTTCTCCTGAATCTATTCTGCCCTTCATATAGCCGCCAAATCACATTCTGCTGCTCAAGAAGATTCAGTAGCTGTTTATTTCTTCTGGTACAAAATAAGAACATTTTTGTTTGGCATGAAAGGCTAAAGCTAGGGACTCATTTGGCCTAGGGGAACACAGGATATAAGCCAGTCCTTTAGAAATTTCTCCCTGCCTTTTTCCCATTTTTTTTTTACTCATCCTTCTTCTACTCTCTCTCTTCACCAAACAGTGTAACTTGCTCAGAGGGAGAGCCACTGAGGATACCGGTCCCAAGTGATATAAACAGGACCAAGGGAGCTTCCAAATTAAGCCTGTCTGAGTCTGAGTTTATGCATGGGAGGTGGAGGGTGGGGAGGAGGGGAGGGAAGAGGTTCAATCAGGAAAGATGCCCAGAATTAAATCCCACTGGTAACACATAGTTTCCTTCATCTCTTGGGATTTGCTGTAAGAAAAGTTCTCTGGATACTGTTTCTCATTAAAAGAACCCTTAAATAAAAGCCATACACAACAGAAAATCAACATACATTGTACGCTCACTCAACCTCAACTTGGCAGCCAAAAAAAGAGGAAAAGATGCATTCCAGTGCTCTCAGCTGGAGATCTGATCAGAGTCATGTTACTAATATAAACAACGTAAAGCCATCAGCTTCATTAATACCTAATATATCGAGTGTCATAAATCAAAAGCAAAAGGGAAAAACATAACTTGTCTCCATTCTGACATCAAGGCAAATACTAAACAACACTTTTGCTCTTGATTATGTTCCTTTTATTACAGGGTGGTCAAGAAGAAATGATAAAAGGTCCTTCAGTCAAGTTATTTCGTGAGGAAACATATGATAAAACTTCCATGTCCATTTCGCTACAGATCTGCACTGGTTCCATGTAACTTTGATGTGGGCAAAAAACTACATTGTAGCTATCTAGTGCAATCAATGATCATGCCTGAAACTTTCCCCTTACACACTTCACCTGAGTTGCTTAAATGCCCTGAATTAACACTCATGTTTGAGTCTTTCACATGTTTGAAAAACAAAAATGTGTCCCTATCCTCTCTCACCCCGTTGTAGTCAAATCTAACCAATCCTTCAAAGATCAACTAAGGTCTCATCTCTATAAAAAAGACATTCACCTATTACTTCAGTTTCCATTTATTTTCCCCTTCTCTCAACTCCTAAACCACTTATAATCAGCACATATGGACACTGTCTTGTGTTGTTTTCTAATTGTTTCATCACTTAATTCTTACTTTTCCAACAAGACTGTACCCTCCCTGAGGGGAATATGAATCTATTTCTTTTTATGTCCTCTATTATGTCTACTACAGTACGGAGCATGTATGTATGGACACAATACATATATACACATGCGAATACACATAGGTATATGTACACATATAAACATACATTCATTGTATGAACACATAGATATACACACATATTATTATTGCACTTCAAAATACATGAACTAAGTTCTCATAGGTGAGCAAGAAAGTCTTTGGCACGCCTTATTGTTCTTGGGAAAACAACTCAATAGGTATGTGTTACTTATGAATGAATAGGACCATTTTCATAAGTGAAGTCAAGTCAGCAAAAATTGATATACATATACACATATAATGTATATATAATAATAAGCTAAGTAAGGTCATTTTTATGCATGAAATTAATTGGCAAATATATAGCGATACATACATAGGTACGTGTGTGTGTGTGTGTGTGTGTATAATAGTAATACCATAGCCCATAGACTCCGCATATATAACCATAGACTATTTATCCATCAGTAACACACACTTTTTTGAGTTATTTCCCCAGGAATGGTGAAAAGTAATGCTAAACCATCCATAATTTCTCATTTGTTTACCTCTATGACCAATGTTGTACACTTGCAATTTAGACAGTTGACATATAGGAGCAATTGGTGACTGTGGAACTGAATTTTTGTTTATGTGTAAAGTTAACTGACACTTTAGAAGGCTCATTGGTTGGAGTAGTTGTTTTGAAAAATAGCCAATTCGATAGCATCCCTATCTTGGCAGGAAATATCTAACTAAGAGAGTGAATCAGCCTCTTCAAAAGCTGAATGATGAACTCTGTGCTGCTCTTTGTAGGGGATGTATTTCCATTGTCCAAGTAAACCAGGGTGGACAGGTGCTGCCTTCTACTTAGTAAAAAAGCTCAGGTAGTCAAGGAGACCTGTTAGTTTACACTCAGATAAGCAGAGGACATTAAAAGGTAAGTGAGTAGTCTAAGCAACCCTTCCCTCCTCCCCATCACATGTAAGGAATTGTGCACAGGGGGCCATACCTGTCTCCCTTTGCTATCCTGGAGGACAAAGAATTTGCTCACTGTTTCCTCATTTTAAGATTGAATGATCAACTTAACTGCAGGGAGTTTATGAACTGAATAAAAATTCCCAAGATGCCTAAATTTGACTGCAGAGTTAGAATATCAAATAATCACCAAACTTGCTTAATGTAGAGCTTAAAGTAATTAGCAAGGGGACATCATTCACTGAGATGCCAATGGTCAAGTGGAACACTGTGCATTTGGAAACTGGTCAGTTCTTTAGTTTTTGGTCCCATGGTAATAGTAAATATGTGTGTGTGTGTGTGTGTGTGTATAAAGTATGTATATGAGACACAGAGGGAAACTGAGAGTGAGTGTTGGCATTCTTCCTTAGTGTCCTCAATGAATTGGAAATATTACATATGATTTTATGACTCTAGATCATAAATATTTCTACATTAATGAAAGATTGGCTACAGGGAGTAAGAAGGCATCACATGGACCACAGTGCAGCAGTTAGGACACTCCAAGATTTTTGCCCTGAAAAAAATTCTAGAGCTAAGGAAGAGTCAGGGCAGAGGTGGATGAGACCAGAAGGGTCCTATTTCTTCTGCTGGTATTGGAGGAGCTAGGCTACATAGGAAATTTGTCTCATACAACTTTCTATGGGTCACCCTTGAAATTTCCCACTCTGAGACAAAGTTCCATTGCCCTACCCTAGTTATAGTTCTGAAAGTACTTTCACATATATGATATCACTTGAGTCCCATAACAATTCTTTGATGGAGGAGAGGCTGGTATTATTAACTATATTTTTCAGTGAGGAAACTGAAAATAATAGAGATGAATTCATTTGCCCAAGGTCACATAGATAGGAAGTGATGACCTAGGGGCTCAGACTCAGATCTTCAGCCTTTTAGCCCAGCCTTAAGGTTTAAATCTTGTCCTATAAGGGTTTTTTGTTTGTTTATTTTTAGCATTTTGCCTCTATGACTGTTGTTCAGAATACCTGAGCTAGTTCCTATGGGTGACCTAGCAATTCCTTGGCCTGAACCTTGGTTCTGGGTCTTGGAAAACAGGGGCATTCACTTTTTCCAAACTTGGGAAAGGATAGTGGTGGTAATGATGGCAAACAAATGCTGTAGCTTTTGAGTTATTGTGTTACTGAATCACAGCTGGCAGTTATCGTCTTAGCACTGCTATCTGATAAATCATCACACAAGAGTTTGTCTATCAACCTGCACAGGTAAGACCAGATAGCAATTTTTTCATTTTCTCCCAGCTCTTAAGGGGCACTATTAAATATAGGGACAAACAATATGACTTTTGTAAATTGTATAGAATTTAGGCAGTTCCAATGAAATTTGAGAACTGTCTATATTAGTGAGTTGCTTCTTCTGGTGCATTTACATGGGGCATGTGGGCTGACACCAGAGCCTACAGCCCACCCAACTGAGCTGTGTCAGTCATACTGCCTGGCAGGACTCATTGGGATCTGTGATCCTGCCACAGGGCTGGTGCACACCAATATCATGGTTCACAGTTGGGAGGGAGGCATTGGAGGGAGTGTGTTGTTGGGAAAGAGTCGGGGGGGGGGGGGGGCGAGGGCCCTCAGCAATTTTTTTATGATGCCAGACTGCTGTTCAGTGCTTTAGATAATTAAAAATCTACCCCCACCCAGGCTGCGTCCTAAGTCTATGCAGGAATGCACACATTCCTGCTTATGAATTTTGGAATTGCCTTCTGAGGGACATGGGGGAAGCACAGTCCTTGGGGACCTCTAAAACTAGGTTGGATGGAATGCTGGAGAGAATTGTGTAGAGAGTAAACCTCTATGGGCAAGAGACTGTATGAGAGGACCTAATAGATCTCTTCCATCTGTAACTCCTGTGATTATCTGAACAGTTTTTAGAGTGTGACCAGACTCAAAATCCAAACATTTACAAATAAACAAGCTCCAGCAGAGCTCCAGACTAATCTTTCCTCTCTTTTTATTTGCAGCGTGTAAACCTCGTCTGCTTTCACTGATATTTATGGACAGTAACTCTTCCTCTGCTTACCTCCCTCCCTGCCCTCCAAGCCAGCTCAAGCTAGCTCCTCCTTCCTGCTGTGACCACAGAAGAGCATTCTGGATCCCCACCTCCTCTGATACAGGAGACCAGAAGCAGCTTTCCATGGTAACCTTGAAACGTTTGGAAAGAAGAGAATGCCCTTTCACCATAATGAGAACAACAACAACAATAAACAAGAACTTTTAAAATAATAAGAGCTAATACTTGTACAACGCTTTAAGGTTTGCACAGTGATTTACATGATCTCATTTGATTCTTAATAACTCTGTGACGTAGGGGCTATTATTAACCCCAGGTTACAGATGGCGAAACAGAGGCAAAGAGGGATTAAAAGACTTGTCCAGGGTTACACAGTAAGTTATGAGGTGGCATTTGAACTCGGCTCTTTCTGACTCCAGGTCCAGTATTCTATCCACTGTGCCTTATTTATTTAGTGACTTCTTGCTCTTCGGTTGTGTCTAACTCTTTGTGACCCTGTGGATCATATCACACCATATATTTGTAAAGCAGTCCAGTGTTTAGCACATAATTGGCCTTAAAAATGTTTATTTCCTTCCTTTCCTCCTTAGTCCCTCTTTTTTTTTTTTATCATTCAGTGCTGTCATGTTAGCTTTTCAGATGATGAATTGTTGTTAAAGCTATTCACTAAATTTACTTTTGTACCTTCTTTACCATTTTACACATAGTAGGCACTTAAATCCTTTTCCATTCCTTCCCTTTCCCTTCACCCCGAAACTTCATTTTATCATATAATGTTGTCCTGTTAACTATTCAGATGATGTCTTGCTGCTATTCATTAAATTTACCATTGTTATCTCCTTTACCATTTTACACATAGTAGGCACTTACTAACTGTTGAATTCAACTTCAAACCACCTTGTTTCAAGGTCTGCTGGATCATAGTTTGTTTCTCTTTACAGAATGATGTGCAAAGTCCACAGCAGGGAAGAAATAGTAGCAAAGTAATGACTTATGTTTCTGTGTACACTTCTATTCCCAAAGCTAATTGTTTATTTAAATAAAAGGTTCTGCCTTGATTATAGGCCATTAGTAAATGAGAGCTGTTTGTATGTCACAAGAATGTTTGAATTTCACAAGTCTTATACTTCACACCAGGAAGCTTAGCTCATCAAATATTTTCATGCAGTAACACCTTTGGTGGAGGTAAAAGAACTTAATTAAACAAATAATTAGCCTTGAGAATAAAAGTATACACAAAAGCAGATTAATGAATTTGCTAATTATTCTTTCCTGCTGTGGACATTACCCAGAGTTGAGGTTTCAGCCACTTAAATGCAAACTACAGTATATAGTCACGTAACAGGATGAGTCACCATTACTCACTCACGCTATTTTTAAAGCAACTTGAGCTGTCAAACAAAAAAAATATATTTCATCTCAGCCAAACAACATATTGTCTTTGATTCACTGAAATACACCATAGAGTTGAATTTTTTAAGCCATATACAAGCTTCAGATTAACAACCTTTGCCTTCTGTGAGATACTCAAGTGCTGTTCAGGAAATCATCAAATCTGCCCTTAGCAATTGGGTTAAACTGGGTCACGTCGTCCCCCCCCCCCGCCACTTCCCTCCTCCTCCGCCACTTGCCATGCTGTCCTTCACCTAAACAGAACTAATACTTGAAGTAACATACCTTTGAAGTTGCACAGAGTGCTCTATTCAGATAGGCTTGCATTTTTAAATGCCGCAGATGTGGTGTTCCCTGGAGCTACTGAGGGAGAGGCTGAAAACTGTAGACCATGAAAAGGCAGCTGTTTTTATGTTTTCCCAGAACATCTGGGTGCAAAAGTGAGAGAAAGTATATAGAAGAGGCTGGGTTCCCATCCCTGGAGGGTGTTAAGCAAAAGCTAGATTGGCCCTTGCCAGGCATATTCTAGAAGGGTTTCCTATTTAAGGAGAGGTTGTCTGAGGCGCCTTCCAACTCTGAGGTTCTGTGATTCTGCAAACTCATAGTAGGAAAACAGGATGCTTTCATGACCTGAACTTAAAAAACAAAAAAATAAAACAAAACAAAAAACCTCTGTATTTCATGGCAGTTGCTCTGAAGCATGAGTCTAAAAGATTATTTACTCATTTGTTCATTTATAAATTTTTCAGACCTGGTGGGTGCCAATTTGTGAGGAAAATTGCCTGGATTCTGTGATACACCATTGAGGTGATGTATCAGGAAGAGCCACTGTGAAGGGGTAGGGATCTATCCTATCCTGGCACTAGTTCACCAGATGGTACTTAGAGATTCTTGTCCTATAACCAGGATATTTTTTCCCTAACAGAAGACACTATCATTAGACAATAACACTAATATTAATAATAGTTTCGTAAAGTTTACAAGGCACTTTACATAAGTTTTCTTATTTGATCTTTATGGACTAGTCAGTGAAAATGTATTAAGTTTCTACTACATCTCAGGCATTTTGCTGAGGGCTGGGGATACAGAGAATAAGCCAAACAACAATAAGAATCAAGTCTCTGCTCTCAAGAAACTCGCAGGCTGATGGATGAGACAATACGAGAGTCAGAGGGAAGACGCTAGCTCTATGGGAGGTTAGGGGTGGGCAAGGGGGCGCTGTGGGGAAAGGCTTTTGGTAGAAATTGGGATTTAAGCTGAGACTTGAATGAAGCCAAGAAGGCCAGGAGCCAGAGAGGAGGAGGGAGAGCATTCCACGTTTGGGGAACAGCCAGTAAAAATGCCGGGAGTTGAGAGATGGACTGTTTTGTGGAGAGAATGGTAAGGAGGCCAATGTCACCGGATCACAAAGTAGGAAAGAGTAAGGTATAAGAAAACTGGGAAGGCAGGAGGGTCCAGGTTATCAAAAACTTCAAACACCTGAGGATTTGTATTTGATTCTGGAAGTGATAGGGAGCTACAGGATTTCATTGAATAATGGGGTAACATGGTCAGACCTGAGCTCACCTTGACAGCTGAGATATGGGAGGATAGCTTGTAGCAGGGAGAAATTTGAAGCAGGGAGACCAACCAGAAAGCTCTTCCCATAGCACAGATATGGGGTGAGGAGGGCCTGCCACAGGGTGATGGCAGTGTCAGCAAGAGAAGGAATCATTCACAAGTGATTTACGAAGGCAGAGTTGACACTACTGGGCATCTGGTTGTATATGAGGTGTGAGAGAGAGTGAGGAGTAGAGAATGATACCCAAGTTGCCAGCCTGGAGGGAAAAATGAGTTGAGTTTTGGATATGTAAAGTCTAAGACGCTTATGTCACATCCGGTTTAAGATGGCCAATAGGCATTTGGAGATGCCAGGCTGGCATTGGGTCAGAACAGAGGTTAAGTAAACCCAGACAAGTAAATCTGAGAATTATCAGCATAGAAATGATCATTGAATCCATGGGAACTGATAAAATCACCAAGTAAAATAATATAGGAGAAAGGAAGAGAATCTTGTGACATAAGTACTATTATTATCCCCATTTTAGACATGAGGAAACTGAGGCTAAAAGAGATTAAGTGTCTGGCCCAAAGTCACTCAAGGTAGTAATTATCTAGCAGGATTATTATGTAGGATTTGAACTGAGGTTTTCCCGACCTCAGGTCTAGTACTCTATCCACTAGTCCATCTCGTCGTAAGTTGATGGATTCCAAGGCTTCGAGGGCAAAAAATGACCTATTTGAGACTAGGTGGCGGGAGGGCGTGTGTGTGTGTATGTGTGTGTGTGTGTGTGTGTGTGTGTGTGTGTGTGTGTATGTGTGTGTGTTGGGATACATCAGAAGAAAGGAAGAGGAGGGACATCAAGAAATTCCTCTCCCAATTTCGAACTATGCCTAAAGGGCTATAAAAATGTGTCCTTTGACCTAGTTATACTACCTCTAGAGATGTATCCCAAAGAGAGCATAAAAAATGGGAAAAGGATCTACACGTACAAAAATATTTATAGCAGCTTTTTTTGTGGTAGCAAAGAATTGGAGATTGAGGGAATGTCCATCAATTGGGGAATGCCGAAACAAGTTGTGGTGAATGTAATGGAATCCTGTTGTGCTATAAGATTTTGGAAAAATCTGGAAAGACTTATATGAACTGATGCTGAGTGAAATGAGAGAACCAGAAGAACATTGCACACAGTTACAGCCACATTGTGCAATGACTAACTTTGATACACTTAGCCCTTCTCAGCAATGCAAGGTTCTAAGACAATTCCAAAAGACTCATGATGGAAAATGCCATCCATATCCAGAGGAAGAATTACAGTCTGAATGCAGATCAAAGCATACTATTTGCTCTCTCCTTTTGTTTTGTTTTGTTTCCTCTTTCTTGTGATTCATTCCATTGGTTCTAATTCTTCTTTACAACATGACTAATGTGAAAATATATTTAACATGAATGTATATGTAGAGCTTATATCAGATTGTATGATGTCTTGGGGAGGGAGAGGGAGAGGGAGAAAAATTAAAACTCAAAAGACTGTGGAACTAAATGATGTTGTAAACTAAAAATAAATAAGTAAAGTTTTAAGAAATAAAAAAATAAATGAAAAAAAGAAATTCCTCTCCCAGGCCCAGAATGAGCCTCTTTGAATATTGTTGTCCAGCCTATTCATGGGGACCTGTAGGTTGTTTTGATGCTCAGCCTCAGAAAAGGGAGAAGATAGCTGTAGTAGTATAATTTCAAGATTCCAGGGAAGATTTCTCCAGTCCAAAAGCAAGTCCACAACCTGCTTATGTCTCTTCAAAATCCTTTGGGAAAAGGGGACCAGAGAGGGAGGGTAGTTCTTTCATTCTGCATTCAAGTGCTAATGCCCCTGAAAGAGGTAATACTAAGTAAAAGCACAGTCTGGTGTAAATGACTGGTTTCAAGCTTTTCCTAAGAGTGGGTATTTTAATGGATTTAGGAGGGTGGGGAGAGGATAGAATATGGGGCATAAGAGGTCACAAATAAGGAAAAGAACACTGAAAAGGGGTGTGTATATGTGTGGGGGGGGTGTATTGAAGGCAAATTCTTTTTCAGATTTCTTTATTTGAATGAATCAATTTAATTAATAAAATTATTTCTCAATCTAGTGCTAATCACGTTATCCTGTGCCTTTCACAGGGTGGCTTATTATAAGAACGAGCAACTATATGAAGATCCCCATTTCTCCTCTGATAATAATGATATTAATAATATAAATAATTATGTAGAATTGTGAGATTTACAAAGCACTTTGCTCATAGCAACCTTGTGAAAACCAGGTAGCAAGGAGATTATTACTTATGTTTAACAAAAGTGCAACTAAACTCAGAGAAGCTGATGTGCCCATGGTCACACAGAGCCCCAAACCTAACCCAGGCTTTTTGACTCCAGACAAGAGGTCTTTTTATTACCACAAGCTACCTCCAGGCAGAAATTCTATACAGGGAGACAGTTTTTTCACCACGCCCAGACTTTCTGGAGCACAACTCCAGCAGAGGCTAAAGCCTCAGAGAATTCGAGTTTTCTCCATTGTGCCCTCAGAAGAGTGCAGCCACCTGCTTAAGTCCTATCAACACTGAAGGGGAGAGCTGAGATCCTTATTATTCCTTTAGCAACTGAATCGTGGAGACATAAATGCTTTTATTATGAACTGAATTCCAATAGTTTGTTTGCTCCAAAGAGTGTGAAAACCTCAGCTGGATACATTCAAGGAAAGACCAAACCCCAAAATGCTTTGGATTTTTTCCTGGAAAGGTTTACAGAATTCTTTGGCTTCTGAAGGGGGGAAATCAGAAGGCAGGTGAACTTCTCTGGTTCTGTCTAAGACTCATTATCTGCCGTGGTAACACAGGTTAATCGCATAGCTAATTAAGAGATAACATTAATGGAATCTGAGTTGATGCCCTGATAAGTCTACCCCTGGCAGATAAATGCTGAGGTGGAGCCAAGCCATTTATTTCAGGAGCAGCAGGGCTCCTATCAGGGCACCAACTCGGGTTCCATTAAAGTTATTGATATTACACCAAATCTAAACCTGCAAGAAAATCAAATGAGTTTATTGTTTTTCTTTCCTTCCTTCCTTCCTTCCTTCCTTCCTTTCTCCCTTCTTTGTTTTTCTTTTTCTCCCTTTCTCCCTTCCTTCCTTTTTTCTTTTCCTCCCTCCCTTTCTTTCTCCCTTCCTTTGTTTTTTTTCTTCCTTTTTTTCCTTCTTTCTTTTCTTCCTTCCCTTCTTCCCTTCCTCCTTTCTTCCTTCCTTCCTTCTTTCCTTCTTTCCTTCCTTTCTTCCTTCCTTCCCTCCCTCCTTCCTTCCTTCTTGCCTTCCTTTCTTCTTTCCTTCCTCCCTCCCACCCTCCCTCCTTCCCTACGTATTTCTCCCTTCCAAAAGAGTCTGGAATCGCCAATGATAACATCACCAGCAAAACAAGGCAGCAATAATTAGGTAATAATAAAAAGACTCCATAAATTGCCCTATACAATTAAAATCGAATTTGTTGCATTAACAAATGAACTTTGAGGAAATTCATTTTAATGCAGTGATGTCAGAATTAAAATGCTGCTGCCCTGTATGATGAACATTGAGAGTGACATCACTCAGACACCAGCCCTTTTTCCAGGGCCTGGTCCCATGCAAAGCAAGGAGAGCCCTGAAGTAAAGTCCTTTTTCTCGGCTGCTTATAGTTAACTTGCTGAAAGAGTTTCTTGAGATCCCTCCTTTCCTTCCCCCTCCCTACTTTTTTTTAATAAGTTCTCTTATGGTTTCTTTAATTGTTGCTTTTTTTACCCTTTCTGAGGGAATCATGATCAATTACTGCATTCAGCAAGCCGACAAATTCTATTTGACATAACGCACCAAGGTTTGAAGGCAGAGCTGTGGCACCTACCTCTAAGCGGCTTCATCAGAAACAATGAGGATTATATTGGAGCATCTACTATGCTGAGAGCCCCAGACCCATGCAATTAGCATGTGTATTTCTTTGAGAGCTACATGTAAGTACAGAAGGTGACCCAATGACAACCAAAAGCCACCTCCCCTGCTCATGGATTTTTTTGACCTCCTTTAACCACTGCATCATCCTAAGTTACTCCACAGAAGCTGCCCTGGTCTCTTTCTTCTGTTCACTAAAAGCCCCCCACACAGACCAAATTCCCTTCAGAGTCAGTAAGAGCTCCACAGAAGCACTCGCTGGGAGGAGGGAGCTCAAGAAATGATTCTCCATTTAGCATTCCTGTACTGAGCATGTTAAATGCCAATTTCATATCCAGGAAAATCACATGAGGAAAAAATAAATAAAAGGCAAGTACTCTTGTTTTCTGCATAGCCAACATGGGGACAGGCTGGGGCATCAGATGCCTCACTGAATAGCTTGACTAAACTCAAAAGTGAATTCACTTTCCTTGAGGGTGTGAAGCAGAGAAAAAAAAGAGAGATCCCCACCACTCCCCCCCTCACTATTTCTAACCCTGAACATCAGTAGATGATAGAGATAGCAGGCCCAGGAAAATACATTTCCAGATTACTTGATTTTTGACATTCTGGGTGAGGATCTCAACTAGGAATGAATTAAAATTCAAGGAAAGTTCTGTCATTTTTGAGCTATATAAATTAAAAATAAGTAGAAAATAGCAGTGTTCATACACTTTTGTGCTCTTCAAAATTCCCGTTTCTCAAGTCTCCGAAGCAGACACATTCCTTTCAGCAGTTTGCAGAATAAATCTGGGAACACCTGAGATTTTGAAACTCAAGGGAAAAATGCCTCTCTTCCTCTCAAAGTTGAAGCAGGAATTTTACAATAAGATTAGATGTCATAATTGTGTCATTATATATGAAAGTGTATCATTACTCACTATAAACATATGATTACACTATTTGTACTAATTGCCTCATTAAACTAGTAACTCTTAATTATGTAAATATGTTATAACTTGGGGGAAAAAACTTCATGAAAACTATATTCAAAAAATCACCAAGTGAGTAAAAGAAACCTACAAAGTAAAGAAAAATCCCAATTAGGAATTAAATCTCTAAAATCTACACACTGAGCACACTGGGGTTTTATGAAGATGGTGACCTACTGTGCCTATGTACTGAAGAGTAAATTCTATTCTGTTCAGACCTTGATACACACACATAATTTCCATTTCTCACTAACTTTAATTACTGGCAATGTCAATAGGCGTTACGTGCAGAAGAGTACAGAATAGTTAGTGGACCTGAGAAATTTACTGATTTCTTTCTTCCTTCCTTCCTTTCTCTCCTCCTTTCTTTCTTTCCTTCTTTCTTTCTTTCTCTTTCTTCTTTTTTTTCTTTCTTTCCTCCCTTTCCTTCCTTCTTTCCTTCCTTCCTTCCTTCCTCCTTTCCTTTTTTTTTGGTAAAGGGTGGCATGTGAGAGTATAAATCTGATGCTAAGGACCCCCAAACATTTCCATTTTTTCCATGTGCTCCCTCATCTTTCCTTTGGGAGTTAATGAAACATTCAGCAATAGAGTGGACACAACTGCTTAAGTGTACCAAAACACATATGAACAGCATACTACAAGACAAAAAACCCCCCAAAACTTTAAGCCCCTCCCTCTCTCTCTATATATGTATGTATATACACTCTCTATATCTACATTTATGAATATATACTTATATATAAGTATCTCTACATAGATATGTAGAGATATTTATAAATCACATCTGTGCCATTTTTCTATTCCAGGGACCTTTACTGCATGTCTTCCCCCTAAAAGCCTATGCCTATAGTTTGTTGGGTTTTTTTTAATCATATCTAGGTTCCTACATAGCACATGTTAGCTAACTTCAATATTCTCTCATCCAAGTTACTCATGGACTCCCATTTATTTCCACTGACCTCAGCCTGGTTATAAGAATGTAGTTCTCTGATGACTTCTTCAAATCTAGGTTCAAGGAACTATTTTCCGTCATTACCAGGGCTGTGTCTTCCTAGTCTCCACACTCTCCCGATTGCTATTCTTTTCTCACTAATTAAACATTCCATTCTATTTTCTAGACCCTCTACAGACTCAAGAAAATTTTGGTCTTGGCAGTTAATCTGCCCCTTCTTCTCCCCCACCCCTCACCCAATTCCCAGGGAATTATATTATTCTAATAGACTTAACCACCCCATTCTCTTTTCAGATCTACCTTTCTGACACCTACATAATCTTGTTACCTTTATCCTCTTGTTACTACTTCAAGCTAAATAAAATGAAAAGGAATTTTCATTTTCTCTCAGAATCTGTTCTTATTCTTCTCTTCCTTAGTCCAATCCTCTATCATGTAAGGTTTTGCTAACATGTTTTTGTTGGCCCAGACACAGTTTTGTAGAGTTATCTTTTTTTCTTCTACTTCTTTCTCTGAATCATCTCTTTCTCTTTTGTCTTTTCAGGGTAAATCTGTATTCCAAGTCCTGCGAATTTCACATCTAAGCTGCTCCTCTATTCATTTTCCCCAGCAGTCTCCTTTCTCCTTTCTCTCTAATCAATTAAAGTAGTAAGGCTTCAATCATATTGTTCTCACTGCCTTCTGCATCAAGTTCAGATTAGAGTATGTTTCAGGTCCTCCATTTAGCTGTTTTTCCCTCCCTCCAGCCTGTTTCTTCCACCCTCCCAAATGTATTGTCTATTCTATATTCTCTAGCCAAGGGAAAGTCTTCTCAGTATCATTTCTTCCCCTGCTCCCCACCTCTCTCCAGGAACAGCCTCCTCCTTCCCATGTACCAGATGGCTCCGGCCTCTAGCCCAGTCTCCACTCAAACCTAATTCTTCTTGGAAGCTTGCCCTATTATCAGGGAAGAATGATAACACCTACCCTCCAATGTGTGACAGAAACAAAAGTCTATTAAATCAATATGTTCCACATACACCTACATAATGGTGGTTTGTGTGGAATGCTTCAACCCCATCTGCAAAATGGAAATAAGAGTATTTACAACATAGGAATACTGTAAGAATAGGAGATAAAGTGCTTTGTAAACCTTAAAGGTCTATGTAAATGCTAGCATGTATTTTCATTATCTCTTTTAATAAAATTCAACCTGCTCATCATTGTACCCCTTACCTTCTGCTTGCCCAGTAGCAAATATCTTTCTCAGAATATAAACCAAAACAGCAAAACCAG
The DNA here is from genome assembly GCA_028627135.1 of Pseudochirops cupreus. NCBI lineage: Eukaryota > Metazoa > Chordata > Mammalia > Diprotodontia > Pseudocheiridae > Pseudochirops > Pseudochirops cupreus. The sequence goes on along the minus strand of CM053580.1, from coordinate 400,378,803 downwards.
GTTAAATCCAGCTCTGTGGTGATCCCGAGTCTGCCTTGACCCTCAGCACCTTCAAACCCTAATCCTTGTAGGCTGTGAAGGGGAACTACCATCATTTCAAAGGCAGGGGCCCTCCATGGAGAATTCTCAGCCTCCTCTCTTAATGAGTTTAACTCCAGAGATGGGCAGCTAGAGCATTCCAGCTGAGCATAATTACCATGATGGGGCACCGAGGGAGAAATTGTCACAAAGATAACTGGGTCTCAGGCTATTTAGCACTTTACAGATGAGAGTAAGGTGGTGACTTGGAAAAATGAGGTCTAGTTCAGATAGGAAGATCGTTATGGTTCAAAATTCCCTCCCCTTTTCTTTCCCCATATCAAATCTTAGCTGGTTGTAGTTTTAATTGGTGTGCATGAGCCCAGAGCTCACAATAAGCCTGGGTAAGAACTGATAGGATGGATTATCAACCTGGAAAGGACCTAGAGGGGCCATCCTGTCCATTCCCCTGCCTCTGGGCAGGACTGCATGCAAAACAGCCTGGAAAGAAAGCTTTCTACCCTTTTCCTCAAAGTCTCCAGTGTAATGAATAAACAGATAACCAAAGGCAAAATGGAAACCAATGCATACTACAAAGGACTATGGGTATATGTTTATCTTGCTCTTTTTCCTCGAGAGCCATACCCAGGGGTAAGGCATAGGTCCCTTGCATGGGCCGCTTAGAGCAATGTGCATAAATGTCAAAAGATTCACCTCTCAGCATGAATATACTGAAGAACACACATGAAAAATATATTGAATCATCTTGTGCAAATCTACACTTCACTGTAGAGCTGAATGAGGAGAATGATCTCTTAACCGCTGTCAAATATTACCTGTGAGAGGGGCTGCCTGGGTTGAAACATCTCCTTCTCCAACAGAGTGACCTAGGGTGGGTCTCAGAAAGGGAGAAAGTCTATAAAGGATATTTCCTAACTAGTTTGTGATGGTTGAATGGTTGCAGAAAATTCTCTTATAAGTTTCCAGGAAAAGAGCAAATAAATAGTGGGTGAGAGTGGTTCAGGGGTTGGGACACAAGAGAGACTGTCGTTTAGAAAGTTCAAGTTATAACCTCCTTTTCCCACGTTGGCATAGAGGTGAACATACACATAATATATGTCCAAATAAGTGGATGCAAATGCATGCACGTATGCATGTATGTATGTATGCATGTATGTATGTATCTAGCTATCATCTATCTGCCTGCCTATCTATTGATTTATCTTCTACCTGTTTGTCCATCTCTCATCTATCTATTTGTCTGAATATCTGCCTGCCTAAATATCTTGTCTATCTACTGATTTATCATCTACCTCTTTGTCTGTCTATCATCTGTCTATCTATCTGTCTGCCTGTCTAGATATCTATCTATATGTCTATCTGCCTATTTGTCTATGCATTTATCATCTACGTATCTGTTTGTCTGTATGTCTATCTGTCTGTATATCTATAATTTATCTATATGTCTATCTGTCTGAATATCTGTCTGTCATCTAACTGTCTATATGTCTATCTAGCTATCCATCTGTCTGAATATCTAGCTAGCTAGCTATTTGTCTGTCTATATATCATCTTTTTGTATATATATCTATCTATATTTTACAACCCTCCTCTCTTCACCACAAACTCTTTGTTCCAATGGCACTGGGCTCCTTACTGCTCCTCACACAAGATACTCCAATTGCCAACTCTGTGTACTTTCACTGATTGTCCCTCATGCCTGCAGTGCTCTCCTTCCTCATCTCTGCTTTCTAGAATCTCTGGCTTCCTTCAAGCCTCTGTTAAAGTCCCACCTTCCACAAGAAGTCTATTCTGATCCTCCACAATGCTAGTGCCTTCCCTCTGCTGATAATTTCCCTTTTATCCAATCTATAGACTGTCTGATGTAGTGGTTTGCATGTTATCTCCCCCATTAGACTATGAACTCCTTGAGACCAGGGACTGTCTTTTGTCTTTCTCTGTATTCCAAGTGCTTAGTCCACTGCTTGAGTAGTAGGCACTTAATATTTCTGGACTAACATTCATACGGCACTTGAAGGTACTCAAAAAGTTTTTACATATGTCATTTGGTCTTCATAATAATCCTATTGTTACCACCATTTTACAGACGTCTTACTTAGGGTCATGCAGCTAGCCCCTAGATACCCATCTACCTATTCACTGGCTCTTTTAAGGAAAAGGATCTGACATTTCTGGAGATAGATAGATAGATAGATAGATATATAGATAGATAGATAGACAGATAGATAGACAGACAGACAGACAGAGGCATGCATTTAGTATATAGACAGACCAGTGTCTTGGATTAAGACCAAGTATCAGTGTGAGGGGAAAATGTGACCACAGAGTTCTTACAAAAGAGATAGCTAAAAGGCACCAGTCAGCACATAAGTGGCTGTGAGGCTTAGACAAACTCCACAAAGAAGACTAGACAAACTCTCTTGGTGCCAGACTGTGAGACTGAGGTTTCTAGGAATGGCAAGTTCTTTTCTTGAAAAGTGCCAGTGTCTAGGTTACTTCCAAGGAAGTTAGGTAATGTAGTGGCTAGAAGGCTGGGCTGTGACACTGGCTACGTGAGCCTATAAGTCATCTGTAAAATGGTGGTAGCAACAGCACCTACTGCACAGGGCTGTTATGAGAACCAAATGACACAATACATATAGAAAGCTCTTCGAGAACCTTAAAGCATTATATAAATATTGGTCAATCTGTAAACATTTCGTAAGCACTTAGAACGTGCCAGGCACTGGTGTAAATTCTTGGGCTAAAAAAGAAAGGCAAAAGACAATAGACAGTCCCTGCTCTCAGGGAGCTCACAGACTAATGCGGAAGGCAACAAGGAAACAACTAAATACAAGCAAGACACAGACAGGATAAATTGGAGATGACAGAGGAAAGGCACTAGCACTGAGAAGAATCAGAAACTGCATTTTGTAGAGGGTGAGATTTTAGCTGGGGTTTGAAGGAAGTCAGGCAAGCTAGAAAGTAGAGACAGGGCAAGAGAGATTTCTAGGTATGAGCAACAGCCAGCGAAAACGGGGCAGCTAGGTAGTGCAGTGAATAGAGCACTGGCCTTGGACTGGGAAGGTCCTGAGTTCAGATGTGACCTTGGACACATGATACTAGCTGTGTGACCTTGGGCAAGTCATTCGACCCCAATTACCTTGCCTTCCGCCTCAAAAAAAAATGCCGGAAGTTGGAAGGTATGTCAAGGAGTCCAGTGTCACTGAACTGAAGAACACGCTATGGGTTGTAAGGCATGAAAAGATAGGAGGTGAGACCAGATTATGATTATCATTACCATTGCTATTTTTGCTACTCTTGTTGTTATTACTGGGGCAATTCACACGCTTTGTGAAGTCCAAGCCATGCTGTCAATTGATGGGGATTCTCTGGAAGCAATGTTTAAAATTCTGGGAGACATCATTTGACCCTGAAGTATATGGTGAGGGAAGGGAGTCATTTACCTTGTGTGCAGGAAGAGGCTGAGAGAAAGAACCAATCAGGAAAAAAAATTATCTATTTTTCACCAACACATTGTGTTTGGCAAAGTTGGAATGGGGAAGACGTGATCTCTGCCCTCAAAGTGTACACAGTCTAGTGAGAGATGGGAAACTAGAGTTGTGTGGAATGATTCGAGAGAAACGAAGCACTAATTTGGGGGAGGTTCAAAACAATTTCAGAAAAGAGACATTACAAAATTTGAAAATTGAAGGGGCCCTGAGAAGTCAGCTAGTCCAACCTGTCCTGAACAGGAATCCTTTCTATATCATACCTGACAAGACATCATCTAGCATTTCCTTAAATACCTCTGGGGAAGGGGAAGCATGTGCTTTCCCAAAGGTAGCCAATGAAACTTTTGGAATGCTCTAATTAAAAAAAAAAAAGTTTTCCCTTAGATTGACCTAAAATCTCCCTCTTAGTCTTGTTCCAACCTGTGAGACAGAGGAGAAAATCTGATCCCTTTCCCACATGACAGCTCAATAAATATTTGAAGACAACTATCATTTCTCCCTTAATCTTTTCTTTCCTACACGAAAACAACTCCTTCCTCCAGTCCTTGTGTGGCATGATTTCTAGTCCCTTCACCACCTTGGCTCCCCTTCTGTGGATGAGAGCCATTCTTTCTAAGTTCTCTCTAAAATGTGGGGCTCAGAGCTGAACGTAATCTTTCAGTTATGTTCTGACTAGGCCAGAGGACAGTAGGACTATTTCCTTACTCATTATGGACACTATGTCACTACTAAGGATGCAGGCTAGGATCGTGCTAGATTTTTTGCCTGTCATGTTGCACATGTCATGGAATTGTGCAAGTATATGAGGCTAGCTGAGAAAACATTAGCAACTTGTGGCACAAGAATTCTGTTTTTAAAACTCCTATTGGTCTTGCATTCTATAAATTCCCATAAACGGTTGACTAGACATAGCTCTACCATCTTGTAGTTGTACATTAGTTTTTTTTCAAGTCAGGCATAACACTTTGCATTTATTCCTTTTCCTTTTTCATCTTTTCAGATCCAGGCCCTTGTTATATAATCTGTTATTTGAGGATCTTATTTCTGGCACCCTTTTTATTATTATTTAATATTTATTATTAATAATAATATTTATTATTAATTACCCTCGCATCTTTATATCTTCATAAAATTTTATAGACATAGCATCTATGACTTCTTCTACTAATAATAT
>CM053580.1:400339229-400373996 GCA_028627135.1 Pseudochirops cupreus | reverse complement strand
CATATATATATATATATATGTATATATTTATTATCTATCTCAGAACAAGGTCAAGGCTAAATCCTGAGGGGCACTCCCTCCACAAAGATATTGATTCACTTTGGATCTGGTAATTAATTCAATCAGCTCTCAATCCCACCTACTGTATTATCATCCAGCCCACAAATTTCCTTTTTTCCCCACAAATGTCACAATAGACTTTTTCAAATGTTGGTATGAAATCCAAATATACTCTTATCTATAGCATTTTCATGATCAATACATTTTGTAACGTCAGAAAAGATAGTTTGCTATGGTCTGTACTCAATGAATGAACCCATGCTGGTTTCTAGTGATCACTGCTTCTATTTCTCAATGCTAACATACTATCCTTTTAATAAATAGCACATTCAATAATTTTGTTGGAATCAAAATCAATCACATTGACCAATAGTTTAAAAAATTGACACCCCTCTTTATTTTTTAAATGTTAAAACCATTTGCCCAATTTTAGTCCTTCATTATTTATTTGTTCCATTTTTCTTGTATGAATGACAGAGGCTAGAACAAGAAAAAACTCTTGGGAAAAATAAACAAGCATAACTACAGAGCACATAGAAGGGCTTAAGAGAAATCAAATGATTTTTATAACATTACTATGAAAGTAAAGATTGAGGTTTAGGACAGAAGAAAAAGCAGGAGTAAATGGAGGGGATCCAGGGCAGGTAGAAATGATGGCTGAGTTTCTCGAATGGTGTTCAGGATGCCCTGCACAGGTACAAGTATGATTTGATAACTAGAGAAACTTTAACCATATGTGAGAAAGGAATTATGTTTTTCAATATGAAGGCAGTTTAAAGGCACAAGGCTTGAGATAATTCAAGGAGGTCTCTGTAGGGGGTTGTTTCTTGGGAGATGTAAGGGAGTCTCTGACTCAGCCTAATTTGAAGCTGTAGATAGGGCACAAATTGGGTTTGAATAATGTTAGGTGGTGGGGGGTGTGCACCAATATAGGAGGAAATCTAGTTCAGCAGTCCATTTTTTTTTAAAGCATTGATTTTTGCTGGGGGCAGAGAGTTTTCGACTCATTGATTTTAGCTGCTGATTAAGTCATGTTCTCCAGTCTGTCAGCAGTCACTTCATTTCCTTTCATCTCATGTTTTCACCTGCTTGGTGCTTCTATGACAATCTGAATGGCTAGCTCTCGACTGAACATTAAAGAGGCTTTGGAAGTTGTTTCCTTCTCTGAATAGCACAATTCACCCCAGGCTCTCCCTCCCTCATTCAAAGGAACTGTATGTAGAGCTCCCACTAGCTAGGCAAGGAGGAAGCTTAGGAAGTTTAGGGTGATGTGAAAAGCACAGAGCTTGCAGTCAAAAAGACTCAAAAGACTTGGATTCGAGTCTCCCCTCTGCCACTTAGCTATATGCCCTTTGGCACTTCTTGATGCCTCAGTTTCCCTCTCTGGGAAATGAGATTTGGCTTGATGATTTCTAAGACACAATTCCTTCTCCTCCCATCCCCCTTCCAGCTGGAACTTCCTCAGCATCTGTGAAATGCTGAGACCAGAGATAGCAGATCAACACTGAAGCCTGAGGGCAGTTCTCTGCCTGGAGAAAAGCAGCAACCCACAGGGAGTTACCTAGAGACTGTGTTGTTTCTTTCCCCTCCACACATTCAGCTGTGAAGATCTCCAAGATCCGAAGAGGGGTTTAAAGCAAACATGAACTAAAGAGCATACAGCAGGTGTCAGCTTCGGTGTCAAAACAAGCCCAATCCTCATTGAAAATGGAAACCAAAATGGCCCATGTGTGAAAGAAGAAATTGAACCAGAGGACAGTTTTATATAGGATAATGGGGGTGGGAGGGGAAGGACAGTATTTCTTCCCTGTGCTCTCTCTCCTCCCCTCCCTCTTTGTCTCTGTCTGTCTCTGTCTCTATCACTGTCCCTCTCCCTCCCCCTCCTCTCTTCTTTCCCACTTCTCTCTCCTCCCTTTCTCTCTCTCTTCTTTCTCCCTTTTCTTTTTCTCACTCTCTTCCTTTTTCTCCTTTCTCCCTCTCTCTCTCTCTCTTTCTCTCTCTCTGTAGCATCTGTGGTTGATTAAACAAACAACAAAAGATGGCTGCTGATGGATAGCTAGCTCACAAATACCGGCTGAAACACCTATGTGCCAGATTTGCACAGCTGTACATATGCCACGGCTGATCCATCTGCTGAGCATGCCACACACCGCTGCTGATCAATCTACACATGCCAATTACTTGATTTAGAGTAGGCTGCTGGTTGTGTGAAGCAGCAAGGGAGAATCTCAGCACAGCAAGGAAATCACCTTTGGGTTTCTTCTGCATTTCCTCCCTTCTCCTCTGTTGTTGAGGGAGAAATGATGGTGGGGCCACTGGCCTCTCTTCCCCACTACCTCACATGTAATATGGGGGAAGACAATGTTTGGTATCACCTCTACTAGGTCTCCAAGGAGGGTCACAAGATTAAAATCAGATTGGAATCTTTAGGTGGGAAAGAGACCTGGGCTCCTAGTTGTGCCACATGCAAATACTGTCACCAGACGGAGGTGATGGCATGCCATTGTGTACCTTCTTTGTGATTTCTGACACGGAAAGAATTCATTTTGTGCCTTCTTTGTTCTTCTGTCTTGAGGATAATGGACGTACCAGAATTTAAATTCCCTGCATAGTGGGCTTTAGCTTGTTGTCCTGTGACAGGTGCAACTTCCTTTGCCAGACCCAGCAGGACAGGATCTCACTTCAAATGGGGGAGTGGCTAGCAGCCTGGAAGTGTTTGGTTTTTTTATGGGCATTTGAAACAGAGGACTTCCTACCCTTCCCTTTCCTACGTGAAACTGCTACCTGATGAGAGGAAAAGCCAATTGGTCTTTGGGATCTTTGTGGAACTTCTTATGGTTCTGCCTCCCATGAGTTAGTCCCTTGACTGTGGCCCAACCTACCTTTTCCTTCCCAAACCCTCCTCCAGCTACATCTGCTTGGCTTTTCTGGGAGCATGCTTTGTGCTTTACTATCTTCTTACCTTCAGTCATACTATTCTCTCAGTCTGCAACTTCTGCCACTTACAATCTCATTCATCTTTCAAAGCCCTGCTCCAATCCTGTCCCCCTTTTAAAAGCCTAGCCAAATTTCCCTGATTAAAGGTGTTCTATCTCTCTCTCTCTGTCCTCTGTCTCTTCTCTGTCTCTGTCTCTTCTCTGTCTCTGTCTCTCTCTGTCTCTCTCTGTCTGTCTCTCTGTCTCTCTCAGTCTCTCTGTCTGTCTGTCTGTCTCTCTCTCTCTCTCTGTCCTTGGACTCTCCCCCGTACATCATTCACTTTCTGTTCTACTGATACCACACATGTCTTGTAGATGGCACAATGGATAGAGTGCTGGGCTTGGAGTTAGATCTGAATTCAAGTTCTGCCTTCGATCCTGGGTAAGCCACCTAACATTTCTCAGCCTTAGTTTCCTCACCTTTAAAATGGGAATGATAATACCATCTAACCTGTAGGATCATCGGGAGGATCGAATAAGATAAAATATATAAATTGCTTTGCAAATCTTAAAGCACTGTATAAACATAAACAAATATTGCAATTGTTATAACACTTTGCCAAAGCTGTAAGTCTTTTCTGCTGTACTACATAGGAAATAAGCACTTGCGTTTTATCCTGCACAATGCATGGGAATTTCCAAACAGGACTAGCCCAAGAGTCAGGATACTGGATAATGGTGTTCATTCTGTCACACCAGCTATGTGATCTTGGGAAAGTCCTCAGTTTCCAAAACTGTAAAATCAAGGAACTGGACTGAATGAAGTCTTTTCCCAGATCTGTCGAGAATTCCTAAGTTTGTTGTTTGTTTGTTGAAAGTATGAATGAACAGGAGGTGAAAAGATCCTGTGACATTAAAAATTCTCTCATATGATATTTAATATGAGGTTCGTCCCAGACATCCCGCATAGCCAGCAAAGCAGCAACCAAAGTTTCTTTTAGTATGTCTGAAACACAGGGCTTAGGATGTCAGTCTCTTATTTCCAAAGCTCTGGTGGCTCTCTCTTGTCCCTAGAAGAAAATATAAACTCCTGAATCTGGAATTTAAAGTCCTTTACAATCTGGTTCCCAAGTACCTTTCCAACATTATTTCATATTACTCACATTCATTCATTCACATTCCGGATAAACAGGCCTACTTGCCATTCCCAAAATTAGTGTTCCATTGCTTGCCTGTATGCTTGTGAACACAGTCCTTCATGCCTCAAATACAGTTCTTCCTCACCTCCACCTATCAGAATCTCTAGTTTCCCAGTGAGCTTCCTAAGACACTCAAGTGCAGTTTCTTGTGCAAACCTTTCTCTGATGCCTTCAATTGTTAGTGCTTTTATTCTCTTCATATTATAATGTGTTTATTTGTCTGTTCATTAGTTGTTTTCCCCAGTAGAAAGTAGGCTCCTTCCGGACAACAACTGTTTCATTTTTTTTTTCTTTTTGTGTCCTTAGTGTCTGGAACAATGTCTTACAAATAGTAGGCGTTTAGTCACCTCCTGCCTCCTGCCTTGGCTTCTGGACACCTCTAGGGGTCACAACAATGTCAAACTTGTCCTTGGAGATTTTGGCTTGTCCTAAAACTCAGCTGCCTCCTCCTGGCTGTGAACATAACCTCCTGCTCATGCTTACATAGGATTAAAGATGGTTCTTAGTACATGCAACATGGCAGGAAGAATAGTTGAGGGTGTGCAGAAACCTTGAAGATCAAACTTGAATCTTCTAACCACATGCTTTCAACAGCTGATATTAATACTCTTCGTGGATTTCTTACCCAATGATTGGCATAGCATTCCCTGCCCCCCCCACTTACTTTCCCCATTGCAGTAATATCAAATCTCCAACCTCCAGAGAATGAATTCCACTCCCCAAGCCCCAGCTGTAGGATCCCTCATCCCTATCCATCCCAACCATACACTCCCAATGTCCTCCTCTAGACCCACCTGCACCTTCCACTCTGGAATTCCTGATCCACATACTTAACAGATTTTCACTCATTTTAGACCACTTCCTCTCTTGTCCCTATTTTCTTCCATCATTTGTGGAGACCTGGCTTTCTGCTCCACGAGATGGCATCCCTAATCAACCTTTCTCATACTGGATATAGTTTTGCTCATATTCCCAGAATTATTAGCCATGGTGGGGGAGTCAGTGTTTCTTGACCCATGACTCTTTTTCTGCCATCACTCACCAACTTCTCTGTGGTTCTTACAATCTAATTCATATTCCAGGAGCCATTATCTATTAGCCACCAAGGTATTTTAAATTCCACAAGTCCAAAGTAGAACTTATCATCAGTTCTCCAGAGCTCACTCTTTTTCTGAACATCTTGGTTACTGTCAAGGGCACTCCTAGTCTTCCAGTCATCCAAGTTCAAGTACCTAAGGGTTAATACTCTGTTCCTCACTCACCCCATCAATAAAGGAAGTCATGCCAAACTACTTAATTTCTTCATCCACAACATCTCTAGAATATGTTCTTGGAGCTACAAGTGAGAGTTGGGTGAAAGGTGGACACCAAAGATGGATGAGCAGCCCTGAAAAGGGCTCAGCTAGCCAGCACACGGGAAGTGCTAGTCATCTTGGAAGCAGCTACACCCTGTTAAACTGTCTCAGCAGATGGGCTAAATCCATCAGTGAGTTAGGAGAATATCTACCCCAAGCATGTGAAGACTTCACCTGGTGGAATGGGCAGAAGTAAGCACTACGGAGAGCTTAGAGCTCCATCAGACATTGAAGACACCAAGGTCATCCCAGGCCATCACCAGTCATCTTGACCCGTGGTCAGAGTGAGACTGACCACTGTGTAACTCTGCCTAATTTCTATGCTCATTTATATGCTCCAGTCAAGATATCACCTGTGATGTTATCCATTCACATGCCACTTTAGTTCAGGCCCCCATCACCACTCATTCGCACTATTTCAATAGTCTTCTAATTGGATTCCCTCCCCTCCCCTTTCCCTTCCCTTTCCCTTCTTCCCTTCAAGGCCTCTCCTAATTCCAGTCCATCTTCTACCTAGCTGCTAAAGTGATCTTCCTAACATATAGATCTGGATGTATAGAGTCCTATCCAACAAACTCCAATGACTTCTCTTCACTTCTAGGATTAAATGTATCCTCTGTTGGTCATTTAAAGCTCTTGACAACTCGGCTTCTTATCTTTCCAGCCGTCTTATACATTCCCATATGCTATATTCCTCTTGGAGCTACCATTTTGTGGAAGGCTCAGGCCAGCCTTTGCTCTCCTCCTGGCCCTGCTCCTGACTTCCTCTAGACTTCATAACCGCACCTCTGTTCCTGTCTCATTCGAGAACTTCCCTCAAAACCTGGACTCTCCCTTGCCTTGAAACATCCAGCCAACCCTGCAGTCTTTCCAATGTGGAAAATCCTTTCTTGTGGTTTGCTCTTTTCTTATGTTGATGTATTCTTCCCAGGGCTTCTATTTGGGGGAAGTGACTAACTTTACTTTTGTTTATTCCCAACCTGGTTCTGCTTTTTCCTCTCCAGCCTTGAAATGAGGCAGTTGGGTGACCCAGTGGATGGAGTGTTGGGCCTCTAGTGAAAAACAAAGAAACCCAAAATCTGAGTTAAAATCCAGTTTCAGACCCTTTCTAGTTGTGTGACCCTGTGGCAAGTCACTTGATCTCAATTTTCTCAAGTGGAAACATCACCTACTTTGCAGGGTGGTTGGGAGGCTCCAATGAGATATTTGTAATAGTTCACACTATATAAATGCTTATTCCCTTCTAGGTTTAACCCTATGTCCCTGTGTGGATTCCTTTTCCCTTCTTCTCCACCACAGCTTTTCAGCTTCTTTTTTTTTTTATATACTGTCTTCCCCCATTAGAGCTGGAAGCTCCCTAAGGGTAGGGACTTTTTCTTTTTTGATTGTATTTTTATCCCTAGTATTTAGCACTTTGCCTGACATATAGCGAGTGCTTAATAAGTGCTTGCCCTTCCTTCCTCCCTCGCTCCCTACCACCCTTCCTTCCTTCGTCCCTTCCTTCCTTTCATCCTTCCTTCCTCCCTGCCTTACTGACCTACTTGCTGTTCTTCACGTATGATGCTCTGACTCCATTTGCCATCTTCTTGCATTAAAATGTCCCCTGTCGAGTGTCCCCTGTGCCTGGAATTCTCTCTGGCCTAACTTCTGCCTCTTCGAATCTTTGGCTTCCTTCAAGAATTGACTCCAGTGTCCTGGGAGCCCAGCTGCTAGCGCCTTTCCGTCTAGTCTAAGGCTGTCTTCCATCTCCTCTGTATGTATCTGATTGTACTTGCCTTTTCCCTCATTAAAATGTTAAGTTCCTTTAAGACAGAAGTAACAATGTTAGTGCTTTTTCTTTGTATCCTCAACACTTTGAGAAGCAAGGAAGGAAACAAAGATTTATAAAGTGCCTACCACGTCCATTGTGCTAAACTCTTTACAAATAATACCTCATTTGGTTGCACTTAGCCTAGCACAGTGCCTAGCACAGTGCCTGGCACATAGGCACTTTATTAAAGTCTGTCGCTTGCCTGATAAATATTAAAAGGTTTGCTGACTGAGAGATCCGCGGTACTTTTCAACCCGTTTGATGCTACATTAATTTTTAGAGAAAGGTGACGGGGAAAAATCCGAGACAAGACACGGTCGCTTGGGACTCTGATGTTCAGATCCGCTGCTAAGTTTGGGTTTTCAGATTGTAGCGGAAGTATTCTAATTTGGGTCCTTTTTCATCGGACTCTTTAAACTAATCCCTCTCTTCTTCAGATCTTTGCACAAGCCTCCAATGTCATCACTGGGGAGCACCGAGCACAGAGCAAAGGTAGGAAGAAGAAAAAAAGAAAGGGAAAAAAAGGCCCAAATCTGCACGTTTTATTTCATTGGTACATGTATTTAATCCATCTGCAAACTGCTCATTGGATAGCGTTGCTGGCTCCTCTCTCTGGGAACACTAAGGTATGTGTATTCAACAGTGGAAAATAAACATAAGATTTTATTACAAAGTACCACTGCTGCTCCTGGCAGGAGTAATTTGTGCACCTGCATTTTTAAAAATGTTTCAAAGTTTTTCCCCTTGGTGGATTCAGTGGTAACACATATTAGCTTCCCCTCCCGGCCGCCACAACCAGCTTGTCATAGGCTCCTGTCGCATCAGCCCTGGCTGCCTGTTTTCACAGCAAATAGCAAAGGAAAGTGAAAAAGGACCACTCATGCCTCAGGCAACCTTGGAAATGCCTCGATGCTCTGGCGTGAAAGAGATGGGGAGGGGCTGAAACCCAAGTCAAAGGTAGGGCGGTATGGTTTTCCAAGACTGGAGGGAAATCTCTTCAAAGGAAAAGCTAAAGGAAGGGGAGGAGAGGTCAGAAATGGGATTGGCTAAAACAATCCTACCTGAGGGTCCTGCCTCTGTCCCTCTTACTGCCATGGGGCAGGAGATTAGCCCCAGAAACTGAACAAGGGACCTTTCTTGCTTTGACTATTTGTTAGGGTTCCAAATTGCTTTATGTAATTTTATATTTACTTCTGTATATACATGTTGTATATAAGCTCCAGTAAAATATAAGCTCCTTGAGGGTAAGGGCTGTTTCTTTGAATCCTTTATATCTTTGAATTCCCAATGATGCTAACAAGAGTGCATGGCACATAGGAGGTATCCAATTAAAGGCATGCTATGCCGTTAAGTTGAATGGAAGTCAAGTCATTTGCAATGCCACCAAGAAACAATCTACTTAAGCTTCTTGTGCAAATAATGGACCACCTGCATGTGAGGGACTTCTTTGTCCCTTAATATTTCATTGGGGAAAGAAGAGTGAACTCCAAGGAGGCTTTGGTTTTCAGAGCTGAATGATGGAGTTGGAGAAGGGGAATGTAATTATTCAGAATGGGGCTCAGCTTCCCAGCTTTCCTTTTCACCATTTCTCTGATTTTGCAGGTGTCTAAAGTCAGCTCTGTGTGCAAAGAGCTCACTAAAAAATTTCCCCTGTGTTCCCTGTAATCTCCTGGAAATGTTCCTTAACTCTCTCCAAAGTCTCTCACCACAACTTGGAAGACATGTAATTCCAAGTGATCTTAGGCACATTCAAAATTCCTTGAAATCATATCATGGCATTTTGCACACTCTGTTCCCTTCTGCAAGGTCCTGAAAGGAAATTATAGTCTTCTATAACACTTAAGTTGATCATTAGAACCACCTTTTGTTGATAAGTAACATATGAAGCAAATGACTGAATTTAAAGAGTATTTCTTCATCTGTCTAACACTGAGAATAGAGATAATGGGTGCTCTGATGATGAATTTGTGGGGTGTGAAATCTTCACTGTTTGGTGTGATCCAAAGCAATGGAATATTTGTTTCATTTAAATAATACCAAGTTCTCAGATGCTCTGTGCCATCTGCCTTGGGAGAAGCCTGGCCCTGGCACAGAATTAAATGTACGTGACATTTCAAAAGGTTGCAAATGCAGGCCTAGTTGTGCATCAGCCTGGAGAGAGAGGGGAAAGTGGGAGATTCATCATTATTGTGAGTTAGTCTCAGGTCTCATCAGAGGCTGTTTAGGTCCAGTTCTACCTACACTGCCCAATTCTCTCCATCTGATTTTGTAAGTTCCCTCCCAGAAATGGTTCTCAATCAAGACAGATTCTTGCTATGGTTTCTTCAATGCTTGCTCCTGATTTTGGGTCATAAACAGGGTTTGAAGTCTACACTCTGGGTCCCTAAGCAAGCATTTCAGAGAGGGTTCTATTACCCTGAGCTAACGAGGTCCTTCAATTAGCCTCTCCATGAATGAATGAACCTGTGCTCATGAGTCTGAATTTGTTAGTGCTGCATCTCTACATTCAAAGTAGAGAACCCATGCAGTTATTTGGGTAGGTCAAGTCAGGCCCACCACTTTTGTCCCAATTATGTAGATTCAAGTCACTTAACCCCTCTGAGCCTCAGTTTCATCATCTTAAAAAAAAAGTTGGACTAAAACTAAAGGATCTCTATAATAAACCTACTATTCTGAATCATTTACTTGGGACTTAAACTGATTATGACATCTTATACTTGGCTTGCATGTGAAATAAGCTCTTTAAAGAGCATTAGAACTAGGTCAAATGGTAGTCTGATTGAATAATTATTAGATTGTGTCTACACATACGAAGTGAACTGTATAAATGAAGGAATTATCCCATTAATTCTGGACACAGCTTCTTTTGTCACAATCACCTGGATATTTTTGCAGAGCCATAACTAGCAATTTTGATGCCTAAAACAAACTTTATAAGCAAATCTTTCCTGATCCTACTAGCCACTAGTTCCCTCCTCTTTCCTCCCTACCCCCTAAAAAACCTACCCTAAATTTATTTTGTGTACATATACAAATCCATATATCTATGTATATGTGTGCATATATATGCACATTATTCATATAATATACACACATGTGTATATACATATATGTATGTGTGTAGAGAAAGAGAGACAGAGACAGAGAGAGGGACAGAGAGAGAAAGAGAGAGAGAGGGAAGAGACAGAAACAGAGACAGAGAGACAAATTGATAATGCATCTATAACAGGTATACAGCTGGCCTCAGAACCAAGAAGACTTGTGCTCATGTCTTGCCTCTGCTATATCTTAGCTATGTGACTCTGAGTAAGTGATTTAATCTCTCAGTGTTCTTGGAAACTGTCTAAGATTTTTAATTTGCTCAGAAAGTACCACCCTGAGCTAGTAGAGGGATTTTCTTTTTTCTAGGAGACAGAAGTAGTTAGGTAGTAGGTTAATACGTCATTACCCTGCCCCACCTCAGGATGAACCTGAATTCTAATGTGACCTCAGACACTTACCAGCTGTGTGAACCTGGGTAACTTATTTAAATTTAGTTTGCCTCAGTTTCTCCATCTATAAAATGGGAATAATAATAGCAACTGTTTCTTAGGATTGTTGTGAGGGTCAAATGACATAATATTTATAAAACAGTACAATGTGTGAACATAGTAGATATTATATAAATATTAACTATTATTTGAAGTTATTATAGGAGTACCCTATGCCAATGAGATCACTTGTACAATATATTCCTATGCATACTTATGTACAACACTGTCTCAACAGAGAATATAAGCTTGGTCTTTTTATCTCCAGCACTTAGTACAACGCCTGGAATGTAACAGGTGCTTAATAAAAACATGTTGACTAAATGATTGATTGACTTACAAAATTATCTCAAGACAAATAGCTCTAGGACAAAAACAAATAGGAGAGATCCTTGGGCACAAGTTTCCATAGAAAGTAACTGGGATGTCATACCTGGGTCACTGCTGAGAAGGAGCTTACCTGGGATGTGACCAATAGGTAAAGAAAGAGAGTTGCCGGGTAGCTCTGTAACTTAACTAATTAATCTTGCTAACTAGATGCTAAGCTAAATTGTTTGTATGCTGTTAAAAGAATCAAATGCTAACAGTGTTCTCTAAATCTTGTTGCTTGGGAACAAATGGTGGTTGCCCTGCCTTAGCGATAGTTCTGATTTTCAGGTGAAAGCGTTTTTGTCCTTAATTATTTGGATAATTGCTTTAATTCTCTACTTTTCATTTTATATTTAAGTGTAAATGGATTTTTGAGATGGACCCCTGGGCTCAAGGAGAAGTGTGTGGGTTTCTGGGAGATGTAGTCTCAGACAGACAGCCTGACCCTGGGAGGAACAGAGACTATTATGAGCGCTGAGTGGAAGCTACCAAGGCAGCAGCAGGAGCAGTTGGTGGCAGCAGCAGCATGTGTTTCAAGTGACTGAGAAGATGCAATGGCAGCTGGAGCTGGAGATTAGAGACTGGGGAGCCAAGCACTGAGGCATGACAGGCTTTGGGGCTGCTGCCTGAGTCCAGGGTGCAGGAGCCTATGGAGTTGATGCCAGAACCTTGGGCACCTGGGGCTGCCTCCACTTTCATCAGCCAGAATGGGAAGGTAGTTGATGACTTTCCATTTAGAAAAAGTAGGTACCAGACTGTGAAAGGATGGACTTTTCCCTCCCTCCACTTTGCCTGAATAGGGCAGAAACTGATTCCAAAGCATATTGTGTTCTCTAAAGTTAATTTTCTAATCCTTTTAAAAAGTAGTCTGAATTTCTTTTGCCACCTACATGAATCTGGTTGATCTAAATGCTGCTGACCTTATTTGTCTTTGTAGATTGAATGTATGTGTAAACATGGGCCCAGCTGTAGGGAGGAACAATGTGTGTGTGTCTATTGATATACAGAGATACTAAAAGGACCAGAGACTGAACTCTGTTTCTCAGAAGTGCCAGGCTTTCTCCTGGCTGGGGCTGAGCTCAAACTGAGAGAGCATCTCATAATTTTAATTTATTTATTTTGGATAAACTTCCCATAAGCCAGAGCCAACTGAGTTTGGCATTTTACTTCCATTGCCTTGTGCAAAAAACAAACAAACCCCAAAACATCAGAATACCATTTTTCCAACTCAGACAAGTCTAGGCTGTTGAGATTATGGCCCCACTCCTTTCTCTGTTCCCCCATGCATGTTCAGAGAAAACTTCAGAGGGGTAGAATAAAGAACCTTGACTAGAGTAGAGAATAGATGCTGATAACTGATAGGATCAAAGGTGTGTCTGCTTCTGATCTCCAATACCTATATTCCAAAGATGTGGGCCAGAGAGTTAGTACAGTCCTCTCCAGTAGTCCTGTACCTTCCACTTCCAAACCTATACCCAGACACAGGAAAAAAACTATGTGATTCATTGTTGATGTTACTCATTCAGA
Source organism: Pseudochirops cupreus (assembly GCA_028627135.1). Lineage (NCBI taxonomy): Eukaryota > Metazoa > Chordata > Mammalia > Diprotodontia > Pseudocheiridae > Pseudochirops > Pseudochirops cupreus. The sequence goes on along the minus strand of CM053580.1, from coordinate 400,361,231 downwards.
CTAATTAAGATAAAAGAAATTAGTTGGACCTTGACTAAGATCTCACAAACAATAAAATCAGACCTTACTGCATAGCCTAAGGGTAACATATGATGAACTGAACTGACAGTATAAAGTCAGTCCATAGGAATCTCTAGGGTACATCAGCCTGGTTCTGCTAGTGGGAGAATAGAGAAGAACAGTTAGTTTATGAAGAAAGCCCATGGAATAGCTTTCCTGGTATGTTGTTAACTGACAGCCAGTTGGCCTGGAATCAGGAAGCCTCAATCTTCCTGAGTTCAAATCTGGCTTGAGACACTTACTACTTGTGTGACTCTGGGCAAGTCATTTAACCTTTTTGCCTCTGTTTCCTCATCTGTAAAATGAGCTGGAGAAGGAAACAACAAACTGTGTCTTTGCCAAGAAAACCCCAAATGGAGTCACAAAGAGGTAGATACTACTGAAAATGACTGAACGAATGTTAACACTCCTCATGGTTATAGAGTCACACTTGGCACCTCTCCATGTGGCACACTATAGTGAGAAGAAGCCTTAGAGAGAAGGTTCTAGGTTCTGAGTTCTAGTCCCAAAGCAGCCATTAACTTCTTCTGTTACTTGGGCAGGTAATTTCACATCTCTGTGGTTCACTTTCTTCATTTTTAGAGGATGGGGATCAAATGGATGGTCCTGAGGGTCTCTTCCAATTTTGTATTCTGGTGTGCAAAATAATAATAATAATAATAATAGCTATTATACAGAGTTTTAATGTTTGCAGAGCTCTTTCTAAATATTATATCATTTGATCCTCACAATAACCCTGCAGGGGAGGTGCTATTATTAACATCATTTGACAGATGAGGAGACTGAGGCTGAGAGAGATGAAGTGATTTGATAGGCTCACACAGCTGTTAAGTGATCGAGGCAAGATTTGAACTCAAGCCCTCCTAACTTAAGGTCCAACACTCTTGTTAGCTTGGGGGTACAGTGGATAATACTGGCCTGATGTCAAGAAGACCTGGATTTAAATCCACCATTGAACATTTAAGCAGCTGTGTGAAATGCTGAGCAAGTCACGCTGTCTTTCCCAACCTCAGTTTCCTTATCTGTAAACTGACAATAATTATGGCAAATGCTTCCCGAGATTGTTGTGAGGATCAGATCACAATATTTGTGAAAATCCCTTAATTCAGAGCCTGGTGCATAGAAGTTGTTATATGAATGTTTATTTTCTCATCCTCTTCTATCCTCTGAGCCACCTTTTTGCCCCATGTTGAGTTTCACATCATAACTATGACAATTTTTTATTGCTCAACTTGCCACTAACACGTTTGCTCTTTGATAAGTAACCTAGAGTGGTATGCTGCATTTCCTCTCCCCCCCCCCCTCCCCCGATCATGGTCTTGCTGAAGCCTGTGTCTCTACGTTTTCCTTTACAATCCTTCATGCCTAATGTTCTAGACCAGTGGTTCTCAACCTGTGGGTCACGACCCCTTTGGGGGTCGAATGACCCTTTCACAGGGGTTACAGGGGTTGCCTAAGACCATCGGAAAACACATATGTCTGATGGTCTTAGGAACCGAGACACCCCTCCTCTATCTATCTCCAGGCAGGTCCGCCCACATGCAGATATGCCCACATACGAGTATTAAAGGGTCGCGGCATTAGGAAGGTTGAGAAGCACGGTTCTAGACAAACTTGGCTAATAGCCATTCCTCAAGCTTGGCACTAAGTCTTTGGCCTCCATATCTTTGCCTAGGCTGGCCCCCACATTCTCTCCTCATCTCCACTTCTTATAATCTGAGGCTTTCTTCTAGGTTTTGTTGGAATGCCATCCCACATCCTCCTGGAAGAGTAACAAAACTTGCTTTAAAAGCCATTGCTTCTTTATGGGCAAATACAACATTTCCTTCTACTGAATAAAGAATTCTTAATAAATTTAACATTCTTAAACATAGAAAAATCCATCTGGGAGTAGCTAAATCACAAGTGTGTTTCTAGGAAATTGCTTAGTAAACTCTAAAGTGCAATGTAAATGAGAATTATTATTACTACTAATATTATATTACTATTACCTCCACCACTACTTATCTCATTAGACAGAAAGATCTGTTTGTTTCTATCTTGCTGTAAGTGGCAGTGCCCTCTCCCTCCTGAAGTCACTGGATATAGAAATACACATATATTGTATACGTATACATACACATATGTATATATGATATATGTGTGTATATACATGTACGTGATAAATATATACACACACGTATACTTATTTGTTAACATATTGTAGCCCTCCACTACAATGTAAGTTTTTTGAGGGCAAGGACTGCCATTTTGTCTTTGTATATCCATTGCCTAGCATAGCACATGGCATAACATCATTATTATTGTTGTTATCATTATTGGATTTGCCTCATGATGTCATTGGCACCTGTATCACCAAGGCAATATTCACAGCACCGATGGTGACTATGAATATGCCAGCATAATTCTGAATCACAAAATATAATAGACTCTCCATGTAGAAGACAGAAGAAAATGATTTATTCTGACACCTGAAAGCCAAATCCCAACACCAGAAAACTGAATTCATCTTCGCAACAAAGTGCAATAACACTGCAGAAAGGAACACCATTCCAAAGCCTTCCCACAGACAAACAGTCACAAGCCTAGTTGTCTTCCTTGCCTGCATCCTCTCTCTCCCCCAGCTCTAACTGCTCTGACTCCCAGCTTCCTCTCAGCTCTGCTCTGCCCTTCCTGCTCTACCTGTTCAGCAAGCTCCTCCCACCAAAGGCTCCATGCATTTACATTGCACCTTTTCAGGGGCAGGGAAGATCTTCAAATTCCCATTACCATTACAGCATGCTGACCATCTTCCTAAAATACCACCCTGTTGCTGCTGCTGCTTTCTACACATCCCCTCTGGGTCTGTGCCTTCCCAATAGATGAGAGTTCATCACATTCAACATGCTGTTGTTCCCTAAGCATCTTCAGGTCAGTGCATTTGGATGGAAGTTTTTTGTGTTTTATTTTCAATGATTCTATTCAATTCTTATTAAGTGCTTACTATATGTTAGGCATTGTGTGATTTGCTGGGATGCAAATTACAAAAAGACATTTCTTGTCCCGAAGGAGCTTACCATCTAACGAGGGAAGACACAAAAGAAGCTGAAAAATCCAGTTGTTCTTCAGAAAGTCAAGCCAAGCCAAGCAGCTGATTGATGCAAAATGGAGTTACCACTTGCTGTTTGTAAACCCTCTCTCAAGGATGACTTTGGAAGGAGCTTAGTATTCCACCTTCCAGCTTTCCCCTTCTAGCCCTCCATTCAGAGAAGAGAGGCAACTGAGGAAGAGTTAATGAGGGGTGAATTTTTTTTTAGTGGTTGTTCAGTCATTTCAGTTATGTATGACTCTTCTCATGATCCCCATTTGGGGTTTTCTTGGCAGAGATCCTGGAGTGGTTTTTCCATTTCCTTCTCCAGTTCATTTTGCAGAAGAGGAAACTGAGGCAAACAGAGTTAAGTGACTTTCCCAGGGTCACACAGCAAGTAAGTGTCTGAGGCCAGATTTGAATTCAGGAAGATGAATCTTTTGGGCTCAAGGCCTGATATTCTATCCAGTGCACCACCTACCTATTAAGTATCCAAACCTAAGTCATTCTTCATGGTGACCAAATTTTAGATGATCAGCTTATTCTGAGTGGGGAGGACATTTTGTTCCATGGAGTGGCAGCCAAGCAGAGCAGCCAATGGAAAATGAAATCTTAGATCTGTGTTTGTACATGTATCCAATATCACGCCTAAAATAAGAGAGAGGACATTGATGTCTCTACTCTATGCTAAACCCACAAAACAAAGAAGAGCCTGTTTGTTTAGAGAATAACTAACCTATGTATGTGGTGTTCCATCTTTATGATGAAATGCAGATTTCTCATTAAAAGGCAAATTTTTCATTTCACAAAGCTGAAGGGAATGATACTTAAGAAAGGATTTTAGCTGATGAAACTTAGGGCAAATGCATTTAAAAAGCAAAATTCAGGAACATCCTCTGGATCTGGGCCCAGTATATTTTCATGTGATTATGGGTTGCATGCATGTTCTTTCACTTCAAGTGTCTCTCCTAATGGTGTGTTGGAGTCTCAAGGCTGGCAAGCAAATGTTGACAGCCATGTTGAATTCAGCCATATTATCTGCTTTTCCTTGACATGATTTATTCTGGTTGGATTGTTGCAAGTTAACGGATGACCTGTGATTTTGACACATTTTCGATGAATACTTGTACTAAAAATGTTGACATTTACTCCCATGTTTTGTATCTGTTGATACTAGCCATCATTCTAATTTATTTCCTACTTATTTCTGTAGAGCTATTATCCAATTCCTTTAAAACCATTTATGGAAGAGAGAAGAGCCTAAGAGTCTCACTATTAATTTGGAAAGGAAGAGTCTTCTGGTGAGATACTGGTTCCAACCTTCCTGAATAACCAGTTTTCCTGGGGTTTTGTTTGTTTTAAGAGTCCATCTACCATACCTAGTTAGACCCTGAGATTCTTCTAAGTTGGTTTCATTTAAGTGGACCATGCGATATCAGAGTTGGAAGAAATATCAGATATATTTTAATCCAGCCCATACCTACACGTATGTCTCTGCTGTACCATACCCAACAAACAGTCATCTAGCCTGAATACATCCATGGAAGAGGAACCCACTACATTTTGAGACAGGTCGTTCCATTGAATATATCCTGTGTTTCCTTCTCTATGCATATGCTGTACTACTGATAGAATATAAACTTCTAGAAGGCAGGCACTGTATGTGTCACTTTTGCATTTACCTCTGTAGCACCTAACACAGGGCCCTGCACATCATAGGTGCTTAATAAATGTGTGTTGATTGATTCATTCATTCCTCTTATGATAGCATTACTTGTTAGGAAGTTTCTTCTTTATATTAAGTCTGAAATTTAGCTTTCTGCAAAGTAACTTCTGCTCATTACTCATATTTCTGCCCTTTGGGGTCAAGCCAAAAAGCAAAAACTTTTTTCATTAACAGGGTTTCAAGGTACTTGAAGCCAGTATATCATGATCCCCCTAGTATCTTCTCTACCCCAGATGCTATGTATCCATTCTCCTCATTCCTCCTCTTGGATCTCTACGTTGGACTCTCCATTGGAAAGTGGATCGACCAAATATTGCCGTGTTGTTTGATTTGGCTGTGTTCTAACAGCCCAAGGTTCTTAAGAGTAGCAGCACTGCACCTGAGGAATGAGTAAAAAAATGTCCAATAGAGATTAACAATCAGTAAATACATTGGGTCTGAAGAGATCCATTTCTCTTCCTTAACCCAGTGTATCAGTCTGAATTCTACTTCCTGTTTTAATACCAATCCCTCCAAAATGTGTCTCACATTCCCCACCTAGAAAGTGGATGTTACTGTTCCTCAGACAGGACTTTCCCTGTTTTATCATTGCGCAAGCTTTTTCCCATGACTGAAATATTCCTTCAACCTTCACTTCCTCCTCTTGTATTCTTTAATTTCCTATAAGGCTCAGTTCTGCTGCTACCTCTGCCATAAGACCTTTCCCCATGTCGCTAACTGTTCGTGTTCTTCCTCCTCTGAAAATACTGTGGGTATACTTTGTCTTTTCTTACCTATTTATCTGTTGTGCCTACTCAGTAAAACTTAAGTTCTTTGAGTGGTCACATTTTTGCCTTTTTTCCTAAGTGCCCAACACTGTGCCTTGCCTTTGTATTGAACTGAATTAGGCTACTTTATGGGGATTAAGATGGAAGAATGAGATCCAATGATAATGATAGAACAGAACTTCTGAAAGTAAGCAAGATATGGTAGAAAGAACACTGGACTTGGAGAAAGAAGACACAGAATGCCTTGGGTAAATCACCTCAAATGTCTAGGTCCCAGTTTTCTGAGCTGCAAAATAAATGGATTGAACTAAAATGATCCCTTGAGCTCTAATACTGTGGTTTCTTGAAGGAATTATTTGGATGAATGTGGCCATGCCCAGGGTGCCCTGAAATGCACACAACGACACAGGATGTCAGGCTCAGGAAATGGGTGAGGAGCAAGCCAGCAGTGGTACAAGCTCCAGAAAAGAGTGAGGCTATGGAGGGGCTGTGGGGCTCCCTGGGAAAGTGAGTTTAGATGAAGAATGGAGTTGAATGACATTGACAACCCGAAGTGAATCCATTTCATCATTTTGTAGACATACAATCGTGGTGTGCTATATGTTATATATAATTTAATAAAGCATATTTTTAAAAATAGATTTGAGGAGAGCGGAAACCCCAGAAGCGTATGTTATTGTACTGTGCTTTAGTTTCTCCTTCCCTCCCACAGGGGACCTCTGAGGGTCTATTTGAGGGCATGAATATGGAAAATTCAGCTCCAGCTCCTCCACCCCGCTCCCTGAACAGCATCGCAGAACCATGCAAAGCTCTTGTGGTTTCTGAGGAACAGATGCAAGAGAGAAAACAAGCACATGAGGAATTTGGGGAACGGGTCCTAAGAATCCCCACATTCCATATTGCTCCTCAGAAAATGCCTTTCTTCCAGGGGTACTGTACATCTGTGCGGCTCCAAACTGGCAATTATTTTTCCAAGCAACATAATTATAGCTTTCTCCTGCAAATGCCAAACACTCAAGTGAAATACTGCTTCAGAAATTCTCACTTACGTTAATTGGTTCCAATTACCCAGACCCACTCTAGCCCCCCAAAATACAGGAAAGCCAATTTCATTGTTTTCATCACCTTAAGAAACCATTTCCCACCCCCTAGATTACACCTCTTTTTATGAATTGAAACCTATACAAGTCAGGGAATATAATTGAAGGTGACAAGGAGAGCATGGTCTGTACCCTGACCTCTCAGAGGACTTTAAGACTCTAAGTGATGTCAGACTTCTTTTTGAATCTTTCTGAACTTTTTCTGTTGGAGTTGGTCTTGTTGACCGTACATTAATGCCCAAGACTGTTCATGTGAATTATTTATAGGATGTTTACTTCAAAAAAAAAATGAGCTCCAAATTTGGGGAAAGCAGAGTGGTTTGCTACAAATACTGAGGAGGGGAGAAGAGAGATCCCCTTATTGAAAGCCAACAGTCGTTGAAGTTAACCAAGATAATGTTTTGGAAGCAGTCCTACCTTCAGACAGATGTTTATTGCAGATTAATGCTACCTTAAGTAAAATGATAGAAGATGTATAAAGACACATTGTTGAATAGTTGCCCTGGGAGCAATGCATACGGGCCCAGGGAAAGGTAATGCCATTTCTGCCCATTATTCTTCAAATGCCAGTTTAGAAAATTGCCCCTCTCACATTTCAGTCCTATGTGTAAGTGAGTGAAATCCCATTGGACAGCACAATAGAGACTCACAGAGAGAGAAGCTCTTAGCTCTAGGGCTTGGGGTGGTAAGAAAATAAGGGAGGGAACAAGTTATAAGAGAAAGAACAGATTTGCCTTACCTTTGATTTGCTACTCAATTATTGTGTGTCCTTGAGCAAATCCCCTCAATAGAGCATAAACTCTACAAGGGCAGAAACTGATTTTCATTTTGTCTTAGTATACTCCATTTGCCAGAGTAGGAACTTAATGCCCTGGGCATTGTAATAGAATCACTCTATCTGGGCCTCAGTTTCCTTGTCTGTAAAATGAGGGTATTAAACTGGATGTTCTCTTAGGTCCCTTTCAACTCTCACATTCTAATGATGTATTTAATTAACCCATTTGTTGAGGTAAAGCTGATATCTGTTTACTCTCGCCCAATACCAGCTGGATGACATGGCCTTTTAAAGCCAACTCCTCATTTACTTTTTAACTCCAGGGAAGTTGCAAATGGCATTAGGTTGCCACTTTTCATCAGTGTGAGAAATGTTTTTGTCCCTTTTCTAGCAAGTGAATGAGCAGCAAGAAAGAGTTCTGGAAAGAGGCACTGGCTTGCCAGTTTCCCCTAAAACTTCACTGAGCTTAAAATGCTGTCAATCCCCCAAATCACTGACATGTTCCTGTTCTAATATAAGTGTGAAACACTCACATCCCACTGCCAAATATAAATGATCTGGGGGTGAGCGACTTGCTGATTATCTGCGCTGCTGATTCCTTTCATTAGGATGGCCTGTCCATGGTTGACAGTACTGTTGAGGCCACAATAATAAAGGCCCAAAGAAATGCTTCTCTAGTCTGAATTTTAGTGTCAATGCAATGAACTGACCAGCTCAGCCTGGATTTCAGTTGCCAGGTGTCCCTATCATAAAACTCCCCCTCATATGGCATTGGCCGAGAGCCTTGTCAGCTGGCTCTGCAGAGAGCTGGGACTTTGAAAGGGCCATAGAGACCGATGTCATTTTCCTCCTCAAATGTTGTGACCTGAGCCAGTTGGGGATTTTTTCGGCATGCAGGAGGCAGGCGATCCCCCAGGATTACAGGGCCTAGGGGTGGTTCCCACATTTTCCTCCTTATCAGACTCATTTCATTGAAGTCAAGGAAAGGAAAAAAAGGGTCTGGATCTCTGCAGACATGTATACAGAAGACTGAACTGGCTAGAAATCCTCAGCAGTCAGACAGCATTCTATCAGAACTCTGAAGACCACCTGAGAGGGCCAAACCTAAGGCCCACAGGCAAACAATGGGAGGCTTTCTTTTCAATACAAGAAACGGGGAGATCAGCTCACCAATAGCCAAGGCAACTCACTGACGGGCAAGGAGATTCTGTATTATTGCATCTCACAGCTGCTAACCTTTAATACCTAAATTAGCACGAGACAATAAAGGACCAAAGTATCCTGTAATATGCTTTTACGGACAGATGAATTTGTTTGATCTTTAATCAAGACTGTCGTTTTCTGTTTCCTTAAGGTAAAAAGAGCTGATGTGTGAAGGTGAGCCATTTGGCCACGTTGAAAAATGGTAAAAATTTGTGAGTAGTAGTAGAAATCAAACACAACTCTCATATTTTCCTTTTCATTTGCCAGAAGCTGGAAACTAGATGTCAGTTGAAATATAGAAAAAATATCTAGATAGAATGATTGATATGTACAGAGTTAGCTATATACACATACGTACATATATCATCCTAACATATATTTATATTACATCAGTTGAGATATAGAAAGGATGTTTAGATACACATAATACATTAAAATTTATATATATACACATGTCCTTATATACACATAACATTTTATGTATATTTCATTGTATAATATGCATGTATACACATAATTCCCTTATGGATATTCTGTGCAATATACATTGAATAGATTTATATATCTGAGTGTATATGTATGCAGATTTGTGTGTATATGTGTCTCTATCCTGATATATGTGTGTGTGTATACAGGCATACTTCATTTTGTTATGCTTTGCTTTATTGCACTCTGCAGATATTTTGTTTTTTACAAATCGAAGGTTTGTGGCAACCCTGCGTTGAGCAAATCTATTAGTGCCATTTCCCCAACAGCATGTGGTCATATTGTGCCTCTGTGTCACATTTTGCTAATTTGATATTTCAGACTTTTTTATTATTATATCTGTTATGGTGATCTGTGATCAGTGATCTTTGGTGCTACTATTGTAATTGTTTTGGGGCACTACAAACCAAGCCCATATAAGATGGTAAACCTAGTCAATAAATGGTGTGTGTTCTGACTGCTCCATTGACCAGCCATTCCCCAGTCTCTCTCCCTCTCCTCCTGCCTTCCTATTCTCTGAGACACAACAATTCTGAAATTAGGCCAATTAATAAGCCTATAATGGCCTCTAAGTGTTCAAGTGTAAGGAAGAGTCAATCAATGTGGCAAACATCATTGTCTTATTTTAAGAAATTGCCACAGTTACCTCAGCCTTCAGCAAGCACCACCCTGGTCAGTCGGCTGCCATCAACACTGAGTCAAGACCCTCTACCAGCAAAAAGATTATGACTCATTGAAGACCCAGGTGATAGTTGGCATTTTTTTAGCAGGAAGTATCTTAATTATGTTACATACTTTTTAAAAAGACATAATGCTATTGCATATAGATGACAGTATAGTATAAACATAACTTTTGTATGTGCTGGGAAACCAAAAAGTTCATGTGACTTGCTGTATTGCAATATTTACTTTATTGCAGAGGTCTGGAACAGAACTTTCAATATATCCAGAGTACAACTGTACATTATGTTTTAATATATGTAGATATGTGTGTGTACACATATATACGTGTGTACACACACATATCTTTTCTACATCTCAACTGATGTATATATATAGACTTTATATATTTATGTATATACATATACACATATATGCATGCATACATATACACATATGTATCATACATTTTTTATCTGGAACAAACCTTAGAAGCTATCCCTTAACTCTCCAGTTTTGCAGAAGGGGAAACTGAGACTGAGAGTCATATAGCTAATAAGTGTTAGAGGGTCACACAGCCATTGTCAGAAGAAGAACTTGAACCCAGATGTTCCCTGCTCCAAATTTAGCATGCTTTCTATCCACTATGCCATACTGTCTCTCATTTTTAGGATGAGCTAAGGTTGATGGTAAGGTTTGTGGTGCTATTCTTTGAACATCTACATTTGGTTCATGTTTACATTAGGTGGAAGAGACGAGCTGTCAATTGCATCCCATCTCTTAGTTTCTTCGTTGGAATTTCCCAGTACCGATGAAATCAAAGATATAATCCTTAACCCTCTGTCTATGGGGGTAAAAAAGAAGTATAGGGTGGAATGGAGGAATGATCTAGTTGAGATGAATTAGGAATTTTATTTAACTATCCAATTAAGATAAGAACAGGTAATAAATTATTTGTCTAATTTTGGATAATTTTATTCTCTAGAAGGTTGAGAAGGAGGCAGGGAGAAATTATATTTAGGACCTTATTCTGACTAATAAGGAGGAAATGTTGTTGATACTGAAGAGACCAGAACTTTGTTGAATACATGGTATTTTAGAATTCGTGAAAGATAAAGGAGGTGAATGCTCCATAGACAGAAATGTACTGTAAAATTTGAGAGACCAGATTTTACAGAATTCAGAAAAAAAAAAGACATACAGATGAAGGCAGCTTGAGAAGAATGAAAAAGTCTCAAGAATTAAATTCTTACCAAAAAAAACCCAGAAATGATTCCCAAAAAGAAGGCGGAGTTGACTAAAAGGACTGTTTTGTCTATAGAGGGAACTCACTGACCACTTTATATCTAAAACAAAAGACAATCAGGTACAGAAGGCAGAAGCAACAGCAGGTAAATGAGGATGAATACAGTAGACTAGACATCCTGTAAGAATGTCAGACATGCTAAAGTCCAAATGAGCTGAGGCTGGTGATAAATGACAAGGATAATAAAAAGAATTTTGAAAAAAAAGTTATGTTGAGAGCAAGAAGACAATCACTTCTGGGCAAGATGGGATGAATAAGTGAGAAAGCAGTGATTAAATGTTTATTATGTGCCAAGTACTGTGCTTAGTACTGGAAGGATAGATAGATAGATAGATAGATCGTAGATAGATGGATGGATGGATGGATGGATGCATACATATAGATGTAGATAGCTTTTGCTCTCAAGGAGTTCACATGTTAATTGAAAGAGACAACACATTTAGGAAAGCTAAACTGTAGGACAGTGTTGTGAATAAGAGAAAGCACTGATTCTGCAGTCAAAGGACCTGAGTTCAAATTCTACATCTGCCAATTACTACCTGTATAGCCTCGGCCAAGTTGCTAATCTTCTGCTTCCCTCAGTTTCCTTGTAAATAAAATTAAGGGGTAGCACCTCTGAAGTCCCTTCTGGCTCTAAATCTTTGAGCTTATGATCCAATAAAAGACCCAAAAGTCTAAAAGGGGCTACATGATGGTAGATGGGAAGGCCCCTAAACAATCCCCTTTAGCTCAATCAAGGTATCTGGTCTGCTTTGACTAACACCTAAGGTTCAGAGAGAAGTAGGGATTCTAGGTCCCCTCCAGCTATGGTGGGGATTGTAGATCAGTGTATAAAGCAGGGAAGGTAATAAAAGGAAGGAAACATTGGCAGGAAGGTTGAGGTGGGGTTCTGGAGGTTTGTAGCACGGTAAAGTATGGGCAGATCATTATGATGAACAATGAAAGAATTGAGAAATATTCAAGTCCTATTTTTGTTTCTGTCTACCCCATCAATATTGGCCAACATTTTATTTCAGGGACTCATTGTGAGCCAGAGGTAACACTGTTCACTAAAGGTTATGTTAATAGAGTAGAAGCCCTAGAAACAAGCTATAAAGGCTTTATGTATGGGCCCCATGATCCACTGAATGAATTGGCTAGGTTTGCATCCAGCAAACTCGAGAAAGAATGACAAGGAAAGTTTAAGTGAGTGAAGATCTTTCTTGGCCACAGCAACTCACAAAGACCTACTCAGGTATGGAAAGAATTATGATCTGAATTGGTAGAGGGAATTCTCACATCGATGAAATTATGATTCTTAGACATAAATGATCTTAAGATAGTGAAGTATAGGAAAATAAATTTTGATTTACAAAGAATCAAAAGTCAAGATAATTAAGAGGATGATAAACGATAACTTATGTGTCCTTAGTGAATTCAGATTTCTATGTCTACACCAAGAGAACTTGGAGCTGTGATTGCTGAGTCTCTAGTGCTGATCTTTGACAAATACCATGGAAAATGGGAGAGGTACCCAAAAAACTACCAAAAGACTTAGATCACCCCAAATTACATGAAGGATGTTAATTTCTCAAACTTTTGGCCAGTGAGTTTGACTCTGATCTTTGCCAAAAATTGAGTGTATTACTAAAAGTGTTATTTGTGGGCATTTAGAAAGTGAATTGGTGATAACTTGAGGAAACCAGCATGGTTTTATTAAGAACGAGTTATAGAAGAAGTTCATTTTCTTCCTTGGAGATAGATAGATAGATGTGTTAAAATTGTTTCTTCTTCTGATCCCTCTGACCACCCACTGCACCCTTCTCATCAGTATAATAAGTTTATAAGTAGTCAGTAGTAAGAAGTAAGATTGGAAAAAGAAATCTGGGAGTCATGTACAGACTGTTCCAAAGATCAAAGGGCATAATTTGGAAACAATATCATATGTTTACCAAAAGCCACATCATGGCAATGTGTACTACTAAATACAGGAAGCCTTCTTGTCTTTACCCTCAGGGCTTTTTGATCCTATTATGAGAATCTTTGATAAGTTCCAGACATCCACAGTAAGACCACTCTAGAACACCAAATCCTACTGATAATGTTGAGATAATGTGGATATTAACTTCAAAGTTTTACCAATAATTTTGAGATGATTTGAACATGTTAATGAATTAACCCAAAGGTATCATGGATAAGAATTATTCTATCCCCCCAAGCCCTATAAAAATGAGAACTTAAACTGCTGTTCCTTGACCACTCTCCCATCTCCATCTGGGTCCATACTGCTGAGTGCTCCCAACTTTCATCCATGATTATGTGAGTGATTCTCTGCGCCTCCCCTCCTCCTCATTCTCTTGCCCATGCTGTCTGCCTTCCTTCACCACCCTAGCCCCTGTCCCCATGCCATCTATGTCTGTCCCTCTTTCACCATTTGTTTCTGCGTTTTATGTTTCTATTCACCCCTGAACCTTCTGTGCCTTATTAAAGCATGATTGTAGCCTCTGTTCCTCTTGACATCGTGGTCTTTCCCAGTTGAGTATTGTAAAAAATGGGCGTGCTGTCTGCACCACATAATTTCATAAATTAATTAGCAATTCAGTAGATCTGAGAATTTGGGTGAGAACATTTGGAGAACTATTTTATAATGTCCCATTGGATGAACAGGAAATATATGGGCTGGTCATAGTATACCTGGGTGGATTTCGGACTGTGTAAGCAACTGGACCCAAAGAGTATAGATGAGTGGATGAGAGTTAATCTGAAAGGAGCTCCATTTTAATGAAGTGAAAACAGTACTTGCACTAGTAAACATTAAAATCAATGATAACGGATAATCAGGTGTTACAAAGCTCAGTTGTAGAGTTGACGTGTTGGGTGGCAGAACCAGGATCCAAAATTATATAGACAACTTAGAATATGATATTTGACTAGGTTATTCCCAGAGTTATTATTATTAAGTGGGCCAAATGGAATTTAACAGGGATAAAGGCAAAGTCTTAGACTTATATTTAAAAAAATCAATTGCACAATTACAAGGAAGGGAAATGTGGCCAGATAATAATTTATATGAAAGACAATTGGGAATTTCATTAAATATAAGCAACATGACATAGTGGTGCCCCCAAAAAGCTAATGCACTTTTATATTGAATGGTTATAAACCTGTTGTATGCTGCTTTGTTGAGACCACATTTCAAGTACTGAGTTCTGGATGCCACACTTCAGGAAAGATGTTTAGAAGATAGAGTCAATGCTGAAGAGATCTACAAATATGGTGAAAGGGGATCAAAACAATGCCATAAAAGTACAGGCTGAAGAAAAAGACCTGTTCAGACATAGTAGGTGTCATGAAGTTGCTGAAAGCAGAACTTTCATTCAAGTCATTGATAAAAAATTTAAATAACACAAAGCAAAGGAACAATTTCTGGGGTCCTCTACTAGCAACTTTACTCAAATTTACATCCAAACATTAATGACAACTCTTTGGGTTTGGTTGTTCAGTTAGTTTCAATTCTATCTAATTGGATGTCCTTGTGCATCCTTAAAAGATAGAGGAACCAAGAAAGGGAAGTTTATAGATCTGATTCTAACCAACAGGAAGGAACAGGTGGGGATGATGGGACCATTATATGGGGAAGTGGTTAGGGGAGAAATAGTGGCCCCTCTTGGTAGTACCATCTTAAGTTATGAGAAGGAGAGGAAGGCTTGAAATATTCTGATGTTTGTGGACAGAAGATTTTAAAGAGTTCAGAGGAAGAATAGGCTCTGTGGACTCAGTTTCTACAGGGTGTCAGCCTAGCTGGAATAGGAATCTCTCATGAATGAAATTGTAAAGACAGGAAGAGAAAAAATTCTGGTAGAAGGAAAAAAATGGAGGTGTGAATGCATAAAGAACTGATTAACCAACTTAGATTTAAAAGAAAAATAATTTACACAGTTATACAGAAAAGAAGGAACACAGAAGCATGTAGTTCAATAATAGCAAAGACTCCAACTATGGTAATAAGACTTCACTATTTGACAAAAATTGATAGGAAGAGTGGAGAGTGGTCTGGCAGCAACTGCGTTTAGAACAACATCTCACACCATATACCACAATAAGTTCCACTGAATGCATGACATATGTATATACATATACATATACACATACATACATATATATACACATGTGTGTGTGTATGTCCATATGTCACTTTATAAACAAATTCAAGGAGCAAGGGTTGAAATTCCATCCCTAACTATGGAGATGGGAAAAATTCATAATTAAAGAATGGATACAACCCATATGTACAAAAATATTTATTGCAGCTCTCTTTGTGGTGGCAAAAAATTGGAAATTAAGGGGATGCCCATCAATTGGGGAATGGCTAAACAAGTTGTGGTATATGAATGTAATGGAATACTATTGTACTATAAGAAATGAGGAACAGATGGACTTCATATTTACCTGGAGAGGCTTATACAAACTGATGCTAAGTGAGAAGTGCAGAACCAGGAGAAATTTATACACAGTGACAGACACAACGTCTGTGTGACGACCAACTTTGATAAACTGGACTCTTCTCAGCAACACAAGTTAATAAGACAACTCTTAAAAGAGTCAGAATGGAAGGAGATGTCTACATTCAGAGAAAGAACTAGAAAGAACAGAGTTTAAATGCAGACTGAAGCAAACTACATGCTCTCTTTCTTTTCCATGTTTGGTTTTTTTCCTCTTTCCCATTGTTCATTCCAACGGTTACAACCCTTCTATACAACCAGCCTAATGTTTAATATGAAAGTATTTGCAGATCCTATACTTGCTTACATGCCGCCATGGTGGGGGGGGGGGGGCTGGTAGGGGTAGGGAAGAAAATTTTAAACTCAAGGGATTGTGGAACTGAATCTTGTAAACTAAAAGTAAACAAATCAATAAAAAATTAAGAAAAAAGAATGGATACAGAGGATTACAGAAAAAATGGCTTTGATTACTTTAAATTGAAAAACATCTGCACAAACAAAATTGATGCAGATTAACTATTCTCCTAGACTTCATGATCTCCAGAAACTCACAATTCTGCAAGATGAAATCAACTCTGAAACTCACACCTCCTCAGTATCCCTTGATCTGGAACCTCTTGCTCCTCTGGTTGGAGAGGGTGAGGTGGTACAATCTTCCATTTGACAAGGGCACCCAGGGTATCCACCTCATCGTTTCTCTTGGCTGCAGGGTTTCATCATGCGCCTGTGCTGTGCTGGGAGTACCCTCACCCCTTGAACTTCTTTTTATGGCTTGTCTCTTTCACTGGGTTGTGAACAGGGCTGTCTTTTGCTTGTTCTTCATATCCCCAGCATGTCACACAGTGCATGGCACATAGAAGTGACTTCATAAATGTTTATTGACTCTGACTTTATTAAGGTTGCATATTGATTTGGCATTCATTACGGTTAATTGTATAAAATACTACTCCAAATCTCTCTCTTTTTTTTTTTTGCCAAACTACTTTCAAGTTTACTAGTAGCCCTTACTGAACAGGAAGTTCTATCTCAAGGAGTTGTTGGAGTTATAAAACAATGGACTATAGATTTGGATTTTAACCAGACAAAACTTCTTTCTTATATAGCATATTCCACCAATCTACTTTTCTATTTTTTTATGCCACCATAAAATAATTTTGTTGATTACTGCTTTATAATATATTTTAAAGCCCGAAATTTCTTTCCTTCTTATTTTAATTGGTTTTTCCATCGAGATTACATACCTTTCCTTCATCCAAAAGAATGTTATTATTTTATCTATCTCTATAAGTCCTTGGTAGTTTGATTGGCATAGCACTAAGTCTGTAAATTAATTTAGGTAGCATTATTTTTATTCTATTGGTATGGTCCAACCATGAGTAATGAATATTATACAGATTTGTCTTCTTTTATATAACCTGGAGTTGAAGCCTAGGCATACACATAGAACTTTTCTCATTGCTATAGTGAATGATTAGTCAACTTTGTGCCTTCTCAAAAGATGAGACCAAGCACTTAGGAGAACAGAATTTCTTCTTCTGAGTTCTGACTTCAAGATATGAGTATTCTAGTTTCTCTTCAGCAGAAGGTCCCTGGAGGGAGAAGAAGAATCTGGGAAGAAGTTGGAGAAACCACTACTGTTCTCCCTTTTAACTTACCATACTAGAGCTTTGGGGAATTTCCTCTTGAATGAGATTAAGTGCTCCCTTCCCCTTTCCCTCTTTCTCTCCTTGTCCCTCTCTCTTTCATATTTTACTCCCAGGGGAGAGAGCTCATTCACTCTGTGTATTGCTTGGTTTATTCTGATCAGTCTAACTTTTCTTTCTTTCTTTTTTTTTTTTTTGGAGGTGGGAAGGCAGGGCAATTGGGGTTAAATGACTTGCCCAAGGTCACACAGCTAGTAAGTGTTAAGTGTCTGAGGCTGGATTTGAACTCAGGTCCTCCTGACTCCAGAGCCAGTGCTCTATTCACTGAACCACCTAGCCTCCTTAAGTCTAACTTTTCTGATTTCTATTTGCTCTTAGCTTGCATAAATGGAATTATTTGCTATTCACTATATGTAACTGGTATTTGGTGTGAAGAGAGTCAAACCTTGGGGTATTTCTTCCCCATTAAGGGATAGTAATATGGAGAATGGTATAACCCTAAAGAATGTTTTTCCTCAAATTAGCAATATTTAAGGGGGGGCAGATTAATATAATTCTAGTTCAGAATCTTCTCTCTGGAGATTTTTTAATGCACTCAATTTAAAAAATACCCACCTTGCAAATAAAATAGAAGAAATTAAGGACATGCAAATTAATCACCAGTCTGCAGGAAAAAAAATTATTTTAAATAGATATTTCTAAACTTGAAAGGAAAATAAACTCATTTTTTCTTGGACAAATCTGATAAAATTGCACTCATTCCATTTGCAAAAGAATAATTAATAGGTGATATGTTTTGATTATAGGTGGAGGGAGAATTCTCCAATTAAAAAAACAAGACAATATATATACTTACAATTGGTTATAACATCTTATTTGTGTGAAATGGGTTTTTTTTCTGTAGCTGTTATATAGACAGAATACTAATTTCCATCAGTGATTGGAAAAGAATTACGAGAAACAATAGCATCGATGACATTTTATATTTTTAAAAGCTTACCCAGTGCATTAGTAGTATTATTATGTTTACTGTTTTATAAATTATTGATATAAAAATTATAAAAATATTTTTTTAGTTAAATCTCTGTGTATGTTACATATTTCAACATTTCAATTTCAAGTAAGATTTATGTGTTGTGAAAAATAAATTCTTGGTTTTATTTTAGTAAATCACAAGTTAAGAAAATTATCTGCATACTTTTACAAGAAAAAGAGGGGAAAGGCTTTTCTTTGATGAAAAAAATGGAGCATTGCTACAGGAAGTTTAGAAATCACTGCCATATAGCCTGTCTTATAATTGTAATGCTATAATTCTTGAGTGTCCCCTAACACTACTACTATCCCTGCTACACTTATGTATTTATCTCCCATTGTATGCTTTAATTCTGTGGTCTTTATACATTCTGTCTTCTTAAAATTTAAATTGGTTAATGAGTTCTCCTTGGATCCGAGGCAGTTTTTAAAATTACCTCTTCCTTTTTTTTTCTTTATCAGAATTATTTTTTCTTTCTTCATATTTTTTTTGTTGAGAGCTTTACACACACACACACACACACACACACACACACACACACACACACATAACTTTTGTAGAATATTTTTAGTTTTCCCAGCAGTTTTTATCAAATAAGTAGTGTTTTCCCTAGGTAATATATATGTTTTCCTCTTTATCAAACATTGGATTACTAAGTTCTTTTGTTTCAGATTCTCCCTTGTCTAGTCTGTTACATTGATCTCTCTTTCTATTTTTTAACCAATACCAGATGGTTTTGATGACTGCTTCTTCATAATATGGTTTGATGTTTAGAAATGTTATTCCCACTTCAACCCTACTTCATTTCATCATTTCCCTTGATATTCTAGATCCTTTGTTTTTTCAAATTAATTTTGTTATTATTTTATCAAGTTCTATAAAGTATCCCCTTGTTAATTTGAAGTCTTTAAAAGTGTAAATTTTGATACTATTGTAATTTTTATTTTATTGGCATGGCCTAGCCATGAACCCTGAATATTCCTCCAGCTATTTAAATTGTTCTTTATTTCCTTAAGGAGCACTTTGTAATTGAATCTCTACAAGTCTTTTGTGCACTTTGGCAGGTCAGTCCCCAGATATTTTTTGCATTTTGTAGTTATTTGGAATGGGATTTTCCTCTCTATGATTAGTTCTTGCATTTTGTTATTATTATATAGAAATGATGTTGATTTTTGAGGATTTCTTTTATAGCCTACAACTTTGCTAAAACCACTAAATGTCTCATTTAGTAACTTTTCTGATTCCCTAGGATTTCCCAAGTAAAAAATTACAACATAAGCAAATAAAGATAGTCATCTCCTCTTTACCTATATCTCTATCTCTATCTCTATCTCTCCTATCTATCTATCTATCTACCTACCTATCTATCTATCTATCTATCTATCTATCTATCTATTTATCTATCCATCTATCTATCTATCTGCCTCTGATTTCTTTCTTTTGTTTTACTGCTGTTGCCAGCTCTTCCACAACTATGTCAATTAATACTGAGGCACTCAGTCTCATGTTATTGGAAAAGATTCTAATATACCTCCATTGCATTAAATACTTGTTTTTTGTTTTAGAGAGATGCTTTTTATGATATTAAAAAGTTACCTCTATATTTTGTAGGGTTTTTAGCACAAAAGAGCATTGTACTTTGTCAAAGGCTTTTTCTTCATGTTTTGGGATGAGCATATGGTTTTTGATGATTTGATTTTTAATATGATTAATTATACTGATAGCTTTCCTAATATTGAACCATTTTTATATCCCTGACATAAGTCCCATTTGGTCACAATAAATATTTTTTGGGATAAATTGCTGTAGTTGTTTTGATAAGATTTTGTTCCTAAGATCTTTGGTAATTTCAGTATTATTTTTTCTGATTTTACTCTATTAACTTTCTTACTTTATCTCCCCTGATGGTGCTTTCTTAGAGGCTGTATCTCAGTGTCTCAGTTTCCCTCCACACTGGGTAATTTATGGTTTACCATGCTACATCTCTGCACCAAGTGACTTATGGGTGATCAGAACTGACTCTAGCCAGATGCTGCACTCTTTCCTTCAGACTAAGGAGAATGCTGCAGAACAATCCCCCTTACCCCAACAGTGTCATGGCCTGGTGCTCCCTCTGTTCCTTAGTTCTCTGACACCTCATTGGCAAGTCAGAGAGCCACTGTGTTTATGTATGCAGACTTTTAGTCTTTGCATGCAGCAGGTACGCTGGTTTTCTACTGCTTCCCATGCAACGTTTTTCAGCCTAGATCTGAAGTCTCCAATAGCACTGGACAGAGGGAAAGGAAACCAGGGTGCAGGTGACTTTTGCTGTAAATCTGTATAAAGTCCTTGGGCCTGCTTCTGCAGCCTTGCTTCTAGTACTAGGGAAGGTGAGGAAGGGGAGCTCAGGGTCAATGACTGTTGCTTCATATTTTTTTTAACCTTCTTTTGGATTCTGTATGTCTTTGACTATAGAGACAGCTGAAGTTGCTTTATCT
Organism: Pseudochirops cupreus; assembly: GCA_028627135.1. Classification (NCBI taxonomy): domain Eukaryota; kingdom Metazoa; phylum Chordata; class Mammalia; order Diprotodontia; family Pseudocheiridae; genus Pseudochirops; species Pseudochirops cupreus. Next base: position 400,340,447 of record CM053580.1, on the reverse strand, counting down.
TTGGTACATAATATCTGTTCTGCAGAGGTTTGAGAGGTTATTGAGTTATCTTGTCTTTCATCTTGGTCCTCATATAATCCAAAAATCAGTTTTGTAAAATCTTAGGCCAAATGATCCTACTTAATATTTTTTGAAACTTTTGTTGTCCAGTTTTTCAAAATTTACTGTATATTAGATTGTACCTGGTCATCCTTTCCAAACAAGACCTGATCATCTCTCCTTCAGCAGCAAGTTCTTCCTTGTTATTCTGAATCAAGTTGAGAACAGATTTTCCTATTATTACTTCCACTTTTTGGAAAAAGAAGTTATTGTTAAAGAAAGTCAAGAATATATCACTTGCTGTATTTGTTTGTTTTTAACAGTGAAGGAGTTGATACATAATTTATAGGCAAAATTCATACACAACCTGAATATTAAAGACCGTAGTCAAAATGAGAGGAGAAGCAGGTCACCTTTTACAGCTATGGAAGAAGGATGTATGCTTAATTAAAGAAAATATAGAGTCAGTTTCAAAAGACAAACTAGATCAGTTGATTGCATGGAATTGAAATGCTTTTTTATAAACAAAATTAATGTATCTAGAAAAAAAAGGAAAGTGGCCAAATGGGGGGAAAATCTTCATCTCAAATTTCTTGGATAAGGGTTCAGTATACAAGATTTGTAGCTAAATAATAGAACTACTTAAGACCAAAAATCATTCCCTAAGAGATAAATAGTCAAAGGATATAAACAAACAGTTCTCAAAAAAAGAGCTGCCAGCTATTAACATCCATAGTAAAGATGCCCTGAATCACTAATAACAAAAGAAATGCTAATCAAAGCAACTTGAATTTTGACTTCACCCCCAGAAAATTTGAAAAGATGACAAAAGACAGAAACAGTCAGTGCTGGAGAAGCTGTGGAAAGATAGGCACAACAATTCATTGTCGATGGAGATGGTATTACCGATCTCATTGTTGACAGTGACTCCAGAATGTGCAAAGGTGGCTTTGCAGAAGACAGTGCCCATCAGGCCATTCTTCCATTGCTGTGTACCCCAGATATCAGGATGTAATGATGGATATGGGCCAGAAAGATAGCTACTGGGGGGATGAGACTTAGAGTAAGAAAAGCATTCTGACCACAAATTACCCCCATTGAACATGGCATTGTCACAACTGGAATGGCATGGAGAAGACCGAGCTTTATACTTTCTTTTTTTCTTTTTTTTTTTTTTAA
>CM053580.1:400311548-400338729 GCA_028627135.1 Pseudochirops cupreus | reverse complement strand
CCCTACCAAAAAGTGACATAGGAGAGAATGGACTGGGGGAGGGGGGAAACACTGGGATGGCTGTTTTGGGGTGGTGGGCGGGGGAAAGACGGGGAGAAAATATGTAACTCAAAAAAAATTTAATAAAATAAATTTATTATTAAAAAAAATAATATGAATGACAGAACAGTAACGTCAAGAGATAGGTCAAGCCTGGAAAACAGCAGGAGTGGATAAAAGTCATAATTATTAAGTCAAAAGCTTTGACTTCTCGGCACTTTATTTAGCAGCTTCTTCTCTAATGAGAGTGTGATCTCATCTTTCTTAACAGAAAACATCATTTGTTTATTACCAAATGATCAGAATACTAGCAACCTCTCAATATATGGGCTGTATGTGCTTATGTACTTCATACAAATTATTCTTAACTTGTATTCCTTAAAAATGTCTATAAACATTTAAGGAAAATAATATATTGACTTGATAGCCAAAAGGATATATCAAGGCTCTTGGGTATAAAAAAGCAACTTGATATTGATTCAGTGATCAGCAAACAAAATGTCCAAGACTGCCATTATACTTATTTATATGGATAACTACAAAGTTTTTTATTCAGTTTTGAATTCATGGTAGTCAGGTACTATATATATGTGCACACACACACACACATATATGTATGTAAAATAGATCCAAATAAAAAGAGAACATTAAAGTGTTTGGGGTCCACATAGAAAAATGTTCTATGTTTTAAATATGCCAACAACACAGTAACACCAAAAAAAACACAACCCAACAATTGATATAAAATATGGCATCTTCTAGGGAGAGAATTTAAGTTCAATATGATTCAGCCTACTATTAAATACATCATTATTCCTGAATATGGTTTTCCAGGAAAAGAAATTTTACCAAAATATCATTATTAATTACTTGATATGTTTGATGATATCAAGCTATATGTCTCCACTGAAAAGGACATTAAACAATTACTTCCTCTAGTGTAAACATTTTCCAAGGATATCAAAATGACATTTACATTGAATAAGTATAATATTCTTAATGTGTAAAGGAAGAATAGACACCGAATGCTTTGAGCTTGAATCTGGAAATGAAACAACTGTTGGATGAAGGTAATATCTATAAATACCTTGATCTCCTAAAGGCAAGACACATTGAATATATATTTGGCAATCAAGAAGAAGTTGAAGTTTTTTGTGTTAAGAGCCTGACTGGCATCCTAAAGTCAAAGCTTAGTGGGGAGAATGTATTTAGAGCAAGTAACACCTATGCACCTATGTGTGTGTGTCTGTGTGTGTGTACATAAACACATACACACATATATATATATATACATATATGTGTATACACACACACACACACACACACATATATATATATACATATACATACACACACATACATATGCATAGTCTTCACTTATCTGTGTAAACATTGTCTCCCTTTGGTATAATGAGGCCAGATCTATTTCTTTAGGGGTTTTTTGTATCTCTGTTGCCTTGCTCATAATAGGTACCTTTCTATTTGTTAAATTGCACAGGAACTCTGCCTACTGACTTCTCTAGCTTCCTTCAAGTCTCAGTCAGTTCCAACACGTACAGGAAATCTTTCCTGACCCCTCTTAATCATAGTGTCTTCTCTCTGTTCATTATCAAGTCAACTGCAAGTCATGTCGTCATTTCCCTGATGCCACGGTCCTCTTTGAAAATGAAGGACAAACACACATCGCCTATTTATCCTGTTTCTAGCTTGTTTGAATATATTTGCTTACACGATGTCTCCATTAGATTGTAAACTCCTTAAGGGCAGGGAAAGTCTTTTTCCTCTTTTTGGGTCCCCAGCTCTGAGACCAGTGCTTAGCACATAGGAGATGCCTAGTAAATGCTTATTGATTGATTGAATTCCCATGAGCTGTCCTCATGCATGAACTGTGCTCCTTGCTCATTTCTGCCTCTCAGAATCCTGATCTTCCTTCAAGGCTAAACTCAAGCATACTTTCTTTTGTGAAGCTCTTCCCCCCTCACCATTTTCTCAGCTGTTAATGTTCTCTCCTTCCTTAAATCATTTTATATTTCCTTATCTGTATGCATGTTGTCTCCCTGTTCTCACCAGCTGCATAGAAGCTACTTGAGGACAGACAACCATCATTTCTGTTTGTATAACTGCAGGGCCTGCAAGAACCTTGACATTACTGTTTAATAAATCATCCCAAATTTCAATTCATTTCAATAAACATTTATTAAGCACCTGCTGTGTTGTAGGCACTTTGCTAAGCCCTGGAGATACAAATAAGAAAAAGAAATATAGTCCCTGACTTGAAAGAATTTATAATCTAATGGGAGAAGACTACCCACAAGAGGAAACTGAATGTGTATGGGTGGGGAGAGGGGCTTGGGAGAAGAGAGTTATCCAGCTCAGGGGCATGATATTCCATGGAATCAAACCCAAGCACAGTCGCTGATAGAGAATGGAGAGTTATCTGGGTTCAAGTCCCAGATCTGCTTTGGATTGAATTGAAATCAATTGTTATTGTAGAAGGGATTCTTGCTCAGGAATGGCTTGGATGTGATGACCTCTCAAGTTTCTTTCAATTCTGAGGTGTCATGAAGTGTACAGACTATTATCCCAATTTTATAGATGAAAAAATTGAGGTTCATTCTAAATGATTGACTTGTCCAAGGTTAGGTGTTGGAATGGGAAGATGGGACTTGAATCCAGGTCTTTTGACTTTAAAAATATTTGCTTTTAATAATACAGCATTTTGTGGTTGCAAAGTAATTTATACAAATTGTGTGAATTCAGTGTAGCAGATAGAGTGCTAGATTTGGAACTTGGAATACTTGTGTTTAGGCTCTGCCTCTTTCTTTTCTCATCTATGTGACCCTTAACCTTTCTCCTGCAAGCTAAGGTTGGATGACCACTTGTCAAGCTTGCTTTAGAGGAGATTACTTTTTTTTTTAATATATGCTCCAGAGTTTCCTTCCAGCTCTGAGATTCTCTGATTTCTAAGGGTCTCACTCTTATAAAGAATCCAGGCTATTTGAGGGCAAGAATTGTTTCATCTTTGTCACTGTAACCCTGGTACCTAGGCAGTTAGGTAGTGCAGTGGATAGAGTGTCAGGCCTGCAGTCAGCAAGATTCATCTGCCTGAATTCAAATCTGGCCTCAGATACTAGCTGTGAGACCCTAAGCAAGTCACTTAACTCTGTTTGCCTCAGTTTCCTCATTTGTAAAATGAGCTGGAGAAGGAAAAGGCAAAGCACTCCAGTACCTTGGCGAAGACAACCCCAAATGGGGTCATGAAGAGTCAGACACAACTGAAAACAACTGAAAAACAACAAATCTCTGGTACCTAGCCCAGTGCTCAGCTTCTGTTAGTTGCTTAAGAAACCTCCAATCCCTTGATTCCTCAGTTCTCTGCTATGCCATTTCCCCTATACTACTCACTTTCTTCTCTTTTCTCCATCTTGAGCTGTTTCAAAATAAACCAGGATTTGTAAAAGACAGAGGTGATGACCTGTTAGACATGTGGAAAACCAGAGCAAAGGCACAGAGATGAGATGGAAGATTGTGTCTGAGGAACAAGGCCATTTTGGCAGGACTGCAGAATTCATGAAGGTGTACAGTGCCTAATAAGGCTGGAAAGTTAGGTTGGGGCCAGGTTGTGAAAGGCTTTCTGTGCCAATTGGTAGAGTCTATATTCTTCTTATCTGATGCTTGGTGTAATAAGTGGACCTTGCAGTTTATTGAGTGATGATGTAACGTGGCTATATTTGTCAATCTGGCAGCTGTGTGAATAATAGATTGGATAGGGAACTGATGAGGCAGAGGGACCAACTAGAAAGCTATTACAGTAATTCAGGGCAAAGGTGCTGAGGTCCTAAACAAAGTTGGAGTCTATGTAAATAGCAAGAAAAAGATGGATGTGAGAAATGCTGTGAAGGCAGTAGAATAGGCAAGGTGAGGGAGAATAAGGAGTCAAAGATGAACACGAGTAACTGGAGAAAAGGGTTATGCCCTCACAGAAGGGAGCTTAAAAGTTATCTATTCTTAGTATTTCATTGTACAGGGGAAACTGAGGCCAAGAGAAGTTAAGAGATCTCACTTCATTGCCTCTGGTCTATTCTTTGGAACAAAGTACATTAGTCAGTTCAATTATTATGGATTATCAATACTTTCATTGGAATAAATGAAAAATAAAAAATAGTAGTCCATCAAGACTTAGCATTTGTCTTCTAAAGGAATCACGTATTTTACATACACAAATATTTTCTGGGTTTCAAAAAAAGAAACCATTCTATCTGGGCATATTTATTTGGACACATCTGACTATTCAACCCTCTTCAGTCTTCCTTCGTGATGGTCTCTAAAGCCCTCAGTGAAGTCAGAGCTCCTTAATTCTGTTATTTATTATTTACTCCATGCTTTTTCTAAGCTCCTCAGAGAAGGAGGCTCTAAAAATACAAAGCATTATTATTAATATTATTATATGCATATAAACCTCCACCTATTTTTGAAGAGTAAATATTTGTGCTAATTATATCAGTGTCATCCACTGTGCTAATTATATCAATATCAACATGTTGATATTGATATAATTAATTAGCACAAGATTTACTCTTCAAAAATACATGGCAGTGCTTCTCTGACTCATTTGCCATGAGGATAATATACATGAAGTACAATTCTGCAGTGCTATATTTAGGCTCTGATAATGCAATCAGATTTAATAATTACCTAATACTGTATGAGGCCTTAGACAAGTAAAATAGTTTTTTCTAGGCCTCCTGGGAATTGGATGCCAAGATGAAAAGCATTTTCCCCCCAATGTTATACTTTGTACAATTGCTATGCTTGATAATTAACCACCAAACAAAATATGAAGCAGCTCCTAATTAACCCTAAAGACCCCAACAGAAGGGTAGGTGAAATGAATTTAAATGTTTATTTGTTTGAAAAAAAAAAGAAAAGAAAACTTAATAAAAATATTGTGCTGAATTAGTTATCACACTTAAACTTGATCAGTTGGTAAAAGCTTTAAAGGAAAAGGAGGCAGAGGGAGTGCCAGTCTACTAACATGCATCTGTTGACCAATCAATGAATCAATAAGCATTAATTAGGCACCTAGTGTGCCAGGCACTGCACCAAGTGTTGGGGATACAAAAAGAGGCAAAAGACACCCCCTGCCCTCAAGGAGCTTACAATCTAACGGGAGAGACAACATGCAAGCAGATATATACACAGCCAGATGATTAACGGGGGGCAGGCCCTAGAATTGAGAGGGTGGGAAAGGCTTCCTATGGAAGATGGGAAGTGAGAGAAGCCATTGGGTAGAAATGAAAAGGCAGGGCATTCCAGGAAGATGGGAGAGCGAGAGAAAATGCCCGGAGCTAAGGATGGAACGTCTTGTTCAAGAAACAGTCAGGGAGCCAGTGTTACTGGATCAGAGAGGACGTATGTGTCAAGGGGTAAGGTATGAGAAGGCTGGAAAGGTAGGAGAGGGCCGGTGTGTGAAGGACTTTGAATGCCAAATGACATATTTTGTATTTGATCCCAGAAGTGATAGGGAACCATTGGAGTTTATTGAATGGGAGCTGACATGACTGTACCTGCACCTTAGGGAAATCACTTTGGTGGCTGACTGGAGAATGAACTGGAAAGGAGGGAGATAATACAGGAAGACCCACAAGCAGGCCATTGCAGTAGGGTCGCACCAGAGTGGTAGAAGTATCAGAAGAGAGAAGGGGCAGGCACATTTGAGAGACTTCGTAAAGATGAAACCAACAGGCATTAGCAACAGATTAAATAGGGTAGGTGAGGTATACTGAGGAACCCAGGATGACTTCTAGACTCAAGCCTGAGGGACTGGGAGGATGGTGTTACCTTCTGAAGCAATAAAGTAGGGGTGTGTGTGTGTGTGTGTGTGTGTGTGTGTGTGTGTGTGTGTGTGTGTGTGTGTGTACATGGGGAGGGTTAAGGGGGGAAGGTAATGAGTTTTGCTTTGCACATAATTGAGTTTCACATGTCTACTGGTTATCCCCTTTGAGATGTCTGAAAGGTAAATAAGAGAATAGAAGTAAGCAGAGAGGTTGGGGCAGGGTAAATAGATTTGAGAATCATCAACACAGAGATGGTAATTAAATTCCCAGGAGCTGATGAGATCACTGAGTGAAGTAGCCTAAAGGGAGAAGAGAAGAGGCCCCAGGACAGAACTCCAAGGGACAGACATGATTAGAGAGCATGATCTGATCTGGAGGAGGATCCAGTAAAGGAGACAGAGAAGGACTGGAAAACCAAGAGAGAGTAGTGTCCCGAAAACCTAGAGAGGAGAGGATATCAAAGAGGAGAAAGTGATCAATAGGGTCAAAATCTGGAGAGAGGTCAAGGAGAATGAGGACTGAGAGAAGGCCATTGGATTTGGCAACAAAGAGATCACTAGTAACTTTGGAGAGAGCTGCTACAGTGGAATGATAAGGTCAGAAGCCAAAATGTAAGGGATTAAGAAGAGTGAGAGGAGAAAAAGTGGAGGCACCTATTGTAGATGGTCTTTTGAGGAATTTATCCACAATGGGCAGAAGATGAAGGACAAAGTGGGGATGGAAGGATCTGGTGAAGGTTGTTTCAAGATGGGGAACACATGGTCCTGGCAGTAGAAAAAGAGCCAGTAGAAAGGGAGAGACTGAAAATAAGTGATAGAGGGGGAAATCTGTTGGAAGAGACAGAAAGGAATGAGGTCACTTAAGCCAGCCTGTGTAGGTAGAAGGGTGGAGGAACATTTTGCCTCAGTTTCCTCCTCTGTAAAATGATCTATAGAAGGAAATGGTGAACCACGTCAATATCTTTTCCAAGAAAACCCCATGGGGCCATGAAGAGTGGGACATGAGTCACTGAAAATGACTCAGCAACAACAGAGACTAGACAGACCTTCAATCGAGAGAGAGGGGGAGAGAGGCTGCCATTGTAGCCTCAGGCAGCATCTGTCCTGCTGTTTGGTTACCAGAATTCCCCTTATTTCTGTGGGTGTTGCTTTATGATGTGAATCCCCAAAGCTGCATTCTCTTCACAGAGGAGGGAGTTCAGAGGTGGAAAAATTGCTTATATCTTATCTCCGTGAGGGACTGTATTTTCTATGATATTTTGTTACAAAGGATTGTGGGGGCCAAGTTATACCAATGTATTTTTAATGGCAATATACCATTACCTAGCTTCATATTTATTTCCGAATGAAGATTAATGAAATTCTTCCCAATCGTATTTATAACTCTGTATTCTATTAACGAATCTATGAACAAGTATTTAGTAAACCTCTCCAATGTACCAGACCCTGGGTTAGGTTCTGAGCAGATGAAGACAAAAGTGAAAACAGTTTTTGACCTCAAGGACCTTAGAATCCAGTTGGGGAGACCGTGTGTGTGTGTGTGTGTGTGTGTGTGTGTGTGTGTGCATGCATGCACATGTACATATGTGCAGGCATGCATATGTATGTAAACGCATGTGTATGTATATCATGTGTATATACATACGTGTTGCACAATGTGTCGTGTACATGTGCCCACACGTATTATGTGCACATATATGTATAGTTACACACATATAAAATAGGCACAAGGCAATTTTGGGGGAAAGGAACAATGAATTGGATTAGAAAAGGCCTCATGTAGCTGATGCTTGGGCAGAGCTCAAGCAGCATTTTGAGGGAAACAGAATTCTAAGAGATAGAGGAGAGGAGGAAGTGCATTCTAGACATGGAAGACCATCAGTGCAAAAACACAGGAACGACCAGATGGGAGTATCATGTGTGAGGAATTCAAGGAGGCCAGTTTGCCCGGACTGCAGTGTGTCAAGGAGAGTAATGTGTAAGATTGAGTAACATGGTGGACAGAACACTAAACCTGGAGTAGGAAGACCTGAGCTCAAATCCTGCCTCAGATGCCTATTTGTTGTGTGACCCTGGATAAGTCACTTAACCCTTGCCTGCCTCAGTTTCATCATCCGTAAAATGGAGATTAATAATATCTACCTCCTAAAGTTGTTGTGAGGATAAAAGTGATAAAAGTATTTTAAAGCACTTTGTGAACCTTAAAGCACCATATAAAGGATAGTTATTATTGTCACCATTGTCACCATCATTATATTCTGAATAGGCCTTGAAAAGCATTCCTATGTGTCCTCAGACATATTGGTCTTTAACACACAACAGAAATGCCATGAAAAATGAAACTCAAGATGTTCTCAGATGAATTCACTGATGAAAAGTGCAAGCTCACTCTGTAAGCCACACAGCTTTCCAATATGGTCCATGTTTCAAAGCCCTGACCCACCAGCAAAGATATGCCCTTTGAAAAACAAGCTTCTTTTTTATGAACTGAAAAAAAAGGCATCGTTAGTTATTTTAGCCTCCTTCTTCCTCTAAGTGGATGCTCCTTTAATGGAGCATCCCAGATGTTGTGTTTCTCATTGCCTCTTTGAATGTGAAGACTGAACAGCAGGAGGTAACATCTGGGGGGGAGGAAGAGAGAAAGAGAGAGAGAGATACAGAGACAGAGTCAGATAGAGAAAGAGGATGAACAACAAAGAGTGAGACAGAGACAGAAGATAGAGATGAACGCAGAGGCACAAAGAGAGAGACAGAAAGAGAGACAGGGAGACGGAAAGAAATGGAGATAGACGTGGAGATGGGGAGGGAGGGAGGGAAAGAGACAGACAGAGAGAGAGAGGGACAGAGAGAGACAGAGAAAGAGATGGAGATGGGAAGGGAGGGAGACAGAGAAAGAGAGAGACAAAGGCAGAGAAACCAATGGAGACAGACATGGAAATGGAGAGGGAGGAAGAGATACAGAAACAGAGTCAGACAGAAAGAGGCAGAGAAATGAAGAGACAGACAAAGACAGAGGTAGGGATGAACACAGAGACACAAAGAGACAGAGAGGGAGAAAAGGAGGAAAAGAGACAGCAAGAGAGAGAGAGAGAGAGAGAGAGAGAGAGAGAGAGAGAGAGAGAGCATTAGTATTCATGGAGGTTATGAACGTGTGGATGAATCTCAGAAGATTACGTCGGGTAAGGATCACCTCCTCTCTGCAGACCATCTATGATTTCTGGGTACATTTGTTGAAGCCAACATTCTGAAGTTTTGAACTTACTTTTGAATGTGTAATTTCCTTGAGAAAACAGACTTTCTTACATTTCAAATACCCTTTCTATTTCTCTCTTTTCCAGACACAAGCCAGCTGTGTCACGTTTCTTTGGCAATGTGACTTGGTCCTGGAGCAGAGGACCACATATGCTGTTAAGGTAGGGAACACAAGGGCGTGATTTTGGCTGACGGTGGCCCTTGTAACTCAGATGGCCCTCGTTTTTCTGAGTTTGAGTCTCAACACTAATACTCACACTTGCCTCATTTCATTTTGACATCCTAATTGAGACTGACCTCCCCAGACTTTTCCTGCAATCTTACTTTGCATTTTAATCCCTCACAGCAATTTGACCATAAAAACACTGGAGTGGGCTCTTCTTCCTGGACACATACTGGAATCATTTGGCCATTGTAATATCAACTCACCTCATAACAGCTTGGGAAACAGGTATCTGAAGACACACAGGGAAATCATTTTGCCAGGGTAATCTTGCCTTTTAATAGTTTCCTAACAGGGTATCCAAAGAAATGCTCCGGAATCACTTTGCCTTCTTAATTTCATGTTGTAATGACATAAAAACGTCATAAAGCAATTACAGCCCTAAACACATCATGATCTTTAGAAACAACTTTCTCCACAGGTTCATTAACTACTTTCCTGCTCTAATGTCTTCACTGTCTCAAAAAATGCTCAACTGATTGAGAGGTTTCATTTAAGATAAAATACAGCAAATATTTTAAGATGAATGTCACTTAACAGTGTATCTTTCTAGAAACCAAGGGGGCATAAAGTTGACAGAGACCTCGATTTATAAATTCGTACAACCACCTACCAATTTCTATGGAATTATATGCAAAATTGGTCCGACACAGTTTAGACATCAGTACAATATATGGACTTCTTTGGGGACTTGTATGCTGATTCTGGAACAATGGTGTTTTCTGGTGTTTCCATGGACTCCTGATAAATATCAAGCTATAGCAAAGAGAAAGAGCCCTAGAAAGAGACAGAAAATTCACTTTCGCATCTTGAGCTGCCACTTACTAATTGTGTGACTTTAGGCAAGTCATTTCACTTGGGTGTATCTTTGTTCTTTTCTATGAAAAATGAAGCCGTTGTTGTAGATTATCCCTAAGGGCCCTTTTAATACAAATATTCTGGGATATTCTGTGAGATTATAGCAAACAGGTGTGGGACATTGATGGTGAAATTCAAATGTATGAAAAACTAGGAGAAGATTGAGTAGCCAACTGAGGAAGCTCGTTATGTTAAGATAAACTTCTACTTTCAGTCGTCCATTTTTCCAGTGACTGAGATCAGGCAGATGGATTTCTCTGTGTATACTAAATCAAGGGAACAGGCAATGGCAAACTGGGTTCGACTCAGTTCCAGGACGATAAAGATCCAGGCCTTGATTTGCAGCTGCACCCTCCTAAAACATCCACCAGCACTAATTCCAGATTTAATTTTTCTGTAGGCCTATCTGAAATAAACAGGGAATGGCAACCAACCTTGACAACAATTTCTAATGTCAGCACATGAGCCACTTTGCCTGTCTCACTCTTGCCAAACAGCATGCACAATGTCTAGCTCTTCCAGCCATAATCCCAGGTCAGGAGGATGGCAAGAGCAAAAAATGAGTTAGATCCATTTGGACCAACTAATGCCAACGGTTCCATGACCTTTCCATCCAAATCAAGTCACTGAGCTGGCCCCTGACCATTTATTTTATCAGTCTCTCTACCCTTGACCAAAGGATACAGCTAGAACACTAACATTTGGGTTGTGTTTTTTGCCCAGTAACTTTTTTTCTATTAAAAATCATCCCCAGTAAATGACCTAAAGGGTTATTAGCCATCCAACTGATCTTTCTCCGGTGATGGAGTAGCAAGTTGATTGGTTCAGATGTTTGAAAGCTGAGCTGATGCTGGGAGGAGCTATTTGGTCAATAATAAATAGCAAGAAAGATATATGAATAAAAATGAGCTTCTTAATGATTTACCATTGCAGTGAAACCAATAGGCTGGGGCTCCAATCCGATATCTGCAAATTTGTATAATCCTCAGGGTAAAACAATTTAATGTGCTGTCTCTTTTATAGTTACAAAAGGCCTTTCATGTGATCAATTATACATAAGAGTACAATAAATGTAACTTTCTTCATACTAATCACATCTAACTTAAATTCTCTTGTTGGTCTTTGGAGTGTACGTAGCATTCCCAATAAAGTTTTTAGTCTCGACTCTTAGCAAAAGTTAATCTGCTTGGAACTTCGGAATAAATCTTCAGCACAAGGGCTTTTTTCTCCCTCTATACTAAAGCAAAATTGTTCAAACAATACAGTTTGTTAGTGAACTGCCACCTCCTCCTGCTTGAACCCCTTCCTCAACACCACCACCCTGCTGTTCCACATCAGCTGGCGGGCAGTAGGGGGCTGGTTTGATTGTTTTTGTTCTGTGCGGTTTTGTTTGTGTTTTGTGGAAAAGGCAGGCGTTGGAGGGACTAACACTGCATTAACACCGTCACCTGAGGCTAACAAAACTTGGCTAAGAAATGTAGGTTTCTAGTCACACTCACTTGTGACAGGTCTCCTGAGGCCCTTGGACCCTCCCAGCCTCCTATAAAGTCAAAATTCCCATCTGTTTTATTATAGGTTTAATTGGGTTTCTACCATATTAAACCAAAAAATAAAATGAAACCCCTTGTCATCTGCCACTTAAGTTGGCAATAAAGGTCACATGGTCTCTAAGATCAGAGATTCCAGGATTTTAGAGCTTGAAGGAATAATACAGGGCATCTAAGTCCAGCCCCTTCATTTGATGGATGAAGAAAATGAGCTGGACAGAGATTAAGGGACTAGCCTGAGGTCACATAGAGCATAAGTAAGAGAGTCGGAATTCAAGCTCATATGTCTGACTTCAAATCCAGTCTTCTTTCCACTTTATGTTAAACCATGCTACTACGTAACAATAAGTGACTTAATCTTCCCGGGGCCTTAAGCAACTGAAGCAGTATGGGGAGGGCCCTTGATTTGGTATCAAAGGGCTTGGATTCCGATCCTGAGCCTCAGACACTCTGTATGACCTGGGATAAATCATTTAACCTCACCAGGCCTCAGCTTCCTCATCCATAATACAAAGGGGTTACACTAGCTGTAAGGTCTCTTCCCATTCTAACTTGATCATCTTATGATGCTAAGAACTCACAGAAGATAAAAAAGGGGAAGGGGAGGAAATTTACATGTTAACTTTGTTGTGTATTTAAAAGGAATAGCAAGTTGTACGTAGCAAATCTGAGGTTTTATGTACAATTATCTTTTTTTATTGTACTATGTTTATGGAAATGCTTGTTTTATTCCATAAATTAAAAATATATAAAAGAATGTAAAATAATTTTGAAGTGGAGCAAATAAAAAAAAGGATTTATGGTCTGTTGGTAACTGACTTCTGTCTCATTTGCTTTGTTGCTGTTCAGTTGTTCAGTCACGTCTGACTCTTCACAAACCCATGGACCATATTGTTCATGGACTTTTCTTGGCAAAGATACTAGAATGGTTTGCCATTTCCTTCTCCAGAGGATTAAAGCAAACAGAGGGTAAGTGATTTGCCCAAGGTAGCAAAGCTAGTGTCTGAGACTATATTTGAGCTCAGGTCTTCCTGACTCTATCCACTGAGCTTTCCAGCTGATCCATATTGAGCTTGGAGGCATTCCCTAAAGCATTAGTTTCAAACTCAGATATAAACAGGGACGACTAAATCATACATGAGTTCCCTACAGGCTCCATATTGACTTAGAAAACCACATATTAACATTTTCTCTGTTTTATTGTATTTTTACTCGTTCTGTTATTCTCACACTGATTTGGGTCGCATTCAGGAATATTGTGGCCTCTGATCTGTCACCCTACCATCCTCTAAAGGACTAAAGAAGAAATAGAAATGGAAGGCTTGTATTTGGCAGACCAAAGTGGTCAGAACTGGAGAGTTGTGAGGAATTAGGCTACTGGGGAGTGAGCAAAAATTGGAGATGAGTCAATGACTTTGGGGTCCTCATCTTCCACTGGCCTTAAGGTATAGGACAAACTAGCAAAGTTGGACGTCTTTTTTTTTTAAACTTGAACTACAAATTAAAAAAAAAAGGCAGCAAAAATGAGAGATGGGGGTGAATGACAGGTTTGCCCAAAAGAACCCAAGTGAGTTTGTTTTGAAGACTTACTAGTTGCAGCTCTGCTCCACAAGCTCGGCCTTTCAAGTCTGGCATGCTGTGGAAACCAGACTGCCAACAAAGTACAGTAAATTGAAAAAATGAACTGGAACATTATAATCTGCTTCAGCTATAGTAAAGAAATAGACATCTGGTAGACCACTTGGAAGTCAGCCAATGATGAAGACTTCAATTAAAATAAAGAACATGTCCTCAGGAGAGCATCGTGGAGCTCAAGAAGTTATAAGTCCAGTGTGCTACTTGAAAGCCAACGACCAGAGGAGGTTAATTTTCAAATATAGCAAGGGGGAGGCAGCTTTGCATTCTTCTGAGTACTCTCTTCATGGAAAAACTGCCATAGCTGCTAATCTAATACAGGTTAACAGGCCTGTTGTAAGGCTGTGGTAGCCCCATTGCTCAGGCCTGGGGACAGTCCTGACTCACAGGAAATGAGACAGCAGCTCTTCTGCCTGAGGCCTCTGGGGAAAGCCAGGTAATTATAGAAATTAGAAGCCAAAAAGGTAAAACAGATTCCTCTTTGATGTTTGTCAGGTGAGAACTTAACCATAGTAGAAGTCACAGTTGAGTTGAGCATCTTTGGTAAATTAAATGGTCAGACCCTGGAAATGAGCCTGGTTTTGCTAAATGGTTCTGCTTCCTTTGAAAAGTTCCTTGTTGTTTGTTTTTCACCCTCTTTATTCTCTGACTGCCTCCAGAAAGACACAGGAAAAGAGGCCCCCTTTGAAATACATAGTCCCTACCATAAATGAAATTTGGATTTGAAAATATGGATGAATGGATGGAACATTTCTGTTCACATTGCGTGACAGGAGTAGAGATAAAGAGTAGGTTGGGTGTGGAGTGTTGTGCGGTGGAGAGTGCCCCACCTTTCATGAAGCAGCCCTTAGTCTCAGGATTGAGTCTTATGAGTAAAAGTTGTAACAATCCTCCTAGAAATGGCTGCCCTACAAAGGGACCCAAACCATCTAATACAGTGTTTTCTCATGGTCTTAGGTGACCCCTGTGAAAGGGTCATTCGACCCCCAAAGGGGTCGCGACCCACAGGTTGAGAGCCGCTGATCTAAGACCTTACAAGCTGTATTTCTTCCCAACATGGGAAAAGAGGAAACTAATATGGGATCATGACTACAGGGCGAGGCTTTCCCTCTACTGTGAGAATTTGAAGGATCTCTTGAGGACGAGGAGAGAGAGCAGATGGAGAGGTGGGAGGCGGAGGGGCCTCATCCAGTGCCTGGAGCAGCACATAATGGTGGCAGGAACCCTGGCGCCATCACCCACACCTCCTCCTGGGAGGCTGGAGAAACAAAAGCTAAAATGGGAAGGCATAAGACTCTTTGAGTGCTTGTTTTTTGTTTGTTTTTAATCTTCGACACTTGCTCAGGGGACTAGAACACAAAGGGGAAAAAACCAAACACTCCCTCCTCCCTCCCCACCAAAAAACAAACAAAAAACCCAAAAAATAAAAACCCAGATGCTCCCAGAATTAGAAGTCCTGATCTCCTTCCCTGACCTTGCTTAAGAAGGGTCTGAATGACCCCTCTTTCTAGGCGTCTTCTTTTATTCTGTTAAAGGCTGCATCTGACAGATCTAATCTTATTTCTTATAAATGCCTTTGGTTGCTCCTATCCTTTGCATTTCCTTATGTCCCTTTTCTTTGTGACAGAAGGAATCCTGCAGCAGAGCTCTGGAAGCCACACAAGAGACAGTGACCTTTTCTAGCTCAGGGCTGGGATCCCAACCTCCCAGGCCATTGTTAGAGAATCTTGGTTCTCTAAGTGGGGCAGGATCAGAAGCTGTTCATAGGTTTTACAACTTCATTTCCAATGGGAAAATTATTGCAAACTTAAGGCTTTTAGAACTTCCCTAATCAACGATGAGCCTAATGGAGGGACCCCCACAGTTCTGGAGCACCTAAATGTCTCCCCCACCTGCCTGCCATAGGCCCTGGAATTCCAACACTAAAGATTTCTTTTAGAGTTTTGATAATTTTGGTCCTTTGGAATCCCTTAGTGGTTCTTTCAGACTACAGGGAATGCCTAAAAAAGAATAAGCATTTTCAAGTTAGTGGAGATTCATGGTTTTGTTTTTCTTTTAGAGCCTTTCCAATTATAAGAACTAAAAGAGTGAAAACCCATGGAATGGATAGGTGAGCATCCTTCATGTTGGAGGAAGGGCACTGGCAGAATAGATGAAGAAGGAAGGAATACTCAGAACAAATTCATTTAACTTCAGAATTTGGTGTATTTTATGTTGTGATAGCATGATAGCTAGAAGGACCTGGTTTCACATTCTGCCTGAGATACATCCTAGCTATATGACCCAAATAAGTCATTTCCCTGGGAGAGTCACTTAACCTAAGACTCAGGATCCTCAGCTGTTAAATAAAGGTAATAATAGCCCACTTCACAGGTTTGTTGTGAGCATCAAATGGGATAATGTCTACATAATAAACAAAGCAAATATGTATTACATATAATATACAAATACTATATAAGAATTACATAAAATATACAAATACTATATAAATTATAAAATGGTTTGTAACCTTAAAGTGCTACATAAATGCTAGTTGTTGTTACAGGCTTGACGTTGCATGCTTTCCCAACTGTAAGCAAATCATGGGTATGTGATCTCTAGTCTTATGACAGCTAAAGCTAACTGAGAGATGCTTTCTCCCCCTGGTCAGAACCTGATGAATGGACTCAGAAGTGAACAAAAGCAAACTAACCCTCCCCGAGTAAAGAAAAAGGGCCATACATGGAAAAATATCACCCCACCCTAAATGAAATGCACAGTTGAACCCCATGCAGGTGTGGAGGAATCAGAAACCTCTTGGGAGGAAGTCAGTGGGGCCTGAAAGTATTTAAAGCCTTGCAAAGTCTAAGTGTGTGCTCAGTATGTTATTTCAGGGCAATGTGTGTGAGACAAAAGGATATGAGAATTCCAGGAGGAGTGGAGTTCATGCCAGAGAACTGGGACCAGCAAAGGAAAAGAGCCTTCCGAAAAGGAATGGAGAAAGGAAAATGAAAAAGAAAACACAAAAAGCCAGTACAGGAGGGGAAAGGGGGAAAGCTCATTTTTAGCATCCTCTGGGTGTGCCCTGGTTTTTTCATTCTTTGACTTTACAACGGTATTCAACAGAGCTGTCAAAAAAACCCAGTGAAGAAAGCTCAGAGAAAAATCCTTCTGCAACAAGGGCAGCATGTAAATTCCTCCCTTTGTTACCTTTCCCATTTGATTTTTGGTGGAGAGAGTGCAGATAGTAAATGAGGGTGCATCATCTGATAAAGCATTAGAGTTTTGGCTGATTTCCTCCCAATGCATTGCCATTCATCTTCAGTTTCAAACAGCCACCAGTGCAGATGTCTTATTATTCCCAAGTAGGAAAATTAAAACATGCAACATAAACTTCATCCATCCTATGCTAAGGTGTTTAATGGCTAAGAATACAGAATCTCCCCCCCAACCCCAACCTATCTACCATGGGGAGATAGGCAACTTATCTGGGGGCAGCATGGGAGCATGGGGGAAGTGACAGGAGAGGAGGGATGAGTTTCTAAGGGACCTCTTTATTCAACACATAAGGCTAGGACTGAAAATTAAAACCAAATGCTGACCAGTTCAACTAACACACTGAAATCATCTTGCCATAAATCACAAAGGACCAAAAGATTCTGAAAAGAAGTATATTCTCCTCCCTCCCTCCTTCCTTCTCTCTGTTTCAATTCCTGTATTCGAAAGATGATACATTCATACTAGGAAAGTAGAACACTTAGGGTAGTAGTTCCCAATCTGGTGAATGCATATCCCAGGGGACATGAGAAGCTTTTCAGTCAGTCAATCAGTTAAAGCGTATTTATTAAGCTCCACTATATGCTGGGCATTATGCTAGGCACCAAGGACAAAAAAGGTATAAATAATAGTCCTTGCCTTTGAGGCTTTGAAATTCTAACGGGGAAGACAATACGAAAACAATTGCAAACATTATATATACATATATACATATATATATATGATACAATGGAGATAATCTCTGAAGAGATTAAGGAGATTAAGGAGAACTGGAAAAGGTTTTTTGTCAAAGGTGGGATTTTAGTTGAGATGTGAAGAAAGCTTGGGAAGCCAAGAGGAGACCAGAAGGGAGAGAGTTTCAGGCATGGAGTACAGTCAATGAAAATGCTCAGAATAGGGACATGGAGCAATCTGTTGGAAGAACAAGGTGTCACAGATCACAGTAAATTGGGTAGAGGGGAATAAAATGTAAGAAGACTTGGGTAGGAAGAGGCCAAGGTTATGAAGGGCTTTAAAAGCCAAACAGAAGATAGTCACTAGAGTTTATTGAATGGCAGCAGAGTGGAATAGGGGAGCAGCCCATAAGAAAGGTCAGTTTGACAATGGGGAGGGAGTAAGGAGAGACTTGAGACAGAGAGACCAAACAGCAGGCTATAATTCAAAGGGGTTAGAGGGAATATCTATGAAAAATTAATTTCTTTATAACATGTCTTGGGTGTATATGCATGGTAAACTCTAGAATTTATTTCTTTTCATATCGAAAGCAAGTACAAGAAGGTTTACTTTAAACCAAGGTGAAACAGTTGGGAAACCCTGATCCACTCCTTGTTTAATAGATAATGAGCCTTATCTTACTCAGCTGGGTTTGTAGACTCTGCTACCATACCACATACAGCTCTGCTGTAGCATCCATTGGGCATTGTCTTGCTAGGTGCTGCCCCACTACTCCTTTGGATGCTGCTCATCTGGGTACACCTCACCTGAATGCCGCTTAACTGGACATATAGTATCTGATGAAGACCACTCTGCCTGTTCTTGGCCACCTTCAGTTTTTGACTCAGCCAAAAACCTTGGCTGTCTCTTTTTGGAAGAGTGAATGCTGCCATGCTTATTTAGCTCACAGCCCATATCTTTTTTATGAATCTCATATGGAACCAGCAAAGAGCCTTCCCTGGGGTTCTCCTGTCTTCTTCCTTCAGGGTCTTGACCACTGAAGCCTCATCTCCTCAGCAGGAGATTCTCAGCCCCGGGCACTAAACTCTTCAGAACAAAGAGCAGGGTACCCTATGCTGACAAATGTCCTCACGTTTAGTCTTTTTTCAGTCTTTCTCTTCTTTGTCCAGGGATTGGGGTTCCTTTGTCAGACACCTCAGCTTAAGGTAAGCACTCCATTTACCTTATGATTTTGACTTATGAAGTCAAATATATAAGTCAAGTACATAAATCAGGTAACATATATATGCCCAATAACTAACACAAAACATTGATTTGGAGGGTACTTGGTTTGAAAAAGAAGTCAATTTTGTTCTCCCATGTGGGTGAGTGTATTCTAATATGTATTTACATATGATAGGATCATAAAAGTCAAACTTGATGAGACCTAGTTTTTCAGTCATGTTCAACTCTTGTGACCCCATTTGGGGTTTTCCTGACAAAGGTACTGGAATGCTTTGCCATTTCCCTCTCCAGCTCCTTTTACTGCTGAGGATACTGAGGTGACTTGCCCCAGGTCACAAAGTAAGTGTTTGAGGCAGGATTTGAACTTTCAAGAAGATGAGTCTTCCTGACTCTGAAAGTTCTTTTCACTTCACTGTCTAGTGACCTCAGAGGCTTTCTAATCCAACTCACATTTTTTTGTAGATGATTGTCTGTGTGCCTAAGGTCACACAGATCGTTAACCATCTAAACTGGGATTACAACCTAGCTTTTCTGACTTCAAAACTAGTATTCTTCCCATGGGGGAAGGAGAAAGTGCAAACAATAGAGGATTTCAGGAAAGGTCTTGAAACTGGACCTTGAAAAAGGGCAAGGGACTTTAAGAAGCATGGCATTGAAGGATTGGAGGGCAGATGGACTACTATGAATTGGGTAGTCCAGTTTCATCAGAACAGTGTGTGTGTGTGTGTGTGTGTGTGTGTGTGTGTGTGTGTGTGTGTGTATGTGCATGTGTGTGTGTGTGTGTGTGTGTGTGTATGTTTGCATTTGCATGGGAGGGATAATAGGAAATCATCTGGAAACCTCTATGGAAAGATAGTTGGAAACATACTGAAGAGCTTTAAGAACCAAACAGGAGTATTCCATAGAACTATTGTAACTTCTTGAATAAGAGACTTCCATGGTAAGATCATGGTTTTGTGAATATCAATTTGTCAACTGTGTGGAAGATGAGATTGGAGAGAGAGGGAAGACTATAAATAGGGAAAGTATTTAGTCAGCTATTAAAATAGTCCAGGTAAGAAGTGTTGGAAGCCTGATCTAGGGCAGTAGTCATACAAGTGGAGATAAAGAGACATGCAGGTGGAAAGTCTGGCAGACAGTCCTGATGTAGGATTGGAGCTACGAGAGAGATGAAAGCTGGAAAGCAGGAAGAATGGAACAGCATCAGTGGGGAATGTGATGGAGAGATAATCAGGGAAGAGTACAATGATTTTAGCAGCAAGAGACCAATTGAAAGTAGATTTGGGAATCATCTGCATAGAGATAATATTGAACTCATGGGAGCTGACTAAATCTCTAAAAGACAGAGTAGGAGGACCTTGGATAGAGCTTCGGGTACATCCACGTATAAAGGGGTGGGTCATGGATGGTCATGTAAAAGAAATTGAGAAGGAATAGGCAGATGGTGTGGAGGAGAGAGCAGTGTCATAAAAACTCATGGAAAAGAAAGTATCAGAGATGGGGGTGATGCATAATCGACAGAATCAAATATGGAACAAAGTTTAAGGAGATTTGGACTGAGAAAAATCCACTGGATTTACTACAAAGAAATAGTCACTAACTTTGGAAAGAAAGGTTCCCACCCTCCACCTGCCAAAGTAGTAAAGCCAAAAGCCAGAGTTTAGGGAGCTAGGAAGTGAGGGAGAGGTGAGGAAGAGAAGGGGCTTTTTCTTGGAGTTTGGCTGAGAGAGAAAGATATATAGGATGATAGTCTGAGGGAATGGTAAAGTCAAGTTAAGATTTTTTTAAGAATGTGTGAGTTTTGGTCATGTCTGTAGGCAGCAGGGAAGAAGCCAGTGGATAAGGAGAGATCAAATGTTTGGGGGTATGGTGGGGAGCATGGAAGTTCAAAGGAAAAGCTTCTGGAAGAGTCAGCAAAGGCACAAGTAAAAGGTTTGACTTTGGCAAGGAGAGGGACCTACCTCTTCCTCAGAGATTGGCACAAAGGAAGAGAGAATGGGGAACAATAAACGGATTTGAGGTGTAGAACTAGAAAGAAATCATAACACATGGTTTCTGTTTTCTCAGGAAAATATGAGGCAAGGTCCTCTACTGAGAGAGAGGACAGGGTAGTGGCTTGAAAAGAGAACGGAAAAAATGGAACAGCATCTGTAGGGAATGTGATGGAGAATCAATCAGAGAACAGTACAAAGATTGCCATTTGGTAGCAAGACACCAGTTGAGAATAGATAAGAATAAATTTGTAGTGGACCTAGCCAACACAATTGCATGACTTGTTTCAGCAGTGTTCAGCATCACATAAGTTGGATCAGAGCAGACAGATGGGAGGGGGAGAGAAGGATTGGGGGAGCATGTAACTCCTGACTGATGTTTGGAAAGACATGAGTGATATAATACATATATGTGTATGTGTGTGTGTGTGTATCTATATATCTATATCTATATATATCTATATCTATATCTATAGCTATATATATGTACTAGTAAGTTTGCTTGCAGTCTGGCTTCATGTGGCCAATATGTATGTCTTTAAAAAAAACAACAATACCTTTTTTCTCCCAGTGTGGACGGTTAAACTGATCTCATTAAAATAATTATGATTTCACTGAGGAGGCTTTGTAATATCCCTGGGCTTGATACAATTAGTACCATGTCATTTGTGAAAAAGAGAATTTCAAGAAGCTTCTATTAATAAGGATTTTTTTCTTCAGTTTGAAATCTGGGCAGGATATCCTTCCTGATGCTGGAGAATGTCTTCAGTGAGCCTATTTCCTACTTTTACACCTAATTTGACAAGAATTCTCAGCTGACTTTTCAAAATAATTTTTTGAACATAGCTTTCTCTTTTGAAGGGTAGTATGGTATTGTGAATCTGTGCTATACTTAATCAGGAGACCCAAGTACAAATCCTGCCTTAGGTACTCCACAACTGTGTGACCCAGGCAAGTCACTAAACTTACCAGGGACTCAGTTTTTTCATGTATAAAATATGGATAAACCTTGTACTACCTACTTTACTGGATTATTATGAGTAAATTGTTCTACAAATCTTGTGTGTTGGGAGGAAGAGGGGATTTCATTAGTGTGAACAACTTCCAATGTGGAAATTTCCTCCATTGATGCAAATCTGCAACTTCTATGTAAATTATAATTTTTTTAAGTGATTTTTCTCATGGTCATATAGATAGTATGTTTCAGAGACGGGAATTGAACCTAGGTCTTTCTGACTCCAAAGCCAACCCTCTATCCACTATGCATTCAACTCTGCTTCTCTTGAAAACCTTAGGGTGTAATATGTAAATATGAGTTTGTTATAATTCAAGTTGAATCTTATGTATTTTAAACGTGTGCAAAGGAGATACCTTGTCTGAGTAGAAGCTTAATTTTTTTTCTCCTTCTGACTAAAATGCTTTTTTAAAAAATCAGTAAACAATAGACCATACTTAATCCTATATTGTTTTTACAATTTTCTGACATTTATGTGGATGTGATGATGTGGACTCCTGTGAAAAATCCTTTTGAAAGCCTGCCTGCTCTGTTCTCATGTATTCATCAAGGATACCTTGATGTGTGCATAGACCACTCTCATTTAGAATTTATAAAGGGAAAGTGGATCTATGTGTTGATCTCTTCCTGGTGGAATTCTCTTGATAAAAACATTATCTCAGATCTTTTCTATTCTTTTGTTATTCCCCCCACCTTGGGATATTTTGGGAGTTGATCCCTCAGTACCTTTCACAGTGTGTCATCTCTCACAGATGTCTTCACTTTGTGTCTAGTGAGGTGCAGCCACTTTTGTTGATTGTGTTGGAGATGTCATAAATGGGATTCATGTTTAGGTGCAGGTTGGATGAGATGACTCCCAAGGTGTCTGTGGTTCTTAAGGTACTTTTTATCAGGGTATAGTTCTGAGGTTATCTGAAGTGAAAGAGTTGCATTGTTATCTACTGGGAAAATAGTTTACTATAGAAGAGTTGGCATGAAAAGCAAGGAGAGGCAGAAGATAGAGAACTATCTTTGGAAACAGAAAGACTGTTTTTCAAGTCCTGTTATTGATAGTTACTAGCTGAGACAACACTGATAAATCACTTAATTCTTTACTCCTCTAAGACAGTAAATTACAGATGAGTTGTTGATCTGCATTAATAGAAAGAGTTTCCATACTGGAAGTTCCATACATTGATGAAATCACAATTTTTCCACCGAAAAAAAAGTGCTAGATTTTTTTTGTAAGTGAAACCAAAAGGTGGGGGAATAAATCCTCTTGGGATAATCTGTCTTAGCTGGATTACACAACAAGCTTTTTATGGGCTCATTTTATCTTCAACTGATTTTTGATGGCTTTAGAGGCTTATAAACTTTTGTCGTCCTTCTCCATGTTTGGTTGAAAATGAGCAAATTCTAAACTGGTGATGCTATGTCTCTCCACTTAGCAAATTGATAGTGTCTGCTGGCTCATAGAGTATCTAGTCCCTTATAGTTTCCTCAATATGGTTACATCAACTAAACCTTGCTCAAAGTGGTGAGAAATTGATCAATAAGCATATATATTAACCTTTTACCATGTGTCAGGGACTTTGCTAAGCACTTGGGATACAAAGAAAGGCAGATAGTCCCTGTCCTCAATGAGTTTACATTCCAATAAGAGTCAATATCTTCTGTGTGTGTGTGTCTTTCTCTCTGGTGGAAGGTGAAGGAGCCTGGTAGGTTATTTAAACAGATCAGGAATTGAATGTGTGGTAATTACATGCAGTGTCTTATCATCTTTATCTTTTCTCCTCATTCGGTATTTATTTTGACCTTTTCTCTAACTGGTTGATGATCTAACTGCACACAGACAGCTGATTCTGAAATAACGGGTACACCTATAACCAGCTGTTTCCTATCCATCAAGGCACAGTCAATTTCATTTTTTGTGATACCATTAAGTGAACCTGCTCATTGAGGCCTAAAATTCCTTTAATAAAAGGGCAGAGCCTTTCATTCTATAATTACAGTAAAGGCTTAAATGCAAATATCCCAGGAGCAGGAGTTAAATTATATTAAA
Source organism: Pseudochirops cupreus (assembly GCA_028627135.1). Taxonomy (NCBI): domain Eukaryota; kingdom Metazoa; phylum Chordata; class Mammalia; order Diprotodontia; family Pseudocheiridae; genus Pseudochirops; species Pseudochirops cupreus. The sequence continues at coordinate 400,315,138 of CM053580.1, read as the reverse complement.
GTGAGGAAAAAACTGATACCACATCCTTTTCTGAAACAGATCCTAATATTAAGGAATAAAGGGAGAGCACAAGAGCATTGGATGCTAAGGATGAGAAGGGACAGCATGATAAGACAATCTGTGCCAATGTCTATGGCTGTCTCTGCCCAGCAGCCCAAGTAGGACAAGGATGGACCAAACTAATTGAGGTGGCTTCAAGCTACCTGAAGCCCCAGGAAAGTAATTTACTCATGTATTATCAACACATTAGGATCAAAAGGGTTGTCAAGGGCAGGGAGGCAGAGGAGAAACTAGAAAGCAGAGTGAGACAAGAGAAGGAAGTATGGGAGGAAGACTCAGAGAATCAGCTGTTTTTCATACTCCCTTCCTCAGTTCCCCAAAACCTTGTAGATTGCATAGCTGTATCTGGATATGGACTGGGGAAGAAACATGAACCCAACACAGAGGTTTGGGAGTCAGCTAGGAAAAGGGACACAGGCACTATACAAAATAGAAGAGAAGAAACCACAACATATTCAGAGAAGTTTGCTCTGATGGGATTCTTCTCCCATTAAACCCAATGGGCTATTAGACTGCTTTATTTTAGTGTAACCTCTCTGAAAGCCTTTATTACTGAAGAGTGATCTCAATGGATATCACGTATATTTATTTGCCCCTTTTCATTTGATACCATCTGCCAACATCTGGTTTGAAATATAATGTTCCTGATATTACAGATGCAGAAAATGATGCCTAAATAGACTCTGGCTAAGGGCTTATAGACAGGTCCATAGTGAATCTCAGAATACACATCCACCATCCTGGCCATCTTTGTTTAAGGTCGATATGAGATCTGATTTCACTGCCTGGACAAAAGGCTGGCAGGAATAGATAAAAAGTGCCTTTTATTGAATGGCTAATAAAAAGAGCAGATAATTCAGAGGGCCAGCCTACAACTCAAAGCCTTGTAGTCTCTAATAACACTAGTTTTACAAAAATTGGCACTCCTCACTATGATCTTTTTACCAAACCTTGGATGTTGGATGTTGAATACTTCCTTTAACACATATCCTTAAGTACACTGGGAGTCAAGTGGTGTCTCCCTTACAAATTACCCAGCATGCTGAAGATGCTGTAAAACTCTAAGCTTGACCACATGAATTCACTTAGCAGTGGTGATAGAAACCAGGTAGTTGTCTGTTCTGAGACACATATTGTTCTCACTTGTGGAGTACTGTGCCAGACAGCTGTGGAGCTGCCTCTTAGAGGGAGAAAAAAAAAAACATCCTTTGAGCAATGGAGTACTATAGTACTATATAGTACCATATTTTCTCTGGCTCTATCCAGAGAAATATGACAACATCCATCTAAAGGGCAAGGAGTCATGTGACTGACTCACTTTATGGATCTACTTTTGACCATAAGGTACTCAGTTGTATTGAATTCTGTGGCTATTCTTGATCAAAACTGTTGGTTGTTTTGTATATTTCCAAATGACTTTGGTAACGTAAGACATTTGTGGTACGTTTCTAGCTAAGAAGGCTTCTGGGGAAGTAGAGGCAGCTTTATGGCTAGAGGTTCCACTTCTTGCCTCTCTTTACTTTCCTACTTCAGTTCCTTACTCATATAGACACACTCTCTTTCCCCAGATGACCGACTGGCTGCTCCTTTAGCTATTACTATGGAGGGAATCTTTCTGTAAGTGGCTATCAGGAGAGAAAAAAGCACCAGAGAGTAGTGAATGGGGTTTTGAAATATCCTGCCTGTTCAGGGACCCATGAGAATCACAACCTGAATGTAGTAGCTGTCATGATCTAGTCTTTGGCCCCAATTCCCTCTTTACCTGGACCACTACACCTACCTAGGTGCATAAAATCTGTTAGGACAGCCATTTGAATAGGCTAAGTAGCCTGATGGGAGTTCATTTGAAGACTTTTCTTGCCTGGCCCTAAATACCTCCCTCACTCTCCTACCAGGATGCCTGAAATTTTACCATTAAAGTTAATCCTTGAGGCTAAGACAGTTTCTTTCCACAAAGCTTTATTTAAAATACCTCTCTTGGAAGGGGTAACATCCCCTTCCATTGCTATACCCATTAGTGCATGAATAATAGCTTAATAATACCTTATATTTACATAGTTCTTTAAGATTTGCAAACACTACTGAATTATTTAATTTAATCCTCGATACGGAGGTAGCTTGTTGAGATGGATCAATAAAGACTTAAAAGAAGGAAGATGTGCACTGCTTCTGACACATACTGTATGTGTGACCCTGGGTTAGTAATTTAACTTTTCGCTGCTACAGGTAACTCTTGGTAGAGGGACCTTCTTCACCAGAAATTATCTACATCAGTGAAATCATAAGCTTGGGCCAAAATCTTCACCAGGCTTATGGAATAGGCAAAAGTATAATTTCTCCATCTTACAGATGAGGAAGCTGAGAACCTAAGTGATTGTCTAAGGCCCCATCACATAAGCAAAAGATCTGGGCCTGGAATTCAGCTCTTCCAATTGCAAGTTCAATGGATATCATCCTGCCTCTAGCAGGGGTTAATCAATTAGATCATGCAAATAAATTTTAAGAGGTGGAGCCTAGAGAATGGGCCATGAGTGTTTTTTAACCTAGATTTTAAAAAAATTTTGAGTTCCAAATCCTCTCCCTTTCTCCATCCACTCCCCCACCAACTGAAAAGGTGAGCAATCCATTTTAGATTTAAGTCATACAAAGCACATTTCCATATTAACCTTGTTGCAAGAAAAATGAAGTCAATGAAAAAATTATATTTCAGGGGGGTAGAGCCAAGATGGTGGCATAGGAGCAGCAACATATTGCAGCTATCGCATAACCACCCCAAAATATCCATAAAATATGACTCTAAACTAATCCTAGAACTCCAAAACACACACAAATATACTTTCCACTAAAGTCAGCTTGGCTATGAGGAACCATATCAGCACTGTGAACTGAAACCAGCCTGGCCTGAAGCCCTGGCTGAGCTCCGGGGGCGGCTGGATGGGAGGAGCCTCGGAGCCTCGGATTAGTGGCAGCTGCAAGCAGTTCAGAACTAGGTCATTGGGGATTGCAATATCAGGGGAGAAAAGTGGTCCCGCCAAAAGGCCTCCAGGGCTGGAAAGCAAAAGGCAGAGGTTTTGCACCCGCCTCAGCATTGCAGCTTCCGCTCCCATGGCCTGCAGACAGCAGGGGGACTAAGCGATCATTCAGAGGCCAAGTGCTCTCGCGTTGAGCGGCCTGGATCCAGATCACGGTCTTGGGCCTCGGTCCTGGAGTCTTCATTATCCAGTCAGCCGGAAGTAAGTAGGAAAGGGACCCAGCACCTTCCTGAGAGCTATGGAAGCCAGGGGGACCCCAGCGATTTGGGACAGAGCTTTCCCTTCTGGAAGCAGAGCCCCACAGAGATTTAAAAAAAAATCATGGACTGACCAACCATGAGTAAGAATAAGCATAAGAAGCAAAGTAAGAACAAACCCTAGATTCCTTCTTTGGGGAAAAGAAAGATCATGGCAAAGAGAGGGAGGAGGAGAGTTCAGCAAGACCTCCCCCACCAGGGGCCTCCAATAAACATGAAGAATGCCTTAAAGCTAGAGATG
>CM053580.1:400267759-400311048 GCA_028627135.1 Pseudochirops cupreus | reverse complement strand
TTATATTTCAGTATGCACTCACAGTTCAGCAGTTTTCTCTCTGGAGGTATATAGCATTTTTCATTATGGGTCTTTTGGAATTTTTTGAATTTTGATATGGATAGCCAAGTCTTTCACAGTTTATTATTATTACAATGTTGCTTTTATAATGTGCAATGCTCTGGTTCTGCTCATTTCACTTTGCATTAGTTCATATAAATCTTCCCAGGTTTGGGGGAACCATTCTCTTCATAATTTCTTATAGCACCATAGTATTCCATCACAATCATATCCCATCACAACTTATTCAGCTATTCCCCAAATGATGGGCATCCTCTCAATTTCCAGTTCTTTGACACCACAAAAAGAATTGCTATACACATTTTTGTCCATATAGGTCCTTTTCCTTTTCCTTTCATCTCTTTAGGATACAGACCTAATAGTGTTCTTGCTGGGCCAAAGTTTTATAACTCTTTGGTTGTAGTTACAAATTGTTTTCCAGAATGGTGGAACCAGTTCAAAGGTCCATCAATAATACATTAATATCTCAATTTTTTCCACATCCCCTACAACGTTTGTCATCTTTCTTTCCTGTCATGTTAGCCAATCTGATAGATGTGAGGTGGTACCTCGGAATTGTTTTAATTGACATTTCTCTAATTAATAGTGATTTGATTCATTTTTCATATGACTATTAATAGCTTTGATTTCTTCCTTAAAATTAACTGATAATATCATTTTACCATTTATCAATTGAGGAATGGCTCTTATTTTTATAAATTTCCTTTGTAGTTGAGAATTGAAGACTTTGTCAGAGAAAATTTCTATAAAAATTTCCTCCTAGTTTTCTGTTTTCCTTCTAATTTTGTCTATATTAGCTTTGTTTGTACAAAACATTTTTTAATTTCATGTAATCAACATTATCCATTTACCTCCCACCATCCTCGCCATCTCTCTCTTTTTTTTTTTTTGGTCATAAACTCTTTTCTTATCTATAGATCTGATAAATTTTTCCATGCTCTCTAAGTTGCTTATCTAGTCACCCTTTTTATCTAAATCACATACCTATTTTGACCTTATCTTGGTAAATGGAGTGAGATGTTCGTTTCTGATAGACTACTTTCCAATTTTCTTAGATGTGTTTGTCAAATAATGAGTTCTTGCTTCCAAAGTTTGGATCTTTAAGTTTTATCAAACACCAGATTACCATGGTAATTTGCTACTGTATATTGTATACCTAGTCTATTCCATTGATCCATTATTCTCTTTCTTAGCCAGTACGAGATTATTTTGATAATTACCATTTTGTATTTTAGTTTGAAATCTGATACTGTAGGCTGCCTACTTTCAGGTTTTTTAAAACTTGATTCCTTTGATATTCTTGACTTTTTGCTCTTCCAAATGAATTTTGATATTCTTCTAGCTTAATAAAATAATTATTTGGTAGTTTGAGTCTTATGGAACTGAATAAGTAAATTAACTTAGATGGAACTATCATTTTTATTATATTGGCTCAACTTATATATGAGCAATTAATATTTCTCTGTTTTTTTATATTTGTCTTTATTTGTGTGAAAAGTGTTTTATAATATTCATCCATTTCACTTAGATTGTCAATTTTATTTAAATATAGATTGGGTGAAATAGCTCCTAATAATTGATTTAATTTAATCTTTAATAGTAGTTTATTCACCCTTTTTATTTCTGATACTAGTAATTTAGTCTTCTTTTTAATCAACTTAACCAGTTGTTCAGCTATTTTAGCTCTTGCTTTTATTTATTAGTTCAATAGCTTTTCTTCTTCTCTCCCTCTCTTGGCCTGTACCACCTTTTAAGTGTCATTCTAGTTCTCAGCATTTTTGGCAAGAAGAATGTTAGGAACTGTGCCCAACATTAATATAAAGATCCAAATAAAGAAATTTGGTAGAAGAATTCACAAATAACAAAAAAGATCCTGACCACAAAGAGTTATTACAGTGACAGGGAAGATCAAGACATAAACTGAAATGAAGATAATGAAGTCAAAATAGCTATAAGCAAAACCTCAAAGAAAGATGTGAATTGGACATAGACCCAACAAGAATTCCTGGAAGAGGTTTGTTTTTTTTAAAGGATTTTCAAAACCAAATAAGAATAGTAGAAGATAAAATAAGTAGAAAAAAATGAAAAAGGAAGAAAACTATGAAAATACAACAGTTTGAGAAGAGTCACAAAAAATACTGAAGAAAATATCACCTTAAAAACAGAATTGGTTCCATATTAAAAGTTGAATAAAAATTCACTGATGAAAATAGCTCCTTAAAAAACAGATTTGGTCAAATGGAAAAGAAGTACAAAATCTCAATGAAGAAAGATTAAAGATTAGAATTGGGCAAGTAGAAGCTGGTGCCAGGTCTGAAGTCTGGAAGACTCATCTTCATGAGTTCCAATGTGTCCTCTAACACTTATTAGCTGTGTGACCTGGACTTTACCTTGTTTTCTTTAGTTCCTCATCTATAAAATGAACTAGAGAAGAAAATGGAAAATCACTCTAGCATCTTTGCCAAGAAAACTCTAAATGTCATGAATTGTCAGACACAACTGACAAGTGGAAACATATGACTTTATGAAATATCAAGAAAGAAAAACACAAAATCAAAAGAATGAAAAATAGAAGAAGATATGAAATATCTCATTAAAAAAAAACAACTGACCTGGAAAATGAGTCACAGAAAGATAATTTAAGAATTATTAGATTACCAGAAAGCTGTGATCAAATGATGCCTGGGCATCATATTGCAAAAATTGTCAAAGAAAAGTGCCCTGATATAATCAAAGTAGAGGATCATACAGAAATTGAAAAGGAAGTCCACACTACATGACCACCACCTGAAAGATATCCTAAAATGAAAAATTCCAGGAGTATTATAGCCAAGTTCCAGAACTGTCAGGACAAAGACCCTGAAGTAACCAGAAAAAAATTCAAATATTGTGGAGCCAGAGTCAGGATCACAGAAGATTTAGCAGCTACCACACTAAAGAAACAGAGGTCTTGGAATAGATATTCTAAAAGGCAAAAGAGCTGTGATTACTACTAAAAACAACCTTCCCAACAAAACTGAGTATAATCTTTCAAGGGAAAGAATGTATATTTAATGAAACAGAGGATGTTCAAGGATTCCTGAGAAAAAGACCAGAGCTGAAAAGAAAATTTGACTTTGAAATACAAAACTCAAGAGAAGCACAAAAAGATAAAAATGTAAGATAAATCATAAGATAATCAATAAGGTTAAATTTTAACCTTTCTATGGGAAGATCTCTCCTTTTCTCTCTCTCTCTCTCTCTCTCTCTCTCTCTCTCTCTCTCTCTCTCACACACACACACACACACACACACACACTTTCTAAAAATTTATTTTTTACCATCATTTACCATCATTAGAGCACTTAGAATGATTCTAAATCAAAAGGGGATGTGAGAATGTGTTGATTATGTTAGAATGATGAAAAAAAGGGGGACAGGTGAGGAAGAGTGATATCTTAGGGGAAAGAGGGAGGGAGAGGAAGAATTAAGATAATTAGATAATAACAGACATAATTCTGGTCCCAATTCTGTTATCGGCTGACCATGTGAACTTGAATAATTCTCAACCAACCACAAGTCTCTATTCTATCATTTCTAAAATGGGAATAATAAAGTCATTTTATTTTAAGCAGAACTCTGTTTTTTGGAGATATATTGAAAAGTTTTTTATAAAACTTATGCTGGGGATGAGGGATGTTTTAGCGTTCTCAGTATTCCTGCATTGGAGTCCTCTGATATCTCATTGTAGCATGAAGGCAGTCTTGGTTTCTCAAACATTATACAAATGGAACACTACATCTGACTGGAGTTTGGTGAGGGTCTCGTCAGTTATTATCCAAGAAGGAGTCCATTTCAGTGCTGAGAAGCCCATGGATAAGGTTGACCAAGAGGTGTTAAATTGCTTTGGACCTGGGATTTCACAAAGAATGTTAACTAATAGAAGGGTTGGGCTCTGCAGTGGCGGACAGGTGTGTCTGGGATATGCATCTGAATGTTTAACAACTGACTGTTGAGATGGGGAAAATGTGCAAAACACACTTTTAAAGTTTAAACTATATTATTAACATTTTTGCCATCATTTTCTTATGTTTAGACTATCATTATAAAAATAAATCAAATCCTGATATGCTCAGTCATTTTTCAGTCATGTCTGACTCTCTATAACCCATTTGGGGTTTTCTTGGCAAAGATACTGGAGTGTTTTGTCATTTCCTTCTCCAGCTAATTTTACAGATGAGGAGGCTGAGACCAACAGGTTTAAGTGACTTGCCCAGGCTCACACAGCTAATAAAAGTGTCAGAGGCCAGATTTGAACTTACAAAGATGAATCTTCCTGACTGCAGATCTGGCACTCTAGCACCACCTAGCTGCCCTTCCTGATAGGTAGTGTTTGCCAGTTTCCAAAATGTAAACCCTCACTCTGAAAATTTAACAATCAGCTCTCAAGAACAGGTACCAGCTGAGTCGAGTATGCCCCTGGTTGTATCTCACATCAGGAAACCATGGATACTCCAAGTATTATTATTATCAACAATGTTATTGCTATCAAAGAGAAGTAGTATACTTGAAATGGAGTGAAGAGCAAATTAAAAGACAATGGATGGAAGGAGTTAGCTTGAATCACAAATTTTGGGTCATACAGGGTAATTGTTTAAGGTATTGTGGTGGCTGTGGATAAGGGATGATGATAGGATCATAAAATTAGAGCTAAGAGAGACTTTAGATATCATCTTGTCCAGCTAATGTTAATTTTGTCAACTAACAGATTTTTTTCAGAGAGGGAAACTGAGCGCCACTCATTGCAAAATATACTCATCATGAGAAGGGATTATTTCATTCTTAGTACTCCAAGCAGAGTGCACCTTCAGAAATGAGATGCCAGTAAAAGCAGGTAGGTGAGGAAGGTGAGGAAAAAGAGACTGCCTCTCAAGTCCTCACCAAATTTCTTATCCTCCTCCTATTCTCTCCAAAAGATAGGATCCTTCATCTGATATAGATCTCCATCTCTTTGTGTCTTTCTCTATTTTATTGTTCAATGGTTTTTCAGGCAAGTTCAGTTCTTTGTGACCCCATTTGGGGTTTTCTTGAGATACTGCAGTGATTTGCCATTTCCTTCTCCAGGTCATTCTACATATGAGGAAACTGAGGCAAACAGGATTAAGTGACTTGTCCAGGGTCGTGCAGCTAGTAAGTGTCTGAGGTTGGATTTGAACCCAAGAAGATTAATCTTCCTGATGCCAGGCCAGGCACTCTTTCTACTGTACCACTAATCTTCTCCTATTTTATTACTCTTTGCCTTTTTTTTGTTACTCTCTCATGCACACATTGTATACATATTTTCCTCTTTCTTAACCTATCTAGAATTTTTAAAAAGGCAGTGTGTAGTAAAAACACTGGATTAGCTATCCAGTGGAAGGAAGGAAATAATGATTTCTGTACTATGTACCAGGTGCTCTACAAATGTTATCTTATTTGATCCTCACGAGGGAGGGGAGACAGGTGCTATTATTATCTCCGTTCTACGGTGGAGGAAATTGGCAGGCAGAGGTAAAAGGACTTGCCCAGGGTTACAGCTAGTAAGTGTCCAACACCACGTTGGAACACAGGTCTTCCTGAGTCCAGCCCTAGTGCTCTATCCAGTGCACCCCCAGCTTCCAATGGGTTCTACTCATTGGTTCACATCTTTGCTTTGCCACCTGTTATCTTTGTGACCTTGGGTACACTCAGAGCCTGAGTTTCTAACTGTAAAATTTGGGCAGTTCAATTAGGTTATGGGGTCATAAATTTAGAACTGGAAACATCTTAGAAGTCGCGTACTTCAACTTATTCATTTTGCAGATGAGGAGAGGCAGAGAGGAAAAGAAGCTGATTGTCCAAGTTCACCCAGCTAAGGAGTGGACAGAGCTGGGATTTGAACACTAACTTGCCCTCTTCCCCCTGTGCTACAGTGTGTCCTTCATAGGATCCTCGAGGTCCTTGCCAGCTCCAAATCTGACTCTAAGGGATACAGCATGGTCTAAGGTTTGCCACAGATGGAACATTTTTTTTTTCCATCTTGAATTTCCCATCTATTAAATGAGGGGGATATGACTTACCTTTTCCCTTCAGATATTGTGAGGAGGGACTGAGGGTAAAGCTGCGCTGGGGATTAAACACTAAACAAATGCCACACTCTTTGAGAGCATAAAGCACTCTGCCAGAGCAGCACATGGTATTACTAAGATGAACCTTTTTTAGATGGAGTCAGCTTTTTCAACTGGTAATAATGTTCATGAGATGCCATTGCCTGCCAAACAGTAAGACGTGGAATTTGTTAAATTAAGCCATGTGATGGATCTGAAATGTATTAGCTTAATCCACAATGAATGTCATTCCATCCCTTTTAACATGCTTCCCCAATTAAGCTGTTTGGGCCTCAGATATATAAAGAAATTGAGTTGTCCCTGATTGCTGCCAATTGGTTAATTCCTTGATGATGGATTAAAGCTACTAATTGCCTTTGTTTTTTAATCTTCACTTTCTTGAGCAATAGGAAATTTACAACTGCCCTTTACCCCCAAAACTACAACATCTTTTAAGTAGATGCCCTAGAAGAAAGGACGACTAATAGGAGGCAAAGAGGGAAGCCTGCCTTAATACATCATGGGCCTATGATTATGAATGCCTAGTGTGAATATAGTCTTATTCTTTAATTCTGGAATATTCTTGGGGCTACTGAAACCCATGTCAATAAGTTTTTGTTGTAGTGGTGTCATTTAGGATTTTCTTGGCAAAGATACTGGGGTGGTTTGCCATTTACTTCTCCAGCTCATTTTCCAGAGGAGGAAATTGAGGCAAACAGGGTTAGGTGACTTGCCCAGGGTGACATAGTCGATAAGTATCTGAGATTAGATTTGAACTGAGGAAGCTGAATCTTCCGGACTCCAGGCCTACATGCTATCTACTCTACCACCTAACTGCCCAAATAAAATATAAATATATCCAAATGACAGGAATCCCTTCCTTTTCATAGGAGATAGATTCTAGTGATCCCTGTTCATGATGAAAATTATTGATACTATACTACTTTTGGGACATGGGGAACAGGATACTTACTCTAGAACCAAATTGTTTTGGAAGGCAGTATGGTACAGTAGAAAGTGCACTGGCTTTGGAGTCAGAAGATCTGTGTTCAAATGCTACCTTGGACCAGTCACCAGATTTCCCTTGTATTCAGTTTTTTCAGTTGTAATATGAGAGATGTGGAATAAGCATCTTCAAAAGTTCCTTCTAGCTCCAGAGTTAGACTCTGTGGACTCCTATGAGGATTGAAAAGATAAGTTAGAGTAGGACTGAGGCTCCAGCATTGGCTGCCTGGAATACTGGTGTCATGGTGCTCAGGAAATACTGAAATGGAGAGGGGCAAAATGGCAAACCTCGGATTCCATGATTGTAACACCAATGCAATATTCACAGTGCCCACAACAGCTATGAATATGCTGGTGTAGTTGTGAATCACAAAATTTAACAGGCTCTCCACATGGAGGACAAAATCAAGGCATTTATTCACATACCAGAAAGCTGACTCCCCCAACCAGAAAGTCAAATTCATTACAGTAACCACAAAGTTGGTACACATAACCAATGCATCAAACACCAAAACTTCCAAGCCTTCCCAAACCTTCCCTCTATCGGGCCTTCAAAACAAAACAGACTCCCTTAAGCAAGAATGCCCCTCTCTCACTCATAGTAGCTACTCAGCCTCCCTGCCACTTGCTCCCAGCAGTTCTGGCTCTCTTTCAGCTTGGGCTCAGCTTTTTATCCTGGTCATTAGCTCCTCCCTGTTCCACCCCTTCCTGTTACATCAGCAAGTTCCTCCCACTGTGGGATTCACAAGGTCTGTTTCTTAACAAAGACTTGATGTAATCAATGGCAAGGCTCAACTTGAAACTAATTGCTAAGTACTTGTTTGCTTTCAAGGAAGATCTTCAAATCCCCATTACCATTGCAGTGATGCAATTAAAGAAGTGGTGAACTTTGATACAGAAGATCTGGGCTTGTGTCCTGCTCTGCCACTTACTTGTGGCCAAGTTTGAACTCAGGAAGATGAGTCTTCCTAACTCTGGGCCAGCACTCTATCCACTGTGCCACCTAGCTGCCTAATGTATCTCTTATCCCTCTTTTGCAGGTAAGAAAATTGAGATGCATAATATTTGCCCAGCACCCTCATAGAATTGTAAGAACCAAAAGAAATGATGCATGTAAACCATTTTATAACCATAAAGTGATATATAAATGAAAGCTATTATAATTGCTTTTAGAGGCAACTCTGAAGAACTGGGTATAACTTATCCACTGTGTGACCTTTGAAAATTCTTCCTCTCTGAGGCTCAGGTTCTCCATATGTACTATGGAGATTAATAGTATTAACCTTCCTGTCTACTTCACAGAGTTTTTCTAAGGACCAAATGGAACAGTTTAGGTATCATGGTATCACAGATACTGAGTTGGAAGCATCCTCAGAAACCATGTAGTCTATAGCAATAATCCTTCAAAATCTATGAGTGAAGTGATTATCCAACCTGTAATTGAAGACCTACATTGGTGGAGAAAACAAATGTTTGACAGTTTAAATTCACTTTCCTATGAAGCAGCCCATTCCACTTTGGGACAAGTCTCGTTATGAGAAAGGTTTTTTTTTAAAAATCTTCATATATTGAGCTAAAATCTATCTCTTTGCAAATTCCACCCATTGACCATAATTCTGCCAACTAGAACCAAGTAATTCAACTATATTCCTTCCTTCTATAAACATAGACTTAAAGATGTTTGTTGTTGTTTGTCCTTCATTCTCGAAAAGGACCATGACATCAGGAAGGTAATGCCATAACTTGCAAGTGAATTGGATTTAAGTGAGGCAGGGTTATGCAAAGTCACCAGCCTCACTTTCTCCTCCAGAGCCTTCTGGTTCCAGTGGTGAGATATAGATCAGGATGACTGGAGATGGCCCTGGATCTTGATGATAGCTGTTGTGTGATCCTATGAGTAAGTGTGGTATAGTGGAAACCCAATAGTTGGTTGTGACTGAAGAAATCTAGGTTCATATCATAGTTCTCTTATTTCTTAGCTGTTTGACTTTTGTCCTATCATCTAGCTTTACTGGACCTCAGTTTTCTTATCTGTAAAATAGATGATTCCTAAATTGACTTTGAACTCTGAAATAATAAATGACTGGTTTTCTCTTCTCCAAGATAAAGCACCCAAGGTCCTTCAAGTGACTCTCTTGTTCTTTGTTTTGAATACCCTCACCATGCTGAGGGTATTCTTCTAGGAACGCTTAAGTTTTTCAATGTCTTTCTTAAAGTGAGGCATGTGGAAATTATTAGACAATAGTCTGCATGTGGTCCAGCCAAAGCAGAGTAAAGCATGTCTATATCCTCCATTATTCTAGACCTTTTCTTATGTTGTTGCCAACTAAAATCACATTAATGTAATTTAAATTGCATTAGCTTTTTAGGCTTCCATGTCACACAAGGCACATATAATAACATGATCCATAATCACTCAAAAGATTTTGACCTAACTACCTTAAATAGGAAAAACCAAGTGTATGAAGAATGCCCACTGTCCACATTATGATATACAGTTGAGTTGACAATCCATAGAGCTGGTTAACCAGTGCATATTTATTGGACAAACTGTGGAAGGACAACAAACTTAGCTCAGAATTCAATAGAATGAAGATGCATTGTATTGCATTTGGGAAATTCTGCCACTTTTAATGAGCCCAGGCTTCTCCATGAAACAAAGGCCTAGCTTTTTTTTTAAACATCAATATTCCAGTAAGACTACATAACTGTGAGTCATAGAATATCACAGTTTCTGAAGAAGTCAAGTTGCACATCACCCAAAAGATAATGGAAGAGTATATGGTGGCTTTGTAGATGTTAACACATTACTAACAAAAAATGTTCTGGGCAAGTGACATAAAGAGCATCATCAGAAGAGGTATATGACTGGAAAAAGAGGTGACCAGTCATAACAGAGAGATGAGCAAGACATGACATGAATATTCAATTAGAATCTACATAATGTCAAGCAGTCTAGAAGAAGGGTGCCAATGTATTAGATGAACTCCTGTGGAAAATTTGTGGGAGGTAATGAACATACACAGAATTTGCATAGGATGAGATGACGTGACTGGGTCATAATCTGCACTCTCAGAGAGCATGCCCACATTTATGAGATCACAGAACCGTTGAGGTATTGAAGAATTTTGTGTCTACTCCTACTGAGCTTATACTTCATTAAAGCGTAGGTCTTTTCATGTGAACTATGATCTAGCCATATATTCCTAATTCTTTTATTGAAAATGTAATTACTTTAAACCACAGTGTAGGACTTAATATTTATTCCACTTAAATTGTGTGAGATCAAATTAGGCTCACTACTCTAGACCAGAGATGTCAGAAACATGACCTCACTTGACCTTCAATACTCCCATTTGTGACCTGAAGCAGATTATAATGTAATTGAGAAATATCTAGCAAAAAACAACAATAAAACATAGATAATGTTAATATGTGATTTTCTAAATCAATATACACCTGTAAGGATCTTTATGATCAATTTAGTGGTTAATTTCTATTTGAGTTTGTCACTACTGCTCTAGGCTATACAGATCACTTTAGATTTTCTCATGCAATATGGTAGCTCTTCCTCATGCCTTGCTCCCACTTGAATTAAGCCCTTTTCATTGTCCTTAGAATTTGTCATAAGCCTAAAGGGCAACCTAACTGTGCATACCCTTTAATCTAACAATAACAGTACTAGGTCTGTATCTCAAAGAGATCATATAAAAGGTAAAAAGACCTGCATGTGCAAAAATATTTATAGCAACTCTTTTCATGGTAGCAAAATATTGGAAATTGAGAGGATGCCCATTAATTGAGAAATGGCTGAATAAGCTGTGTTATATGGATATAATGGAATACTATAGTGTAATGAGAAATGATGAATAGGAAAATTTCAGAAAAATCTGGAAAGACAGGTACAAACTGATGCAAAGTGAAATGAACTGAACCACAAAAACATCATATGCAGTATCAACAGCATTTTGTGATGATCAAATATGAATGACTTAGCTCTGCTTAGCAACACAATGGTCCAAGACAAGTACAAAGGACTCATAAAGGAAAATTCTATCCACATCCAGATAAAGAACTGATGGACTCTGAATGCAGATCAAAGCATATTTTTTCATTTATTTTATTCTTTTTCATGGTTTTTTCCTTTTGATATATTTCTTCTTTCACAACTGTGACTAATATGGAAATACGTTTTACATGATAACACATGTGTAGCCTATATTGAACTGCCTGCTACTTTAGGAAGAGGGAGGGGAGGAAGGGAAAAAAATTGAAACTCAAAATCTTGTAAAAATGAATGCTAAAAAATGGTCCTGATATGTAATGGGGAAAATGCTATTTAAAAAAGAATTTGTCATAAGTCTAAGTTCTCTAGACATTAGTTTTCCATATTCTGAGATCTCTAGTTGGTCAACTTGAGGAACAATAACTGATACTGAAATACTCCATTCAGGTTTAGAGAACACTTTCTGAACAGCAGTCCCTCAATTTAGGAAGCACAAGGATTGCTGGTGCCATTTAACACATGAGGAGATTGATATAGGGCAAAGTAGAAGCCAAGTTTAATTTTAAACTAGTTAGAAAACTACTTTTTTCCAAAAAGCAAAAAAAAAAAAATACATCTAAAGGGATGGCTAGTTGGTGCAGTGAATAGAGCATTTGCCCTGGAGTCAGGAGGACCTGAGTTCAAATCCAGCCTCAGACATTTAACACTTACCATCTGTGTGACCTTGGGCAAGTCATCTAACCCCAATTTGCCTTGCCTTCCCCCCTCCAAAAAGCAAAAAAAAAGAAAACTGCTTTTTGTGGAACTTGACTGAAGAAACCAGTCAGAAATCTTCTGAATAACTTGGACGGGGGTACCAGTCTAAAAACGTGAATGGTGCAGAGAGAAAGCAATATCTCGCAACAGATATATTAGTATAAATTCTCTTGTTGTTGTCTTCTTCTTGAGATGATGCTTTTACTTTGAATATTCATTAGTGAACCAACATTGATGAGAGATTCATCGGCTACATAGCAACCAAGAAGACATTAATGAGTACATCTGGAAGATTATAGTCTAGTAATAGAATGGAGTTATTCATAAAAAGTGGCCCTATCCAAATGATCCACATGTAAATTGATTTATAGGCCAACTTATAAATCCTTTTGAAATACTTGAAGTAGTTGCAAATGCAGGAGAATCACCCAGAATGGAGACTATAGTATTTCATTTAAAGATCCTTTTTGTTTCACACTTTATTCCTGAAAACTTTCCTAAAACGTATAATTCCTCAAATATTCTCTTATTGGTGAGCTACATCATATCTTTCTTTGCCATTTCACTGTTCAATACTACATCAGCGTCATTATCTAGAAAATCAGTCTTCATTGCCCAGGACTATAAAAATAGATGACAATAGCCAAAGGGACTGTATAAGAGGCATCGCTGTGGTACAGGGGATAGAATGCTTGGCCTGGAGTCAGAAAGACCAGAGTTCCAATAAGACCTCTGATATTTACTAGCTCTGTGGCCGTGGGAAACTCATTTTAACTTTTCTTGCCTCAGTTTCTTCAACTGTAAAATAAGGGGTCACAATACCATCTACCTTCCAGGTATGCTCTGAAGATGAAATGAGGTCAGATTTATGAAGCATTTTGCATCATGTCATTCACATTGTAGGCACTCAAAAATGCTTATTCCCTTCCTCTAGAAGTTAAATTTTTAACTAAATCCTTGTTTTGTTTCTTTCTCCCAGTGATGGATCTGAGAACACACAAAACCAAAACAATTTTTGTTGAGGATCTGTTCAGATAGGTTCCCATTTATTATGGTTTTACCAGACTTTCCATGAATGCCATTTTCCGTACCATGACTGTCAGTTACCAGTGCAGATTATTTTATGCAAAATTTATTACAAACTGTCTTTTAAAGTTCTTTGATGGCAAAGAAGAATGACTATGTTCAAAGACCATCCATCATCATGTTCTCAAGAGAATTCTGAATATTAAGAGAGGAAATTTAAAAAAAACAACAACAATCAATGTTATAATATTTGTAAGGATCCATCACAAATAGTGGCACTTTGGAGGCAATTAGTACTGTTATTTACATCATTCAAAAAAGGATGAAAATAAAAACAAAAGGAAAAGGACCTGTATTTGCAACAGTTCTTTTAATGGTGGCAAAGAACTGGAGATTGAGGGGATGTTCATCAATCAAGGAATGGCTGTATAAGTTGTGGTATACGGTTATGGTAGAATTCTACTGTACTATAAGAAATGATGGACAGGATGCTTTCAGAAAAGCCTGGAAAGTCTTATATAAACTGATGCAAAGTGAAATGACCAAAACCCGAAGAGCACTGCACACAGTAACAGCAATATCGTACAAGGATGACCTGATTTAGCTGTTCTCAATAGAATGATCCAAGACAATCCTGAAGGACTTGTGGCAAAAAAGTGCTATCCTCCTCCAGAGTAAGAACTGATAAGAGTCTGACTGCAGATTGAGACATATTTTTAAAACTTTTTTTGTCTTAGTTTTTTTTGTCTGTGTTTTCTTTGATAACATGACTAATCTGGACATATGTTTTGCATGACTGCACATGTATAGCCTATATCAAATTGCTTACCATCTTAGAGAGGAGGGAGGGAAGAGAGAGAAAAAAAGAATAAAAATTTTTTTAAATGTTGAAAATCGTTTTTATGTATAATCAGGGAAAAATAAAATTTTAATAAATATGTATTTTTAAATGATGAAAAAATGCAAACATATGCAAAATGCCCTAGATAAGATACAGTATAAGTCTTGATTCATCCATAATTGTTTAGTGTGAACTTTCATGCACCTGACTTTAAAAATATGTCCCAATCTGCAATCAGACCTTCACCATCATTCTCATTGTGAAGTCTGCATGTCAATTCAAAACAAAGTGGCTCATGGACAAAAGTACCAAAATGTACATCTGATAAAGTCTCCTCCCCACGATTCCTTACCTTCTCTTAGTAAGGGATCAGTTACAAACAAAGGAAGTATGTTTCTCTGAATATTTGAGTCTTTGAGGTAGAAGGCAATGGTTTGGGAAAAGGAATATTTAACAAGACTATAGAAAAGCTCCTAATTCTGGCACTAACAGGCCAGAAGCAGAGTCTTCAATCTACATCATGAGAGTCTGAATATAAAAACATTCAAGACTGGACACAAAAGGACAAGGACTCAGGAGACTGTCTGTCATGTCACTACCTGAATACTTAACTGTATTATTTATAAACCAACTTGCACCAGATGTTGTCTCTTTTTTTTTTTTAGAAGATATTCTCCTTACAGGGCATTATGCATGAGTCCTAATTGTAAATGCCTATATTGTTTCTTTCCCCTCCTGATTTATTGTTCTATAGACATCTACATGGGAACAGAGTGTGGAACTGCTCTGTGTTCTCTATTAATTATTTTCACTCTTTGATTACTAATTTCAGAAGGCAAACTTTTCACTGTTGACCTCATCAGGAGTGTATTGTTTTACAACAAGGCCATATTAAGGAAATGAGTCCCCAATGCAAGGAAAAGGACACAAAATCCTTGTGTCTCAGTTACGTGAACTCAGTTCCAAGTTTCCTGGTCATTTTTTCCTTCATATTCAAAGTTCGTATATACAATTAATGAGAGAAAAGTTGGAGGCTTAGAAACAACAGATCTACTTGTATTTGGATATAAAATCAATCAAGATCCAACACAATTATGGAATAGCTCTTGGTCTTCACCATCACATGGGGACAACAAGCTATAGACTTCAAAATAGGCCCTGCTGAGTTGTTTTGAATTATGGGGGAAAGATTGGAATATCTTCTCCAAGAGACCTTGAATGCTTTGGTTTTGCCTTGGAATTGGTGTTGATTTTTTTGGCCAAATGGCCAAGTCTCTGAATGGGTTTAATTCACTTTTTTTTTTCCTTGAGTAAAAGGAGTCACATAACTTTAGAACTGAGAAAGATCGTAGAGTTGCTCGATTCCAGAGCCCTTCATTTTATACATGGAGAAATTAATTCTAATGGAGGCAAAGTAAGTTGTCCCAGTGAATGATGGCAGAATTTGGCCTAGAACCTTGCATTCCTAACTTTTAATCTACTAATTTATTTAATTTATTTTAGCCTCGTTTCTCAGTTGTCAATTGAAGCTGATCTAATCCTCATCTCAAGTGAAAAATCGTGCTCTGAGAATAGATATGGCCATGGGACAGGTTTAAAGGCCAGATGTTTGGGGGGAGGAGTGGAAGAAGGAAGAAATAAATGGCATCTAGAGTTGGGGAATCTATGTAATTCTTGGGGAATCAATGTAAATCTATGTAACTGGCCCTGATCTTGGTCACACCTGTCTTCTGTGGATTATAATTGAGTTTGTGCCAAGCCATGATGCCATATTTCTGCAGTCCTAAGTATGGGGAAACTGTTCCCCTTTCTTTACTGTCTTGCCCAACTCACCCCACCCAGGCCTACCAGTACTATCCTCCTATGGATCTTCTGTTCTCACAGTTGGGTAGAAGTATGAGTTCAGAATAGTACTCTTCCTACTATTAATAATTAATATTTTTCCACACTCATGACTATGTAGAGCCACTGATTCTTATAAACACTGTCCCACTCACATTCCATAATTCTATTCCTTTTGCTGCGACTATTTCTCTTCTCATCATGACCATGGTCTGTTTATTGTTTCAAAGTGGATTCTTCTTTTTTTTCTTTTTTTATTTACTTATTTTTAGTTTACAATATTCAGTTCCACAGGTTTTTGAGTCCCAAATTTTCTACCCTCCTTCCTCCTTCCTCCCATGGCAGCATGCAATCCAATCTAGGTTCTACATATATAGCTTCACATTAAACATTAGTCAAGTTGTAAAGAAGGATTATAACCAATGGAATGAATAACAAGGAAGAAGAAACAAAACAAAACAAAACATAAAACAGAGCAAGTAGTTTGCTTCAATCTACATTCAGACTCCATAACTTTCTCTGGATGTGGATAGCCCTTTCTGTCATGAGTCTTTTGGAGTTGTCTTCTAACCTTGCATTGCTGAGAGGAACCCAGTCTATCAAAGTTAGTCATCACAGATACAATGTGTCTGTAGTTGTGTGCAATGTTCTCCTGGTTCTTCTCCCCTTATTCTGTATCAGTTCATAAAAAAAGTCTCTCCAGGTTATTATGAAGTCTGTCTGCTTCTCATTTCTTATATAACAATAATATTCCATTACGTTCATATGTTCAGCCATTCCCCAATTGATGGGCATCCCCTTGATTTCCAATTCAAAGTGGATTCTTCAGATTAAACATGATGAATCATAATTGTCTATACAGAAATGACACTCTGAGTCATGAAGTCATAAATGAGGAAACTGCTGGCTAATTATAGAAAAATTCTTGATGTAGCTGAACAGTAGGTTTGAACTCCAAATAAATTAGATGTGGTATAGTTTACTGGAAAGAGCACCAAAGCAGGAGTCAGGAGATCTAAATTCTTAGCCTGGGTCTCCTACTAACCTTTTGTGGGATCTTGGGCAAGTCACTTTACTCCCATGAGCCTCTGTTTCTTCATCTGCAAATGAGGGGATTAGAATAAATAACCTCCAAGAGGTCTTCATACTCTGAGAGTCTATGTTGTAAGCTAGCATTCAACCCTACCACCACAATATTCCTCAGCGTCTGGCACTCTATGTCTGGGTTGGTATTGCCTTCTGACACCTCAGAAGAACTTAGTCACATCTTCTAGATGAGCACATTAGTCATGGGAGGCATTTTATTCCCTAATATTCCCATAATAGCATCACATCTAAGGTTTAAATGAGGTTAGCTCTCACAAGATTCAGATTCTGTACAAATGTTGTTTGCTGTTGCTGTAGGCACAGGAAATAGTGGTAGGAAGAAAGAGGCACTAATGTTTGCTGTTGCTGAATGAGTTGTGATCCTGTTCAGGGTAAGGACCACTTCAGAAGATAATGCTGGGAGACCAAGCTTCAACTCAGACATTGAATGGGACTAACCTTATCAACACAGAGCATGACAAAAGAAGAGTCAAAGGGGAGAGATTCAACTCATCTATGGTATGCAAATACTGAGATATCCTAGTAAACTCAACTGAGTCGGACCAAGAATCTTCAGGCTGGGGGTTAGTGTAGTCCTTTAAGAAAAGGAATTTATAAATCGCTGTATCCAGCACTTTTTTTTAGTTTTCTTCTTACCAAGTATACAGAGATAAGGACTATCCCAGGAAGCTTTAGGCACTAGGGAAAGAAATGAGGAGATGGTGGTAGGAGTCTTCCCAGCAGAAATCTACTTCAATTGATCAACCAGGCTCTGAATAGCAGCTTTTGACATCTCAGTGGGGTAGAAGGGAGGTGTGGTCATCACAAATGAAACAGGCTATGGGGGGTGGAGAGGACCACTGCAGGGCCCCTAATCAATTACTAGAAACACAGAGCGGTTCCTTGGAAAATGAGCAGAGGAGACAGATGCATGCTGGGACTCAGTAGTGTCATAGGACACCAAAGGCAAACTTGGGGGATTTTCAACTTTACAGAGGACAGGGATGATTGTTTTCTTTCATCAACTATTGCCCTCAGGGAGGAAAAACAAAGACAGAAAAACAGACTAGAAACATTGACTAGAGAAACGAAATATGCATGTGCAGATTAACATGGAATATAAAGAGAATGAAAAGTAAGAATTATTTTCCTCTTTTCTTCAGTTTGAAGATTATTTGTTGGCTGCCTAAAGGGTGCCTGGCACAGTTCTAGGGGTCACACAAAGCCCTCCTTTCCCCCAAAGGGCATTGTGAAATGGGAGGGGTGTATTTTTTTTAACCATTCCTTCTATGGTAAACAGGGGAAAAGAAGCATTATAAAGCCTTTATCAGTAGCAGAGCTGGGGAGTGATAACTAGAGTTCTTGGCACTCTGGTCAGAAGATAATCACCAGACTGTTGTGGGATCCATATGGCCCACAATTACCCAGGGTTGCAAGGAACCTTAATCAATCAATCAATCATCAGTCAACAATTGTGTAATAAGCAATCACTGCGTGTGAGACACTATACTGTGCACAAGAAACGTAAAGACCAAACCGAAGTGAACTCTGTTCTTAAGGAGCAAACATTCCATCAGAGAAGACAACAAGTATGTACAGTGGTAGTCAGAATAAAGTAGGTAAGGTAGTTAGGGAGGGAGGGCTTTGGCAGTTGATGGATCAGCAAGGTTTTCATGTTGAAGGGAGTGTTTGAGGCATCTCTGGAAGGAAGGGATTCTCTGAGGCAGAGATGGGATGGGAGTACATTCTGACACAGGGAAACCAGAAGGGATGTGTCTTGTGTGAGGAACAGAGAGAAGACCAGTCTGGATTGCAGAGTGTTGGAAAGGGAACAACGTATGATGGATCTGGAAAGAAAAGTCTGGAGTTTCCTTGGGGAAAAACTTGATTCCGGAGCTACCTTAAAGGCTAATGTTGTGTTTTCATAGCATGGTTGGCTCCCACAGGGCATTCTGAGGTGGTTTGACAAATGCCTCAAGCTTCCTAGGAATTCCTAAGTAAATCCATTCTTCCTATACTGCTGGGCATTAAGGTGACCTGGAACCACAGCAAGCACTGTAGGGCCATTGCTGACAGAAGCCCCGACTCCCAAAGGGAATCCTGCGTCAGACTTGTTCCTATCATTACCCAAAGTGTTCACCTAGAATATAACGAATGATTGGCTTCCAACCTGTAAGCACTTTGGCTGACTGTGCTGGTTCCCCTCTCATTGACCTCATTAGAAAGCCTGGCTTCATCAGGGATGGGTCAGATTTTATACAAAGCATTCAAAGCATCCAATAGCAAAAGACCCAGAGCTTATTTTTGCTCAACTTGAAAGCCAAAAGCTAAATTTTACGCCTTTCTCTACCACAGGCTTAGAGCCAAAGAACAAAAGAAAATCACTTTTTCAATCATACCATCATGTACCTTCACCAACCCAAGCCAAGAATTGTTTAACACAGAGCCGTCCCAGCTTCCTAACATTTCGGCCTTTGTCTATGTGTCTTACACACATAGGTCTTTGCATACTCACAGGGAGTAGGGACTCTATCCTAGCTGTAGTCTGAATAAATCACAATGGCTCTTGTTGAAGGAAGTTAATTGTGTTTGGAGATATTCCAGGTAGCGGGGCTTTGTTTGGTTAGAGACCAGGGCAAGGAATGGAGTAAACATATGTACCCACTTTTATGAAATACACGTTAGGAATAACTGTGCCCATGTTACCTAATTTATAATGGATACACACGTACTCCTTCCCACTCCAAGTTCCAGGTGAAGAACGTGAGAGGAACCATGGCAGTATTTTTCTTTTAGGTATAACAGTCTGTCAGTATCAAATTCTCTCAGTCAGTGGGGAGCATATAGTGTTGATTTACTGAAAATCTGGGATTATGTCTGCTCTGTGGTGAGTGTAGATTTAAGAGGGGAGAGGTAAGGGGTCTCCAAAAGGTGAAGAAAAACACAAATGAAAGCTAGCAAGGAAAAAAAATAGCTTGACAGTTAAGATACAGTACAGCAACCATCAAAGTCTTCTGGAAGGAGAAGCCTAGAAACAAACATGCATGCATCCACATCACACACACACACACACACACACACACACACACACACACACACACACACACACGAGTTTCAAGTCCTACACACAATGTACTGGAAGGTTTTCAACCTTTGCAATTAACCCCTTTGTCTTTAGAGCATTGAAAATGCGTGAATGGAAGGCCTGACACAGTCTTAAATACTGTCATGTTCTACCCTGGAGAGAAACAGTGGCAACTGTAACAACGCCTCACATCACTTTTAAGGAACAGGCTAAAGAGGAGGCTTGGGAGGAGTAGAGGAGGGATTCCAAGCATTTTCTTCTAAGGACCATTTTGACATCTAAGAATTTTCTTTCTTTGACTGCCACATTCCATTATTCCACCAATACTCCAAGTCCTTTTCTCTGTCTCCCTTTTCTTGCTATCCCCTGGCTCCTTTATCCTAAGAATATTTCCTTTGACCTTTATTCTTCCCCCTTGCAATTTTCAAAGTCCCTTCTGTCCCTTCAAAATTCACATTATTTTGTTTGTACCCATTTAAAGCTAAATTTAGCCAATAATGTATGGCAGCTAGTACTTAAATGGCTCTTTAAAGATTTACAAAGCACTTTAAAAATATTACCTCATTTTATCCTCACAACAATCCTGTGTGGCAAGTAGTATCATTTCAAATGAAGAAACTAAGACTGAGATGTTAAGTGACTTGTTCAGGGTCACACAGCTACTATGTTTCTGACATAGGATTTGAACTCCTATCTTCCTAATTGTATCACTAGCACTCTCTCCACTGGGCCACCTGGCTAGCCCGTTACTAGTATGAATTAAAAAGTGAAAGGATTATTAAGATGGAAAGCTTCTATTGAAGAGATTTTTATATCTTTCTTTGCTCTGGTAGTAAAAATGCTGCTAGAGACCAGTGAGAATCGAGTAGGATGAATGGTCATCAGTTCCCTACAGTAGCTGGCCCCTGTCTTGTAAAAGCAGGTCCTTAATATTTGGTGAATGAGTGAATGAGATTTAATAATTTGTTGTTGTTTAGTGGTTTTCGGTCATGCCTGACTCTTCATGAACCTGCTTGACTTTTTTTGCAAAGATTCTAGAGTGGTTTGCCATTTCTTTCTGAAGCTCATTTTATAGATGTAGAAAATGAGGCAAATAGGGAAATGACCTATCCAGGGTCAGAGAGCTAGCAAGTGTCTGAAGACTTGTGAAGATGAGTCTTCCTGATACCAGGCCCAGTACTCTCTCCACTCTGCCACCTAGCTGCCCAGAGCTCCAGTAATAGTTACTACCTTTTGAGGATGTAACTGTGTAAAAAACAGTCTACAGTCGGTCTCAGTGCTGCAGGCTGGTGAGGAAGAATTCTTAAATTGCAAGGCAATCTGGAGTCAGTGCCACTCAAGGAACTAGTGAGAGATATAGATGCCTAGGAGATCAAGTTGGTGAAGAGGTATCTGTGAGTTTCATTGAAGGCTCATTGGTTGGACTAGTTGAAGAAAACTAAGATTCCAGGACAAAAAGGACAATGTCACTGCTGAAAGGAATAGGAATAATTACTACTTTCCCTACTGCAACTTAATGGGGAGAATGACGATGAAAGGCAAGGATGATGAGGAGATGATATTTGCCTTAAAAAAAATCATGGACAAGAAAGTGGAGCCCCTCACATGAATGATGTGACAGAAATGCAGAATCTTTTGTTTCCTTTACTAAATCAAATTCTCCAAATCCCCTCACTTGGGACTTTTCCAGGGTTTTGGTAAGTGGACTCAGTCTAGACGTTTCCACAGAGGCAGACACGCCATAGAGTTTAGGATTGAGGTTTGTTGGTGAGGCAGCAGAGGGACGAGGGAATAGGCCTATAGGCTTGTATGTGCTTGCAAGAAACATTCTATGGGAAAAGCCTGGGCTTCTTTCAACAGGGCTGTCAACAAGACCCCTCTGATGAGAAAAAAAGCTACCAGAAGAGCAACGAAGCATATAGCAAGTTGAAATAAAAATAATAATCACTCAAAGAGGCTTCTTCTTCCTCAGAGCCCAAACCCCATATATTAAAAACATTTCTGTTTCTGAGATACTCCAGGTTACATCTGAGAAAGTATCTCTTCATTTGGGAGGGGAGGGTGTGTGACTCAAACCAGCCCATTTATAAACATGATTGTGGCGGGCTCCTTTAGTCTTGAAGACACAAGAAACTAACTGTGGTTAGAGGCATCGGCCTGTGTTATGCCACAAGTACATATAGCTACACACCACATACTACTTACTACATACTGTGACTTCATGTTACAACTACATACAAGCTACATATAATAGCCAGCACAGCAAAAGAAAGCAGGATCTGGGATAGGAAAGGACCCTTTAAAAATTTAGCCTTAAGAGTGCCCTTCATTTCATTATCAAAACTCAGGAATAATGCTGAAGATCATGAAAGAAAACAACTGCAACTCCTCTCAGATTCTCTGAGTACTGTACGTTGCCACAAAGCCTGCCTTTTTTACATTTCAAAAGAGGCTGCTTTCTCTTTAAAAAGTAGGAGCGACTTGGTCTGATGCTGATGCCTTTATCAACCATGAAGTTCCCAGCAAGGTGCTGTTAGTGCCTGATTAAACCTCATACCAATCCATGTCCCCCATGGTAACCCAGAAGACATCCACTGAGACTGGGAGCGCTTATTCATTTTAATTGCCCAGGCTCTCTGTGATGGCCCGATTTCTTTTCTCTCAAGGCCTGAGATGGAAATACATGTGATCAGATGAACTATCCGGGTGTCTTGACAGATCTGAAATATGAATATGGAGATGCCATTGTACTCTGCAGTGACTCTTGAAACCCCAATAGTAAATTATGATCTGCCACTGAAATGATTTCAGGATTTCAGTGTAATTCACATAAAACCTCATTTTTGCAATAGAACACAAATAATTAATAAATCACACCAAACAGGCAAAAAAAAAAAGTAAAAACAGAAAAGCATTTTTTTTTGTCATTTGCTGCCTACGCTAAAATCTTCCATACTCACAAATTCCTTCTTTGCAGGTTTTCATAGAATGATAATCACTTCTATATACAAAATAATATTTGAGAGACTAACATGAGGAGTCACTTTCCCCTTTTTCATAGTGCTATTTTCCCTCTTTCAGAGAGTAGAACATTGAAGTACTGAACAACCAGTGAGTTTTAGGATTGAGAAGTAACCTCTGAGTCCTTGTGTTTGTCTCTAGTAACAAGATTACTTTCTGTCAGCTAAAAGAATAGGACCAGAAAGAAACTGGACATCATGCCCAGTGAATTGGTATGGTGGAAAGAATACTGTCTCTGGAGTTAGAGGACCTGAGTACAAATCCTTGAGCAAGTCACATGACCATTCCTTATTTGTAATGTGAGAGGGTTGGACTAGATGTTTTCTGATGTCCCTTTGAGTTCTCAATTGATGACTCTATGTGAATGATTGAGTTGTCTGTTAAAACTTCTCTACTGCTACTAACCTTTCAAAATCAAAAGAATCATCAAGAAGAAGAGTATGAGTGTTGAGGGTAAAGGAAAGTGGTTTGGAAATGAAAGCCAGCTGCTAAAAGATATGATTCTCTAACAACAACAAAATTACATATTGATATAGAGTGTCTCTCAAATCTGTACTGAGACTTCTGCGACACCCTGTATAATGAGAGCTGATGTTGAAGGAGGACTTCATTGTTCAAAAGTGCTTTACATACCTAATCCCTTTTTAACCCACCAAAAACCCCATGAGATTTATAGGGCAAGTATTTTTATCCCCAATTTACAGAAGAAAAAAATCCAAGACTTATTTTAAATAACTTGCTTATAGTCACACAGCAGGCATTTGGCCCTGGGTCCCCTAAATCCAAACAAAGAGCTCCCTTTTTTATGTCCCACCATCAATTTCTAATATAATATGGCATTAATAAATTGCCTGATTTGGAAGGGGGTGTGTGTATTTTTTTGTTTCTTTGGTGTTTGGAGCTGGGGGTTTTTTTGGACACTGGTTATGATCTAGCTGCTTGAGATAAGAAGAAACTTTCAGTTTGCTATTGACTGCAAAAGACTTTGGAAAAACAGCTCTCTATGGTTGAGCTACATTTTTAAAAAAATGTCCAATGTAAAGCTGGGCATGTTGGTGAAATGTGGGGAGTCTTGACAACTCGTAATAGAATAGACATCTGTCATACAAAAACTATTGTCCTCAAATGACAGATCCTTGCAAGTATGGCATCTTGTACTATTTCTCAGGCATTTGGCAGAGAAATGAGAAGGCATGAATGGGTTGCTCTCTCCAACACTGAAAGAGATCACACATAGATGAGATCACAGGCCCTCAGAAGTAGTGACCTATTGGTAATGACATCAAGGAAAGCCCTAGTTTTAAACAATGGCCATCGCCAAAATGATGAAGTAAAGCAAGCTTGAGGAACTTTTAAAATAATTAATGTATTTCATCCTCATTGCAATAAGGAAGGAAACTTTCTTGTCTTCTGAAACAGCTTCAAGTTTTCCAAGAATAACCATTATCTTCCCAACCATGGGGAAACATCTAATTGTGTGCTTTATGGAAATTGGTATATGGCTTAGTCTGGCAAGGTTCTACTTCAAGTTCAAGCTCTTTCCATAAACATGCATTTACCAAGGGGAGGATTCTTCTTTCCAAAATTTGATAAACTAGACAAGTTTTCCATGTCTAGAGTGTCTGACAGAATGGGGAACTGACACTCAACCAGCGATCTTTTTTAATGGTGTCTGAACACAGGAATTTGTCACCAATCTTGGGCATTCTCTGTAGAGAGACCATAGAAACCATTAGAAACATCCACTCCAGTTTTCTCTCTTTCTAGGGTGTTGTTGCATTTCACAAGCGAGCCAGTTGCTAAAAGGGGAGGAGAAAAAAAAATGTGACAGTTTCAATCATTTTGCCTTCAGGAAGGCTGACCATTATCACATCTAATCCTACAGCTAGCCCTGTATCAGCTCATGAAGCAAGAAGTTAAGGTAAGGGTGTTGACTATGTTTCATTTGAGCAGTTTCTCCTAAAATGTCTAAAGACCTCTCTCTTTAATTCCTATGTTATTTTAGTGAACAGATCTCAGGTTACATAAAAGAAGGCTTGCATGCCATCAGAAGAAAAGCCACTTAAAAATAGCCCTTCCTACAGAAAGGCTTCTAGTAACTATGTCCAGGAGAGGGTGCAGTTAGATGTGCTAACACAAGCCCACCGCCAGGAAAGGAAGCCTTGAGGAACAGTATAAAATTAGGGAAAGGAAATTTCATGACTTAGTCTTTGGAAAATATTCCTAACAGTCAGGTCTATTAGTCTGTAGAATAGTTTCCCAAGGGATGTGGTGGAAACCCCATGGTTAGAGACATTTAGAAGAGACTGGACAAAGTAGTGGAAAAGTAACCACAGGGAACAATTGTGTCCTGGCAGGGGATGGAGGAGATGAGTTAACAGGTCTTTCTAGCTCTAATTTCTAAGAATCTATGTAAGGATACAGAGAAATAGGTGGGGGTGGAGTGGGGAGGGGGAAACAGAGGGGACAACAACCCACCTGCAACAAAGAATCTGAAGAAAGGATGTTCAGGCGTATGGTTAAAAAACACTAAGACATCATAATCAGGATATATCCACCAATCAAATCCATGACTGCTGTCCAGGGACTGGTTTCCTAATACAACACATAGCAGGGGAGCAGAAAATCTGGGAGGGCTGGAGGGAGAAACCCCTCTCAACTTACTTTTGAATAATAGAGAGGACATGAGAGCCGTTTGTCTAAACAAAGTGCTGAAAGGAAGGAAACCTGAACCAAAGCAAAGCCTAGTGTTGCTTTCTGTCCGGAATCTGACGAATTCTCCCCTCCTTCAGCCACCCCAGCCTTGTCTAAACAGTTGGTCTTCCTCAGTGGTTACAACCTGTCTCCTTTTTTAAAAACAAAAAACCATTTTCTTCTTTTCTGCCTCTCCCTTTCCTTTTACCTCCCCCTCCCTCCTTTTCTTCCTCCCTTGCATTCTCTCTCTCTCTGTCTCTGTCTTTCTCTGTGTCTCTCTCTCTGTCTCTCTTTCTCTCTCCCCTACCCACCCCTCTCTCTCTCTGTCCCCTCCCCTCCTCTCCCTTTCCCTCCCTCCCTCCCTCTCTTTCTCAGCTCTGCTGACCACTGTCTGTTTAGGTATGGCGGAGGTCTGACAATGGTTATGTGAGTTCCCAGAATGACGGCATGTATTTCAGTGGCGAAACAAAAGAACCAAGGACACCATCTTCAGCTCTCTAGTCCCCAGCCTTGCTCAGCTCCAAGGAGCCCTCTACTCACTTGGCATTCAAGGCATGCAGGATTCCAGCAGAAATCAACACACCTTTATGTACATCTTGGCACACGCATGCAATTGTGTGCATGCACACACACGTCTATGCACATGGCAGAAATATCCTCACATCCAAATGCTTTCTTAAAAGGGGTGGGATCAGGGTGGGGAGAACAATTGTGACCCAAATTGACAGGGAACGGGCTCTGATGAGGCAGTTTTCCTGGCTATGTACAGACAAAGGAAATGGTTTCCTTACCAAAAAGAATCACTTGAAAGCTTTTAGGCCAGACCCTGCTTCAGCTCAGATTTCCTTTCTGTTTTGCCCTTTGAACAACTCACATGGAGATTCAAACATCTCATGCCTGGTTTGAATTTAAGCTGTCACTGACTTCAGTGGAAAGCCCTCCCAGACTCAACCCATCCTCCCCCTTTCTCTTTCCTAGAGTTGACCAATTTCTCAGGTACCCTGGGTTATTACTCTGTACTCTAGGGTGCTCAGCAGAGCCCCATTGTTATCACACAAACAAATAAAGTTCAACAATGAATCTCCCCCAGAATATGTTGATTGGATCTCTCTCTCTCTCTCTCTCTCTCTGTGTCTCTCTCTCTCTCTCTGTCTCTCTCTCTCTCTCACTCTCTCTCTCTCTCTCTTTCTTTCTTCCCCCTACACCCCCTTTTTTCTTCAGTTCTGAGTCCTGGTCCTCCTCCCACAAACTGCCTGCAGTTAGGGTGAAGGTGAGGTGAAGGACAGCAGGGCACAGGAAGATGAAATAGTACAGGAATAATGCTCTGGGACAACTGCTGGGGATCCAATATCTCCGTGTCAATGTTGCTTACAGGAACAATGCTACCTGGAGCCCTTCCAGTACCTGGGTAAGGGCCAGGGGCCATCTTCCATAGGTGCCAAATAGTTTCTTGAGGAATGAGCTGCCCATTTCTAAAAGAAAGCCTCTGTCCAAACGACAGGGCTATTTCTGACTGTCTCTGGAGCGTTGTTCCTGGATGGTTCTTTCTCTGGGCCCTGCTGGAGTTTCTTGGTGCAGATTCAGATGTTGGGGCTCAGGGAGTTGTTGCTCAGGCTGCTTTTCTGGTAGGAAGTATCATAGTACAGTGGGGAGGGGGTTGGATTTGGCCTGGGGTTTGAGTACTGGATCTGCCACTTCCTACTGGATGCCTTTCAGGAAGCCATTGAGTCAAATCAAAATTGATAAACATTTGTTAAATGCTTACTTTGTGCCAGATATTATGATAAGTACTGTGGATACAAAGAAAGGCAAAAAATGGAAGCTCAAGGAGGTCCCATTCTAATGGGGCAGGGGTGACATGTACACAACTATGTACATACAAGATATATAAAGGATAAAATTGAAAGTAACCTCAAAGGAAAGGCATTATCATTAAAAGAGTTCTGGGCCCCCTCTAACCTTTCTGAGCCTCAGTTTCTTCATATATAAAAAGGAAGGGTGAACTCAATGACCTCTGACCTGTCTTTCAGCTCTAAATTCAATCTGATAGCTATTTCAATATAGGAATCAAAAACATTTTTTTTATATTTTTGAATCTATATAACCTAAATTATTATTATTTTTTCTTTCTTTTTTCTTTTTTTCTTTTTTTTTAATATATATATATATTTTTTATTTACTCATTTACTTTTAGTTTACAAGATTCAGTTCCACAATCACTTGAGTTTCAGATTTTCTCCCCTCCCTCCCCCCCCCATGGTGGCGTGCAATCATGTATAGGATCTGCAAATACTTTCACAAAAACATTTTTTAAAGTTCATGGACATCAGGATCCTCAAGAAAAAAAATATTGGATAGCTATTTCAATATGGGGCAGCTAGGTGGTATAGTGAATAGAGTACTGGATTTGGAATCAGGAAGACTTATCTTCATGAGTTCAAATCTGGCCTCAGACACCGCCTAGCTGTGTGACCCTGGGCAAGTCACTTAGCCCTGGGTTTGCCTCAATTTCCTCATCTGTAAAAATAAGCTGGAGAAGGGGTGCCTAGGTGGCTCAGTGAATAGAGCACCAGCCCTGGAGTCAGGAGGACCTGAGTTTAAATCTGGCCTCAGACACTTGACACACTTACTAGCCCTGTGACCTCTGGCCAGTCACTTAACCCCAATTGCCCTGCCCTTCCTCCTCCAAAAAAGCGAAAGAACAAAAATCAGCTGGAGAAGGAAATGGCAAATCACTCCAGTTTCTTTGCCAAGAAAACCCCAAATGGGGTCATAAAGAATCAGACATGACTGAAAAACAATAATTTCAATGTGATTAATTTACCTTGTAATCCTATGTGGTCCATTTTATGCATTTTAACATATTGTTCTGAGAGAGACTCCATGGGCTTCACCAGACTGCTCCTGTTGGTTTAAATCTAGGACTCTCCACCACTGTTACACCTACATAGATGATGTAGATTATCTACAATTATCTACATTATCTACAACAGTCACAACTTCTACTAGGAGACGAGAGGCCCACTGAATAACACCCCATCTCTCTCCTCAACCATCCGGCAGCATTCTGTTGGTGAAATCAAACTACAGTCAGTGTCAGGGAGAGCTGTGAAAAAAAGAAGTCCCCAAAGATCCATGCACTGCTGAAGATGAGAGTGGGGCCATAAGACCTCCTGTTTGCAAGCTAATATAAAAAGGGAGTTTTAAAAGTCTTAGTATAGTTTTAAGGTACTGATACTTAAAACTGAACTTTTAAGAAGCCTTATATACCTTTTCAGGGCCGCCTTTTTTTTTTCAGCTAGCTTGATATAATAATGCCAACTTCCCAACTCCTTTTGGCTGCTTTAGAACCATGGCAGCATCATCCCCCACCTCCCTCACTCCTCTAGTTACTGAAGTGCCATACCCTGGTGATTATCCTCATTTTTTATACTCCAGGGATGGTTCTGCTCCCACAAAACATGTCCTGGACTTTGGGTTGATTCCACATGGTTGCATGTTAATTTCCTCTTACTTCATTCTGATTTTTAGTTTTAAAACTGGAGTTGCTTTTATTATTCTTTTCATGACAGGCAACTCTGGCAGACAACCACTAAAAACCCTATCTACTAAAACACCTCAAGAAACCATTTTTTAAAAATCACTGAATTGAACTGTGTTGTAGTTGAGGGTCAGCATCAGAGCAAAATTTTAATTTGCTATCATCTTCCAACCCTCATTCATGATTTTAAAAAAAAAAGGTTTCTTTGCTTTACTCAATGTGATAAAAACAAACCTCTCAGTTTTTTCACGTTTTCCCTCTGGAATACAACTCTAGGATCATTGTGGTTCATGAGAGTTTCCATGTCTGACACAGTCTATCATCACTTTTCTGTCTCAGGTAGAAAGTTAAAGAAATGATTTTATTCACAGATTGGTGAGTCAGTGTGGTGATACTGGAGGCTTATTAAACCTGGGGTCCAAGGACCCCAATGTCAGAGGTTCAAGTCACATTTCTGTTACTTGCTAGCCATGTAATCTTTCAAGTCATTTAACTTCTATGGGCCTCAGTTTCCTCATCTGTAAAATAAAGGAATTAGTTTGGATAATATCTAAGGTCCCTTATAGGTCTGGCATCCTGTGAGAGGCTCTTCACTGCAGACTTGTCATCTGCATATGAACATCTTAGTAGCGTCATTTTCCATTAGGTCAAAACTGGTGATGTGTCCTGAGTCCAACATGAAAGCATATTTTTTTCCAGCTTCACAGAAACCTAAATTTATACCTCCCTTAAGGGATAGAGTGTGGCATTTAACCAGGGAAAGGTTGGCCTGTTGAAAAACAGAAGGTTGAAAGGTGATAGTTATTTAAAAGTCACTCTGATGTGACCTGTTCCCCAAATGATTCATTTCAGGGTCAGATCCATTGTTGCCAGGTGGCATAACATTTATTAATATAGTGTCTTGGGCTTATTGGACTAGCAGTAGACATACAACTATTCCTCAGGGTATGAGCAAAGTTGATAATGTCTTCTTACTCTGGGCCAGTTGAACTTCAATCACAACAGATACTGGTTGACATTAAGATGCTGCAACACCTATCATTGTCTGTCACCTCCCTAGATAAGCTCTCCCATGACTTTTTGCTCCCGTTGCCAGCTACTTCATGCCATTTTATTCAGTCCCTTCCTTAAAATTGATATTGGGTCCCTGACCCATTCTGGTCAACTTAGCCTGGTCAGATGCTTAAGGCTAAATTTACAGACCCCTGGATCTCATAATGTGCCAAGATAGGAATATTCAGAAAACTTGGATGGAGAAAGTCTGTTAAAAAAAAGAAACAAACTACGATTCAGCAAAAGAACAATTGCCCCTTGACCCTCAATACATCTGCCACACATTTAATTCCACATTTTCGCCAAACCTTGAAAACTCAGGCTACTGAAACTTCGGAGAAATATCAGGTGATGAAGTCTAGGACACAGTGTAGAGGTGAAAATCCTGGCAAACTGCCTGCCTCCTTTGATGCATTCCTCCACAACCAGGGAAGAACAATATGCAAAGACGTGATGACGACAATTAGCCTTAGATATTCATGGGTCCAGATGTGCAGGGGCAGGGGCAGACTCAAGATGGCCAGTGACAATGTGGACTTTTTCCTTGTGGGCATACAAGTGGAGAAAATGGGAGGAGAGGGCAAGTAGAGCAGCAGTCCAGGGTCACTTACTGAGTTTATTAAGGGGATCCTGGATCCTGGGTGAAAGGGAACCAGGAAGTTATAGACTGTATCTCCTTGATACTACCAGGTGCTATAGGAGAGAATTTAGGGAAAAAAACACCCTAAAACACAGATATATCTTAGACTTTACCCAAGGGGGTTTCATCACCAGAAGTGCCAGAAGTAACTTCTTATAATGTAGTTCCATCTATGACATAATCTTGATGTGTTGTATCTTTAGTGTGGATGCCAAGGATGGTATCAGGACAAGGGATATGGTTAAGAAAGAGGTGTAGGAAGAGGGATTCTGTTGAAATGAGATACATTGAAGAGAATTCACCAGTCACTCACTCTCCTTAATTTATTCTTTGTTCCTATTATTTCCTGGCACTTCAGTCAACAGTTGATGTAAACTGTATGGGAGGGAGGACACAAATGTTCAGTACCTTTGGCTGCCTCACAGTGATTTAAAAAAAAATTCTTTGGTTTGTTTCATTTAATATTTCCCAATTACTTGGGAAAAGTTTTTAACATTCATTTTTTAAAATGTTGAGTTCCAAATTCTCTCCTTCCTCCATCCCTTGAGAAGACAAGCAATAAAATTGATTATATATGTCAACCCATGTAAAACATACGGTCTTTTGGAATTATCTTGGATCATTGTTTTGATCAGAGTAGCTAAGTCTTTCTCAGCTGATCATCCTTACGTATTGTTGTTAATGTATAATGTTCTGGTTCTGCTCACTTTTCTTTCTATCAGTTCATTTAAATCTTTTCCCATTTTTCTGAAACCATCCTGCTTAATATTTCTTATAGCACAATAGTACTCCATCACAGTCATATATCACAGTTCCCAATTGATGAGTATCTGCTCAATTTCCAATTAACTTGCCATTGCAAAAAAAGCTGCTATAAATATGTTTTGTACAGATAGGTTCTTTTCCGTTTTCTTTAATCTCTTTCGGATAGAGATTTGTTGCTAGGTCAAAGGATATGCACAGTTTTAATAGCTCTTTGGGCATAGTTCCAAGTTGTTCTTCAGAGTAGTTGGAATAGTTCACAACTCTACCAACAGTGCATTGGTGTCCCAATTTTTCCATATCCCCTCCAGCATTTGCCTTTTCTAGTCAATCTGGGCTTCATAGTGTTTTTGAAAAGAAATATCTTCCTGCTTCCCTAATTGGTGTAGAGTGCAACATTCCATCTTAATACAAGAAACCACATTATACTTAATACACCATATATAGGCAGTCATATTACCCAGTGGGATATACCACACAGATATTTTCTTCTTTTTTTAGACTTTTAAAAGGTAAGAGACAACCACTGAGTTCTTTAACCTCCCACATGCCCAGAGGAGCAGTCCACTTTTCAGAAAACATAAGTCTGGGTCACATATGCCTGGATGTGGTCGTTGTTCTATTTGATAGTATCCAATAGGTAAGAATACCATAATATACTTTCCTTTTCTCAGATTTGTGGTTTTATTAGCCACTGGAGAAAGGAAAGCAATTTGTTGCTAAAGTTTTATATATATACATACACATACATACATATGAATATATATATATATATATATATATATATATAATATAAAATAAGTTTAGAGGTAGAAGAGACCTTTGATACTATGTAGTTCAACCCCTTCATTTTGCAGATGAGGAAACTGAGGTACAAGAGGAGAAGTGATCTGATCAAGACCATAGAAGATAGGAAATAGAAATTAGGAAATAGCAGAACCAGAAGTAATATGTAAGGTCTTCTCTCTTTCTCACTCTATGAAACAAAGAAAAATCTCAAGAAAGAGCATTTCTTTGTGAAGATTTCAGCTTTAATTTTCCTTCTCATCATCTCCTGCCCTCTTTTCTACTCTGGTTTTGAAACCAAGAGGAAATCCCTCTAGGGACCATGAATACTGACCACACAGAACATCTGTTCCTAAGGGAGACTTTAGAGTCATGTAATCTAACCTAAAGAGGAATGCTGCTGAATAAAATGACATAGATCTTCCTATTCCATCTCTCTGCATTCAACTCCGCTCTACCTGTACACTTTCTTTGGGGAAAAATTTATATCTGCTCATTTGGCTGGATTGAATTTTCATTGCTGAGCAAGACACATTGGAAAATAGGGGAGAAGAATGTTAGTCAGAATTATGGTATTTGAAAGTTCTTTCTGAAGGATTTAGACTTCATTTAAAAATATAGTTGCAAAGCCTGAGCCTGGAGGAATGGGGAGGCTGGTCTACTGGTGGTAATATTGTGTGGATCACAAGGAAAAAAAATCTGTACTTTTTTTTGAATGAAGGTTGCTGATCTAATGATGTAACAGGGTCAATAGGCCTTAGGGTCTCCATACCTTACCTTAAACTGACCCCATTTTAACAGCTGAACAAAGAATTAATCAGGGCCACCCAGTTTGGAAACCATTAAGAGCTAGTCAAATAGGAACAAGTCTCCACCTCTTTTTTTTAGTTTTTAAGTTTTCAAGGAATTAGAGTTGGGTGTCTCTGTTTTGATATTTTCTCTGGCAAAATACCTAACTGTGAACTCTTCTTTTCCAGTTTTGATTCTCTCTGGATTCTGGGATAACATTTAAAAATATTTAGCACAATGCCTGGCATATAGTGGGTGCTTAATAAAGGCTCTTTTCCTACACTCCAAGCTTCCTTCCTTCCTTCTTTCCTTCTTTCCTTCCTTCCTTCCTTCCTTCTTTCCTTCCTTTCTTCCTTCCTTCCTTCCTTCCTTTCTTCCTTCCTTCCTTCCTCATTTCTTCCCTCCCTTGCCCTGAAGGATCATGCTTTATAATTTTCCCCATTTTGTGTAACCTTACCTCAGCAAAAATCTTAACAAAGATTTGTCTTTTATATTTTAGTCATAAGAACTCCCATTTATCCCAGAACAAGTAAAAGAGATGGGTAGGAATATTTTAAATACCTACTTTGCATCTACAGATGCCATATTGAAACAGAAAGGGATCAAGTAATTGTCCCAACTTACAAAAGTAAGTAGAGGTAGAGCTAGAACTTTAACTCAGGTTTTCTGAATCTCAGTTCAGGGGTCTCTCTTCTATCCCACAAAGTGGAAAGATCAGTGACTCTCAAGTTACGGATCATGGGTTCAGGATAAATAATAGTTTTGGTAGCAATGGTCATGCACATGTAATTCTGCTGACAGTAGAACAACCCCAAACATCTTAAAAATTGAACAAATAAAACTGAATTGACTAGTTTCCCTGACTTTAAGTAGTGCTTTGTTAGATGGGTATTGGATTTTGTACTATATATGTGTTCCATTGCACTTTTTTGTTGCAATTTTTATTCTGTGGTTTTTAAGAAGGAAAATGTATAAAAGTTGTAGTTCTTAAAGGGCATACTTCAGTAACTGTTGCAGCCATTGTAGAAGCTGTAGCTTTGGGGAAGCCAATCATTCCCTTTTGCAATGAAACATGTTAAATTACATTGAAATATAAAGCAAAATATGGTAAAAGAAAAAATAAAAAGTAATGCTAAGAACTGACAGACTACTATTTCAAAATAGCCTAATTAATCCTCAGAAAATGAGAAACTACTTTCTTGGGGTCCTGGCAATTAGAGGAGTTTTTACTAATTCCTTTATAGTATAGCAATAGGCTCATTGAAGATAATAGAACAATAAGAAGCACAGTTAAAAAAAATCAGCTAACTATAGCTACGAAGAAAAAAAATGCCTATAATGAGCAAAATAATACAAAGACTAAAGTGCTGAAGGTTGGAAAATGGTAATTTTTACTTAACAAATTCACATTTTTATTCAAAACTATTCCAAAATGATTGTCAGAAGAGTTCCAGGTAAGTCTGTAAGATCTGGACATATTTATCAGATTGTAAAATTATCTGATCCCTCACCCCCCAGAAAATTTTTTTTTCTCAAATTTTCAGTGAGTCTAGATATCATGTCCCAATTGAGGGAATGATAAACTCTAGTTAATATATTGATATACTGGAAGCAGAATAATTTTGGAATTTCAGAAACTCCCAAGTGAAAATGGAATACTGAGACACCATTTTATACCATAGTACATATCATGAACTGTTAAGAAATTGTCCAAAAAATGGCGATGTTATGGCAATTTTTAATTTTCTTTTGTGAATGTCTAATTATTTAAGGCTTAGGGTCATCCCTCCTGCAACTTTTGGTGAGCTAAAAGCTTTTCTTCTGTTAATATTAATCTCATCCAACCAAAACCTGACTCCTAGAATAAGAATATTAAGGGACGATTGTTTGACATTCTTCTAATAAAAGCCAAAGGGAAATATGAGCACCCCCAAATGATTTAGTTACTTGTTAGTTCCCCTACCTAACTGTGTAAAGAAGGATATTTCTGGCCCTAGTTTTCTTAGTTTCTTAGTGACATGTAAATCTTCCCCCTTGATCATCTATCACGAAACCTCTAAATGTAGTTTATTCTATAACCTAACTTAGTTTACCTATACAGTCTGTTTAACTAGCTTTGTTTTCTTAGAGGATATATGAGATTAAGACTTTGTGTAACTAAGTTTGTTCAGCTTCAATGACATTGAATGAAGTATGAACTTATGAACCTATCATTTCTTTAACTTTTATGGCCTAAGAGGACTGTACAAGATTGCAATATGTAAAAGAATTATTTCTCTGTCACTTTTGACATAATTTTGTATTTAAGAGACTTTTTTTTTTAGAATCCTAATCTTCATTCAGGCTTATTTTTTTTTTTCTGAGATCTGAACCTGTGCTTAAGCATAATGAAACCTAAGTTGTTAGCTCTATAATTTCTGCATTGTGGGAGATACATTTCAGCAGCAGGTACCTATACATGTACTCAAAAAAGAAGATATTTCCCCCATAGCAGAGACAAACATGTTTCAATTGAAAACCCGTGGAGTAGGCTTGACTTGGAAAAATGGACTACTCATTAAGGGTCCATGGAATAGCCAAGGTATTATGGCTTAATGATGAATAACTACAGAATATGTGCCCAAATTATGTGAACTCTGCTCTATCAGGTAAAGCAAGTGATTTCAGCAAAAAAAGAGGAACATTTTGCATATTTAGAATGTTTTAAATATGTAAAAAGTAATAGGGTTTATGATATAAGACATTAAAACTTAATTATTTTACTTTGTTCCAGTTAATTTGCACATCACTGTATGGCCTTGGGCGAATCACTTAATTTCTCTGGACCTCAGTTTCTCCATCTCTCAAATGAGGGAGCTGGACTAGAAGACTTCTGAGAACCCTTCCAGATTTAACTCTATGATCCTGCGATCTTTGAGCCCCTAGTATCATTATTATCAGGAAAGCTGGTATTTGCTTAACTTTTTTTTATTGTTTTTTAACAAGGTTTGTATTATCTAAGCACTTTCTTCTACTAGCAAAACAGGGGACTTAAACTTTTGCTTTTTGTAGACTGATTGCTTTAACCTTATTTGAATATATTTTCTGATTAAAGGTAAGTAGGGAGAGATATTTGAACTGTGAAGTCCAAATCAATGCCCATTCCTATGCCCTATTCCTGTATGATCTTCAAACTGCAAAGGAAATCACCATTTCTAACAAGGGAAGGAAATAGATTTTGTATTCATGGAAAATACAGATTCCTCACAGTGGTCACAGTGACCCAAGAAGAGCCTGCTTTTAGGATGATAACTGCAGCCTAGACATCCACATACCTCATTTATACCAGGCAAGGGGGGAAAACATCCTCCCACTGAACAAAACAACATCCTTTAATTATGCAACTCTTGGATTCTCTTTTTGTAAGCATACCATATTCTACCATATCTGTTGCTGAAGTGTCAGAAACCAAACCCAACTCTCCTGAAATCAGCATATTCCATCGCAAGAGGCATTGCTTGCCACCAAGCAGACAGTATGTGTGATATCCTGAGCACAAGGGAGGTTTTGAAATGTTCCAGCCCAAAATGATCCCAGTGGCAGAGCCCAGCAGGGGCCATACTACTCAGGGAAAGAAATTCCATTCATTTTCCATGGACTGACTCAAGATACCCACAGAAATAGACTAAGGCGGGTACTGAATAAATGCCTGAGACAGGAAGGAACCTCCTAAAAAGAAAAAAAAACTCTCAGTCTGCTGCAAGGTAAAATGTGAGCCTCATCTCTGCAAATGAAAAAGGATCACAAACATATGGTTAATGACTCATCCCAAATGGAAAAACAGTGTTTGTTAGATTTTATGAAGATTTTACATGTTGAAGGTACATCTGTTGCTATTTACTCTGACATGTATGTAGAGATTGGCAGAACAAGTTCTCTGTAGGGATGAGTGAAATCCAAACCAAACCACAGGACTTTCTAACTTTCATGCTGGCTCCTGGGAAGGAAAACGTTTCCTGATCCCTTGAAACACTGCCCGGCTGAGAAAGGGTGACATTGTCTCCCAACAGCACAGTTGGAGGAGGCAACCTGAAACTCTGCTTTCCAAAGGTCCTCCATAGCAAGGCAGGCCAAAGTCTCAAAGGCTAGGGTGAAGTCTCGAAGAGTTTGGGGAGCCCTGACTTGATTTCCATGCTTCCTGGAGCATTTCTGATGAACTGATGACACCTACTCAGGACAGGTGGGCAGGGGCACTTTAAGATAAAGCAGCCTAGTCTCTGAACAGGGTAAATAATCTCCAAGAGAGTACTGATCTTTTATGAACTTTTTGGGGACTCAGAAAGGACAGAAAGCTTTCATTTGGTTGGGTATGCATCATATAAATGCCTCCAATTACCTGAGTCCTAGGTAACTAATCTATACCAGAAGGGTCTGTGATTTTATCAGTACTGGACAATTCCTTATGTGGAACTTTCCTTAGCTGAGTTGCAACATCTAACATAGGTGGGGGACCTGTGGCCTGGGGGCCACGTGGCTCCCCCACCCCTGATCTGGACATTCTTTCACCCAGAGTCACAGCTATTAAGTGTTAGAACTTGTACCACACCTTCCATATTCCAAGTAATCTTTCTGCTACAGCATGTCTACCTCTGATTGGTCTTTGCTTTGATGTAATGGCCATCCCTCCAAGATATGTCAATTGAGTTCCATCCTATTCAATTCAATTCATTTCTGCCTATTAAAGATAATGCCATTATTTAGAAGGACAATTAGGTGGTGCGGTGGATAGAGTGGCAGGCTTGGAGTCAGGAAGACTTGAGTACAAATATGGTCCAAGACACCAGTTGTGTACCCTGGGCAAGAGATTTAACCCTGTTTGCCTCAGTTTCCTTATCTGTAAAAATGAACTAGAGAAGGAAAAGGCAAAATATTCTTCTCTTCGCCAAGAGAACCCCAAAAAGGGATCACAGAGTTAGACATGACTGAAACAACTGAACAACAAACAACATCATTTAGAACCTAAAACATGAGATTCTTTCAGCTAACAGACTTGTCCCAGGTCACACATTGGGTCATCAGTCAGGCTATTTCTCAGGCTTCTAAGAACACCCTCAATTAGATGTTATCTCCACTTATAGTGTATTTATAAGCATGGTTAATTCCCAGGGGGTAGTGTACACTATACTTCAATCCTTTTTAGTAATCTAGAGTGCTAGAAAATCTCAAAAATCAAAGTACCTGTTAACCCCTTGCCCACCAGTGATTTATTATTTACAGCTGGCCTAGGGTTGAACACTGATGCTGATCGATTAAATCTTAGGTGGATTTCAAGAAAAAGGAACTAAATGTGAAAAGCAGGAACATAATAGACCGTGATGCAGCATCAGTGGGACTACTTCAGTTAACTTATTCACTACTTGGTTCTAATCGTCCTCGGTACAATAGATACTGGGGAGTGT
The DNA here is from genome assembly GCA_028627135.1 of Pseudochirops cupreus. NCBI lineage: Eukaryota > Metazoa > Chordata > Mammalia > Diprotodontia > Pseudocheiridae > Pseudochirops > Pseudochirops cupreus. The sequence goes on along the minus strand of CM053580.1, from coordinate 400,272,513 downwards.
TTGCATTGCTCTGGAACTATATTAAACTCAAGTTACTTTTAATATCTTTTTAAGCATCCTCATCTTAATCTACTCCTTCAAGGTCTGTAGACTGAGATTCCAGGAACCGATTACTAACATAGTCATGGAGAATGTATTTAACATTCTTATAAATACTGTAACTCCCATTTTGGCAGGAGAGTGTGGGGGTGGGGATAAGACTCTGCATTTTCCAAGTAAAGTCTGAGATCAGCACAGTTAATCCCTAAGATGTAGGCTGGGCAACCTACGATATATCAGGAAAGATTTCAGGTTGCCCTCCCCCAACTTGTGGGGGGAGGGGGAAAGGTGTAAACGTTTGCCCAGAAAGAGGATTACAGGTGTCATTCAAAAACCAATTTATAAAAAGAACACAACAGACGTAGCAGATGTAGATTCAGAACTTTGGGCAGACACAGGATTTTGAAGTCCCTCTGGAACATTAAAGAACAAGGAGGGTCAAAGCTGTCTATGATAAATCTGGAGTAGAGATGGTCATGCATTTACTAAAATGATGGCCTAGAACCAAATTTTCTCCTTTTAAGGTCCTCATTGTTTTTTCCCCACTTGTAAAAATCCTCGTGGGGTTAACCCAAGTTATTTTTCAAGCTCTCTCAGTCATGATACAATCTGTGGCCTACACCCCAACTCTGTAATGAAATATTGAGAAATTAATTATCCTGATTCAAGTTCCAACACTTTTGCCTGAAATAAGCTGTCCACAAGGTCTAATGGAAACCACACATGGCAGGGAATCACAAGCCTCTGGTTGTAGTCCCCACTACGTGGCTAAGTGATCTTAAACAAGTCCTTGTGTACTTTTGGGCTCCAGTCTTTTCATCTATAAAATGAAAAGACAGGACTAGACTTAATTTCTATTCCTTTCTTTCTTTTTTTGCTTTTTAGAGGGCAGTTGGGGTTAAGTGACTTGTCCAAGGTCACACAGCTAGTAAGTGTTAAGTATCTGAGGCTGGATTTGAACTCAGATCCTCCTGACTCCAGGGTTGGTGCTCTATTCACTGTACCATCTAACCACCCCTAATTTCTATTTCTTTAACTCTAAGAGTCTATGATTCTAAGTCACTTAAACTCTTTGTGTATCAGTTTCCTTATTGGTCAAATGAGAATTATACCGGCCCTTTATATGTTCCCAGAATGTGAGAATCAAATGTGATATGTATATGAAAATAATTTGAAAGCATAATGTGCTAAACAGGACTTAGTAGTTTAAACAAATGAGCTTCTTCTTGCTTTCATAACTGTTTCTGTGCTCCACATCCTGGCATGAGCTGCTGTTTTTGTTTGTCCTTCATTCTCTAAGAGTTAATGTATTAATATCCAACAAAAAAAATGGTACTTATCTAGCATGTTAAGATTGGCAAAGAGCACTTTTTTATATTATTTTATTTGGTCCTTGTAGTAACCCTGTAAAGTTATCACTGTGATTATCAGCATCCCCATTTTACCAATTTAGAAACTGAGTCAGAGAGGAGACTGACCTGCTCGGATCTGGTAAGGACCTGAGGCAGAATTCCAAACCAGGAATCCACATCCAGTGCTCTCCCTAAACTGCTGTCCTGTGATTTAGAGCCCATGACAGGGCAGGGAGTTTCATGTGCTCTCCTCCTGCTTCCCTCAAAGTTAACTCCACCTCAGGGGTATCACATAGTCTCTGGAACACTTCTTTTGGAACCTTGATAACAGTTCATGCATTCATGTCTAATCTGTTTATATCAGGGCTTCTTAACCTGGGGCACTCTTAACCATGAAGTCTTTCAAAAAAAATATTTCACTAACTCTATGTCTATATGATTGGTTTCCTTTGTAATTCTTTGCATTTTATTTTATATATTTAAGAACAAGATTATGAGAAAGCATCTATAGGCTCCACTAGACTGTGAAAGGGGTCTGTGACTCAAAAAGGACAAGAACCCTATCAACTTTAGTAGGATGTAAGTTCCATGAGGGCAGCCAATGTATCATGTTTGCCTTTATATGCCTCGCATTGCAGCTAGGTGGCGCAGTGGAAAGAGCATCAACCTTGGAGTCAGAGGACCTGAGTTCAAATTAAACCTCATACTCTTTATGTGACCCTGGGCAAGTCACTTAACTCTGTTTGCCTCAGTTTCCTCATCTGTAAAATGAGCTGGAGAAGGAAATGGCAAGCCATTCCAGTATCTTTACCCAAAAAGTCCCAAAGGGAGTCACAGAGAATCAGACAAGACTGAAAACCACTAAACAACAACAATCCTTTGCATCAAGGACTGTACCTGGCACATATACATTGGTTCTTCAATATTTCTGATCTCATCAGTGCGGATACTCCCTCTGGTCATTTAGTCTGTCAGTCAACTGGCTTTTGTTAAGCAGCTACTGCTGTAGAGCAGGGGGGAAGGACCTGGGCTCAGGTTTCTTGGAATTCAAACCAAGCAGAGCTGCAGATAGAAAGTGGAGAGTTAGCTGGAGAGTCCAGGTCTAGCTCCCTGTAAAGAAAAGCATTGGGGGCACGTTAGAGCTCTAACCCCCTACCCTCATATCAGAGGAGAGAGGAGGTGAAGAGAGATAGGAAGGTGATGAGTGTCCAAACCTGTAAAACCATATGAGGATGGGATTTTAGGTGATCAGCTTGCCCTGGGAGGGGGAATCATGTTCCTTGGAATTCAAATCAAGCAGAAATCGTTTCTTCCATTGCTCCTGACCACAAATTGTCCATACCTCCTCATCTATTGCAATTCTTGCTCTCTTTATAGATATGTTACAGAGGATCTACCCAATATTCTATGGGCTTTCCTGTAGGTCCTTTTAACCTTCCAATGTACACATATAGCTCTTCAGCTCTTTTTCTGTTATTCCAACTAAATTGATTCCTTTTTTGATCATAAGGACATCTTTTTTGTCTCTTCTTGTGAGCAGGTCATCAGTAAATTGATAAACATTTATTAAGCACTGCTATATGCTAGGCTCTGTGCAAGGTGCTATGGATATAGAAGTCCTCAAGAAATTCACATTTTAAAGGAACTATGCTGTCACCTCGCCATCTTCTCCCTGTTCATTATATATCTTTCAACTGAACTTTGGGTCACACAAAAACATTGATTCTTTGGAGACTGTGATATTCTAAAATTCATAACTATATATGGCAGGTATTTAATAAATGTTTTTTGGAAGTGAAAACAATTTAAAGTTTGGAATACAGGAAAGCTCTGAGTATGGTAACATGGTCTTCCCACCAAACTTGGTTTTCTATAGAACTCTAACCTTCCTTGCTTTCAAGACCAATCTGCCAGCTCTCTCTGTTGTTAAGATAAATTTTTCCAAAGCAAGACAATAGCGGCCTACATTTAAGCTGGACAAAATGGTGACATATATTCCCTCCAGTTGCTTGAAATGGGAATGTTAGGATATCCCCACAGCTTGAAAAATCAGAATGTGCAGTACTGATCAGCATGCCCATCACATGCCCTTCATTTCTTTGTTCTAGGTAATGGTGGTAGTTTTATTTGTATCTGAACATTTGTTTAATTTGATAGGATATTCAGAAAGAATAAGACTCCTGGTCCTGAATATGCAAATGGTCAAGTGTTCCTGCTGTGATTTGGGCTGACACAGGGGTCATCTGTAATCACGCTGTAATCACAGCCCAACAGCAGGGCATAGCTGGGTGGTGGCTAGTGTCAGAGTGCTGGAAGCTGGAGCAAGTTGATACAGGAAGCCTAGTAGGAGATGGCCTGGGACTGGCACACAGACTGATTTCTTCCCCCGCTGCAGCTCAAAGGATAAGCTGAAACAAAGCAAATCATATTCAGTGCTTTCTTTTTCAACAACTATTTTATTTCAAAGCCTCTTTTGGAGGTTGTGTGAAGTCAATGTTGATAAATGTGTCACACTGACAACTGTCAGGATGACAGTTTGCAGATGACATCTAAGCAGAAGCTCTTCTATTTATCCCAAGAAAACAGGGAGAAAAAAAAGCTTCAAGTGAATGAGAAGAGCCAATGCTTATATAGGTTAAATTTTGACAATGGAGCCAAATTAAGCCAGTCACAATCCAAATTAAATGACCATGGCTCACTGAAACCTAATTAGTGCATCAGAGGAAAAAATGGCTTAAAAATTCATTATAATAATTAAAAAACACATACAGTAGAGGTTTAGGTCATGTGACCAAGATGGAATATGAGACTTTTTCCCATTCCCCACCGTGTGCAGAGCAATTAGAGCTATCTCCACAGACCAAGAAACAAAAAAACCCTGTAATATAACAGCCTTATGAATTAACAGGGGAGACCACTAATCCCAAACTCTCTCACTCAGCACCTCTTCTCCACCAACCTCCACACTTTGGCAGACAAACTGACCCACAATCTTGTGCCTTGGAAACTACTCAAAAATTTTCTTGCTACTCCAGTTTCTGCCATCACACACCTTTATCTCAGGACTCTATTGTCTCAACTCTGGTCAGGCATTTTAGAGCAGGGAGAGGGGGTATTGGAGGGCCCCCCAGGGAACCCCAGGACAACAGAAACTACCACAATACATACCTTACCCTTCCCAAAGCCTGAACAATGTAGTAGACTCTGACAGCACATCCAGGTAACTAAAGAGCTAGGGACCTGTGCAGGAGCTAGTATGTGGAGCTGCACCAGGCCTGAAGTAAAGGGGACTGGCATCCATTTGTTCTCCTAGAAACTAGGGTCAGGGACTAAGGTCAATTAAAAGTAAATTATCCGGGGGGC
>CM053580.1:400248677-400267259 GCA_028627135.1 Pseudochirops cupreus | reverse complement strand
AAAAAAAAAAGGAATAAAGGTAACATGTCATAACATATGTTGAATGCTTTGCTAACCTAAGATGTTATATAAATGTTATTATTTGTTATTAGTCATCATCTCACCACTTCTCCCTAAAATGACTCCAAGAAAATTCTCAGACTGAGATCCAAAACTATGAAATGACAGCCCTCACATTGGGATCTTTCCTGATAGATGGCTTTTTTGCTAGCTGGCAGAGGGATATTTATGATCCCTATTAAATATATATGAACAAATGATACAGTTGATTTGAATGCCAATTAATACCCATTAAAGTTACCAATAATATATGTCTTCTTTGTGGAAAGAATTGTGAGTTGATGCTCTGACTATACTCCTATGTAATACTTCAAATTCTGCCAGCGATGTTTCTTCCTAGATTCCCTAATGTATCATCCCCTTTATTTACCTCTGTCAGCATCTGTGCTAACACAACCACAGATGACAGCCTCCCCCACCCAATTCCTAATAGAGTTCAAACCTATATGCAAACACATCTAAATGCACATGATGATGGATGTAAAAGATTCTCTCACCTGGATTGCACCTAAGTGTTGTTGTTCCTGGTCCCTCTTTATTAGGATGAGGGGTGATAAGGGAGCAGGAAAGTATTCTACCTGTGACATTCTATTTGTCTCTTAAATCTACTACCCAACATGGTTCTTATACCAAATGCCTCATGGGACAGAATAGCTGGTATTTCTACCTGCATGACTGATTAATTATTATTTCATTAAATACCAAGAAAACTTGAGGCAAGGTACCTTGTGATTTTTTTTGGCAAAATTTCTATCTAAAAGAATGAATGTCATTCCCCTATTTAAAGATGAAGTCATTTCTCACCTTTTTGCCCTCTCCAGGCTATGAACCTATGCTATGTGAAAGTAGAACAGCTTGGAGGTAGTTAAAATATCAACAATGGGGTAGAATTTCCTCTTCCTAAATCCCAGTGCAATCCAGTGTATTAGGCATGGAAATTTCTATTTTTAGGAAACATTTTTCTGACCTCCCCTGTCCCCTCTATAGCCCAGAATAAGTATTGTGGCATCATTTTTCCTGTTGCCATCTGGAGCTATGAAAAACAGATGAGGAGCTGTCTAGCTGTGGTGGCTGTCTAGTTTTCCAACTCATCCTAACATTAATGTAACTTCTCTGAGGAATCTGAAACCCAGGATCTTCTCTCTGTCATTTGTAAGAACATATGCTGTCCAAAGTTCAATGGTGGTGGTGGTAAGAAATAAAACTGCCTCTTTACTTGGAGATGATATTTAACTAAGTTGGACCAGTGTGAAATATACTGACTTCTCCTGGTTTGGATTGTCTTTTTCAGGTGGACAGGGCAAGCATTCTGGTTTAGGCCAAGGTTCATATTGTACCATTCATACCTGTACTTGGTGGCTTAGTTCTCAACAGCCCATTTGAGGTAATCCAGACTTTAAGTTAAGGTAGACAGAAGCTATTCACAAGGAAATATGTGACAAGGAAATAGTCCCTTGAATAAGCCAATTCCAAAGCATTTGACCTAGGATTAAAATCCAATTATCCTTTGCCAGGTCAATGGCAACAAACAGGAGGGTCGTGACTTGGGCCATATTTTATCTTTAATTATCCACATCATCTTTTTCTTCCTTGAGTTCAGGAAATTATTAGTTGTTGAGCTCATTAAATAAGTTTACCATTTATCCAAGTAGTATATGGCTATGAGCTTGGTCTTATAAGAGTATCATTATCGTTAGAATAAGAAGACTAAGCCAAGAGTTAGCAGGTCTAAGCACTCTCCCAGGTTTAGTTTCCTAGTCTGTGTCACAGCACCTGGAAAGCATAAGATCTTAAAGAGAATAATAGAATGGATGGACATGTTTGACTTCCTCATGAGGCTTCCATGACAAGCATCAGAGGACATCATGGAAGACATTCATGGATGCAGGAAAATCTAGTCAGAGGGCACTGGGCTCATCAACTTTTTCTTTGGAAAGGAACCAATGGCCCTTTCCCTCTGTTTTCAGAAGGATAAGGCTGATTAGAGATGCCCCATAGATAATCCTATCTTGTCACTCACCTATAAAAATTCCACATCTGGCATTCTCTTCCTCCTGACTCCTACCTCCTGACTTGCTTTCCTTTTGTCAAGTCTCAGCTAAAATCTTAACTTCTTAAAGGAGCCATTCCTAGTCTTTCTTAATCTTAGTGCCATCCTTCTGAGATTATTTCTAATTTGTTTTGTATATGTCTTATAAATACGTACTTGTCAGGACAGCTAGGTGGCACAGTGAATAGAGCACTGGCCCTGGAGTCAGGAGGACCTGAGTTCAAATCTGACCTCAGACACTTGACACTTACTAGCCGTGTGACCTTGGACAAGTCACTTAACCCCAATTGCCCTGCCCCCCCCAAAGCAAAAATAAATAAATAATACCTACTTGTTTGCAGGTTGTGTCTCCTACTAGATTTTGAGTTCCCTGAGAGCAGGGTTTGTTTTTGCTCTCCTTTGTAACCCTGGTGCTTAGCACAGTGCCTAGTACAATAGGTGTTTAATAAATGCTTGTTGATTTGACTGAAAGCTCCTTAGTCAAGTCTATGTTCTATGTACATCTGTACTCCCCGGGCATCTAGCTGCCATCTGGAGCCTACTTATAGACAGCTTGGCTAGCCTCTGGGATTGTTTCTAGGATGTTCCACTGAGTCCCCAGCTCCACCAGGTGTTGGTTAAAAATAAGTGCAGTGATGAAGGAGAGATGGACATAACGAAACAATTAGGGTGAAATAGGAAGGCTGTAATTGAAAAAGATGGAGTCCTGGCTGCTAAATGGAATTGCTAAAACAAAATTCAATGGGGGATAGTAGGGAAAGCCAGCTAGCCTGTTGTTCATACACAGGACAGCAGAGGTAGTATTTTAAAGTCTAATTGATTTGCTTGGGTCTCCTTTCAGATTGGAGTTGGTATGTGGTAAAGAAATATATTTTAAGCTTCAGAGTTGTGAATAGGGTGGTCTGTAAGTGAGACATACATTGGTGCTTGAAGTATGAATTGAGAGGATCCCATATCACCCCCAAGCTAAAGGGAAAGCCAAGCAAACCAATGAGACCTTAAAACAGTACCTCTGCTGTCAAGTGTAGGAACAACAAAATAGCTGGCTTTCCCTACTATCTTCCATTGAATTTTGTTTTACTGGATATTCAGAACATCCCCTGAATGAATAGGTAAGTGGTTTCTGACCATTTGTGGGGCTGGAGGAAGGCACAGAGTCTGCCATTTTGTAAAATTATCTAACACCAAATAATGTAATTTTGATCCTCATCAAGAGTGATTACCTTTGGGGTCTTCAGGATTTCCCAATAAGATCCTTTCCATAAGCACCGGCTTCCTAGCCCTGATTGGCAACTAACATTTTTCTGAACCTGAGGACACAAGCTTTAACTCTGCCACCTGCCCACCCTCTTCATCTTCCAGAATTTGATTGCTAGCCTGTCATGACAGCATATGAGTATCACTGTTCATTCTTCCTTGGAGAATATATCAGTGTGGCCATGAACTTGGAATACCCTATCTACTTGTAAGGATGTATTCCTATCTGTGAACCTTAGTTTCTCTGTGGACTACATTTCTAAGAAATCTGTGTATAAATCCCATACACGGGGACCCCATCACTTTTAGTTGGACAGACACACATCAAGAATGAAAGCTTAAAAGAGGACAGGGCTTTCACAAGGGTGACAAGATGTAGAGTTGGAAAAATATATCACAAATGGGAAAGAGGTGAGAAGAAAAAGGCTGCCCCATGTAGACCATGCCAGGCCTAGTTTGGGAGGCAGAAGTGGCTATTGTCCAAAGGCAATGAAACTTGGGGTTAGAATTCACCTCTGATGGACCAAATAGATCAACACATCCTCATATGTAAGCATTATATGGAAGGAACTCAGCATTGTTCTCTACGATGCCTTCTTGTTTCCAGGTCAAGAGATGAGTGATCTCTTGACTTTAGTTGGTGTGGTGATCCTGAAAAGGAAGTAAACAGGCAGAACTGCTGTATGCATTAATGATTTCTTAGCACCATTCACAGGTAGACTAACGTGCTCTTCTACTGCCATGTTCAGGACACAGGGGAACCAAGACCAGCACTCCAGGGAGACACCTAGATGTGGCAAGTCCTAAAGGACCAACAGCTGAAAGCATTTAATACCTGATTCAACAGCCCTGATACTTTGTTCCATTAAAGGCCTTTTGCTCTGAATTCATTTGGCATCATCTATTAGAGAGATGCATGTAGCTATAAATAGAAATAGAGGGGTAATCCAACTGTACTGTGGATCTGGAAGTACCACTGGGGGGTCCAGGCCATGCTGGCACAATATAGATCTTATAGGTCTAGAAAATTTTAAAGATATAAGGGAAAATTTCATTAAAGAAGTAGCATCTGAAGGGGGCCTTGCCCTTAGACAGAGAGTTTGAGTAGGCTGGAATATTGAAGAAGTTTGTTCCAGACATAGAGGTGGCCTCCACAAATACATAGAAGTGGGGAAATGTCATAAATCATCATATAAGAAAGAGCTAGCTAGAACAGTCCAGAGCGACTAGACCTTCAAGTGCCTGGATGTCAAAAATGAGAAACAAGGGTAGGAAGATAGATGAGAACCAGTGTGTGCAGATCCTTCAGCACCATGATAAGGAGATCATATTTTATTCTTTACCCAATAGGGAGTTACCATGGATTTTTTGGGCAAACAGATTACTTTACATCTATATGTTAAAAAAGATTAATTTGGCAGATGGTTTAGAGAAAGAAGGGCCTAAAAGCAGAGGAAACTAGTAGGAGCTAAAAAAAAGGGGAGGATTATGTCTTAAACTATAGCAGCGAATATAGAGAGGAAGAGACAGAAGCAAGAAATGTGGCCGAGATAGAATCAACAACTTTTCATGTTTGATTGATTTGTAATTCATCAGGGTTTAAGGAGAAGGAAAGGATATAATAGGATCATAGATCTAGCACCTAGAACAGACTTTAGAGATCTTGTATTCCACCTCTTCATTTTGTACAGGAGGAAATGAGGTCTAGGAGAGGTAAGTGACTTGTTCAAAGTCATGCATACAGTGTCTGAGGAGGGAGTTGAACCCAGGTTCTCTAAACTAACAGACAGTGACAAGTGCTCTTTCCTGTACTAGATAACTCCACAATTCCCAAATTAGGTGACAAAATGAAAGGGGGGTGTCTCCAAGTAAGAATTTTGGGAAGAGAGGGAGAGATGATGAATTCATCTTTTTAAATAGATATACTGGATTTAAGGTACTTGTGGAACATCCAGGTAGAGATTCCCTGCAGGCAGGTGGTTGTACAGGACCATAAATTATGGGAAAGATTGGGATTCTGTGTGTGTACATACACACATACATATACATATAGATATGCATAGATACAAGTATAGTTATACTTATATATGTTTATATATACATACATGGATATATATGCATACATACATATTTGCATGTGATCTGCAGTCATGGAAATGGATGAGGTCTCCAAAAAAGAGAATGTAGAGCAGGAAGAAACGAATTTTGAGAAGAGTCTTGGAGGACTCCCACAGTTGGAGGATGGGAGATGAAAGATGAACCAGAGAAGGAGACAGAGGAAGAGGTGTCTAGAAGAACAAAAAAAGAACTGTGTCACCAAAGCCAAGAGAAGGGATGGCATGAAGAAGGAGGAGGGTGATCAACAATGCTAAATGGTCCTGAATACTCCAAAAAAAAAAAAAGGGCTAAGAAGGCTTAGAAAGGGCCATATATTTGAAAATTCAGAAGTAATTGATAACAAATAGAATATTTTTAGTAGACTAGTGGGTAACAAAAGCAGTAAACAGAGGCAGTGAGTGTAAGGTTCACTTTTAAAAGTTTATCAGTGAAGTGGTGTGATATATGAATTAATGTAATATTATGCATCAAAAGAAATGAAGGATATAAGGCATTTCAATAAACTAGGGAAGGCTTGTATCAACTAATATAAAGCAAAATCATCAAAACTATGAAAACAAGATTATACAATGACCACAACCATCGATAATAAAAACAATTATAATGACTGAATTTGTCATCAGGAAAGAGCTGAGGAAACACATTCCTCCTCTTTGAGTTGGGGGGTGGGGTGACCATGACCATATAATGGTGCACATGCTTGTCAGAGGTAGTCTCTATGTAGTTTGGTTTTGCTTAGCCTAATGCTATCAATGACCACCCTGGTGTCTCTGTAGCATTTCCATCTGCAATACCACAGCTCCGATGCAAAGTCAGATGCCCATTGTTCTACATTTTTAGGCACCATGGAAAAGACTGGCTGACAAAGGCCAATTGGATCCAGTTGTCAGAGTGTATCCCTCCAAATGGACTCATCATCATCAGAAAGAGTAAGATAGTAAAGGAGCAAACTCTCTTTATCCAAATGGCACATAAAACATTGATGTTTCTATTGGTGTAGGCTTTTCTTTAGCCATCTCCATTCCTCTCTCAAAGAAGGTGGGGTTATTCTCAGCCATACATGATTCAGCTGCTAAATGATGCCCAGAAAGGGGTTCTCTTCCTGTTTGGCTCTTCACACGTGGTTACTTTCATCTCCACGGCGCTGTTGCCTTGGACGCTCTCCTGAATGTTCCTGCTTGAAAGGAGCCATCTCTCCAAGGATGGGCCTTTGAAACTTGGGAGAATGAAAGATTGACTGTGGTCAGCAGTTGTTTTCTTGTCACAATTTGGCATGTGATCGGGTAAAATTTATCGGATACTGGATGCCAGCCTGCTTTATTATTTGATCCTGGATAGAAGAGAGCAGTATGGAGACCAGAGGAGCTTCTCTCCAGACTAGTAGTGATTCAGAAGGGGAGCCTCAGTGATGAGCCAAGCCCCAAACACATCCACACTATCAATCCTAGTATCAATCATTTCTGCACCAAATTCCCTACACTGTCTACACATAAAACAAGGTTCTATACTAGATATTTTTCTTTTAAAAAATTGAATGAGCCTGATTTCAACTCTTTCAGAAAATATTCTTCATTTATTCATTTTTAATCTATTATACACAAAGGCCAGTGCTAGGTATGGGGTGAAGATAGGAAAAATAAATAAGACCCAGTGCCTCCCCTCAAAGAACTTATATTCAAGATGTAGGCGAGGAAAGAGAAGAAGAAGAAGAAGAAGAAGAAGAAGAAGAAGAAGAAGAAGAAGAAGAAGAAGAAGAAGAAGAAGAAGAAGAAGAAGAAGAAGAAGGAGGAGGAGGAGGAGGAGGAGGAGGAGGAGGAGGAGGAGGAGGAAGAGGAGGAGGAAGAGGAGGAGGAGAAAATTTATAAAACTTATTTTATCCTCACAACAATATTTTGAGACAGGTGTGATTATTACCCCCGTTTTATAAATGAAAAACTAAGACAGAGGTTAAGACTTTCCCAGGGCACACCACAGCTGCTAAGTGTTTGAGGCTGAATTTAATCTCAGGTTTTCCTGACTCCAAGTCTAGCACTCTACATTCTGTGCCACTTAGAGACCTGTACAATAACATAAATGTAGACTAAATTCAGACAAAGGTATAAAAGGGGTATTAAGGGTGATGCAGGGTCTGAAGCAGGAAAAATCATTTCTAATACTGGGGTAATGATGGTGGTGGTGGAGGGATTGGGAAGGCTTCATGGAGAAGATTACAAAGTTACATCTTGGTTATTAGTGGTAGGTTTTTAAAAGTTGAGCAGGGGTTTTGAGGAGGGGAAGGAGATGGACATTCTAAGTTATGAATACGCAGATGTAGAGACATAAAGTGAGGCATTGGGTAGACCAGTTTTACTAGAGTATAGTTCATGCATTCATGGAATAGTGTGAGATAAAACTGAAAAGGGAGGGTCAATTAACAACAATGTATTAAGCACATAATATGTGCCAGGTATTGGATAGACTTCTAGGCATGAAAGACAACCAATCAGGATGCTCAAAGTTGGGAACTGGAGTGTTGGGTATGGGAAACAGCAAGAAGGTCAGTATTACTGGATTCCTGAATGCACAGAGAACAATATGGTAGAAGCTGGGAAAGTAGGAACCCAGTTTTTGAATGCCAAGTGAAGGAATTTTCATTTTTCTTGGGAAAGGGACCCATTAAAAGGCTGTGGACGTCTTCTCTAGTACATATGAACAGTAGGAATTTCATACAGCAAATGGAAGGAAAAATAGTCATGACACTAAAAAAAAGCCAAACGGGGGAAACTATTTTTGAGCTGGAATTGAGGGGAGGTGGGGTGAGGAGTAGAATGTTTTCCTATCTCCTTCCTCTCTATTTTCTTTAACACCTGGGAGTTACTTGATTCAGCTCAGGTAAACACATCTGGTCATCTGTGATCCATCTCGGTTTTCAGCCTAATAACCGTCTCTGCTCCATGGCTGCACTCCCCTATTTGCACACAAAAATTATTCCTTCGGACTAACTCCAGAGGAGTAGCCTGTGTGTGAATAAAAGCTACAGCATGGCACTCATAACGATTATGCTGCTATCTTATCCACACCTTTAGCTGCAGGCAAGGCATTGAAAACCAATGCAAATCAGGGCAGTTCTTCTTCAATGGCTAAAATTAAGATGTCGGAATTATTGCTGGCCAGCTTACAATGGAAAAATTACATTTAAAAAAATTATTATTAGATGGAAATAACAGCCTTCAGGAATCTTAAAATGAAACCATTTTTTAATAAGAAATTTTGACCCAGGCTCTACCAGATAGACAAACCATCAAAATGAATATTCACTAGATGTCAAGAAGCAATAAAACCCTCCTTGACCTCTCTGGAACATTTAATAATATGGATCATTCCCTCCTTCTTAACATCCCCCCCTTGCTTAACTTCCATGACACTGCATTTTCCTATGTCAGTCAGTCAATAAGATAACCATTTATTAAGTTCCTACTATGCGCCAGGCTCTTGCTAAGCACTGAGTATATAAAGAAAGGCACAAGATATCCCTGGTCTCAAGGAACTTACAGTCTAATGAGAGGGGGAATAATATGAAAATCACTATGTACAAACAAATTGTATACAAAATAAATTAGAGACAATTGATCTACCAAAGGTGCTAGTATTAAGAGGGTGAGGAAACTCTTCCTGTGGAAGATGGGGTTTTCACAGGTACTTGAAGGAAACCAAGGGAATCAGGAGGAGGAGATGAGGAGGAAGGGGGTTCAAGGTATGGGAGAAAGCAAATGAAAATGCTTGGAGTGGAGCAATGGAGTACACTAATGGAAAAACAGCAAGGAGGCCCATGTCGTTGGTTCACAGAGTTCATTGGGCAGAATAAGATGTAAGAAGACTAGAAAAGAAGGCAGGGGCCAAGTTGTGAAGGTCTTTCAATGCCAAATATTAGATTTTGTAGTTTAGCCTGAAGGTGATAGGGAGCCATAGGAATTTATTGAATAATGAGGTGACATGGTCAGAGCTGCACTTTAGGAAAGTTAATTTGACTGCTGTATAGAGAATGGACTGGAATAGGGAAAGAAGAATCAAGGAGACCACCAACAGGCCATTGCAACAGTGCAGGAGTAAGGTGATAAAAGCCTGGACCAAGGTGGTGGCAGTATCTATCAAAGGAGAGAAGGGGGCCTATATGAGAGATGTGTCAATGGTAGAATTGATAGGACTTAGCAACAAATTGAATATGAGGTGAGTGAAAGTGAGGAGTTGAGGATGAAATCTAGCTTTCAAGGTTGAGTGACTGGAAAGATGGTGATAGACTCTATAATAATAGGAAAATTTGGAAGCAGAGAGTTTTTGCATTTGAACTCAGGTCCTTCTGACTCCAGGGCTGGTGGTCTATTCAGTGTACCACCTAACTACCCCTTCCTTCCACTTTCTAAATAAAGGTATTGCTTCTTCTCTTTCTCTCTAATTTTTAATCAACCCATGATTTCATAGGAAATTCTCTCCATTAAAGCAGATGGGCAACTTTTCCATAATTATTCTCAGAAGGAAGCCTGGGGAACTGAGAGAGCCTTGATCATGGGTCACATAGCAGAGTGTCAGAAGTTGGACTTAGACCCATCTTTTTCTATTCTCCTTGGTTGTCCCCCGTGCCTGGAACACCATCTCTCTTCATCTACACCTCCTAACTCTCCTGGCTTCAGTCCCAGCCAGAATCCCACCTTTTTGCAAGTAGCATTTCTTAATCCTCCTTCCTCTTAATGCCTCTCCTCTAGTCTGCTTCAAATTTGTACTTAACAAGTATCTTGGTTTTACACTGTTATTTGCATATACCTCCCCCATTGGGCTGTCTCCTTGAAATTAGGAACTTTTTTGGGGGGGCACTTTCTTTGTATTCCTGATCCTTAGAGCAATGCTTGGCACATTTGTTACTCAGTCATGTCTGACTTTTCATGAGCCCATTTGGGGTTTTCTTAGCCAAGATACGGGAATAGTTTGCTATTTCCTTCTCCAATTCATTTTACAGATGAGAAACTGAGGCAAAGTTAGATGACTTGGCCAAGGTCACACAGCTAAGTAAGTGCCTGAGGCTGGATTCAAACTCCAGTCTTCCTAACTTCAGGCCTGGTGCTCTATTGTGCTGAGCTACCTAACTTGGTACACAGCAGATGTTTAATAAACGCAGACTAGCTCACTGCTAGTCTGTCCATTCTGTCATGCTGTCCCTCTTTTTTATAGTCTCTGCTTTTTATTTACTTATCTAACCCCTACCCACAGTGTCAAGCTCCTTATGAACAAGGATTAAGTCTTAGTCTTCTCTGCAAACCCCACTCTCCCCACTGCCCCAGTCAGCATCTTGACCACAGTGGGTGGTCTATTAATACTCAGCAAACTGAGATGCCCTTTTCACTTGTGTAGCACACAGCATTTTAAGCCTTTTCATTCAAGTATCCATTTTGACAGCCATTTCAATAATGGCCTTGCTGATGAACAAACCCATGAAACACTGGCTGTCTCTGTGGCTCAAAGACCTGGAATGCTTTGTGGAACCAAACCCCAACTTTTGAGGGAGATAGAAAACACTTATCCTTGCTAGAGGCTCTTTTTAAACTGCTTCTCTCTTCGAGGAATAATAATGTGTCTCCTCAAGAAGGCTCTAGCAGAAAGGGCGATGAAGAGAGGAGCTCCCACTCCCGCACAGAGGAAATTGAAATTAGTCTAATTAGATTTTCTGAATGCTTAGATACCACAGTGATAGACGCCATCTAAATACATAGACAGATAGGAAGGGAACACAGATGTTGTGTGAGACCACTGATTTAGTTCCAAGTCAATACTCTTAATTAACTGCAAACTGTTTAAATATATAACATTCCCAACATGTAGCCGCTAACACCTATATAGAACTCTTCATGTGAGCACCTCAAAATGCAGTGCAAAATGACAATTATTTCCAAAAATACAAAACTGTAACTATTTATATATTTATATAAATGCAGTCCTTTCAATCCCAAACTCCCCGAGGCTGTTTGTAACTGGTATATAGGTGGCACCTTTCCCAGGACAGAAAGGCAGTCACCCCTGGGGGCAAAAATACAGCTGCTGTAACAGAGTATATAATGATTAGGGTAATGGAGAAAACAAATAGACCAAATTAAAAAACAAAATTCTCAAAACAAACCCAAACAAAAACTCAGCCTTCCCACTCAGATCTAATTCAAGTAGAATGCAATAGCTTCTGAAAACGTTTAGTGTTTGGGTGGATTTCAGTTAGGATAAAGACTTAGGATTTATGTAAACCTCCCAGGACAGGGACAGAGGATCCAGTTTCAGGGTTCAGGCAGAGAAGCTAGCCAAAAGGGGTGTGTGTGTGTGACCAGGATGTGTTGGCGTCATCAATAAATGGAAGGTATAGATTGGTGGCAGCCTGTCTACTTCCTTACATCCTTTGGGGATGAGCCTTGAATTTGGAGTCAGAGACCTGCTAGATTTCTGCTGAGGACCCATTCATCTCTAAATCTCATCCTGTGAACTTACTGTAAACTGATCTTGGCTTTATGACTGACTGGTTCTACATCTTATTGTGTCCAATGCCCTGGTTATCCTGCTTGATTCTTTGAACTGGTTGGGATTCTTTTGACATGGATTCCTGGACTTCATAACCATAGCTCCATTTTCTTAGCACCCATTGTCCAAGTCCATGGCTTCAGTGTCTATACTACTATTCCTCCTCCTCCTCCTCCTCCTCCTCCTCTTCCTCCTACTACTACCACTACTACTACTACTACTACTACTACTACTACTACTACTACTACTACTGCTACTATGACTGAAAGATGATTATGACAATAATAACATTGCTATTAATAACAATTTAGCTGTTATTAACTATATTAAATAAATAAAAATTAACAATAATAACAAGGATTAACACAGCACTATAAGACTGTAAAGCACTTTACAAACATTACCACATTTGTCTTCATAATAAGTCTGGGAGGTAGGTGTCAAATCTAGACTCCGATAGTTTTCCTTATTTTACATTACAGAAATTAGGACAAACAAAAGTTCAATGACTTGCCCAGGTTCCCACAGATATTAGGCGTGTGATGCTGTGTTTGAACCCAAGTCTTGCTGACTATGGGCTCAGCGCTCTATCCGCCGCTCCACCCCTTACAAAAACAAGAGCCTGTATACAGCATAGTAAGGTTACAAGGATTGTACCAGGAGTCTCTCATTTTGCTCTCACGACCGTGCTGCAGGTGGGTGTCATTGCTTACCCCGACCTACAGGTCTCACAGCTCAGTAACTGTCCGGGTCTGGATGCGCCTCCGCGCCTTGCCGGCCACCTCCAGTGCTCTAGTCCCTGCGCCGCCTCGCTGCCACCGTAGGGCACAGCTGCTGCGAGATGACGCTGTTTGGGGGCGGCTATCGGTAGGAAGCGAATGGTTTTTACTTGATGGATTCAGCTCTTGTGGGGCTGTGCTTGGGGCCGTTCCTCTGCTCTTGATCCAGACTGACCCTTTGGCCTCGGGACTCGTCGTTCCCCAGACTGAGACCGCGTTTCCTTGCTCAGCCCTTGGGTTTGGCCTTCACACCGCAGAGCGCTGTCTGTGTCTGCACTGACCCCACTTCCCTTAGGCTCTTTGATTCCCCCTCATTTGTTGATCACTCCCTGATTTCCAAACATACACGAGTACCCCCAACCCTCAAAGGGCCAAAGGGCCTGAAAATCTTCCTTCCTGGAACAAAGAAACAGGCACTCACCGCCCCCAGCAAGAACAGGCCTCTTAGGGGTGGCTAGGTAGCCAGTGAATAGAGCAGGGGCCCTGGAATCAGGAGGACCTGAGTTCAAATCCAGCCTCAGACACTTCACACTTACTAGCCTTGTGACCTTGGGCAAGTCACTTAACCCCAATTGCCCCGCCTTCCCCCCTCCAAAAAGAAGAAGAAGAAGAAGCAGAAGAAGAAGAGGAAGTGGAAGAGGAAAAGGAAGAAGGAGAAGAAGAAGAAGAAGACGACGACGATGACAACGGTGACTGTGAGCTGCCCTGAAACTCCTGCAGAAATAAACCATGGAGTTGTGGGCTCCAGAAATAATTAAACTGAACTGAAAAATTGGAAACAATGTATGTATATCATTTGGGAAATGACTAAGCTAATTGCGGCATGTCTGCATAGAATATACAACTGTGCCATAGGAAATGAAGAATCTGAAAAATGTGGAGTAACATGAAAAGACATTTATTAACTGCGGCCAAGCAAGAAAACAGAACCAAGAGAATAATAAGCATATTGACCATAATAATGTCAACCAAAAGTCAGATTAATTGCCATAACCACAATTGGTCCTTAAAGAAAATGGCGACAAAGCACATTTCTCTCCTCTCAGCAGAGAAATAAGGGAACTACTGGGGTAGAACATCACCTGTGTTGTGAGACAGTTCACTTTGCCTGGTTGTGCTTAATTTTTTGCTTGCTTACTCGTTTGTTACAAGATGGAGGGAGGCAGCATATTGAAAAAAAAATGTGATTTATAAAAAAACAAGACATAAGTAAAGCTTGTTTAAAAGTTCTAAAGATTTAAAAGCTCTAAAGTACCAAAGATTCATATCATGCTTTAAGGTTTGCCAGGCACTTTATGACTATATTATCTCTTTTGAGTCTCACAAAAACCCTGTGAGTTGGTGTCATTGTTATCCCTGCTTTGCAGATGAGAAGACTAAATGAAAGAAGTTAAGATATTTGCTTGAAACTGTACTAGGAATTGAGGGGATGCATTAAGGGAGGTGTTACCAGCACAGGGCAGCTTTGGTGGCTCAGTGGATGGAACACTGGGCTTGGAATCAGGAAGATTCATCCTCATGTGTTCAAATCCAGCCTCAGATATTTACTAACTATGTGTACCTTGGCAAGTCATTTCACCTTGTTTGACTCAGTTTACTTATCTTAAAAATGAGGTGGAAAAAAATTGAAAACTACTCCAGTGTCTTTGCCAAGAAACTTTCCCCCAAAAAAGGGGTCACAAAAAGTCAGGCACAACTGAAACAACTAAACAACAACAAGAAGTTACCATCATACTGGCCCTTTACCTATGTCATTTACCTGGTTCTACAACCGAAATCTTCTGGTTGACTGAACTTACTTATTGATGGTTCCTACAACTATGGGATTAAGATATTTGATTGTTCCTGTGGGTTGGCATTTTCTGCATCTGTTCCTGGTACCAAGTCATCATTAGAAGTAGTGTCATTAAGGAAATGGCAGCATTAAAAGAATGATTACAGTTGATTAATTGTTATTTTGTTTCTGTTTCCATGCCAAGGAGGAAGACCTTTGGACTAGAAAGAATAGAACAAAAATGTCTAGCAGAATTGATAGCCCCCAAACATAAAAGAGGACAGCATAAGAATATTTCGCTGCTCAAAATTAATTCAAGTCAACTGTCCCAGAAAAAATATATCCTTGGATATGAAAAGAATTGGTGTTTGTGATTTCTGAGGAACTATTAGTGATATTCAAAAGGCAAGAGCAGTCCTAACAACTACAGGCCAGTGAGCTTGACTTCAATGGTGTGGGAAATGTTTACTTAGAAAAAAAAGCAGTGAATATAAAGAGCCAACATAACTTCATCAAGAACAGAATATGGCAAATATTGTAGATGCAGTTTTCATCTAGTAATTTTAGCAACTTAGTTAAAATTTGATAATTTTAGCAAAGGTTGATAAATTATCATACTTTGTTGTTTTTTAGAAGTTTTCAATCACATTCAACTCTTCATGACCCCATTTGAGGTATGGTTAGCAAAGATAACAGTTGTTTGCCATTTCATTCTCTAGCTCATTTTACAGGTGATGAAATTGAAGAAAACAGGGTTAAATGAATCACTCAGGGTCACACAATTAGTAAGTGTCTGAGGCCAGATTTGTACCCAGGAAGATGAGTCTTGCTGACTCCATGCCTGTAATCCATCCATTGAACCACTTAGTTGTACGATTATCATACTATTATGTAAATAGTAAATTGTGTAAAATGAGGAGTATATGAGATAAATAATACTACAATCAGATGATTCCAAACTGAACAAATGGGCAGATTTAAGAATTATTGTTCATGGTTCAATATCAGTTTTGCTGGAGGTGGGGGAAAACTCTCGTGGGGACCTGCAGGGATCTGTGCTCATCCTTGAGCTCTTTAACGTTTTTATAAATTACTTGACTAAAAGAATAATGATATATCCATAGAATAGTAACCTAGTATTGCTACTGTACTTATAAAATAGGTATCACCAGAGGGATAGGAACCTCCTCAAAGCACCCATGAAGTATGAGTTTGAAAGTGAAGAGAACTAGAAATTAAATGTAAGGGGGTTGACTGATCACAAGCATCTCTCATCAGTCAGCTTAATGAGATTGTAAGGTATCACTTTTGTTTGGAAGTATTTGAAAGTATGATTCCTTGCACCTTACTTATTAAGTTTCAGAGATGGAGTTTGTCTTTCGCTCTGTCTCTGTCTCTCCCTCTCTTTGTCTCACCTTCTCTCTGTCTCTTTCTGTGTCTCTGTCTCTCTTTCTGTCTTGCTGTCTCTCTCTGTCTCTCTTTTTCTTACCTCTGTCTCTGTCTCTTTCCATCTCTCTCTCTCTCTCTCTCTCTCTCTCTCTTTCTGTGTCTGTCTCTCTACACACACACACACACACACACACACACACACACACACACACACATTTTGTGAGAATTTAAAACACAGGGTGGTATAGAGTGTTAGGAAAGAAATGTATAGGAATCTGTAGGAAGAAAGAGTTTAATGGAATGTCAAAAAGGTTGCCCCAATAGTAATTGCAAGTTTTGTTTTCTTCTGGAGGGAACTAATCAAGCTCTTTGCATCTTCTGAATTTTCTGTAGGTGAAATAAAAGTGTCCCATACATGATTTGTACTTGCTAATGTCAGTGTTTGTATTGAAGTTGAGAACCCCATTGCCAAAATTTTTGGAACTCAAGACTCAAGTTACATCAGGAATAACACCAGGTAGGGGCAATGGGCTACAAAGAGATAATAACCTTCTTGAAATCAGCTCCTCAGGACTAGATCTAGTCTTTGTGAAGCCGGAATTCTTGCAGGTGGCAATGTGGTAGGCAGCGCATATAAATATATGTGATCTGTTTATCAGGAAGCATTATAAAGGCAATTATTGCAATAATTTCCTAAGAATGGTTTTTAAAATTGGGAAACACCATCCATTTTTTTTCAACTGAACCATAAGACCTCTAGGAGACTTGGGTGGATCAAGTGGGAAAGTAATCAGTCAAAGAGGCTTCTTTCCAGTTCAGTCCACTTGGTCATAAGCAGCTTCTTGATTATGCAGCCTCTGCTGATCAAGCTTTCTCATTATTCATGTTAAGAACCCATTCTGGTTAAAGCCTATATTGATTTAATTTACTGAAACATGTAGTAAGCTGTGGTCATCTCACTAAACTGAAAAACAAAAGAGCAACCCACATCATAAAATCAGTGAGTCATCATAATATAAGATGACCTCTGGGGGCCCTTCCAACTCTGTGATTTGGAGATATATTATTGACCCTGCTCTCTTCTGCCCACCCCCCAAGTGCTCTGTGTTTACCACGTTCAGACATATATAAGGTAGACTAGTGTTTACTAATCTTGGGTAATCAAGACTTTGGTATAGTCACTCTCTGTTGTTTCCTACCAACCTATGACAACAGTACCCCTTCCTTGTTTTTATCTTATTCACTTCTCCCCTTCCATTGTACCCTATGGAATCCTGTTCTATTGTTAACCATCTACTTTCAAATTAGACTTTTCATGCTTTTTTTCCAACATCCTTTTACAGTCAGAATCCCTTGCTCCTCCCAAAAGATATTGAATCTTGGTTACTCTCCCTTGCTTAATATATTGATTCATCTTTTTGCATGGTACCCGACCCACCAGGCCAAGAAAAGTGGACATGTTTCTTGTTTCTCATTTCAATTTACTAACCTTCTCACCATTATCCTCACTCAACAAGCTTTCCTCCTTTGAGGTTCACTCTATCCATAGTGGGCAGCTAGGTGGCATAGTGGATAGAACGTCAGTTCTGGAGTCAAGAAGACTCATCTTCAGAGTTCAAATCTGGCTTCAGACACTTAGTAGCTATGTGACTCTGGACAAGTCACTTAAGCCTGTTTGCCTCAGTTTCTCATCTGTAAAATGAGCTGGAAAAGGAAACAGCAAACCACAAAAACCTCAAATGTGGTCACAAAGAGTATGACACCTGATGACTGAAAAGGCTGAACAAGAACTGTCCAGATAGTTATAGTCCAGATAGTTTTGAGGTTCTAACAGCAACAATCTACCAGGCTTCAGGTTGAATAGAATATCTAGTCCATGGTCTTCCTTTCCCTCTCAAACCCTGTCTTTATTTATGGGGACTTCAATATTGGTATCCACCAAAGATCTTTGCTTCCTTGTTCATCAAACTTCTCAGCTTCTATGATTTGTATCTTTACCCCATCCCAGCCACACATAGGGATGATCATAACCTTGATCATCACCCACAAGTGTTCATATGCTGTAGTCTAGAATTCTGAATTCTTCTGTCTTACCATAACTTCTTGTCTTTCCTTTGCCTTGCCTATCTAAAACTATTCTTTACTTTTATAGCAATCCCTACTCACTCCATCCACTTCCCTGTTTTGCCTCCATCACCTTTGCTCTGACCTTACTTTGGTCCTTTAGAAATTTATTTCTAGATATGATTTGTCCTTGTAACATAGTAATTTCAGGTATTTCAGATATTCCTATATTTCAGATACCCTTCCTCACTTTTATCTCTCTGCAAAATTGCATCTACTCTGAAATTCATATTTTCTCAAAATCCC
Organism: Pseudochirops cupreus; assembly: GCA_028627135.1. Classification (NCBI taxonomy): domain Eukaryota; kingdom Metazoa; phylum Chordata; class Mammalia; order Diprotodontia; family Pseudocheiridae; genus Pseudochirops; species Pseudochirops cupreus. Next base: position 400,248,931 of record CM053580.1, on the reverse strand, counting down.
CTTCCCTGGCAGTCCTTCCCTCCCCTTTAATTGGAGAGGGTAGTGGATGGAAATCAAAGAACTCCTTTCAGATCCTCTGTTTAAGGAGGAGGCCCAATGCATCACTTTTATCATTTCCTACCCAGCTTATCTCCTGGATTTCATCAATGTCTCCAGTAATTCACCTTCTTTCAAAATTGCATCTACTCTGAAACTCAGTTCTCCCTGGACTTGGGTAATTTCCTCTCTTCCTCTGATTGGACAGGGTAGAGGGT
>CM053580.1:400231722-400248177 GCA_028627135.1 Pseudochirops cupreus | reverse complement strand
GAAGTTGCAGAGAGGCCATTATAAGGTAAGATTCACCAACAATTAGAGGTAACCAAAAGTGGAACTGGGGATATAGTGGGTTCCCCCTCACTTAAAGCAAAGGCTGGATAACCATTTGTTAGGGATGTTACAGAGAAGATGAGTTGTGCACAGTCACAGATATAAGTTGTAATCAATGGTCTCTGAGATCCCTTACAACTCCAAAAACAGATTATCTTACTTGATTAATGAACTGATACAGTTGGATGCTCCTAATAGGAAAACTTGTTCTCTGATGTGAACGCCTCCAATATACACACAACTTTGGAAACTTGGCTCAAAAACAATCCTGCCCAAAAGTATCTAAATGCCAAGTGAAATGAGTTCCTGCCCTAATCCCTTGGTGATCCAAAAAGCAATTTAGGTAACAGTAGTAACATAAGGTTGAAAAAACAATAAACAGTGAACACAGAAAAAAATGAGATTCCAACAAGAAGTGCTTTTCCAGGTAGACCAATACAAGTATTTGTCAGCTGCAATAAAAACTCTCGGTTAACAGTATCAACTGTCAGAGAAATGTGCGGCAGTAGCAAGCATGGAAATAAAATGCTAGTCATTTGACACAACAGACCAATGCCAAGGTTGTGTTGAAGCTATAAACAGAATAAAACCCAGGCTGATTGAAATTTTCTATATAAACTTGAAGAACACAAGGTCTTTTTGAAGTGGTACCACTGACAAATACTCGTTAACCACGGCGAGAGAAGGCCTTAGTAAGTTCCTCCCTTGAAAGATGAGGGGACTGTACTTCCAAAGTTGGTGCCGCTACTTTTTTTTTCTGAAGCACAAAAGCTACTCTAGTTTTTTGTTTGTTTGTCTTTATTTTTTTTTTAGCCTCCTATTCTTCCAGGATAAAATAAAGGTGAAAGGGTAGAGATGATCATAGACTCGCCAAACAGCCCTTTGAAAAATTCATTTTGCCAGAAACCTGGGAATTGATCTAGCTGCCCAGCAAGAGATAAAACCTACGTATGGTGATTTCCCATGTCCTCAGCAGTTCAAAGAACTAAGTTGAAGAGGGGAGGGAAGCCAAAGAGGATTATAAAACCAACACCTCACATTTATAGAGTTCTTTAAGGTGAGCAAAGCACCTTACATCTATTGTCTCATGGGAGCCACACAAAATCCCTATGACTCAAATGTTATTATTTATTATTTTACAGATGGAGAAAGTGAGGCTCAAAGTAACATGTCCAGGGTCACTTACCCGTTAAGTGTCTGAGGTAGTATTTGAATGCAAGTCTTACTGAGTAGAAATCTAGCATCCTATCCACTATGCAACACTGTCTGTCACGATGAAAATGAAAAAGATAGGTATAGAATGAGGGACGCAGTACCTCTACAATCTGATTTTCATTGTCTCCTAAGCCCAAGGGACATTTTCTAAACACTTGTCTCTCAGGTACCCTTTTCTCCATTCCATTTGAAGCTAACAATGTGAAGTTGGAGATGAAAATCTTCCCCTGGGTTGGCAAAATACATTATACCTTCATTTGAAAAATATTTTTTTTTCGTTTTTACATAAGCAATATTTCTCCATTTTCACCTTCTGGGAGACACCCCTTATAAATACAAATTAAAAGAGGAATAAAAGAAGTTCAGAAAAACCAACTGATATTTTATATGTTATTCCATACCCATTGCCCTCCACCTCTGAAAAGAAGTTGGGGAAAATGGCCTTTTATATCTCTTCTTTGGGTCAAAGTTGGTCATAATTTCTCAATGTTATTGCCTGTATGCCCAGCATTCTATCCACAATGTAATGCTGTCTCTCCTGATGAAAAGCGAAGAAGATAGACATAAAAAGAAACATGCTAGTGCTTAGCGCAGTGCCTGGCCCACAGTAGGTGCTTAATAAATGCTTATTGATAGATTGATTGTTGTTTCAATGTATGTTGTTATAGCCAGTGTATAAAATGTTTTCCTGGCTCTTTATACTTCACTATGCATCAGTTACTTTAACTTTTCTCTGCACTTATCATAATCATTATTTAATACATCACAGTAATATGGCATTGCATTAATGTATGATACAAAACACCAGACCCAACTCTTAACCCATATAGCATATGATGATTTGAGCAAGGTTGTCACTTAGGTATTTTTGGAAGTCAGGATATTGGTCCAGGTTAATGAGATAATTGGTTTCAGCAGAGGTGTTCCTCTGGTCTCACCTCAGGATGCCCCTTCTTTAAAAATAAACTCAAAGGAGGGAGCTATAAAGCACATTGCTGCTACTAAGTCACCCAGACAGATGACACTCTGTTCTGGGAGCAGTCGTCTCTAAGGATACACTTCAGAGGGAGTAAAACCAAAATATGACCAAAAGTTCATAGTAGAATTTTGTTCTTTATTTCATGTTTACTCCAATCCACCACAGGGAATTTATGGTTTATCATAGGAACATGTTCTATACCATGAACATCCTAGGTTTGGGATAGGGTAAATGAAAAAACAAAAACAAAACTAGGGTATATAATCATAATAAGAAAGGAGTAATTCCATCACCTCCCCACCCCCTCCAATCCACACTCTTCCTAAGTACTTGTAATAGTAAAGCAAGAGTTATGATATAGAAGAGGATATCACACAACTGTAGATTACTCCAGCTGTAGTTTAGCGGTCACCCAGCTCAATCTCTATCTCAATCTTCTACAATGTCCCCAATAACTGACCATTTAGCTTCTGCAGGAATATCTCCCCTGACAAAGACATTTAGTCCCAGTGTGACCTTGGGCAAATCACTTAACTTCCCTGGCCTTCAGTTTGTTCATCTGTAAAATGAGGGGGCTGGAACAAGATGATTTCTGAGGTTCTTTACAAATCTAAATCCGTGATCCTATCTATAGTCTTAGGAACTCACACCTTCCTGAAGCAAACTATTTTTAGCCAATTTCATTAGGAAGTCCTTGCTTACATTGAAGTGAAATCTTTATTTCTAAGGTCGATTCCTTGGTCCTTACTTGGTCCTAGGAGGCCAAACAAAACAGATCTGTTGATTGCAAAATTTGAAAATAGTGATCTTTCCTCTGTTTCCTCCCTAATGTCTTTCCTTTTCCAAGTTAAACATAACTAATTCCTTCAACTGATTCTCATGTGGCATGGTTTTAAAGTCCCATTACTACATCCTGGTTGCCTATATCTATAAGCATTAAAGCTAAAGTAAGTCCATGGGAGGCTAGGTGGCATAGTGATTAAAACACTGGTCCTGGAGTCAGGAGGACCTGAGTTCAAATCAAAATCCGACCTCAGACACTTAACACTTACTAGCTGTGTGACCTTGGGCAAGTCACTTAACCCCAATTGTCCTGCCCTCCCCCCTCCAAAAGGCAAAAACCAACCAAACAAAAAAGAATGTAAGTCCTAAACTATGGTACCCACAACTGAATATGAAAAAATGATCTCATTTGATGAGAGTACAACACTATGTTCACTCCCATTTTTGAATAGGGGATAAAAGAATCTTGACCTTGATTTTATCAGTGTAGGGAATTTCCAGTGCGGAAGTTCCTTCCACTGATACAGGTCAGCTATTTGTCCATAACTAATAGTTTTTGAGTGCTGAGTGCTTTGAGTGACTTCTCCATGGTCACACAGCTACTGTATTTCAGAGACAGAACCTGAACTCGGTCTTCCTTATTCCAGGATCAATTCTTTACCCACTATGCCATATAGACTCTCTATCTTCACCCCTCTACACTGCGTAGGGTGCCCGTGAATTACAATAAAAGAGGCTGTAGCTTCTCCTTCACCTATATTAACCATCTTGGCCGCAAAACTCTCCTTCTTAATTCCGTAGCATAGGTTTCAACCTTTAAAAAAGAAATTTAAACGAAATCCAACCAAACCAAACTCCAGTAAATCTTTTCTCACCAGCCCACAAAATACCACTCCTGATACCCCTACACCTGCCCTGATCTCCCTTGTCTCTAACAACTCCATCTGATTTATGTTTAAGTCCCCGATAAGCTCCCCCGATTCTGGCAACTCACTCTTTGCCACAAATTCAAGCTACTCTGTGTTTTGGGACATCCTGTTAATGTAATGATACACCCTCTGTTACTGTAATAATAATGATAATTTATATATACAGTAGCCTTTCCTCCCTAAGTGCTTTACCAACTACAGATGTTACAGAGATTGCCGAGAGAAGCCACTTCACCTTGCACTCTGGCAGCCCTACCCCCAGGACGAGGGACATCACAGCGCTCCCATACTTCATAGCAACACCTCATAACCATTGTAGGCAGGAAGTGAGGAAATAATATCCAGTTGAACCTGCAGAGAGGAATTAGGTAACTCAATACTTCTTCCTTCCCTCTCTCCAGAAACTCTGAGAGATTCACAGATACTGCAGAGCATTGTAACCCCCAACCCTTAAATGTTCCCATTGCACTCTCTCATCTCATGTGGTTCTTTTTATGACTGCAGACAGTGTGTTTCCTGGAGCAGGAATTTTGTTCCTTCCTTGTCCCATTTTCACCCCCTATACAGAACTGCACTTTTTTCAATGCGAATAAAATAACAGCTACGATTTCGCCTGGGTATCGGCCACCCTCGTGGAAAGGGTAAGAGTGTTTTTGTCTGTCCACCATACAGCTATACAAATTCTTCTACAAAAGTCTGCAAATTAAGGCGTTCAGAGTGACCAAAGAAAGCAGCTTTCTCTGGATTTTCCGGCTTTCATGAGCAGGTAATCCTGATTCTGTCAAAAGAAGGCTGAGTCAGATAACTAAACAACTCAGTGTAGACTGTTGTCAAAACACCTAGACTTTTCATCTACTCTTGTTCTTCTCTATTTCTTGACACCCATTCCCAACCAAATTTGTTATTTCACCATCTTTGCTTGTGTAACATAGGTTTTGTGCTCATCATCCTAACTCCTCACTTATACTGGAGAATTGGATACTCAGAGAGTATCTGGTTACTTTTCCCAGTGTTAGAGGTAACTGTGAGGGCTCGGGGAGTATCTTTCTAGTACTATTGCTCATAAAACTCTGCCAATGGGCTCACCATGGAATGTTCAGTTGATATCAGTCAGACAGATATAATTAGCTTTTAGAAATGAGTGTTTACTAAGGTAGTATAGTAATAACAAGGTGTTAGTTACAAGATATTTCCCCTACACTTGCAGCATGTTTTCTGGATGGTATATACAAAATCTATGGAAAGTAAATTCAAGCTTAGAGGAACATATGGAAATGAATAATTCACAGACAGTAGTTGCTGGAAGTCCTTTTCTCCCCTTCACTGGATCCTTGTGGACCTCTCCTTAGATATGGTGTAAGTTTCTGCTGGGTCCCCTATAGGGTCCTAAACCTTTCTTTCCTAGATGTCCTAGCTTGTGCTCAATATAGCTCTGAATTTCCAACGCCGATAATTTAGGAAGTCTCAAACCTTTTGACCTTTTGAGAAGAAGGATGGGAAATGCAAGATTTTTCTTCTTCCTCTCCATCTCCTCCTCCATCCCCCAGTGATTTCTTATCAGGTGGTAAGCTGATCTTACTGACTTGATAACCTACTGGGCATGACTGATTCATTCATTAATCCTAATAAACTTCCTGTGTAGTGTCATTTTGTTCCATCCAATCACTTTTTACTTCTTCCAAATGGATTAAGAACTCTTTTCACATCTGTTTTAATAGATTGAGTTATTGATCCAATAGAGATGTCTTCACCTGATAAAGGTATGAGGGTTATAGAGCATTTGCAAGTTACTTTAATCAGGCTGGAATTGATTGATTGATACAATCTATCTCCACCCTACACTTAGACACTTTATTAAAAGCACTATATACATATATATATATATATATAAAAACACTCTAATATATATAAACACTCTAATATATATAAACACTCTTATATATATATATATATATATATATATATATATAAACACTCTAATAGCTTTATCATTCACAGCTAGGTGATGCAGTGGATAGAGCACCTGACTTAGAGTCAGAAAGACTCATCTTCTTTAGTTTAAATCTGGCCTCGGACTGACTAGCTATGAGACCTTGGGCAGGTCACTTTATCCTGTTTGCCTTAGTTTCCTCATCTATAAAATAAGCTCGAGATGGAAATGGCAATCCACTCTAGTACCTTTGTCAAGAGAACCCCAAATGAGGTCATGAAGAGTTGGACAAGATTGAAACTACTAAACAACAATCGTTCAAAATATAGTTAAGACATACCCTGGAGGAAAAAATAATAGTAACAGTTAACATTTCTATAGGACACTGGGATTTTACAAAGTGCTTTTCTCACAACTCTGAAGTTAAGTAGCACAAAAATTATTTTTATTCCCACTTTGTAGGGAAGGAAACTGAGGCTCAGAAAAATGAAGTGAGTTGTCCAAAGTCACGTGGCTACTAAGTGGCAGATCTAGGCCTCAAATCCAAGTCTGCTGACTCTCAATTTATTACACCTGCCACAATACAACACACTAAATCACAATGTCTTTTTCTATAGCAGTTAATTTTTTATGATTTTCCCAATAATCCCAGAAATGATTTTGAATAACTGAATTTCAAATTTGAAAAGGACCACAGAGGCCATCTAGTAGAATTCTCATCTAAAGAAAGAATATATTCTATAAGATCCATAACATATAACCTTCCAATCTCTGATCCAAGACCTTAAGTGATGGAGGAATTCACACTGATGAATTTACTCTTAGCCAGTTCTGGCTGGAGGTTTTCCTGGGTTGAGCTCATTCCTGCCTCCCTGTAATTCCCAGACACTGCTGCTCATTCTGCTCGCTAAGGTCAAACGGGGCCAGTTTAATCCCTCTTGTTGATAACAGTCCTTCAGATATGTGAAGACAACTCTTATGTCCTCCAATTATATATATATGTGTGTGTATATGTTTATAAATGTACATATATATATATGTATGTATATGTGTGTGTGTACATATATTTGTTGTTGTTGTTGTTTAGCCATTTTTCAGTCTTGTCTAACTCTTTGTGATCCCATTTCTTGGCAGAGATCCTGGAGTGGTTCGCCATTTCCTTCTCCAGCTCATTTTACAGATGTAGAACTGAGGCAATCAGAGTTAAGTGACTTGCCCAGGGTCACATGGCAACTAAGTGTCTGAGGCCGGATTTGAACTCAGGGAGATGAGTCTTTCTAACTCCAGGTCTGGCACTCTTTCTACTATACCGCTGCCTGTGTGTGTATGTATGTATGCACATATGTGTGTGTATGTGTATACATATATGCATATATACAAACATACATAATACATAAACGTGTGTGTATTTGTAGAGGTCAGTTAAGAAGACACGGTAATGGGACTTAGGTGTACCTGTGGGTGTGGGTGTGGGTGTATACAAACACAAGTCCACACACACACACACACACACACACACACACACACACACACACACACACACTTTTTTCTTTCTTTTTTCTCCAGGCCAAACACCCCCATTTCTTTCAGATGATCCATGCTGTCTCCTCTTGACAGTAAGTCCCTGTATTGCTGGAACTTTCAGTGGCACTTGGCCCATAGTGATTAATATATGCTTGTTGATTAATCAGATGATGCTCATTTAAGTACGTTGGCTACCCTGGCTATTCTTCTCTAGATACGTCTGTATCTTTCCTAAAAAGATGATACTTGGAACTAGCCGCAATACCCTAGATATGCTCCAGGCAGGGCAGAGTCAGTGGGATGATCACTTCCTTTGTTCTGTATACATTCATCATTCCATGAATCTGTGATCTCCTCAGTGGCGGCATCCCCTCTAAAAATACTGATCTCTGCCCACTCGTATCTTTATTCTGTGTGATTCTTGTGCATGTTCTACCATAGATCCTCCACAAAAGACTGGCCAAGCGTGATGGAGGATTTCTATCAGATCTTCTGTGTTTCATGGGTACCATTGCAGCATGCGGGCTGGTCATCTTTTCACCATTGTTCTTGCCACATGACTGACATGTATCTTTTTCCAAATCATACTTCCCCTAAACCATTCTTTGTATACTGGTCTTCACTGCCTCACATATCATGTGTTTATCCATTGCCATTTGGGTCACCTGCTATTTTGATACATTGGAAACTGTGGTATTCTAAAAGTCATAGCAATACAGCAGCAGAAGCAATATCATCAATCATCACCATCATCATCACCATCATCGCCATCACCAACATTTATATAGAACCTACTATTTTCCAGCTACTATGAATTGTTTTACAAATATTATCTCTTCAAATCCATCTTAGACACTTACTAGATATATAACTCTGAACAAGTCTCTTTACCTCTCTCAGTCTCAGTTTCTTCATCCATACAATGGAAATGATAATGCTACCTACCTTACAGAGTTATTAGGAAGATCGAATGAAATAACACTATGTAAAGCACTTTGCAAACCTTAAACTTGCCATATAAGTATTAGCAAATATTCTATTAATTTCTGGGCCAACTATGCTTATTTTATATATATTTTCTTCTTTGATGTGGCTGGAACTCTTTTTCTTCCCTTTGTCCCCTGGTGTCTAGCCCAGTGGCTTCTACATAGCAAGAGCCTAAGGAACATTTGTTGAATTGAAGTGTTTATCTACAATACAAGCAGAAGTAATAGTTCTGTTAATTAGGACTTATAATTAATAGCTCTATTAATGATTAATGTAGTAATGCCTTGTATTAGGTGAGGCATTTTATTATTGTTGTTTTTTACTGCCATATCACCCTATTGACTCATGTTAAGTTTTCAATTCCCTAAATCTCTCAAGTTCTTTTCATATGAATTGCCTTCCAGCCACTTTCATTCATTCATTCTTTCATTCACCTGTGTGTTCATGTAATTGTTCATTCATTCAACAAACTTTTTCTTAAATGCAGACTCAGTAGTGAGTACTGAGCTAATTGCCAGGGGAGATACAAGAAAAGCTCTATTGGTGCTTTCATTCTAATGGGGAAAAGCACAAATATACTTTTATATTTAATTCCAATTATTTGCCTTATGTCCATCTCTTAAAAACATTTAATCCAGCATCTTCTGCTATATAAACAATATGCTGGGGCGGCTAGGTGGCTCAGTGAATAGAGCAGCGGGACTGGAGTCAGGAGGACCTGAGTTCAAATGTGACCTCAGATACTTAACACAAAACTAGCTGTGTGATCTTAGGCAAGTCACTTAACCCCAACTGTCCTGCTTTCCTCCCTCCAAAAAGCAAAAAATAAATACTGATAATAATAATAACATGCTCTTGTTATTCTAGTAAAAGGATCACTGACAGGGATTTGTATAACTTTGAACCCAGGGCAACTTTCAAGGAACCCAAGATGCATCATTATCACTTTCAATTTTGTTATCAGGATTTCACTTTTAAGAGACTCCCTTCACTTTTTAGTGAACTTTCATTTTTAAAGTTGAAGACCTTTTTCTCTTTTCTCAGAAGTCCTTGAATTTTCTTCTCTTAACTCCTGATTAAATTTAACTCCTCTTCAGTTGAAAATGTTGTTAATCCTGATGGATCTTCTCAGATAAATTCTCTTAAGACTGTAGTAGGCAAACTATGACATGGATGAAACTGAATGGCATCTAAGGCAATTGTCAGGGGCATTGTTCTATTCTGGCTCTTCCCTTGTTTTCTCTTATCCCTTCTTTTTTTCCTCTTTTTATTTTTTTGCCTTCCTAGATGCCTGTGCCTGAAGTCTGCAAGTAGAAACCAGTGATACCCAGGGGTATTGCTTAGTCATGCTGCTGGTACTCGGGGCTAAAGAGGTTGCTGACTCCTGTCTTAAGACATCGTCACAGCCTTACTCATTCAAATAAAAAAACCAAGCAAAAGCTGGTAGGAGGCCAACAGATATGATGGCAACAATGAGTAGAGTGCAAATCAAAGATAGTTCAGCTATCTGGAAAAAGAAAAATGGAAGGAGGAAAGGAGGGAGAGAGAGAGAAAACAAGGAAGAAAGGAGGAAGGAAAGAAAGGTGAAAAGTAGGGAGAGGGGAAAGAAGAGAAGGAGGGATTGAGGAAGAAAAAAGGGAAGGAAAGAAGGGGAAGGGAGGGAAGAAGAAAGGAAGAAGGGAAGTATGGAGAAAGGGAAAGATAGAGAAAGGGGAGAGGAAGAAAAGGAAGAGAGGAAATAAGGGAGGGAAGGAGGAGGAAAGAAAGAAGGAAAAGAGGAAGAAGGGAGAAAGATGAGGGAGGGAAGGAGGAAGAAAGGATGGGAAGAAGAAAGGAAAGAAGGAAAGGAAGGCGAGAAAGAAGGGAAAGAAGAGGGGAGGGAAAAAGGCAGGGACAGACAATGGAAGGGAAGAAGAAAGAGAGGGGAAAAGGGAGGAGGGAGAGAAAGGAGGGAAGGTAATGAAAGACAAATAATTTTCTTAGACTCTGTACCTCACTTATCCTGAAATGCAAATTAGTCCAAAAAAGGAAACAGAATCAAGAGACCTGATGCTGATTGATAACTTAGTGTGTCTATGACATTGGTGTACCCTTTAACTATTAGCAGGGGTGTAGCAGCAACTACACTGGCATATCCAGGATGGCTGCTAGCTCAGGTTCTTAGATCTGCTTTACTAAGGAAGCTAGCTGTTTAAGGGCTCAACAGTCTTTTTTCAACTACATTCACTAGTTCAGGGGAAAAGTCAGCAGCCTGAACTTCAGAGAAAAAAGAAACAGAGAAAATACAAGCAGAGAAATAAAGATCAACAGACAGGGTTCTGACTGCCTGAATCAACTATACATCTTACATACATCCCTAGATAGAGAGAGCCTTTACACCTGAGCAGTTGCGGAGCTTTGATTGACAGCCAATCAGAATCTCGACCAGTGAATCACAAGATCCTTCTCATAAGCCATCACCCAAAGCTCAATACCAACTGAGAGTATATATAAACATCTCAGAGCCAGAAGGGATCACAACCCTTCTGATTCAGTACCTAATCAGAAATTAGCAAAAGGTGTGAAAGCCTTCCTACAACTAAACCTCCCCTAAGCATGCTTTCCTTAAAGGGCTCCACATGAGGCCTATTAATGGATGGGGAAGATCTTATATCCCATTAACATTACAAGGGGTCCCTATAAATACAAATTTCCTGGATACAGTTGCATATACCCTCAATTTGTATGGGACTGAAGGTTAGGGATAGGAGGTCTAGACTCTATAGGTAGAATTACATGGAAAAAAGGCAATATTATCTAGTGGCCAGTGAGTTGAACTTGAAATCAGGAAGATCTAGATCCAAATCCTACCTCTGATACTTGTGATTGTGTGTAGGTCACAACTTCAGTGAGATTCAATTCTTCCATGTTTATGATAGATAAAATAATTCCAGTAGTACTCTACTTATTTTACTGGGACTCAAAATGACATAATCTATACAAAGTACTTTGCAAATTGTAAGTTGTATAGACAAATAAATGAGAATTTATTAAATACTTAATAGGTGTCAGGAATTGACATATAATCTATGACTTCAAAGAGCTTATATTGATGGAGGAAAAAAGTGTGTGTATATGCATGTATTCACACTTATGTGTATGCATCAGTTGGATCCAGAGGTCTGGTGCACTGCACCCTCTTTCTCTCCACTAAGGGAACTTTCTTAACTCTAGATTAGGCATGCAGACTGGGTCCAGTTCTGGGGGAGCCTAACCTCAAAAGAAATGGGTCATGATCTTATGTCTCTATTTTTGCATTCCTATCCTAAAGTCTTAAGGAAAATTATTTAAACCTTAGAGTTGGCTCATGTTGAGTAGAAAGCTACTCATTATATAATTCAGATAGTTGTAGGACAGCTATTTGTTTTCTCAAATCAAAAGAAATGCTTAATATTCACGAGACCTACACCATATGTAACAGTGACTACTCTGGCCACCACTGCTTGAAGACCAGGTAACTTCCTCTCCACGATGGTCCTCTTAAGGGAGGGAATAGGGGGTGTCTCTCTGCTATTGGCTCAAGCCTTCACCGAATTTTAGTCATTCCCCAATATCCCATTCCCATTTAACCATTTAACAGTCTGAATAACTTTTATAAAGGAATGTTGACTTCAAAGGTATAGCAAAAACAAATATATAAACATTTTCCAAAAAAAACCTGGAAGAGAGGGGTTGTAATATTCGCAATACCACCTCGATCTTTGGAGAGGGAAGGGGGATTAAGTTCACAGCTTAATTCACTTCTTGCGTAACATAGCCCCACCAAGTTCCATGTCCAAAACCTCCTCTGTGCTCACATATCAGCATCTTGGCTTCTCAAGGCTTCTTTAATGGCCTGGAATAATGGGTCCCAAGGCCATCAAGGCTTGAGTTTCCAGGTCTGGGGATTATACCCTCTATGTCTAGAACTGAAAAGTACAATCCAAATAGACCAAGACCCATTTCTCAGGCCTGAGGGGAAGGAAAAGTAGCCCTTTCTCCTTCTCAGCTTAGTGCTATGGATAAACAAGAATTTCACCTCTGCTTTCCCCTGAAAAGAGAGAAAGAGAGAGAGAGAGAGAGAGAGAGAGAGAGAGAGAGAGAGAGAGAGAGAGACAAAGACTGTCTCCATCTGGAAGCTTTAATGATACAGGCAGTTCTAACTATATAGCCAATTAAAAGAGGCTGCTCTCACCCATATGATGGGGTAATACAGGATACCATTTCTCAGAAGCAGCGCCCTGGATTTTCCCACATGATTGACTCCATCTTAGGTGATCTGGACAAGCACCAAAACCCAATTGCGCACATGTATTGACAGAAAAACTTAAGAAACAGTAACAACTATTATTATACTCTGCTGGCAAGTTGATACTTTAAAAATCAAGACACTATAGAATTTGAAACACTTCTGGATGAATATTTTATATTTCACTTAAACTACACACTGTCTGAATATTCCTAAGGTCTATGTCCTCTGGTGCCCATATTCCTTGTGGTGGTTATCTCCTCCAAGAACCACTGTAGTAAATATCATAAGAGCACTTCCTGCAGTGCAGCTCAAACTGAACAAGGATCTGGGATCTTTGGCCTCTGGAACTTATCAGACTGCTTCCAAGCCTGGACATGTCCACTTTACAATCTATATTCAGGCACCTACATTCAAGAATTGTCCATATAGAAGCACACAGAAGGAAAGGGGAACATGGTCCAGGATCAGTTCATCTAAGACTCTGATTCAGCTTACATACATCAATAGCCACCATGTTGTAGGCTTAGGAGAATGTGTGCTGTATACCCTTTCCCTGCTTCCTCATGGGATTACTATTAAAGAACAGCTCCTTGCTATACTGGAGAGTTGATGGTGGTTAGAGAAACAGGATGAAGTCGCTCCTGTTTTTAAGGTCCACTGAGAGTTCTGGTGATCTCGGTCATCACATCTGATGTGATTGGTGCAGCCCCATCCACCCCTGTACCTATCATGGAGTAAAGGACCAAGAGAATACAAAAGGATTGCTGCATCATCCCATAGCAACAAAATTTTCCAAGCATGAGCATGATCAGTGGGATTCAAACCTCATCACACACACATGCACTCACACACACACACATATACGTATGTATAATTTGTTGTAGGAGGCCATTTGTATTTGGGGGGGAAAAAGAAAGGGTTTCACATGGAATTCATTTTTGAGCTAAGATTTGAAGCAAAGTAGGGATTTTAAGAGGCACAGAAAAGGGAGAACTAAGTATCTTGAGGAAGAATTTCAGTCTGGCTGATCTCCATATTAAGTCAAGAACGATAAGCCAGAGACAGGGCTTTAAATGACAAGCAACAGAGTTTGAATTTCATCTTAGAGTCAAGAAGGAACCAATTTATTGATCAAGGGAGTGATCTTATAAGGATCCCTTTGACAGATATGTAGAGGATAGAGTGTGGAGTTTGAACTCTTCTACTCTCCTCCCTCATGTTCTGGAAACTTCTTCATCCTAGAAGATCAGGTGAGCCCTGAAGTTCACACCTTGGGAGTGCCCTCTGTCCTTGGAGCCCCTTACTCTAATTGACTTCTCCAGGAACCTCCATTTAACTACTAGGGCCTCCAGACCAACCACCTCTCTGGACTTTTCCATCATGCTTCCACACCTTTCCATTTATTTCACTCTCCTTCCTTTTAAGGTTTTTTCCTCATTAGAAGGTAAGCTCTTTGAGAGCAGGGACTGCTTTTCTTTTTGCTTGAATTATATTCCCAGAGTTTATCACAGTGCTTGGCATATAGTAAGTGATTAATAAATGCTTGTTCTGAAAGAGAGATGAAACAAGAAGAACAATTAAAACAATATAGTGGTAGCATTATAGTTCATGTAAGTAGGATGTAAGTCCATGTAAGAAGAGGTAAAGGACAGATGTGTGAGATATTGTGAGGGTAAAATTGACAAGATTTTGTACCTCACTGGCTATGTAGAATGAGGGAGATTTAGGAGTTGGGACTGATTGTGCTGTTTCAAATCTAGGTGGTAATGCTCTTGCCAAAAATAAAGAAGTTTCAAAGAGGGATGGGTTTTTCAGAAAAATTAATGAGTTCTGTTTTGGACATGTTGAATATCAGATAACTGTAGGATATCCAGTTGGAAATTTCCAATGTGTATTTGGTAATGTGGGGCTGAAGTTCAAGAGAGAAAATAGGGCTGGATATACAAATCTTGGAGTCATTCAAGTAGGAATGAAAATTAAAACCATGGGGCCTAAGGAGGTAAGGGGAGAGGGAGGGAGAGAGAGAGAGAGAGAGAGAGAGAGAGAGAGAGAGAGAGAGAGAGAGGAAGAGGAGGAGGAAGAGGAGGAGGAGGAGGAGGAAGAGGAGGAAGAGGAGGAGGAGGAGGAGGAGGAGGAGACTATGATGACAACAATTACTCAAGGTTCATTCTATTGGAGTTCAAGTATGGATAGACCTTATCACTTAGTCCATAGAACCTAAACCTTTCATATATTGCAATGGAATTTTTTTCAAGTGTCTTGCAGAAGGAATGAAAGGCAATAGTCAACTGGGATTCTCTGTCCAATGACCTTCACTTTTCCAGTCTTAACTTCACTTCTTCAGGGTCTTGAGTATAACCCAAATGCAACTAGTACAATTTAATGTCTTTCAAGCCTGGGATGATTTTCATCTTTGACCCCTTCTCTATTTCCCAACACTGGTTCATGAGAATCCAGCCTCTCTTCTATATCAATGATGCATTTCATGCTTGGATACAAATATCACTCCAGTGTCTATCCAGACCATAGTTGAAGGAAAAGGTGATTCTGATCCTCTGCCTATTCTCTATTGGTGACATGTTTGCATGTTGGTCATAAACTGTGGTCCTCTGTTCTTCGAATTCTAGCAGAGTACTATTTCTACTTCTTAGCAGGTTCCCTGTAGGTACATACCCTTGAAACTAGGAGAGGGTTTGTACTTGATCTTCACATTCTACATGTGGAAAGATATCCTCAAGCTAGATTGATCTGAATTTTCCTGAATTTGATTATCCTTTGCAATCTTTCATAAATTAGTTTACTTTTCCCAATAATACACAATACTTTATTTATCCTTAAGACTGCTTAGGCATGCCTGTAGCTCTGGGGTTATACTATACCCAGACATACTTTTCTAATATAACCACATTTGATTGCTTGGGTTTTATTTCTCCTCTCTATCAGTCTCTGTTATTGGCTATCTTAGCTTCAAATGTGAAGGGCTTTTCATGTTTTTTGCTGGATGGCAGACTGAATGAATGTGGCATATTTATTCCTCTGATGTCTTATCATTATCATATTGCTTTCCTAATCTCCAAAAGCATCCTTTGGCCTTGAAGTTTTTAGTCCCTGAACAATTCCAGAAGTAGTGGTCTTGAGACTTTTTTTTTTTTGAGGATAGAGCCAAAGCCTTTATTCAAATACCAGAAAACCGAATCCCAGAAAGTCATTACAGTAACCATGAAGTTGGTACACATGTTTAATGCAGTGAACACCCACATTCCCAAGCCTTCACAACAAAACAGGCTCCCTCAAGCAGGGATCTTCCTCTCTCACGGTAGATCCTCAGCCTGGTTCCTGGAAGTTCTCAGCAGAAATTCCCGGAGGAAATGTCTCACCAGGAGAAAGCTCTCAGTAGAACCTCTGGCCTCCAGATGCTCACTGAGAGAAATTGTCTCTCTCTTTCTCTCTGGCAACAGCTGCCCTGCCTCCATGATGCTTATCCCAAGAAATTCTGTCTGTCCAGCTTGTGCTCTTCCTTATATACATATTAGCTCCTCTCTATTCTTCCCCTTCCTGTTACATCAGCAACTTGGGTTCATACCTCCTGTTTCTTTTTTAAATATATTTCTTATCAGTTTGCAACCTTCATTTCCACAAGATTTTGAGTTACAAATTTTCTCCCTGTCTTTCCCCTACCCCCCACCCCAAAACAGCCATCCCACTGCATACCCCTCCCCCAATCTTTTTTTTTCTTTTAAATGACTTGTTTATTTACTTTTAATTTACAAGATTCAGT
>CM053580.1:400197284-400231222 GCA_028627135.1 Pseudochirops cupreus | reverse complement strand
AAAAAAAAGATCATAGATTTAGGGTTGGAAGGGACCTGAGAAATGATGTATTTAAAAAGTCATCCTCATTTTTACAGATGAGGAAATTGAGGCTCAGAGAGACTAAACAACCTGCCTAAAGTCATACAGGTAATAAGCTGGAGCCAGGATTTAAACTCAGGTGTCCTGCTTCATTCTTTCAACAAGCAATCATTCAACGCTCTTGTGCCTGACACCACCAGGCTAAGGTCTGAGGATATAGGAACAAAACCATAAACATTCTCTTCCCTCAAGGTACTATCATTCTATCAGGAGAAAATCACAAAAAAAGCAAAGACAATACTTTTCCTGTTTTATCGTGCTCTCCATGCAGATGAAACCCTCAGACAACTGACTGAGCCCTCAATGTGAATATCAGGGGAGAAAATTCCTGTGAAATTATCTGTGAAATGAGGGGGATGGACTAGAGTGTGGCTAAAATCTTCTCAACTTCCCAAATTTGATGATTCGTTGAATCCACACAACATTTTTTATTGACAAGCTACTAGTTTGAATTCCCTGCAGTTGGTGAGTTGACAAAGTCCACATAAGGGCATTCAAACTATTCTGTGCAAAAAGATATGATGATTGGGATGTAGTATCAGAATATCAGTGACATAGACCCTATCAAATTCTGACCCTGTCTCTACGTCCCCATTAGTTTCCCCTGTCTCATTTTGGCAGGACCTGGCTGAGGGACCTTCCTAATTTCAGACAGACTAATCTGCAAAAAAAGTGGCAATGTCTGAAAATAGTCCACTGTGGTATTCCTCGCAATAGTACATTTTAAAATCACCCCTGGAGTTAATGCCTTAAATAAAAACAATGCTTCTCTAATGTTGATATTTTAAGATGCTCTGACAGACTGGTTGGGGAAGTGATTTTGAAGGGGAAGAGGTTTTCACCAATCTCTCACATCACAGGAATTCAACAAATGGGTAATGAGCGATTGTGCTAGGAGTCGAGAAGCTACAGTTTGAATGTGTGAGACTGGTTCTTTACAAATCTCTTAATCTGCAGTATAGCAATCCAAGATTTGTATCTTCAGAATTACTTTCCTAAGGTTTACTGTTTTTATTTCTATTTCAGAATTTTGATAACAGTCACTTCTGATTGCTTTTATTTAAGAAAAATACTATCTTCTTTTTCCTGAAACCCTATGAGATGTGACAAACCCATCAGATGTTGGTTATAACAGGATCCTATAATTGTAGCTCTAGAGGTAGAAGATACCATAGAAGGGCAGGGAATAAGTATTTATATGGCACCTGTGTGTCAGACACCATGCTAAACGCTTCACAAATATTGTCTCATTTGATGCTCATAACAACTCGGAGAAGTAGGTGCTATTATTATCCCCATTTTACAGTCGAAGAAACTGAGGCAAACAGGTTAAATGACTTGCCCAGGTCACAAAGCTGAGGGCGTATTTGAATTTAGGTCTTCCCGATTCTATGCCTAAATATGTTCTATCCACTACACTACCTTCCTACCTCAAGAAGTCTATCAAGTAAAGTCCCCTCTGTTCGAGATGAGCAAACTGAGGCCCTAATAGTCATATTTAGGACTAAAATCATGTCATTTGATCCTCACAACAACCCTGGGAGGTAGATGCTATTATTATCCCCATTTTACAGTTGAAGAAACTGAGGCAAACAGAGGTTAAGTGACTTGTCCAGGGTCACACAACTGGTACGCATTTGAACCTGAATTTGAATGAAGGTCTTCCTTACTGAATGTCTAATGCTCTATTCACTGAACCTCCTAGCTACCTCAAGAAGTCTACCAATCCAAATCCCTCCTATTCAGATGAGAAAATTGAGGTCCCGATGTTCAAATTTAGGACTAATTTACCAGAAGACTGAGAATGTTTTATCTTCTTGAAGAGCATGTCAACAGAAAGAGTGAAGTTTTCACTAATTAGTTTATATTTGTTTTACACAGTAAAATATAAGAACCTTGAGGGCTGAGAGTCTGGGTTTTTTAGGGATTTTCCCCAAGGACATACTGGTAGTAAATGACAAAGCCAACAATGGAACTGAAAGTCCTTTAACCCCAGACCCCACATTCTTGGAATCTGGCCTTCTGGTCCTGCTTTGGGGTTACTGATAAAGGACTCTTTACCTCCTACCCCCTTCTACTAACTGAAGTAGATCCATAGCCCTCAGCTAGTTGTCATCAAAATGAGACCAAGTGATTCGCAAGTAGAAGAACGTGAAAGCCAGGAGAAGGACCAATCAGATCAAAAGATTGTACCTTTAAAACCAGAAGGGAACTTGAAAACCATCTAGTCCAGACCTGCACAACTTGACAGCAGGTAGGGGCCAAAATTAAAATAAGCTAAACCTTTTCAGGCCTCAGATAGGTTATTAGTGACTCACTTTCCAAGTGAAGGTATAATTAATGATTAAACTATTTTGCAAATAAACCATATTTTAGAAAAAGGGAAATTACAATTAATATAAATTAATTATACTTATTAAGATTTTTATTTATCAGGAAATCACATTAATGTTAAAAAATTACTTTGCTAAGCAGTACAAATTTTACTACATTTTCCATGTTTTCTTATTGTTTACATTTAGCTAATGGGATGTATTACACTTCTTGTCAGTAATCAGTTTATCATACTCAAGAATCATGTTTGAAATAAATTTCTTTAGAAATCTGAAAACTAACCTTAGTAGCCACCTCATTTTCTGAGTTTACTTTCTTGAGAAACCATTGTTCCCTATTGAGATTTTTCAATAATTTTGATGCTTTAATTTGTTTTTCATTGGTGTCCAATTTGCTTAAGTCAGGATGTTTTGATTCAAAATGGCAAAGAAGATTATATTCCTTTGGAAAAGCTATTACTTCTAGGCAAGCAAGGCACAATATTTTTTCTTTCATGCTTAACCAAGTATCTATTTGTCCACTTTGGATTAAACACTCTTTGTTCTGATTCAATCTTCCATTTCTTTTTATTGTCCATTTTACAAAGTCACCCCCAAAACATTAATGTTAAACCAAAAGATTTCCACAGCAACTGCTCACATACAAAGAAATGCTGAACTGGGTGTCTGACCTTGGAGAGCGCCAGACACACATGTAACTTGGGAGGGCGGCTGTACAGAGAGGGAGGGGAAGAAGTCCTTGTGCTGTTGCCGCTCATCATAGCAGGCATCAGCTGCACTGGTGCTTGGCTGCACTCACTTTGTCCCTGTTCCATGCCAGTCATGACCAAAAACACCTGGAAAAGATACAACTCTTGCTCCTCTCAGACTAGAGACAGACAGACAATAGTTGGTTGCCTTGGGTCACATGACAAATAGAAGAGAGTGCACAGGGGCAAGCCACCCACCAAGTTACCTGAGGGTCACAATAGTGATTAGTGGAAGGTGGGTTAAGTGGGCATGGACAAAACACTCCTTATATCTTTACTTTCTTTTACATTCTCTACATTTTTTGAAGGCTGCCTGAAATCCTTTGGCAGGCAGCAAGAGGTCCACAGGTCACATATTGTGCAAGCCTGATCAAGTCAACCTACCTCAATTTGCAGATGAAGAAACCATAGCCCAGAGAATAATAATAAGTGATTAGTCCAAGGTCTCACCATTAGCAAGTAGCAAAGCCAGAATTGGGACTCAGCTTATTTGACTCCAAAGCCAAAATCCTTTCCATTATACCACACCACTGATAGAATGGAGATAAAGCTCTTCTCAAAGAATGAATCTGGATCTTGAAAGGAAAAAAAAAACCCAAACACATATCCCATACATCTACCACAGAACAATAAGGAAAATACACAGATAGCATATAGTGCAAGGAAATTTGTTACTGACCCAGAAAGAAGAGGCTTACCAATAAGAGGTATGGGGTCAAGACTAGATGGACTTCACTAATATGGCAAATGGGGGCAGGTAGGTGGGCTACTGAATACCGTGTCAATCAGGAAGACCTGAGTTCAAATGTGACCTTTCATACTTGTTAGCTATGTGACCCTAGGAAAGTCACTTCACCCCCTTTGCCTCAGTTTCCTCATCTGTAAGATGAGCTAGAAAAGGAAATGGGAAACCACTCCAGTATCTTTGCCAAGAAAATCCCAAATGGGGTCACAAAGAGTTGGTTGCAATTGAAATGCCTGAACAATAATCATTGGTTTAGGATTGTAATAGGCAACATAAATGATTACTATGCTATACTACCCCTGACATAATCCTTCTACCATTAAAAAAATAAGGCAAAAAGAACATGACAGAATCAGAAGAAAAATAGAGGCATCCATATTTTCTTTCAACTGCACAAGGGAAGCAGCATAAAGGATGTCGTCAGAGACAGGAAAAATGGGGGCCAGTCATGGAGCTCGAAAAGTGGATGACCAGGTTACTTGCTTCATTGATATCAAGAGACTGAGAGGACGACCCCTAACGTATTTAGTGAATCACTTTTGGAGAATTTATGGAAAGACATGGGCAAAAATCACAAAAGATAAAGGCACAGTTGGGTTGAATCTATAGTACAGAAGTGTGGAAATCATATCCCATGAACCAGGTGAGGAATGCATAGTAGAGTATATTTAGATGACACTAAGAAGAAAGAGAAACAAAAGTAATGTTGTGGGATTCTAGTAGAGCCTTCCTGGCCAGATGGAAGACATGGTTGATAAGTTTCTGATGTAGATCACAATACTGGGACAGAGAGAATAAATCTGGCATTGATGGGGACTTCAACTACCCAGATATTTTCTGTAAGTCTCTTTCCACTAAGAGAAAAAATATTGATAAATTATTGATTTTTCTTGGTGAAAATGTCATAGAATCTGAGAATTTTAACATCAGAAAGGGCCTTGGTGACCGTCTCGCAAACCTCCAAAGAATTGAAGCTGGCCACCTCTAGAAGCAACACATTCAGTTTTTTTCTGACAGTAAGCTGAAACCTGCCTCTTCGCCATTTCTACCTATTGGATCTGGCTCTTCCCTTTGGGGCTAAACAAAACAACAACAACAATAATAATCAACATTAAATGATGTGCTAAGCACTTTGCAGATATCACCTCATTATATTTTCACAACTGTGGGAGGTAGATGCTATTATTATCTCTTTCTTTATAGATGAAGAAACTGTGGCAGGCAGAGGGTAAGTGATGAAGAGTCACAAAGTCAGCAAATGTCTGAAGTAGGATTTGAACTCAGGACTTCTGGACTCCAGGCCCAGTTTGTCTCCTATGATGCTTTCTACATCACAGCTCTTCAAATATTTGATGACAATGACCCAGAAGAAATGGAAACAAAAGCCCAATCCTGCTCCAACCAGTTCATGTCTTTGTCTTACACTCCTTTCTGGGAACCACATTTTTAAAGGGACATTGTCAAAGTGAGACCTACCCAGAGAAGAATACCAGGATTTGGAAGAGATTAGGAGACAAGTCATTTGAGAAATATTCCAAGAAGCAGAAATACTTTATGTGGTGGAGAGAAGACGTAAGGAGGAGGAATGTGCTGACTTCGTTCAAATGTCTGAAAGACTGTGGTACCAAGACGTTCTTGCTGCCATTTTCCCACCAAGAAACACAAATTTGACTCGTTGGTGCTCCTGTAGTATTTCAAGCTGCTTGTTTTCATCATGGGGTTCCCAAATTCAAGGTTTTATGCAAGGGCAAGACTACAGGTATTTTCACTCCCTCTTTTCTCTTGCTCCCTAATAATGGTGCATCAACCTACTGAACAGAGGTGTAGCTTTCTGGATAATTGTCATCCCACCTTCAATCTTGGGTCAAATTCTCTAGTTACTACTGGATATATGGAAACTGTACAACGGGAACTTCCATTTATTCAATAAATATTTGTGGCGTATTTATTAGTTAATATATACTATGTGCCAGGCATTGGGTTTGTTCTTTTTCTTCACCATCATTATAAGCACTACCTCCGATTACGGGGGTTTTATTAGCAGCAAGATGTGAGAGCTATTCAGTAAGATCTATACCTGGAGAGAACCTAATTAGAACAATGGCCTAGATCTCCAGAATTTCTTGTAGCCTGGTTTCATAGTTGTCATAAGAGGCATTCAAGGAAGCAACCAAAAGCTCAGGGATTCAAATGAGGCCTGAGGTTAGTCTTCCTTTCTTCCCAGGTCATCACAAACAGAGGCAGATGGCTATGGCATTTCCGTCTTGCTGGGAGCTCAGATATTTTCTGGATGTATTTCAGCAGGGTTTGTATCCCTGCTCTCTCACTATAGGCAGCCTTCCTGGATGGAACCCCAGCCACTGAAATTGTGCATTCATTTTATCAAACTAAGATGACTTGTGGCGAATAATTGAGGTCACTTAGACCTAATTGGAGGAGAGCCAATACTGCCAAGGAGAAAGGCTGGCCATTTTCTCCTCCAAACTACACTTCTCCTTCCTGCAAAGTATTTCTTTTTGGGTGACCTACTTAAGAGGTGCCTTTTTGAGTTTAGCCTGCCAGGTCATTGAACAATTCATTTCTTTCAGTTTTGTAAGAGTTAGATGACCCTGAAATGGCTTATCAAAGGACTTGTAGAACCTTCTTACATAGGAATACAGAAATTGCTATGGATTGAACCATGTTATCTCTTTAGGAAAATATTCCACTGACCATGGAAGAGGAAAAAGGGCTATTACTTTCTTTTGAGGACCCTGAGATAGATGCACATGATAATAGAACTAGTGATACAATGCAGCATATACCAAGTGAGCATACCAAATGAGTGGTACGGACAAGCAATATGACCAAGGTTTGTGGTGAAGGCAGATAACAGAGCAGGTCCTTGAAGGCTAATAAAGTCTTGATAGGAAAAAAATTAGGGGAGAAGATACTGCAAATGTGAAGAATAGTCTGAGCAAAAGGGCAGAGACAGAAAAAATTTCTCAAGGTCTGCTTGAAAGATGGACAGCAGACAGATTTTCCCAGGCAGAGATTTCAGGTAGGAAAGAAGCTAGAAAACTAGATGGAAGCCAGATTATGAAGAACTTGATTGTAAAACTAAAGAATATGGATGTAGTGGCAGCTAGGTGGCTCAGTGAATAGAGCACTGGCCCTGGAGTCAGGAGTACCTCAGTTCAAATCCAGCCTCAGACACTTGACACTTACTGGCTGTGTGACCTTGGGCAAGTCACTTAACCCCAATTGCTTTGCCTTCCCCCCTCCAAAAAAAAAAAGAAAGTATGTTAAAGAATACAAAAATGATCTTGTAGGTGGTAGGAATCTATAGATAGGTGGCTTTTGTGACTTCAGCACATGATACAATGGAGTTTTAGAAATATGAATTGGGGTGCAGTCCTTAGTCTGATTCAGCAAATGGGAGAGACTAGAAGCAGGTGAATTGGAAGTTATTACAAAGTCTAATGAAGTGATCAGAGTGTGAGCTAAGAGGGCCTGTAGTGTTTTTGCTTTGTTTTGTTTTTAGAGGATTGGGTGCTTTCTAGAAAATATCATTCTCATTCTACCCCTTAACCCCTTTGGGGTCATTCATAATTGTATCTCAGAAGTCTTTTCTTGAGAATTTCTCCTCCATTTTGCAATCTCTACCCACTCTGTCTCAGGCTAGAGATTGGCTAGAAACACGCTACCAGTCTTTTCTCTGAATATTTTGGAACCTGTTCTCTTGGCAAATGATTAGGGCAGTGTCCTCTTGCTTGTGTTCTGTGGAATCCTAATTATATTCCTTATGGATTCTATAATAAAAATGTCTATGTTATAGCAATATTTCCATTTATATAATATTAAACAAGCAGGTAACCAAAAATCCAATTGTGTTGTAACTTCCTTGGCAGGAAAATGGGCTTACTTTTTTTTTTCCATATGGCTCTCTAGCTTTCCCTAATCCCCTCCATTCTTGGGACATTTCATGTCCTCCTAACTGGAATGTGTAAGTTCTACCTACTCCAAGCCCCCAACTACTACTGCCAAATTAAATTAGGAAGTAATTACTTGGGGAACCAATAATCTCAGGTTAGTTTTCAGCAAAAATGTATATATAAACATATACTCACAGAGACTCCTTACCATCTTCAATCCTCTCTACATATGATTACCATAACTTCTCTCTATTCATCCCTGGTCAAAAAGGAGTAAGAAAGCCAGGTCACTGTGACACCATCATAAGCTAGACGACGTTTCTGGGTCCCTAGCCAGCCTTGCCATTCCATGACCTGATTATATCTCCTGTTATTTCCTTGAGCTTGGCACATGCATGGAGTCTTTGGTACTTTTTGTCTTAGCAAGCTAGCACTCACCCTCTTGTTCCTTTTAGCTAAATGCTGCGATGCCTCTCCCTGGAATACTCACAATTCTCTCTGGGAAGTTTGAATGCCTCCTGTAATTTAGTTAAACAGCTTTTAGGTATCTCTGAGATACTTGCTACTCATGAAAGGTAAGTGGATTCATGCACTTGATACTATCAACCTCTTAATGTCCATCTGGGGCTACTTGTGTCCATGTGACTTCATCTTTTCCCCAAACTGCAGTGAAGGGACAATCAGTGCATGAGTTCTCATCCCATTTGCTATTGCTCTGTTTACTCTTCCTTTATTTACATAACTAGAGATTCAACATTCTAACATGTTTTGCAAGCTGTCATGACATGAGAAGCTAGTAATATGCTATATTTTGCTTGCTAACATATTTTTGACATATTTTAGCTTTTGATTATAAGATTGCATCTTTGCCTGCTACCATCTGTCTCAACTCAGTGGCACTCTGGCATTTACAAAAACAGTAGGGTATAATATTTCTTATATACTTGCACTCTCCTGTAAACACATTATTTTCAGTCTTAACCAATATGTCATACTTTCACACATGGAGCCCAAAATGTTTGATATCTTGTGAGATCTGCCAGGGATAAGGAACATATTATCTTATCCAAGTTGGCTGGGATGAAAAATGTATTAATGAGGAGAATGGGACTGGTATCCAACTTCTTCTCAGAACTGGCATATTATATATGTTCTATTCTGTGGGCTAAGTTTATCCCTATATCAGCATAATTAAGATCTTTAATTGACAAAAAAATATTTCTCAGACTTTGTTAAAATATGGCTCAAATTCTCGAGGTGAGCTTTTTAGTGTGAAAAAGCTGTCCTTATGCATTTGGCAAGATGACTTTTTTTTCTTCATGGTTTCTTATTCCCTCCTCTTTCCTCACTCTTTAGAGGAGACGACACAGACTTTGGCCCAAAGGAGCATCTTGGTTCATAACTATGCTGACAGCAATAAGTGTGTAACACAGACAGACGTGACTTTGTGTTCAAACAATACATTGGGGGAAAGGCAAAAAAAAAAATGGTGCAGCCTAGCATCCATTTGCTTAAATGAATTTCTTATGCTACTGGATTACACTCATCAGGCCAAGAAACTGTCAACTATTGACATTTTCTTTTCTCCCCATGTTCTGTGTTGAGAGTAGATATATTTGTCATGGGAATAGAGCCAGGGCTTGGTACAGTACATGCCTCTTCCAACTGGGGAAAATCTCCTATTATTTGTAATCTTAGTCAATAGCTCCATTGTTTTAAGGTAGGAATGTGACACAATTTGGCTTTTGCATACAGACCTGCTAACTTGAAAATAACCTTTGAACTTGTTTTTTTTTTTAACCTCATTTTGAAAACTGATAGTAGTTGTTACCTATATATGATTTCATTACTGAAAGAGAATGGCTATTGGTCTAACACTATAGGGATTTTATTTCTCGGTGCCATGGTATGTTATTGGGTGCTGAGATGAGACAAGTAGTATTCAACAGTAGTGGATCATGTGTTTTTCCCGGGGACAACCCTACCTGGAATACTGGTAGATGAGGAAGCCAAAGAGTAACAGAAAAAAAGAGAGACAAGGAAATTTTTTTTTCAAGTCCATAACTCCAATACAATGGATACTAAGTTCCAAGTTTGCAAAGTAGGACTCTCTGGAAACGATATAACTTTGTCCATGTTAACAAAACTGTGAGATGCTCAGCTTTATTTGATTTCTGAGCAAAAAAAGCAAGATTAGGTAGAAACTGGGAAGATTACAAGTGATTGTTGCATGTGAATTTTCCTGAGCACCACAATCATTCAATCAAGAGTCAGCAAGGTTTCACTGAACATCTACTCAAAGCCACAAATGTATAAGGTACTAAGAGAGATGGAGAAAAAAGTGTCAAAATGAGGCCTCTGGCCTCAAAGAACTTAAAATTCTGCTGGGAAGACCAAACTTTAGATAAGTGAAGCTATTTAAAAAAATTGAACTGCTAAACACTGGGGTTGTATTAATGGTATTAATAGGATTACATATGGGTTATAAACATTCAGAAAATGGAGAGGTTAGTATCCACCGAAGCAGTCCCAGAGAATGTTGGACTTGGGATGAGCCATAAAGGATGAGTATTGTGAGGAAAGAAACCATAAGTTTGGAGGAATAACATGACCAAAGACAAAGAGATGGTAATGACCACACTTGTGAGGGAATGGTGAGTAAATCAATCTAAATGGGTAATATATGAAAATAAGGCTAGATAGTTGTGATGAGGCAAGTTTATGGAGGATGATGAAATACAGGCAGAGGAGATTCATCATGGTTTGGTCAGGCAATCCTGCCTCTAATCTCATCTTTCTTCCATATATCTTGACAAACTAATCTTCCTAGAATACCAGTTTTATCATGTCACTTCCCTGTTCCAGAACCTTCAATTGGGAGTCAGAATTAGCAACTTGGACACTATTTTAGCAATTGCACTGTGAGGTGAGGTGATGGGTTGTCTGGATTAGGACTGGTGGCAGTGGGAATGAGGAGGTTTTAAAATTAACAAATATTTGGTCAAAAGTTATTTGTAGAAATTCTTATGGTAGGTGATCTGGGAAATAAGCATAACAAATAGCTTCTGTCCCTGAGGGCTTTGTTATCCATTATTAAGACACACACATATAGACAAATGTGTGTGTATATATGCACACACATATTAAACCTTTCAGCTTATTTCATATATATGTATGTACATACTCAACATATATAAAGATCTGTTATATAACTATAAATAAATATATTTATATATCAGTTCATTTCATATACAAACATATACACAGATATGTGACATTTTTCCTTGCTAGGTTTGCTTTCATTTATTTATAGTGAACAAGATTTTTAAAAAATAAATTAGTCTTTTATTTTGTACTACTTGGTATTAACAAATATTTTGTAAAAAATATATATAAAAGAAACTAGAGAAATAATTCACTGCTAAATGTATATTTATATGTATATATATATGAATTTATATTCAAACATTAACATGTTAATAAAAATATATTTTTAAAAATATAAAACTATTTATAGTTTTATATATGTATCTGCACATACAGATAGGTATATATCTGTATGTATACACATACACACAGTCAATCTTCATTATTTGTGGATTTGGTATTTGCGAATTCATCTACTCACTAAAATTTATTTGTTACCCTAACGTCAATACTGAGGCACTTTTGTGGTCATTTGTGAACATGTGCAGAGCAGGGAAAAATTTGAGTCCCCTGACATGTGCATATTCCCAGGTGAGGTTGAGCAAAGCAAAGTTCTGCCTTCTTGTTTCAGCTCTAGTAATATAAACAAGTGTCCTTTTCCACAGTCTATTTTGTGCCATGTTTTTCATATTTTTGTGCTTTTTGTTGGTGATTTTGCTGTTTAAAATGGCCCCCAAGCATAATGCCGACGTGCCGTCTGGTGTTCCTAAGCCTAAGAATGCTGTGATATGCCTTACAGAGAAAATACATGTGTTAGATAAGCTTTGTTCAGGCATGAGTTATAGTGCTGTTGGCCGTGAGTTCAATGTTAATGAATCAACAGTGCCACACATCCAGAAAAAGGAAGAGGAAATTCACCAGCGTACTTAAGGCTGCTCCAGAAAGTGCTAAAGTAAATGTTGTGAGCAGAGATTTGCAGGAACCTAACCCTGTAATTCCCTAGGAGCAATGGTTCAGTACTTGATCATTTGCAGAAACTTTATAAAACATACCTACTGCAAATGCAAGCATCAGTTGTATCTATGTGTGCATGTGTGTGTGTATACATATTAATACATATACATATATATATATACATACATACACACACACGTACAAAATGAGCTGACAAAGGTAGTAGGAACTTAGTAGAGAGTGAGCTCAAGATGGGCTGCAATGCCCAGGAAAGACTTTAGTAAGAAATTGGAACTTGAGCTAAATTCTACAAGAATCCATACTAAACTCTCTGCCCATATGGTGAGTCCTAACAATGAAGGAGAGAGGGGAGAGTACACCACCAAGCTATCAAAGGAGGGAGGAACTGACTCAGATTGAAAATGGAACAGATAAAAGCTCCCCAGTCCATCCATAGAAGGAATTAAGCAGCAAGTAGTTGACATACTTCTAGCCTGGATAAGATTGAGAAGCAGTCTTTCTAAAAAGATAGGACTTGCACTTGACGTTGAGGGATAGGCAGAATTTGGAGAGGCAGAAAGGAGGATGGACGTTCTAGGCTAGTTCTAGCTATTAAAGAGTTCTTCTGACTGGTTTCCCTATTCCTAAGTGTTTTTGAGTAGAGATTCAATTTTCATCTATTAGTGCCTTAGTTTATACATAATAGGTGTTTAATCAATGGCTGTCAAATTAAACTATTGAATTGATATTTTGGAGAGGATTCTTTGTCAGGCTGAGGTTGCACTACAAGCCTCTGAGGTCCTTTTCATTTCTTAGAACCTGTGAATCTCTGATTCTATGAGTTTGTGGGGATG
The DNA here is from genome assembly GCA_028627135.1 of Pseudochirops cupreus. Lineage (NCBI taxonomy): Eukaryota > Metazoa > Chordata > Mammalia > Diprotodontia > Pseudocheiridae > Pseudochirops > Pseudochirops cupreus. Next base: position 400,218,445 of record CM053580.1, on the reverse strand, counting down.
ACAGGAAGGTGAGAATAGAAGATTCATGTTATGGAGTAAATGACACACATGGTTGAAATGCCAAGGTACATGGTTTGGGATTGTTTTGTAGTCAGTCAATGGGACTTACTGACCAGAAGACCAACGTAACAAAAATAATATTATGTTAAGATTAATCTCACAGAAGTATAAAGGAGGCATTGTAGACCTAAAGGAAACCTGTTGTTGTTGTTGTTGAGTCTGATTCTTTGTGACCTCTTTTGGGGTTTTCTTGCCAAGGGTACTGGTGTGATTTGTTGCTTCCTTTTCCAACCCATTGTACAGATGAGGAACTGAGGCAAATAGGGTTAAGTGACTTGCCCAGGCTCAAATAGCTAGTAAGTGTCTAGGGCTGGATTTGAACTCGGGAAGAGGAGTCTGCCTGATTCCAAGCCCAGTACTCTATGCACTGCTCCATTTAGCTGCAGGGAAACCTCTTAGGAGTCTATAATGATAATCTAGGTATGAGATAATCAGAATTTGAATATGAGGGGCTTGGGGGATGACAGTGGAAACACAAAGGGTGAGTCGGGTGCAAGAGGGAGAATTTATAGAATTCAGTGACTGATGGAATATAGCCTAATGATTTCTAACATTGCAGAGTGGGGAAGAAAAATAAACAAATATTGAGGAAAAGTGATTAGAATGGTGATTGGGACATCACCAGTGACTGTTCTCTTAGCAGTTTTAGAAGAATGGTGAGATAATTACCACATTTTTCATGGTTAGGGAATGAGTGAGTAGTGAGGAAATTGAAGCAGTGGGTTTAAAAAAATTTGGTGTAAAAAAGAGAAAATTAAAACAGTTTAAAGGGCAACAGAATCAATGTAAGAATTCTTTAGGAGAATGGGAGACCTTTGGCTGTTAAAACTCTAATGGAAAAAGTCACTGGAAAGTGAAAGAACAAAAAGGCTAGATACAGGCTTTTATAGAGCATGTGTTAGATGTGCTGGGCCATTCTGGGGTCAACATTACCAAGGGCTTTCTGATGGGAAGGGCCCATGACAGGATAATGACTTCACCATTGAAGAGAGTAAGCTTTCCTCTATGACAGGAGAGAAAGATGAAATATTTGAGGTAGAGAGGCAGGATGATGAAGGCCCTCAAGCTGAGTGACTTGAATTTTTTCTAGCTGTGTTTATACAATAGAATGTAAGCTCCTTGAGGGCAGGGACTGTTTTACTTTGTCAATGCATCCTCAGTGCCTAACTCAGGACCTTTCACATCTTAATCATTTAACAAATGCTTTTTCTTTTCCTTTAATTGGCGTGGAGTAGATTTATCCAGCTCTAAGTTTAGGGGGAGATAAGGCAATGTTAAATTAATTCAACCAGTATAGAGAGCAATACCAAATCCTGAGTTTATAAGGTCATTCAGGACTCAAAATAGATATTTTTTTACCTGTTATTCAGTTTGTCTGTATTGATTAGATGTACTAATTTCCAAAACTCCTCCCCCTTTGCTTGAAGCTGTGTAAATACAGCCTCTGTGTAGTAAGAAATGCTTGTCTACACAAGGGAAATTCTGAAGGGATGGGAAGAAAGTTCTGTAGTGCTGTCAAGGTAACCCTAGATCCCGCAGGGATAGTAAAATGCTTTCCCCATTTTCTATCACTCATCATGCTGTAAGGCTAATGTGACCAACTTGTCTTTGGGACATTCAGAAACCAATGTGCAAGCTGGAAGTTTTCAAAAAGGCAGGAATTTTAAAATGATAGATTTAGGTCAAGTTAAAAGGGACCTCAGAAGCCATCAACCTTCATTTTGTTGTTATTGAGTTGTTTTGGTCATGTCTGACTCCTAATGACTCCATTTGGGGTTTTCTTGGCAAAGATACTGAAGCGGTTTGCCATTTTCTTACCCAGCTCTTTTTCTTTTCTTAACAGAAGCGAAGCTGAGGCAAATAGGGGTTAAGTGACTCGCTCAGGGTGGCACAGTAAGTGTCTGAGGCTGGATTTGAACTCAGATTCTCCTGACTCTAAGAGCTGCTCTCTAGCTACTGTGCCATCTAGCTTCCCTTAAACCATTACTTTATGATGAAGAAAACGAGGATCTGAGAGATTCATTAAGTTGCCAGGATTGTGCAGCTAGTAATATCTGAGACAGGATCTGAAACCAGCTCTATGTCCTTCCCAGTCCAGCATTCTCTTCACTAGGCCACACTGCCTCTGATCTTTGTTTTTTTGTTCTATGTTATTTTATTTCATTTCATTCTATTTTATTTTATTTTGCTTTTTGGAGGGAAGGCAGGGCAATTGGGGTTAAGTGACTTGCCCAAGGTCACATGGCTAGTTTTTTGTGTTAAGTGTCTGAGGCTGAATTCGAACTCAAGTTTTCCTGACTCCAGGGCCAGTGCTCTGTTCACTGGCCACCTAGCCAGCCCTGCCTCTGATCTTTGACAAACTGAAATTTGACCTATGTATGCATACCAAGGATCCACTCAATGTGTCTGAAGCATGACCCTATTTAGCCAAACTGCTCATGAATCTTACAGGGGCATCCCAGAAGACTGGAGGACCAGGGAAGGTGCCTAAGTTATGTAGGTAGCATGGTAGATGGAGTATGACTAGCACCCATGTGTATGCTGGAAGAGAATCGCCTCCCCAGCAGCCCCATGGAATGCACTCCCACAGACTGTACTTACATTGTTTGGGCTGTTTTTCACATACTCCACAGCTGGGAATTCAAGATGCTATACTTAGGCAAAAGTCCATGAAGGAATTAATTGATATGAGCCAGAAGCTGATTGCCATTTGAGTACTCAGCCCTCCACCATTGCCAAGTTTCCTTCTTTGCAGAAGGAACTGTGCTCGCCTGCAAACTGGCTTACTCAGGATGTGAGCACAAGATGGAATTTAGCCTTTAATGTGCTGTAACACCTGCTTGGAAATAAAGGGGCTCTGTGTCTTGTCCTCCCAAGGAGCTGACAGCTGACTTCATCACTGCGGAATCTGGCCGAGAGAGCTGTGGCTACTCCTCATCCTCGTGAGATGGAGGCCCAGGAGGGAGGTGCCAAAGTGGGCCTGGGTGGCAGACGGGGGCCCTGCCAGCAGCCCATGCTGGCCCGCTTTACTCTGAATCACCCCTCTCCCTCACATGAGTGGAGTTCTCATTACCTTCCATGCACGCTCCCTCCCTGTCCATGAGAGAGATGGTTGGAGGACCTGGCCTTTAGAGCTCAGGGTAAATGGAGAGTCATACATTCTGCAAAAGGATTCAGCTTTCTGAATTAGTTTTTCCTTTTTGGAGATTCAAGAGTTGCTTACCAAATGGGGCTACAGAGAGAAATGAAAATACTCCAGAGACTATCAGGTTAATCACCCATAGAAAACAGGATCCCAAAGGGTGAGGAATCCCTCACCCCACAGATATTTATCGTATTTATGAAAGAATTGGCAACGCACAGGGCATAGACAGTGGTGTGATGGAAAGAAGGCCAGACTGGGAGACAGGAGACACCTGCCCTAAGTCCCTGTCCTGCTACTTACTCTTTAGCCCTGACTATGTCCTTCCATTGCTCTGAGCCTCGATGAAGTCTAAAAATACTTGAATAACCCCTTGTACTGAGTTGGAGGAGAGAAATAACTTTGCAGACCTCAAAGGACTTACAGAAATGAGATAACTGTTGTAACACTAGGACCCTAGGCCACACTAACCCTCCTGTTTCGGTGTTAGATTCCTTATCTGTAAAATAAAATGGATATGAATGAACTTCAAAGCCCCTTTCAATTTTAACTTTCTAAGAAAAAGGAATAGGAAAGGGCCTGGCAGTGAATGGCCCAAATGAGGAAATCCCCTCTAACAATGAGGGGTTAGTGACAATTAACTGACTCGTTCAGGGTCATACAGAATCAGGACTTGAACACAGCTCTTTCTGGCTTCAGGACTACCGTCTCTTATCAACTGTTCCGTATTGCCTATTGTAGGATTCTATATAAAAGAGACAGAATCCTTGAGTCTTCTAATCTCTGATTAGAGATGGATCTGATCTGTTCACATGAGGCGCTAGCTCTATGTTGAGTCTTGTGACTCCCCCCACCCAACTGTTACAAACATAAGGCTATGAGACTTCCTCATCATTCTAACTTCCTGGGGCTTACTTGGCAGTCATATCCCTCTGTTTGTAAAGAGATGCTATCAAAGGTAACTCAAGACCTATACACCATCACCTACTTTCCTAGAGAATGCAAGAGGCTTATGTCCTTTTTGTAAAATCCAACCCACTCATTAGTAATCATAAGTTTTAAAGCTTTAAAAAAAATCATGATGGAGTGTGGCTATTCATTTTAAACGCAAAATCTTGAATAGACCAGAGATTTTAATTTTTTTAAATATAGCTGAGTATTTTAATTATGAATGCACTTGCAGCATATTCTCAGCATGCTTCATTATTTATGTTGCCAGTGAAAAAGCTTTTTAATTAAATAGCATGCTGACAATCCATTGTGGAATGTATAGATGTAGGTTTCACCAGCTTTAAAAAGCTAAATCTATGTGTGCATATATATGAGACACATTGGTGAAACCACTCAAAGTTATACATACTTTAATCATTATGAAATAGTTGTTTTCTGAATAGATTTAAAACTGGGTTCAAACTTCTCTTTTGATAGCTGACCAAGTAATATGCTAGTGATATAGCTGGCTATTAATATTTAAATTATTCAACTGACTTGAGGCTGCAATGAATTTATCCTTGAGATCACTGGTATCCCACATTTTATCATCATATGCCAGAGCTGGTATAGGCCATAAAGGCCACCAAGTCCAACCTCCTCATTTTATAGATGAAATTAGAGGGAGAGCAACTTATCCAAGATTACTCACTTAGTAAGTGGCAGAGCAGGGATTTGAAGCCATGGATATTCTTTGACTCCACAACTAGTTTTCTTTCTAATCAATACCGATTACCAAGGGAGAATGGCAGCTCTGCCAGTGGCTAAGTGAAACGATAGCTTGTGCCCAGTTTCTCCATTCTGAAAGGTGCTAAGAGGATTTCTGCACGCTTATCAAAAAAGTTTTTGTAATATTCATTGGGCATTAATGGAGAAGCAAAATCACAACAAATCGAATTTATTTAAGGCTTGACAGCTTAGGTAAAGCTTTCTCCACCACCAAGCTCAGAGGAAAAGTGCAATACTTATGATTCTCATTCTTCACAATAAGGAAACTGAGGTTTGGGGTGGTGAATCAATTTCTCTGAAGTTACATGGCTCCTAAGTGACAGAACCAGAATTTTCAAGCCAAGTGTTCTGATCCTCAGAATAGTGCCTTTCAAGGCAGCAAGGTAGTCCAGAAGATAGAGCACTGGGTCAGGCTTCAAGAAGACATGAGTTCAAAACCAGCCTCAGACACTTATGCCATGTAAACCTGGGCAAGTCATTTAATCTCTGTCTCAGTTTCCTTATCTGTAAAATGGTAATTAACTTCATAGGCTTATTGTGAGGATCAAATGAGATTATATTTGTAAAGCACTAAATGAAGTAACTGGCACATGGTGCTTTCTTCACACTACACTGTGATGATAATGCCATAGAATAACTGGGGCTAGAATCCTCAGGAGGGAGTCAGAGTGGGCAGGGTTAAATGTTTTTCGAATGAGAGCTGCCTTTTAATATTGTCTTCTAACTGTTCCCCAGGATTAGGGTAGAAGGAAAAGCAAAGTTGTTCCAAGTGATCTGGACTACAAATATGTCCAAGGATTCAATCTACACTTTGAAATTGTCCTGTATTTTCTTTTAGCTAAATTCTGACCATGGAGCTCCTGTTCACATTATTAACCATTTTCCCACAATAACAACAATGAGGGAAAAAAATGATTCACGAACCTACTGCCCCTGTCATCATCCTGGATATTCATGACTGGGTGCACCGAGACTAGAAGGTAAAGCCACTTGGACAAGATCACATCAGCAGGTAGTGTCAGGCCTAGAACTCCTAACCATCTGACTCCCATTTCTGTACTTTGTCTATTGTATGAACAGGGCTGCTCCTTAAATACACATGAGCCAAACTGCCTCTCAAATTGCAGCCATCTACTTTGAGTTCAGATTTGCACAGCATGACATGAATTGGGCTGCAAATTATGCAGAAAACAGCTATCTCATCCATCTGTGATGTCAGAATTTTCAAGTACAATGTGACCTGTTAGGATCTCGATGAGCTGAAGTATATTGGGTCTGATTCTTATCCTATGTAACATGATGGAAATGCTCCCAGTTGAATTTGGCCCCGTGTGAGAAGGTTAAAAATGATTGAGGTTATAATGTACAGCAGCAGAACGGTGCCTGAGATAGTCTCTCAAGAGCAGGTTTCTTATCCAAGGGTGCAACCAATTAGGTTTTTAATGGTAGAGTAACTGGGGGAAAAAGAAAACACAGATACACTCATACATAATGGTAAACTGAATTTATTTCCTCTTGGAAAACAATTCCAGTAATCTCCAGGTTCAGACCGCAGAGTAAACATTAATAACAGTAACATACAGGTTAGTTCAACTGATTCAAGAATTTGGCTGTGTGAAATCATTAAGGAAAATTTTGAACACTCAAAGCTTCAAATGGTATTCAGGAAAAAAAAAGTTTCTTTGACAATCTACATAACAACTATTGCATATATGATAATGCTATCTGTCATATCGCAAGGCTTACAAATATATATATATGGGCCTTATTCAGTTGTAGTTTCTGCTCTGTGAGAAAGTCTCTTCAAGGTTTGCAAGAATCTTCAGTGATAAAAAATAGTCTTGGTTTCAATGGTTGAAATACCAAAAAGAGAGAGAGATTCCAGACTTAAGTACACAGAAAAGGAAGCCCTAACATAGCTGTAATGTAGAAACACAGTTGTTTTTGATTCCTCTTCCTTGAAAGCAACACTTTCACTTAAGCCTTTCTGTTGCATTTTTTTTTTCCAAATCTTGCTTGAATAGGGCCCAAGTCCACTCGTCTTTATAAGACCATTTTAGTATCAGACAACATAATACATGTGCAACACTTTATATACAAGTCTATCCGGTACTCAAAAGTTCAAACACATGAACATCCAACAGTTTTGATAATACAAGTCTTATGGTACAATACAAGGTTTCTGAATAATATACATTAACAATGAAGGTTTCGTGCAAAGAGTAAAACATGTTCCCTTTTTGTGCCACAAAAGAAATTGTCCTCAAGAGATAGGCCTTGCACTAACTGCTGTGTTGGGTCATCGTATGGTTCTGGGAGGAAAAGAAAGAGAGAAAAAAAAATTAGAGAGAAAAAAGAATACATTATTTTGCTTTGATATAAGAAAAGTCTGTTCTGTAATACTAATAATGACAATAATAACAGCCAACATTTATATTGCACTTACTATCTGCCAGGCACTTGTGCCACATGCTTTACAATTATTATTTCATTTGAAATAATCTCTGGGAGGTAGGGGCTATTATTATCACCCCCATTTTGTAGAGGAGGAAACTGAGGCAATCAGAGGTTAAGTGACTTATCCAGGGTCACACTGTTGGAATGTATATGAATTCCTATTTGACCTTGGGTTTTTCTGACTCCAAGACCAGTGCTCTATTCAGTGGGCCACTTCACTGACCCATTTTACAAATGCATTTTGAATCTGTTGTGTTTCTTTCCCTCTTTATCTGCGATTTCACTAATGTAGGGAGCTGGGCTGGGGGGAAAGAGGAAACAGATTAGAACTCTTTCCAGTAATGCAAAAGGCCCTTCTCTACTACTCTGAATTTGAGAGAGTTTTCCATGGGACAGGAGAAATGAAACAATTTGCCCAGGGTCACCCCAGTGAGTCAGTGTGTGCCCGTGGAGGTTCTTGAGCACAGGTACTCCTGACTTCAAGGCTGGCTGGGACTCCCTTTAGCCACTATAGTATACTACAGCAATCAGCCTCTCACCTTGTACGTATTAGGTGCATTCAGAAGGTAGGTGACTTGTTCAGATACTAGGAAATACATTCATATTGTGCAAATGGGAAACTGATTATTGTGTTTCTGAGTTGTGACCATCTCCATTACTTTATTAATTTTTGAAATCCACTTGATGTAGAGGCAATGTGGTGCTGTAAAAGAACACTGGTTTTAGGGCCTAAGGACCTGGGTTCAAATTCCATCTCTACTATTTATATTTATTTATATCACTTTGGCCAAATCACTTCATTTCCATGGGACTCAGTTTTTTCATCTAATAAATGATGAGGTTGGGTTAAATGACCTTTGAAGTACCTTCTGGTTCCATGTTCCAAATGTTATTGTTCAGTTATTAAGTTGTATCTGACGCTTCATGACCCTTCATGGTTTTCTTGGCATGGACACTGGAGTGGTTTGCCATTTCCTTTTCCAGTGGATTAAGGTAAATAGAGGCTAAATGACTTGCCCAGGGTCACACAGCTAATAAATGTCTGAGGCTACATTTGAACTCGGATCTTTCTGACTCCAGGTTCAAAGCTCTATCCACTGAGTCACTTAGCTGCCTCCTATGTTCTAAATATATGAATACTGTTATTTAAGAGCATCCTGAATATCCTATGCAATTTAAATTTCCATCACCTATTTTTGTTTTAAATCGCAGCTCAAGAACCAGCGCATCTAGGAAACCTTTCCTATCTTTCCTCCCCATCCCCCCAATTCATTGTCTGTCTTATGACCCCAATCCCAAATGGGCCATCTTTCCCCTTAAAGCCTATTTGCAGTTGTGTGTATATGTACAGGGAAACATAAACATGGTCTAATGGAAAGACCAGTGGCATTGGAATCAGAAGCCAGAGACTAGCTGTGTGACCTTAAAAAAGTCATTTACCCTCTATGAGCCTTAGCTTTTCTTGTTTGTAAAATAGAGAAAATAATTGTAGGACTATCACCTCGCAAAGTTATTCTGAGGAAATTGCTCTTTCTCCTGTGAACTGTTACAGAAATATGACATATGATGATTTCTCTTGATTATATGCTTTTCTCTCCTATAGTGAAGTATCTGTATTTGGCCAACAACAATCATTTATTAAGTTCTTACTGCGTATGCCACGCACTGTGCTAAGCACTGGGGGTACAAAAAGAGTCAAATACTGTCCCCGCTCTCAAGGAGCTCATGTCTAATGGGGGAAACAACATGGAAATAAAGAGACGCATCCATGGGATAGATACAGAGTAGCTGTATCTGAGAGTCTGAGAGAAGACACCAGCAGATAAGGAGGCTGGGAAAGGTAAGAAGGGGCCAGGTAGTGAAGAGCTTTCAATGTCAGAGGTCTTAGATCCTGGGAGTGATAGGGAGCCATGGGAGTTCACTGAGTAGGGGTTGACATGGATAGATTTGTGCTTTAGGAAAATCACTTTGGCAGCTTAGTTCACCATGGATTAAAAAGAGTAAGTTCACTTAGAGCTAGGGCCATGTGGGTTCTAAATATTTACTCCTATAAGCTAAACTCAGTACTAGGAACTTTGCTGTTGTTGAGTCATTTCAGTCATTTTTGACTTTTCAAGACCCCATCTGGGGTTTTCTTGGCAAAGATACTGGAGTGGTTTGCCATTTCCTTCTCCAGTTCATTTTACAGATGGGGAAACCGAGGCAAACAGGGTAAAGTGACTTGCCCAGGGTCACATAGCTATTAAGTATCAGAGGCTGGATTTAAACTCAGGTATTCCAGACTCTAGGCCAGTGCTCTATGCACTGCACCACCCAACCTCCCTTAGTAGCAATTTAATAAATATTGACTGATTATGGGGTTTGACTGAATGGAAACGGTGGGGAAGAAGAGAAATAACCATCCTCTCTTTTACAAAGGAGAAGTGCTTAACTGATAAAATATAGCTCCAAGGCCCTGGATTCTGTAGTTCTTAAGAAGAACCTGCTCCCAAACACATTTGCAGTGGAGTAGGCTGGGGGTGAGGGGAAAGCGGGTGGAGCAAGTCACCAAGACATCAAGGGCTCATTTTCCCCAGAAGTTGTACTGAATATTGCGGTGAATGAACCTCAATTCCCTTTAAGCAGATGGGCTTTGGCCCATCACAGCAGCTTGGCCTCTCCTAGCTGGAGTCTAGTGTCAGATCCTTCAAGGTTAACAGTGGGCACACTTTCATAATGAGGACAGAGGAACATCGTCTCCCACTCACAATTCTTCTCCTCTACCAGCTTAGGGAGTAGTTCAATTCAATTAAACATTTCTTAACTACCTGCAATATGTAAAGCATTGTGCATTTAAAAACAAAAACAAATCCCTGACTTTAAGAGGCTTACATTCTACAGAGGCCTACACATCCCTAGATAAACGTAACATAAAGTAGACAATAATAAGGGTAAAGCAGAGAGAAAAGAAAGAATTCTAGAAGGGCGATGAGGAAATGCTTTCTTCTCTGCACTCAGGTGGACTTAAACTGAGAATCTTCTGGTGTCTGATGGAGACAGTTAAGCTAACAGTTCCTATTATTCTCATAACACAATAATCTGGAGATGGAGACCAAGGTTTGGAAATCCAGGTAAGCCACTGGATGTTGAATTAGATATAGAGAAAAACAGAACAAAAAAAATCTGCCTTGTTACACTTGCTGTGTTATGGGAGTATGTGATTTTTAAGTAACAATGTACATATGATCACTGGGCCAAGAAGCAGAAGCGATGATTTGATACTACCACCATTTTGCAGATGAGGAAAGGTGGGCCAGAGAGGTTGCTCAAGATCACACAGGTTGTAACTGATCCAGAAATGAAATCAGGTTCTCCAACTCCATCTGCTTCCTGGATGTCCAAGCATGCCCCTTAATCAATAGTACTTCAAAGAGAATATTGATGGTTTTTCTTTCAAAACCTAGTTCACAATCTTGCTTCTGTCAGTGACATCATTAATCCTGTTACTCATGTTGAAAATTCTGGTTTTACTATTTTATTTTTCTATTTCCCAAATCACTTCCCTCTACAGCAGTGGTTCTCAACCTTCCTAATGCTGCGACCCTTTAATACTTGTATCTGGGCATATCTGCATGTGGGCAGACCCACCTGGAGAAGGATAGAGGAGCGGTGTCTCGGTTCCTAAGACCATCAGAAATATGTGTTTTCCGATGGTCTTAGGTGACCCCTGTCGCGACCCACAGGTTGAGAACCGCTGCTCTACAATCTCTTTGGGTTCTGTTATTTCTTCTCTAATGCCACCACTGATAGCCTGTAGCCTGGTTCAGTCACTCACTCTCACTTGCCACTCTTGTAACTATCTCCTCATCGGAGGGAATCACTGCTGCCTCTCCTTCTCCCTTCCAATCCATCCTGTGAGATTCCTCATACACGGCTCACTATTGCCTACCAGGTAAAGCTGACATTTCTTGGCCTTACAATCAAGGCTCTCTATAATTTGGTGTCACTCTTCCTTTCCAACCTTATCTCAGATTATTCTCAACACTGTGCAATGTGACAGAAGTAAACTGGACTACTTGTGGCTTGTCCCCCATACAATATTCTCCTTCTCTGGGTCTTCACTCACACTCCTCCCTGTGCCAAATGTGCTTCTTTTTTTCCCTATCTCTATAATAGTATCGACTATTTGAGGTCTTATGTTTTTATGTATAATTTCATATTGTAGTTATTTATTCATGCAATCTATTCCAAACTAGATTGTAAGGTTTCTGAAGGAATCTCTCTGTCCCCTATAGGAGCTAGCATGATGTTTTGCACATAGTAGGTATTTAAGAAATATTTGCTAAAAATGAACTATTCTTCCTATTCATATGTGAAAACAAACACACAAATTAAAAAACAACAAGGGTACCCAAGGGCTATTTAATCCTCAAATACTTAATCATTATCCCTCTAAAACCAATGAATTCTTGAGAACTAATTCTTATGAAACAATAAGATTTTTAATCATATTTTACTTGGGCAGTTCTGAAAATTGGTCTATACCTCAAAATACAGAGGCAACAGTTTTGTTATATTTTCTTCTGCTAGTAGACAATAAGCTCCTTGATGGCAGAATATATTTTGTTATCACATTTGCAACTCTAGTACTCAGCATGGCTCCTGGAACACACTAGGCACTAAATAAATTCCTGTTAGAGGGAATGAAACGGAATTGAACCCTTTGGGGAGGCAAGCAGGGTAAACTGGAAAGAGGACTGGATTTGGAATTAGGAGACTTGGCTTCAAATCCTAGCCCTGTCACTTACTAACATGTGGCCAAGCCATTCAGTTTTGCTATACGTAAAATGTATCAGTAGAAACAGAATGGTCTAAGATACCCTCCAATTCTAAATCTATAATCTTATGATCGCACAGAGGCATTTTAAGGTTAAAAAAAAGTACAAACACATAGAAAATCAGTGTGAAAGAACTGGGACTCCATACCTAGATGAATGTGGGAAGCTAGGAAGCTAGGTAGTGCAGTGGGTAGAGTTCCAGGCCTAGAGACAGGAAGACTCATTTTTATGAGTTCAAATCTGGCCTCAGACACATACTAGCTGTATGACCCTGTGCAAGTCATTTCACCCTGTATGCCTCAGTTTCCCTGTAAAATGAGTAAGAGAAGGAAACGACAAACCCCTCCAGTATCTTTGCCAAGAAAACCCCAAATGGGGTCCCGAATAGTCAGATACAACTGAAATGACTGGACAACAAGAACGAAAGCCAACTAGAGTAATAGTATATTTTGGAAGAAAGGTATTTCTCCACAGTATAAGGGATAGATTTTATGTCAGTTCCACATTCCTAGTGAAAAAGAATACCTCTTAATGTAGGGCTTTTTGGATATTACAATGTTCTCATGCCCATGAAGGATACTTCAAATTTAATAGTACTCTAGGGGTTAAAAAGGAAATTGCAGGCATTCTTCTTCCAGATTTTTTAATATGCAATCATCTCATAGGATTGTAGAACTAGGACATGAAGATACCACAGTGGTCATATTGTCCAGTTCCGTAATTTACAGGTGAGGAAACTGAGGCCCAGAAAAGCTAAGTCATTTTGCTCAAGATCACAAGGAAAGTAAGCCTCAGAGGCAGGATTTGATCCCAGGTCCTCTGATTTCAGTCAGTACCCTCCCTACTGTATGACAAATCCTTTAAATCATAGAAGAGATTACTCATATTGGTTAACCAGAAATAATGCTGTCTTAGGTCAAAAGGTCATATGGTTTTGAGACAGAAATAAACTCAGAGATTATCTAGTCAACCTAATTTTACCGATAAGGAAACTGAGGCTGAGTGATAGGAGAGTTACTTGCCCTAGATCTCATATGTAGTAAGTAGCAGAGCTGGAATTCAAATTCATCTTTGAATTAATGGTAAAGTAGTAGAATCATCCAGCTAGATAGTGAAATGGATACCGTGTTGGGTCTGGAGTCTGGGAAGACTCATCTTCCTGAGTTCAAATCTTGCCTCAGACACGTGTGGTTGTGTGACCTTGGGTAAGTAACTTAACCCTGTTTGCCTCAGTTTCCACATCTGTAAAATGATCTGGAGAAGGAAATGGCAAAGCACTCCAGTATCTTTGCCAAGAAAACCCCAAATAGGCTCTAAAAGAGTCAGACGCAACAGAATAATTGAACAAAAGCAGAATCATATATCTGATATGATTAGGTTGTACCATGATTTGGAGAGATAAACAAAAATTTAAAAAGGTTCTCTGGACCTAGATCCAACCTTACTCTAGTAACAGTCATGTACTTCAGTATGTTAATCACATATTTCTACTCTAACAAGGAAGCAAGGTTTTCACAGAAATGTAGAGATAGGCCAGTTTGTCAATGAGTGCCTGTGAGCTGTGAATATGGACACTGCAATGTGAGAGAAACAGTTTCTTGATAAATAACTCAGACTTTCATAAACAGCTAAAACATAAACACTCCTTAAGATGAGGAAGTAGACATTAAAAAATAAAATTGATGAATAGCCATCCCGGAACAGAGATATACACACGTTTCTATGCACACCCTTCCATATTACCACCACATCTATCCAGCAAAACAAGTAGAAGAAACTTAAGTACTGATCAAACATCCAAATGGTTAATCGTTTGGATGTCAGTGAGAAAAGAGGGTGGATAAAAAGTCAGACCTGAAAAGGTCCCTCAAAATTAGAGGCAAAGCATGGCCGCATTCCCCTGCTCAATGCAATGTGGTCGCCAGTCTTAATGCAATGACCCATGGAGAATCTTCTAGGCACTGGGTGAAGTGACAATGGTGCTGGATTAGGAGTTCATGGATCTATGTTTGAATCTTGGGCTCTGCTACTTATTAACTCCAGCAAGTCACTCAAGTCTCAGGGCCTTGATTTCCATAACTATTAGAAGGAGGAGGCTGGACTAGATGACCTCTGATGTCCTTTCTAGTTATATATCTATGTCCCAAGGGACTTGCTGGGTTTTAAGGTCATCTCTATGCTATGTGGAGGAGCAAGAAGAAGCTTGCTATCAACCTCGAACTTGGCATCACAAAAGAGATGATTCCAAAGAAATGGATGCTAAAGAGAAAAGAAGGAAACAGGTGAGGCCAGAAAGATAGGGAGCAGGGGTAGAGATGGGATACAGGAAGGAGGAAGAAGAAACATGTGTTGTAGGTCCCCTAGCTACTGTACTGGTTGTACTACCACCAATCAGCCCAGAGAGGTTGGAGACATAAGAAATAGTAGAGAAAACAGAGTAACACTGGACAGGCCATCAAAGAGCAGCCTTCTCAGCCTAGTGGTTTTCAGCTCTCCGGGTCCTGAGGAAACTACCACATTGGTTGCTACAGAACAAAGCAGTGGGTAATCTCACCAATTTTACACAGCAATTCACAGTCCCCAAAGCACTTTAATGCAATGACAGGTTATGAGAGAAAGAGAGAGAGGAAAAAAAAGTCTGTTACAATGAAGGGAAAGAGTGTTTTACATAACCAAGAAGTGCATCTGCAACATCGACAGAGATGGGGGGTTAGGTTAGAAAAGGAAGTAGGAAAAGGAGATCTTCTGCAATCCCACAGAGAGCCATATTCAATGCTGCAAAAAGCCATCCACTAGAGACCCCATGTCTAAGTAACTGAAAATTGCAAACCATTAATCCCAGTTATGAACAGTTGTTTTTCAAGGTGGGGGGGGGGGGGAAGAGAGAGGGTTGCTAAAAAAAAAATCAAACCCACAACACACCTTCAAAAGAAGATCCATTTAAAGATTATGCTTTAATGGCAGAAAGTTTCAAAAACACTTTCCCCTATAAAGGTGCTAACACCCCATTTGGAAGAATCTTTGCTTTATTGCTTTTGCTCTAAGTGTGAAGTTCAGCTCAAAAAAGCTAAAGACAGCTGAGGAGCACAAAACGCTCTTTGTATCACAATGTATTTCTTTTAAAACATGCGATCCAGTTGTTTTTTTAATGAAGCTCAAATTTCTCTTTCTTACTTGGCACTGCAACAGATGACTAATTCAGACTCTTTCTGAGATCTGACCACATCTAATGGTGAAATTGTTTATTTCTACTTAAAATGCAAAACCAGAACATACACACACATGTTTGCGTGAATTTTTGCCCATCTTTCTACTGTAAATGTCCACCCTGGTGATTCTGCTTTCATACAACCTATACTTGGAATTTGCTATAGTATATTGTTCTATTTTTAAGCCTTGGATCTCCAAAACACATCCAGCACTGCATGGATGCAGAAGTCTGGGTAATACAGCTTCCAAGAGTTGACAACTCTAGTTAGGCTCTTATCTCCTCTAACACTCTGTTCTCAGATCGCCCCCTCTTTTAAAGTTACTGATAAGGGATAGCGTCTTGTCTAGACTTGCATCCTGTCCACAAAATGGCAGAGAAGAATAATAGAACAATATCTAGACATTTTGTCACCTGCATAAAATGCACCTGAGGCCAGTAGCATGAAATGAGGCCTTATCTGGGGCAAGTATCTTGAAACCCAGGACAGGCAACACAAAAACTCCTTTATATTGTCTTTGTAACTTCTAGTATGAAAATAATACAAGAAGTAATTAAATAATTACGGAGAGGAAGTATAGTTTAGTAGATAGAGAGCTGGTCCTAGAGTCAGGAAGACGTGAATTCAAGTCCTGACTTGAAAACACATTGGCTGCATAGCTCTGGATAAAGTCACTTAACACCCCAGATAATCCTCTAAGCCTCAAAATTTCAGAGTAGGTACGGATGTGCATTGAGAGATATGTTTTCATCAGTCAGAATTCCCTACATTGGTGAAATCATAGATCTGTTCACACACACACACACACACACACACACACACACACACACACACCCCTACCATTGGAAGAAAAAAAAAACACCATTAATTCAGTTCCGTGGGAGGGAGAATTAGTTACTACAGTGGCTTCTAGCTATTGAAGGAGTTCACATGTTATATTTTTGCTCTCTCTAAATTTTGGTGCCCTGGGGCAAGGCTCTAGTCACTAGCCTTTCCTAGTTATGGCTCAGATAATAGTAACTACATTAATATTATATTCATTATATTAATATTTTAAAAAGTAGCCTTTGAAGGTTAAGTTCTAAAAAGGTTTTTTGGTTCAGAGATGGTACTCATTTGGTGGTAGGTAAGAGAGAGGGTGTGACCTATGTGCATTTGTAGACAAAAACCAGACACCCTTTTAAAGCAAAGCACAAATAAGTATGATTTGTAAAAAAATAAAATAAAGGAATGAAACTACTCCAAATAAGCAACCCACTAATTCACTATCCCATTAGTGCCCCTGATTCAAGGTGTAGTTGCATTCAATTCGAACGAGATGTTCTTAAACTGGATGTAATAGAAGGCAATTGTACCTCTGAAACAATGCAATGAGGGAACAAATAAAGAAATATCAAGATTAAATGCGGATGTTCCTTTCAACAGATGGTGACAGCACCCCAGCAGCATGTTATTTTTTCTTGAGTTGAAGAGCACAAACATCAGTAATCAATCATCACTGATTAACTCATTATGTACACTCTGTGTTATCATTTGTGTAGGATCTGTAAACATTATGGATAATCTTTATGCTTTTATTTTTCTAAAAGCATATTACAGTGCACACACAGTCGGCAAGCTGTAAAATAGGATTCTACATTACCATCAACCTTTAAGCACCACTGCTTTTTTTTTTTTTTAAACAAAAGCAATTGGTTTCCAACAGGCTGGATAATAAGTCTTTTGACCTGCATTCTTCTTTGACCCATTAAGGTCACCCCTATGCTCGGGCATATAGCTGACTTAGGAAATGCCTGCAAGTCCTGCATTTCATCTCCTGCCCACTCAAAATAAAGCTTTCTTTAAATGTGTCTGTACGGGTCCCGGAAGGCCAGGGAGGCATCCCTGTAGTGGGCAATGGAGGGACAGAAGCTTCTGCCTTTATTAATGAATGCAGACCATTATGAGTCTGGCTGGCTCCTGCACTGTTCCCAGAAGCATATACTGTACGTGACTTAAAATGCTAGAATATTGACACAAAGCGAGCTGGGCACCCCTAAGGAAAATTACTCCTTGGATATAATGTAGGCTCGTAACAGCTATTAGAGTACAAAATAAAACCCTCCGGGATCAAACTGACATATACCGCATTCTACCTAGTCCTCAAACATTAGAAGAATTTCTTTGTGAAGGCATTCTCAAGGACAGCATTAAACTGACTTTTGTAGCAATCTGCAACAGCTTTTTTAGCTTACAGCTTTTAGTACTAAATCTCTGGTTTGAATCAATATAAGTACTATATCTTCTGCATTAATCAATACATTTGGTTCAATACATGTTCTATTAAATTATACTTTCTAATCAAGATTTTCTGTATCTCCACCCCCTATCCCTTTTATTACAAACTTCTTTCCTAGCATAATAGTTTTCTGTCTGTAGCTAATGGTGACAGAACACAAGGTTTTTCCTGAGTGAGTTGGGAAAGAAATTGTCATGAAGTCAAGTGTAGCCTTTAAAAACTTTAATAAGGTTGTTGAGATTTCAGTGAAATCATTTATTGGTTTTCAAAGCCCACACAATCTCAAAACTACTCACCACTTTGGGTTAGTTAAAGGTGCATTGTTCCAGGTTCTGGCATTGCCATTTAGGGATGTTGTGAAAAGAAGATTCAATGGTATTGAAAAACCAATCTAAGAATGCTTCTGCAATGGCTAGACATCACTTGGATACTCTTCAGCCTTTAATCTCTAGAAACTATGGCATATGTAGCACAAGACTATGGAATCTTGGGAGACCCCACTTTGTTGTGTAGATCCACTGAGGGCTATCCCTACTCACTTTCAATGGTAGTACCATATAGCATTAGAAACTTAGATATGTATTTAATTGAGATACACAAATGCATGTTATCAGTGAAAGATTCCTGAAGAGACAAATGTGACACAGTTATCGGATGCGCTTTCAGAATATCAAAAGCACATGGAAGAGGACGATTTTGAGAGGCAGGGAAGTTGCCTGGAAACTTCCACTTAACCAGAGATTTAGCAGGAAGAGGTTCTATTCTGTTTTGACATGGCAATGACATTTTAGAAACTCATCTTGCCTTTGAATTCTTTTGCCACCGTCTTTAATGCCAAAAATGTTGCATTTATGATCATGTTTGCACTGACAGAATTCCCTTTTTATTTTTTCATGTAGTAATGTCATTACCATGAATTTAGGGGAGACACTGATACGTTTTCTTTTGACATTTAACTGTTCACATGGGCTTGTGCTGATGTCTCAAAAAATTTGCTGGATGACATATTCAAGTGAAGGGTGAAAAGGCATCATCAGAAAAAAAATATATCAAACAAAACAAGAAATTAAGAACAGAAAAAGGCAATTAGATTATCTACTTTGTCTCCCTGCTAGTACAGAATTGTTCCTTGAAGTCTATTCTCCAGCCCATTTTTAAATGACTGGCAGCAGGCCTTCCATCATCTCCCTTGGGAAATCCATTCCACATTCTAATAAGCCTCAGTGGAAAAAAAAAAGTCTTTTCCCTTAAGATTCATCTTAAATTACGTAGATAACAGGGTTAGGAAAGAAACCTATTGGGTCATCTGGGGTGGGCCTATGACAAGTAAAATCATAGACATAAAAGTTTCTATTCAGAGGAACTGGTTATATTTCAGAGCCCAAACAAAGGGAGTCTGTGACTTCCATGATGTGGATACCATGAGCAATTGAGAAGTCAAGTCCTGGAAAGAGTCAGTTAAAGCCACTCTGGAATTTTGCTCCCTCCAAGAATGCTATCCAAAGTGATATCACTTAATTTCCAAATTTTAGATGTGATCGGCAGGGGGGGTGAGGAAAAAAATTCCAAAAGTCAAGATTGTGATTTCATAAGCATAGGTGACTCCTGACAGGAAAACGTTCTCTATAAGCACAGAATCATACCTGTATTGAAACCTATGGCCTTAGATGCCAAGAGCATAGAGAAATCAAATGGCTTGCCCAGAGGTAAACAGTCAGTGCACATCTGAGGCGAAACTTCAACCCAAGTTTTCCTGATTATAAAGTTGATTCTCTTTCTGCCAAATGACTAATGACCAAAATAACCAAGTTTAGAAATCAGATGGGTTCTCCATATACTGGATTTGAGAGATCTTGAGAGACTGGGGTGGGGAGGGGGATTGAGATGAGTGGATTTATTGGTACTGAAAAACTGTGCCTATAGGCAAAGGAATACTAGGGTGTGGGTTAGACGTATTTCACATATATAAAGTTAACCAAACCTAAATTGGGGAGGGAAAATGACTATAGTGATAATGGATTATGGATTGTAGTGAAAAGATACATTGTTCTGACATTCATGTCCTCCAGTGTTTGGCCCCAATATATCTTTTAACCTGGGTCTTTCTCGCTGCTCTCTTTATGTTCCCTACAGGATAACCAAAGGTTTCTATTCACCCATCCCCATCTCTACCCTATGGTTTACACCTTCCATGCCTCTGTCTGGAATGTTTTTCTCCTCCCTTTGCATCAGTTTTAATCCCATCCTTCAGGGTACAGGTGAGATTTTACTTCTTAGATGACACATTTTCTAGTTTACCCTATGAGAAGCACTTCCTCACTTCCCCGAACTAATACAGCACTTTGCACCCTACCTACCCATACTCAGATTCTCCCTTGGGCAACAGCACCCCTTTTGTACGGGTCTCATCAGTTCAGCCAGACCTTAAGCTCTCTTGTGACTGCAGTCCCTATGTTTTCTTCTTCAACTTTGCATCATCCTTCACAGTGACCACAGTACTCTGAATACAGTAGGCACTAAATAGATGTCACATGGATGTCTGATTAGCTGTTCCCCATTTAGTCTCCAAAGACAGGAGTGCTACATAACTAAAAATGGCACTGGTTGGTCAGTCAAACTTTAAAGAAAGGAAAACAAGATCAGAATGGCCCACACTCTTTCTCCATAATGTATCTACATACATTATTTTTAGATCTACTATTTGTTGTTTTTTTTTTCAGGGGAGGGAACACGGGGGCAATGTGTCTAGTTATGGCCCTGAGGACCACTGAAAAAGACCTTTTAGACATAGTGTTTTGGGGGAGGGATGTAGTATAAGGGGAGTTAGATTTATGTCCATCTGTAGATTAGTTTAATCCTCTCAAACATTTTCATTTTTATAACAAAATGGCAACTTTTTAATGAGCCAGATTTGATATATTAAAAGTAGGATTGACGAGTGTACAATCACAGGCACAATAGAACTGCAAGGACATCTGAAGTCATAGAGTCAAATTCTTTCAATATGCGAATGAACAAATTGAAGCCCAAAGAGGTAACCTCACCCAAGGTCACCCGTAGAAGTGGCAGAGCCCAAATTCAAACTGAGGTCCTTGACTCCAAAATCCAGCATTCTTTTACCTGAGCTACAACAACCTTAATATTTTAGACTTGAGGAAATATATTAAATTGGAAACAGAGGTTTCAATTAGGGAAATAAACATGTAATTTGAGGAAAGTAGGTAGCATAATGGATTTAATGTTAGATGTGGAGTCAGAACAGAGTTCAAATCCTGCTTTGGAAACTTGTAGCTGTATGAACCTAGAAAAGTCATTAAATCGGGGCGGAGCCAAGATGGCGGCATAGAAGCAGCAACATATCGCAGCTCTCACATAGCCACCCCAAAATACCCATAAAATAGGACTCTAAACCAATCCTACAACTCCAAAACGCACACAAAGATACTTCCCACTGAAGTCAGCTCAGCTACAAGGAACCA
>CM053580.1:400125714-400196784 GCA_028627135.1 Pseudochirops cupreus | reverse complement strand
AAGAAGAAGAAGAGGAGGAGGAGGAGGAGGAGGAGAAGGAGGAGGAGGAGGAGGAGGATAAGGAGGAGAAGAAAAAGGAGAAGAAGAAGAAAAAGAAGGAGAAGGAGAAAAAGGAGGGAAGGGGGAGCAGGAGGGAGGTGAGAGAGAGAAAGAAAGAGAAAAGGAGGGAGAGAGGGAGAAAGGAAGAGGAGGAAGAGAAGGAGAAGAAGGAAAAAGAGGAGCGAGACAGAGAAAGAGGAGGAGGGAGGGAGAAACAGACAGGAGGGGAGAGAAGGAGGAAGCACACATACCATCTGTGTTATAGTGGATATCTGGACTTTGAGGCAGGAAGACTTGTGCTCAAGTTCTAACACTTATTTTCTGTGTGACCTTGGGTAAGTCACAACCTCTCTGTGCTTCTAGAAACTCCCCAGGACCTATGTACCAAGTTATAAATAGGTTATGATTTGTATTGGTAGAGAGTGTTTTCCACACTGGGATTTCTTACACAGAAAACATCACAGTTTTCCCTTATATTTACATATGTGAATGCATGGAGGAGAAGCCATGGTTTTTGGAACTCCCTGGGGATCCTTACATTCTTTCTACCTCAAGGTCATTTCTTCTCAATTATCCAAAACCTATCACTTCACAATTTTGAGTGACTTATTATAAACCTTATTGACTATGAAGATTAATCCTAACTTACAAATTTACATTTGGATATTGAGAAGTTCTGATGAGAAATGGGATAATTTACTGTTTTAATTATTCAAGACCAATGTATGCATGTATGTACATCTGCACGTATGCATATACATAAATGCTTTTTACATATGTATCTTATTTTTAGATGTGTGTATGTCTGCATGTATTCAATATACATATACGCCATCTAACTGTGCATCTAGCTGAAGGCTTACCTACCATTCTATGAAGAGAAGATTAATTCTGAATGTATCACTGCAATGATTTTCATTCATTTTGGCTTACTTTTCAGGCTCACATAAGTTGTTAGAAATGCAAATATAAAGAAAAAATCAGAGCCTTACCTGTACATATATATGAAAGGAAAAACAAAAAGCCAAGAACAATAATAAGACCTAAGTGAAAACAGTCTACTGAATCTGTGCACGGCACTGAAGAAAAGTTATTGTCAAATCTCAAAACACACTTTTTAAGGAAACTTTTCTTCCATCCTGAATCAAAGCCATGCTACAGTAAAATAACTTCAGGCTAAATTCCTAAGTTACAATGCAGTTTGTGTGAGAACACATATCATTTCGTGCTGAACTGTCAGCGTATTTCTCAAAACCATTTTTGGAATACAATGAAAAAAAAAATCTTCAAAACTCTATGAAAACTTCCAATCTTTTTATTTTTGGTCACACACTACACCTAATATCAATTTTGGGTGATTCTAACAGTAAATGGATCTCTTTTCTCCTCTGTATTTCTTAGCACTCAGATGCAAATCTGAGGGTGGAGATTTTTTTTTCCAAACCTACAGGATTGAAGTAACTCAAAATTTCAAAATGGTAGCTTGCAAATGATTAAGGAAAAATGACCTGGAGAAGAACAGCTGAGAGGTAGGTCTCTCTCAGGTGTTCCAAATGTATTTGAGGTTCCAGGAGAATGTGTACTTAGTCAGTTTTTAGAGAATAGGGAGATTTGTAGAAGATAAGTCCACCTAGGACATTTCTGGTAAGACAGGAATAGAGAAAACGAGAATAATAATATCTCTTATATCCACTTTGCATATGTGTTATCAAGCTAGAATAAGTTAAGTAATTTTAAATTTTGGGGGGAAATTAATGTAGCTATAAATTATAGCCTATCATTAATGCCATATTTATGAACAAATATTAGAATTAGATATTTCTTTCAAATTAAAAGGGTTATTTATAGATATAAGAAAAGACAACATTCTACTCATACAATATAGAATAGATGCTTTTAAGTTCAAATTCAATATGTCAAATTCCATTTTCCCATTGGTTTACATTGTATTCCTGGGTCATTATTTTGGTCCTTGGGTCCTTATGAAATTCTGAGTCATGATTCCTTAAAGAGTCAGCTTTAAAGAAAATAAAATCTCTAGATCACTTTATTCTGTTTTGGTGTGTATTTATTTGACTGGTTATATGGCCTATTTGAAATACAGTGTTAGGAAATACAAAATCTTATCTCACATGATTTCCTTTCACATACTCACATTTCCTTTCACATACATGCTAAACTAGACACCTCCTTGTTCTCAGAAGTCAACCGAGCTCTCCCAGGCTCCCTGTCTTTGCTCATGATGTCTCCAGGATAGGACTGAATTCCTCCATTCTTGCATATTGAAATCCTACTCAACCTTCAAGGCCCATTCTACCACCTTATCCTCCATGAATATTATCCTTAATTGTTAAATAATCTCTCTCCTGTAATCTCTCATAATACTCCTTAGACCTTAGTTTCTTCATCAGTAAAATGGTGGTCTCAGACTAGATGCCTTCTGAGTTTTAGACTTACAATCCTCTGCATTGGCAAGATGGTTTTGCCCAATATAAAGCCATTCACCTTTCCTTAGCCACTCAATCATGTGCTGAGAAACCAAGAACACTCTACATGAGAGCTGTGCAGAAAGAAGTCCCATTCAGCAAGCAAGAAATGGGAAGAAAAAAAAGTTGAAGTGAGGAATTCAACTTACACACATGCATCTCAATTCTCTTTTCCCATCTCTGCAGTAAAAAATCTGCCCCAAGGTACTACGGTATGCTGAATACCATTTGTACTTGCTGCAAAGTGCAGGACAGATGGCTTTCTATATTTCCTTATAACTTCTAAAAAACTCCTCATTACATATTTCACACCCTTTCCCTTTCTACCTGTTTCATCTCCTTGACTCCTTTCTATTTGCCACCTTTCTTCATCCATCCCCCACATGATGGTAGAGATGAAAAAATATGTGCTCTTTCTTTTCTCGTTTATTTTTTTTAAAGCCTTAAAATGGATTCTGTGTTTTGGTAAGCATTCTTCCAAAACGTAGGTAAGTGTCCATGTGCTATGTTTTTGCAAAGGGTTCCAATGAAAGAAGGGAATGAGAGATGCTAAACAATGCTGCACAAAGTTGCAGGCTGTTCGGCTACAGTCCAGAAAATGAATCCAATTTTTCATTCTGTCATTATAAATATTTCAGTGCAAATGGTACTGATTTTCTGCAACTGTGGTTAAGCAAAGGGCCTCTGTGTGAATATTTAAGGAAAAAAAAAGGGAAGAGGAAGACAACGAAGAGGGGGGTGGGTGGGATGAAAGGTTAGCTACCAATTAATTTCTTACTTTAAATGTAAAAGATTCTGGGAGAAATTCAACAGTGATGTAGTATGTGACTCAAAGAAGAAGGAAAAAAAAAACATTTACTCTGCTCTTCTTCTGACAGTTTCTCATAAAATATCTGCAGTCCATCTATCTTTTAGTACTCCAGGCTCCTCTAGAGAGCAGAAAATGGTAGTTTAAAGCTCACTTCAGTGCCAGTCTGCGGGAGATTGCTTTCCACAGGACCCCTGCTGATGGAGGCCTAGGGGAAGAGGCCCAGGAGTTATTCAATCAGCCCGAGACTCTGGGGCGGCTGGGGGTCCTTTGAGGGCTGATTATAAAGCTGCCCTCCTGTTGCCTGCCTCGGAACAGAACGAAATGAGCAGCCTCTTGCTGAGCAGATTCTGCAAGAAGGAATTTCACCTGTCATGGAGTTTGTCAGAATTTCAGGATTTATCTTGGTGCAAAATTAATAAAATACCAACCAGGATTTCAGCCTGACTACTCAGCTGTGTCATCTCAAAGTGATCTTTCACCTAAGAAAACCTGGACAGTGAGCTGGAGCCCTTCCTGCCCTAATTTTACTTGGAGCTCAAGCAGGGGTAGGGAGATGGGAGGGTAGGGGGGAAGGAGATGAGGTTCTGTCACCCAAATATCAGAATTAGATTTTAGAGCAATTGCATAGAGAGTTGAATGATGAGTGGGTGCTGCTGTCTTAATGAATGACCTCTCACCTCTCCTCTGTGGGTTATAAAACCTCTTTGGAATAAGCTTGGGTCTAAAGTATAAAAAAAGATCTTTTCTGCAATTTATAACAGTAGGTCCCTTATGGCATCACATCTGTTAAATTCATACGCTAGTATTTCAGGTCTGGATTTGATTTATCTTTTTAAAAGGAGTACAAACAACAGACCATGTTAAAATCACATGTTTGGAAAAAAAACAAAAATTAATCTTTATACCAACAGTGAACTGGGTATTGCTCCACCTTTTGATCTAGCACATTAGGCCCAGGAAGCTCTTGTCCCAACACCTTCCCTCTGGATACCCAGAAGCAAGAAATGGGGGTGAAAAGGGAATCAAATTGGGGGGGGGCAGGGAGCAAGCTGATAAACCATCTATTTCTGTGATTCCACTGAGGTCTATCTAAACTGCAATGAGTTTGGCTGTCTTGGCTGAATTCCCTTCAGCCAGCAGCTCACAACACACAAATCACCCCATCTATTTTAAGTGAGGTTCTGTAAAGCCATGGCCTGGTCATTATGAACTGAGGCTTCAGGTAGCACAGAGGCAATTAACTCTCCTCCTCAGAGCGGGTGGCATTAGACCACAGATGGGGCCATTGTACAGAAACCAGGATGGTGTCCTTGTTGCTGGCTGGCCTTAACTGACTGACAAGTGGGTAAACATTCTTCAGGACTGGCTTGCTAAGACTCAGGTTCAGTTCCCAGGAAATCAGAAGAATAAGCCCAAAGTATGAACATGGGTAACTCTGCTAAGTTTGTATACCCAACTGGTGCTGCCTTCCCAGCCCCCAATCATTTCAACACCATAAGTACATATTCGTAACTGGTGATTGGCAGCAAATTTTCAGCTCTTGCAAGCCAGAGATTGGTGCAAGGCAACTGATGCTTCCCTGTCCATTTTCTAATAAGCATTTTCTAAATGGGACATTAAATGAAACTATAATGGATTTCTTCCAGCTCTTTCCCAGGTAAATGACAATTCAACATTAATACATTTTATAAAGCCACCTTTACCCAACAGTAGTGGTCTGTAGTGTGACAGCTTTAACATCAAGAGATACCAGTTGAGAGAGAGGCAGAGAGAGAAAATGAGAGATGGAGAGATAGACTGACTGAGACAGAAAGAAAGAGTGAGAGAAGAAAGGAGACAGAGACAGAGTGACAGATAAATAGGGGACAGAGAAGAGACAAGAAGAGAGAAAGAGGAGAGAGAAGGGGAGGGGTAGAGGGAGGGAGGGAGAGAGAGAGAGAGAAAAAGAGAGGGAGGGAGAGAGAGCATGCCAGTGAATGCACAGATGGTGGGAGGGGATGCAGGGTGCTCTCAGCAGGCTACAGTAGAGATGCATTAACTCCACAGAGGGATAAGGACTTCCCACCAGTACAGTCATGAATTATAACTGAGTATGGGAGTGAGTCCTTAGTGCCTGTCTCACAGCAAATATACTGTTCCATTTTCTTGCACAGTCACCTTTCACCTTTACAAACTCAAAGCAAAGCAAAACACACACTGCTAATATTTAATGGTATCGGTGTTGCTTTTTATATATCTATCTATCTATCAAGAAGGAACACACACTTAGTGGACATGCCCAGTGAGGTAATACTGCTACAAAATTAAGGTCTGGTCATACAGGGGAGCCTGCCTTTTACAAAACCTTCAGGGCACCATGGAGATATGGTCACTTTGCCAGCTCAGTCTTCCTGTCTGGCGAACTCATCCCTGTGCACCGACAGGCTTGCTAGATACGGCAAACGAGAATATAAAAGCTAAGGGGGAATGTGTTCCACCCTCTCTGTTCAAACTTTCTTATGCTCCTGATGTGCTAGTTTCTCTCCTTCCCCCATTCCCTACTCACACAATGAAGTTATCAATAAAGGTGGCTTGTTATTTTAGACCACTTTAAAATTTCACCACTTTTAAGGGCTTCGTTCACTCTGCCTTTCACTTTCGATGAAAGCCTCCGTGTTCCTGTTCTAAATGACAGCACCCCAAGCACTGCTTTTAAGCCCGATTCATCTTGTCTACCAGATCTCCAGCTTCTGCACAGAACACTGCTCCCTCTCTCCAACAAGGGGAACTTACTCCTTCATAGCTCCAGGGCAGAGACTGTTACTAGCTGTAGACTGCTGCAAACATCACAATAAAGGATAGAAATGTGAATTTCTCTTAAAATACAGCTTTGGCTTGAGAGCTGCCTTGCCTTCGCAAACCCTATCAAGAGCAGCCCATCAATCTCCCTCCACGTGCGCAAGCAGCCTCCTGCTTCATACAGCTGTCCAAATGATCGACCATATCAATGGATCCAGATGAGGCTAAAATGACTAATTTGCCTATTTGAGAGGATTGATGGTCAAATGCCAACCTAGCTCTGTGGAAGGAACACTAGACTTGAAACCAGAAGAAACAGAATCTTGGTCTGGCCATTTAACCAATCACATGGCTTCAGGAAAGTTGTTTCATCTCTGTTTCTTCACCTATGAAAAGATGGGACTGAATGAGGTGATATCTAGACTTTAATAATCTGTGATACAAGATTCTTTTCTTCTGCCTTAATCAATCAAAACAGTTGGATCTCATGAGGAGAAGGGGGGAGGTTTCTTATATTACAATACGGAAGGCCCAGACAGCACTTTGCCTATGTTTTGTGAGGACATAGATATAGGTGACATGAGTATTTCTAATGAGAACACACCCACACAAACCCTTAATCTATCAATCCATCCATGTGTCTCTCTATCTGTCTGTCTGTCTAGCTAGCTACCTAGCTATATCTCCTGAAGATTGGATGCCCATTGACTGGGGAATGGCTAAGCAAATTGTGGGTACCTGAATGTAATAGAATATTATAGTGTTTTAAGAAATGATGAATAAAATGGATACGTAGAAATATGGAAAGACTTAAATGAGCTGATAAAAAGTGAAGTGAACAGAGCCAAGAAAGCAAATATATACGATTGACATATACACAATATAAATGTGAAGAACCATCGCAAAACAATAAAAAATGAATATTTTAAAAATTATAAGGAATAAGCTTAGTCCAAAGAAGATATGAGAAGACACTTCCTCCAGCCCCCTGGCAAAGATGAGTACAGCCAGTATGGAACATTGCATGTATTGTCAGATTTTTTTCAATGTATCGGTAACTTTTGATGATTTTTTTTCCTCTTATTTCTTTTTTTCCTAAAAAAAAGGAAAAAATTCTTTGTTTACCTCCTTTCTGGAAGGAGGCAAAGGAAAAAAGATGCAGAGGGAAATTTAGATGATGAAAAAATAAAACATATCAATAAAATTTATTTTAAAAACCCTGAGAACTTTGGGTTTCCAGATTTCCTGGTGGACTCTGACCCAAGAAGCAGAGAGATCAGCTTTAGCAGGACTCCAGTGTCTGAGTATTCTGGCTTCTCCACAGGGGCAGATCTTGTGGTGCTGTAGCAGCATGTTACCTTGGCTGCACAGATGACTGCAGGGCCAGCAGAGAGAACAGCCAAAGTGGAATGTTGCAGAGGTGATGAGCTTTTCCAAAGGGGTGGGGAGGGAGGGAAAGAGGGAGGTTGCAGAACTGGCCATGGAGCTCTTCAGTGCACCCTTGCTGGATGCTTCATAAAGTCGCACTGATGGCAGCTCGGAGATGGCCATCTGTTGTCAACTCTGGGCCAGACAAAAGATAATGTAATGGCAGCTAGCAAACAACAGGGCTGTTGTAGGAGGGAATGAGGCCTCGAACGAAGAGGTGGTGCTCCCTGTTTTACTAGCAAAACCCAGCTATCAGTATGAACATCAAGAAATTAATGGATGGAGAATTTTTAAAAATTGAACTGAGCTACCACAGAAACAATTCCAGTGCAAATGGAATGTCTTTAGTTTGTGTCGATTGCCTCTGCTCCTCTTCTTTCGATCATAGGAGCCGCTTGATCTTCATACCTGTCTGGCTACCAGTATGCACGCTAAAGCAGTCAGGGTCAAATTTAGAAAAAGGCGGACCCAGGTGTGCCGCCAAGCGTGCACATAGAGATTAAGCATTTACTGATACAAAATGGGTACTTGCAAATGCATTTGCTCACTTGGGACAAATGAGTGCTTTGTGGTAATCATGCCCATTTGGTTACTTGTACAACTCCTGGTTTTGTCTTCCTTTTAAAGGGTACCCCCTTTGTGTGCAGGGAGGGGGTAGTGGGTAACTGTGGCAACTTTGGGTTTGACTAACATAGGGAAAATTCTGCAGGAAATATTTGCTTTATACCTCACTAAAGACAATTTCTAGGATTTGGTTTATTTTTTTCTTTTTAATGGCAGCATAGATCTTGGGGGGCAGGGGAGACTTGCGAGAAGTTGGGACAGACAGGTGTTCTGTGGTTGTTTCTGTGTCCTAAATGATTAACTTTTTGCCTTAGATGGTTGGCTCAATCAATCCTGATTGAATTATCCAATATTAACGCTGAAAGTGATCAAACAAATGGTGAAAACACAGCATCAGTCAATAAATCAATGCAAATGATTTGGTTCCTGGAGATCCGATCAAATAAAAGAGATAGATCAATTTAACCACTGAGCAAATTAAACAGAAGTCTCTGCAGCACCAATTTGCTTCAAAAGCCCCGCAGGCCCACAAATGAAAGAAAAAGAAGAAACATACAAATGGACCAGTTCCAGAACCACATGTTTACTTGACTCAATTTGTGCCTGCTATACCCACCGGTGTACGCATGCAGCTGTAGGTGCTGGGATCTCAGCTCTTTGAACAGAAGCAATGCACAGGGTGTAATGGGAACAAGGGAATAGTGATCTGAAGTCCACTAGGACTCAACAGTCAGAGACTAGTAAAGGGTGGGAAGTACTATTCTCCCCAGAATGATTTTTCTCCAAAATCATAATATAAAACAGTGATACCTCACTATGTTAGGTACTTATTCACCAGCAGAGTCACCATAAATTGGTCTGGATTGAAATTAGCAATAAAGGAAATTGTGCTTCAAGATGGAATAAGGATGAGGAAAGTCATTCTAAGTCTCCCTGGAAACTGAAACTTTGCGTGAAAATGTAGAAGAAGGCAGGAAATAGGAAGGATAAAAGAAGGTTTTTAAAGTTATTTTGTAGAAGGAGTGCTATAGAGTGAGATGTCCTAAACAATTCTTCAATCTGTGCAAGAGAAAAATTAAGTTTTAATAGAGGAAAAGATGGAAGCTAACCTAAGCAAATTCATTCCCAAATCACACCCAAACCTTGTTTTGTCTTTTATGGGACAGCTACAGGGAAGGGGGATAAAAAACCAAACAAACAAAAAACAACCTAAAAAGCAAAAATCCAAAAAACCCTTTTTCAATACCTTATCTTCCCTTTTTTCCTATGTTAGTTCAGAAAATATTTTTGGAAACCTAATGAAAATTTTTTGCTTTGAAAAATAATGAAAACATGTAATATGAAAAATTGCGATTCTGAATACAGTGCAAAATAAAAAAAATGTTTAATTACCACAAAAACATAAAAAGGCATTTTTCATTGAGAAAATAAATCCAATTAACTGAGGAGGCAAGAGATACAGTGCTAAGACTTGGAATCAGGGAGACCTAAGTACAAGTTCTGCCTCAGACAGAATGGTATGGTAACTTTATGTCTGTGAGCCAGTCAACTAGACAGGTTACAATCTAAATTAGTGGAGGAAGTTCCTCATACTGACGAAGTCAGACATCCATCAAGTAACTGGAGAAACAGTGAAGAGTTCAGAAATGTCTAGGCTAGGAAGAGGTTTCTTTAACAAGTAGGTATTATGTCCCCAACATGATTAAAATCAGCATTGTGCATGAAAGGTTAAACAAAATGTTTCTTTTACCTCTGTATAAAGTTAGAAATTAAAGGCAAGACCATGAATTTTCGAGTTTTCTCTGATGACCATTTAGTTGCTTTACAAACTCTGTCTACTGGAAAATAGTTATATTACTGTTGGTAATACTTTGCAGTCTTTTTTCCAAACTGCCTTTCTTCCCAAAAAGCTCTGCCAAGAACATTACAACTCATCATGGTGTCACTTGGAAGAAGGGAGGGTAATATACAGACCTATTGGACTGTAGTGACTGTGGATTTGTGGCAGTCTGAGAGGTGGCAGTTCTCCAGCAATTAGGGAAGACTTTGCTATAGTTTTTAAGAAAGCAACACATTCTGCAGGATTGCTACAAACAGACCAGTTGGTCATATTTGGGTAATTCCCTTTATACCCTTGGACCAGTCAGTCAAAAAGCAACTATTAATTAAGCACCTATTACATGCTAGACATTGTCTTAACTACTGGAAATAAAATGCAAGTAGAAGGAAAGACAGTTCTTGCCCTCAACATCTTCCTTCTCTTTCCCCTATATTCTGCAGAAAAGTTTCTAAACCATATTAGAAAAACAAAAGGAAGGGCCCAACCAAACTTTCAGAATAGCCTTTCCATCCTAAGAAAGGTTTCTATCGTCCTGGAGAAATAGCTAGCCACCTATGGCCCCCCAGGAGCTGCATGTGGCTCTCCAAGTACATATGTGGAAGAACTCTTTTAGCCAAAAATCAATGAATGAGTCTGGACTTGTGGGTTGACAAATTATTAACTGGCAAATAGTGAATCTACTGGAACAATAACGGTGAGCAGAACTTAGCCCTAAAGGTCTTCTGCTCCCCTCTCTCCATCTTCCCATTTACCCAAAGGACAAAGTCTATTCTGGGGCACCCCACTTGGTCAATACCCTTCTTTCTGACTTGCTACTGCCAGGCATTTTTCTTCCCCTCATCACTTCCCTCCTGTCCAATATCCTTAGGGCTAGACTCTGTCTTCTAAAGTGAAAATCAGCTAATCTGTAAAATATATTATTTTAAAATACTAATCGAAAAAGAGCTTAATTCAAATTTCTAGGTTACACAAGTGCAAAGAAATAAATAAGGACCTTCTGGAGACAATACATAACTATTATTTAGTCTGTTTTATACTAACTTGTACAAAATCTCTCTTGTATCAGTTTAAAAACATAAACATATAAATCATAATTTGATTCTTCAAAAACATATAATCAAAGAAAGAATACTTCGAATCTTTTGCCTTCAAGTGCTGCTGACTCCTGACTTGGAAAATGCCTTCCTTGCCAGTAAGCAAAGCTGTCTTTGAAAACCAGAGTTCTAGCCTGGCCTGTGCCATTTACTAGGTTTGTGACCATAGCTATGAGACTTAACCTGTTATAGTCTCAGAGTTTTCGTCCCTTATAAAGCAGGGTTTGGAGTAGATGTCTTCTCACATCCTTTCAGCTTCAATATTCTATGATTTTTATAAGTAAATAAAATCTTCCTGTAAAAGAAGGCCAGTCTTTGCCAAGAGAATGAAAATGATTCAATTCAATTTGATCAACATTTATTAAACTCCACAAGAAGTTCATAGCCTAATAGAGGGTGTTTGCTATGTGTGTGTGTATGTGTGTGTGTGTATGAGAAAACTGAGGCAGGCCCAGAGAAATTAAGTAAGTTTTCTCTAGAAAATAATCCTAGATCTTCTGTCTTTGAATCTAATACTTCTCCTATTGTACTAAGATTTAAAAAAAATGTATAGTAGAAACTGTAATTTTTTTAAGTAAACAGTGCAAAGAAGAGGTCCTATTATGATGGAATCACAAATCCTGAGTTTTTTTCTACTTTTGGCTGGGTACACACAAAATCACAGATATGGAGGTTATTTAATACAGCTATAAAATCATCTGCATTTCCCAAAATGACAAGCCACAGTAAAGTCATTCTTTTATGAGACGGTTTTCATCAAATAAAATTTATTCCTGAAAATCTCCTATCTTGTTTGAATCTTCAGGAATCCAAACAGTTATCCAAACATATATATGTTTGGCTTAAATCTTGGCCCAGTGTGACCTGGGCCAAGTCACTTAAATGCTCCTGGCCTCAGTTTTCCCATTTGTAAAATGTAATAATTGGACTAGATGATGTCTAAGGTTCATTCCATAATGTAGTGATAAAATTAATTAATTTTCAATCTATTATTTTTAAAAATATACTTGCAAAGATTTAGAACGCTGATCAAATCAATCAGTGGTCACAATTTCAGAACATTCATGATGAAATGCTACCCACGTGATATCTTGATAGACAGGTGATAGCTTCAGAGTACAGAATGAGACATATCTATATCTACCTGAATATGACTAATGGGGAATTTATTTTGATTAACTACATGTTATATTTTTCTTTCTCAATGGGTTAGAAAGGAATAGGAAAAGACAAATTTTTGTTGGCTAAAAAAAAATATTAATGAAAAAAATGTGTTTGCTAAGTCACTGCCACCAAAGTGGCTTGGTTGTATTTCTTGTTTTGGCTAATAGATTTTATTTTCTGGACTGACATGTTATTTCCCAATCTCAATTTTTTTCTAATTCATTCACTTAACAAAATTGTATTGTGTTTTTCCTAGACTTAACATGCCCAGTCTCCACACAGGAGATGAAAAAAAATCAATATTAAAAAAAAATACATTAATTCTTTCTTCTAACCTTCAGTATAAGAGTAACTGGAATGATAAATGCTAATGCAGAGGGCTAAGAATGCCTTAGGTTATAACCTCAAAGTAAGGAATCACAAAACTAGGAAATTTAAAGTGAGAACTGATGCATGGTGATTAACACATATAGCTTATTAGAGGGACTGGATCATACACCATGCATACATAGGCACCATATAGATACACGTGCAAGACAGTGGCCTCAAACTATCAAATTCTCATTTCAAGCTCTTAGTGCTATAGTTCTATAGCAGAAGCTACATACAGATATAGAACCAGGGATTTATCATCTCAGTCTTTGTTTCCATCCAGACAACGGACATTTGATTTTTAGTCCTGGTGATACCAAACTAACACTACTGCACCCTCAGGATATAAATCAAGCTAGCATTTTGGCTTATGAGATCAGGGCATGTTTGGCTGAATTAAAATGAATGAGTCAGAAATGATTTGAACTGTACTCTCTGCAACTGAGATCATAAGCATTTCTGAAGAGTTGTGTGTTCCCTACTTGAACAGAGTCTAATGAAGAGAATAGAAAACAATGACTTCCAAACACTATATTCCATGAAACCCTAGAGTATCCTAAGATATCACTAGGGGTTCCTTGAAAAAAAAAACTGGGGTCCTGATCGATCTGTTTAATTATATCTGCTCTATTACCTTCGGGACCCACACCAAAACTGTGCTAGGGGCTAGGATTCTGGCAGTGGAAACAATGAAGGTTACACATCTCAAAGGGCTAACATCTACTAATAAAGAGAAAAATGAAATTTTACTGGTCTAGTTCCTATAAGGAACACAAAAATTGTATTTTCAACTACTTATTTCCACTCCCTATGCCCTATACACTGCTTCAAAATGAAAGGCAATATGGAATAGTGGATGGAGGTCAGGCCTTGGAATTAGGAAGACTTGGGTTTGAATCTTGACTCTCACAAACTGATTGTGTGACCTTGTTTAAGTGACAACCTCTAATGTCTCAGGCAATTCTATAAGTCTTTGTTACAGACAACTTGCCAATCTGCATTGGCAGAAGGAGTCTGTGTACTGGGTATTTGTTCCATGAATTAAATAATAGATTTAGGGGTGGGAAATCAATTAATAAACACTTATTAAGCTTATGACCATATACCAGACACTGTGAAAAATGATAGGGTTAAAAAGAAGAAGCAAAAACAGTCCTTGCCTTCAAGTAACTCATATTCTAATAGGGAAGATAGTATATATACATATACATATATACGTATGTATGTGTATATATATATATATATATACACGCACACTCGCATATAATACACATACACACACACACACATATAAATATATATTGAGTTGAGGGAAGGTAGCCTGAGAGGGAGAGGGCCCAGGAAAGATTTCCTACAGAAGGTGAGGT
This sequence comes from Pseudochirops cupreus, assembly GCA_028627135.1. Taxonomy (NCBI): domain Eukaryota; kingdom Metazoa; phylum Chordata; class Mammalia; order Diprotodontia; family Pseudocheiridae; genus Pseudochirops; species Pseudochirops cupreus. The sequence goes on along the minus strand of CM053580.1, from coordinate 400,182,841 downwards.
TTGAGCTGAATCTTAAAGAAAACCAAGGACACTAAGGAGTAGAGGTGAAGAGGGAGAACACTGCATGCACGGGGAACAGCTAGTGGAAAAACACTGAGATGGAAGACATAGTGTCATTAAAAAGCAAGTAGGCTGGCATGGCTATACTATAAAGGCAAGAAAAGGCCAGATTGTAAAGAGTTTTACATGCCAAACAAAAAAGTTTATGTTTGATCTTAGAGGTACTAGGGAGCCAGTGATATTTACTGAATAGGTGGGAGGAGTGTGACATGGTTAGACCTACAAATCAGCTGAGGATGGCCTTGAGGGATGTAGTCCAATTCAATCATACAGGTAAGAGTTGAGAAAGTCCCGCACTAGGGTGGTAGCTGTGTGAATGGAAAGACGGAAATGTATGTAAGTGAATTTTGTAGAGAAAGAAATAATAAGATGTGGCAACTGACTGGCCCATATTGAGTTACTAATATGGGTCATGCCAGGTAAGCAAGAGACTGAGGTGGTGAACCTAAGTAACTGGAAGGATGGTGGTTCCTTAGAACAGAGGTGTCAGCCTGAACCAGACTAAAATGTAATTGGGAAGTGTTTAACAAAAAATAAATAAAAATATAATACAACGTAGATAATGTTCATTTGTGGTTTTCTAAGTCAATGTGTGATGCAGGGAAAGGTTTCTATTTGAATTTGACACCACTGACTTAGATAATAATTAGGGTTTATTAGGAAAATCAGCTTGGAAGGGAAGATAATCTTGGATACACTGAACTTAAGATATCTATGGAATCCTAGATCCTGATTTCCAACAGTCAGCTGGTAATGTAGGACTAGAGTCCAGGAGAGAAACTAGATCCAAAAATCCATCTGCACAAGAATGACAGTTAAACCTATCAGAAATGAAACCACCAAGTGAAATGGAATACAGAGAAAAAAAGAAGAGAGCCCAAGCAGAATCTGTGAGATGCTGCAGAGAGGTCAAAAAAAGATAGGAATTGAGAAAAGGTCATGAGGAAGACACCATTGGTAACTTTGGAGATGGCAGCTTTGTCTGGAAGCTAGACTACAGGGAGTTGAGAGGAGAGGAGCTAGAAGCATTAAGCAGGGATGGCTTTTTCAAGTTTTGCTGGGAAGTTAAGAGAAAAGCTATTATTAAGTGTGAGATGTTGTTTAGTCATTTTCAGTCATATCCAACTCTTTGTGACCCTTTTGGGTTTTCTTGGCAAAGATATTGGAGAAGTCTTCCATATCCTTCTCCAACTCATTTTACAAATGAAGAAACTGAGGCAAACAGGGTTAAGTGACTCCCCTGGGGTCACACAGTTAGTGTGTCTGAGGCCAGAGCTGAACTCATTGAAGATGAATCTTTCTGACTCCAAGCCCAGCACTCTATTCTCTGTGCCATGTAGCCACCCCTGGGTTAATCTCTTGGCTCTGCCATGCTATCTGTGAGAGCTCCTCTCTATGCCTCAGTAGCCTTCTCTGTAAAATTTGTGGTCTGGACTAAGTAACTGAGAAGGTTCTTTTCAGTCTTACAACTGTGATCCTAGATATCACTAAAAACAATCAGACCCTACTCCAAAAGTCACATTAACTAAGTCTCCCACCAGCTTTCATTGGACATTCCTGAATGACCAAAGCAAGAAGGTATTGCAATAAAAATAAAATTACTGTCAATTGGACTTTTTTTAGTCTAAGATTTCCTTCTAAGTAATGTATGAGACTTGCTTCTCTTCATTTTCCCATTCATTAGTAATCAGGACAGAATTCTTTTTGGAAATGATAAGAAACATTGAGGTATTACATTCAGTTTTACTGTTGAAACTGTGTCCAGTAGCACACTATGACCATTGGATTGATTCACCTGTTCTTTCATATATACTTTTTGTGAGAGGGAGGGGGGGGAGACAAGGCAATTGGGGTTAAGTGACTTGTCCAAGGTCACACAGCTAATAAGTGTCAAGTGTCAGAGGTCATATTTGAACTCAGGTCTTCCTGACTCCAGGGCCGGTACTCTATTCACTGCACCACCTAGTTTCCCCTTATATATATACACTTTTATATGGTTTTTGTAATATAACCTGTTTACATGTAAGCTAATTACTAAAAGGTTATATATTGCAAGGCTTCAACTATGATAAACTGATAAAGATATCTTAAACTACTCAGTCAATAATAATTGTATCTTTAACCTTCTTAGCCAAACAGAACAACATAGCTTCACATAATATATTTCATATGTCCAAGGAGATAAATTGGAACAGGAATGATTGTACCCACTTTACAGAAGAAACAATGGAGACAAAAACAACAATTTCTTTTTCCACACAGTAATTGTGAGTATAGCCTATGACACGTATAGATCAATCCAACTCTCTTTCCTAACAGACTCTAAGGATTAGTGCTCTATTTCTACTCTAGAGTAGAAATGAAGAAACTTGTGTCTTTTCCTTCCTAACCCCTCCTATTTCAAGCCCTGTAAGGCCAGAACACATCAGGACGCCTACCTACCAAGGTGGTGGCTCAATGGGAATCAAGCATAACATGAGGAGAGGGTTAGGGAATGGAAACCTGATGCAAATGTTTCCATAAACTTGACCTTTTGACTTTATCCCATTGGGTCGGTGGGTCCATTAACAGATCTGTTCTAGTTCTTTTGTGATTGATGGCAGCCAGAGGAAAGCCATTTTTGGTATCAGTTAATCCAAAATCCTATTTTCCTCTTGCTACAACACACACACACACACACACACACACAACTTTGGGGAGGGACCCAAGATGAGTGATATCATGAATCTAGACTTAAAACACCTTGTTTTATACAATCATAGCAACCAAATTCAATTTCAGCCCTCCTTGTGGGGACGTTACCTGCAGTTCTGTTTGGAAGAAAAACTTCTGTGGACATTGTGTGCAGTCATAGATCTTGTCTTCCTGTCCATGGGCTGAGAAAATATGCTGCTGCAACTTGTTTGCTTGGACAAACACTGCAATGATAAAAAGCAAGGTGAACTTTAAGTTATTTCATCTCATAAATGCCTTTAGTCGGTGATTCCCTGAGGAGGCTCAGGAGTATGGCTGACACACCTCCTTCCTGGGTTTGACTGGGACCATATAACCGGTGAGAGTGAAGTTGCTTTTATCCACTGTTGGCTTCTCGTGTTTGTTGAGATGAATTCTACTCTGTGTCTAATTCAACCCAAGCAACTGCAAAGGAAAGATTTATAGATGCCTTGCTCCCTGCAATTCATTTAAAAAAATAAAGCTGGAAATTGTCAAATGAGCAGCCCTGAGAATGAACAAAAATGACTCATTTCCCAGCAACCCACAGGTTAAGAAAGCCTAGATGCCAAAGCTCTGTTTATTGTATTTGCCCAGAGTTGTAGCTAGCAAACAGTTCTCTATTTAAATGTGTTAATGCTAAAAATTATATCCCACAGCTACTCTGGGGCACTGTCTATAAATGTGAAACAGAACGGCAGGTAAATTCTCTTTGGATACTTTAAGATCAACTCTGCCTACACACTGAATGCAAGGGTTTCAATAATATAAACATGTTCAATTTTAATGACTACAAAACAAGGCCCTAAGACTGTGTAACAGTTTACCTAGGAGACATACTATTAATAATTAAATTGTATATGCCAGAGGCAGTGTTTGGGTTGGCAGAACTGACTTCTGATGGATGCCTTGTGCACTGTGACCTAAAAAAAGTTTGCATCTACAATATTAATCTGTATAGGCAGGAAAAGGATTTATTAAAGATGCTGGCATTTGACTTTGACTCCACTCTAATCATTAAAATTATTCTAATTGCAAGCCAACATAAAATATTAGAATATTGTTCTTGTGAGTCATACATTTTAATCACATTTCTCATTATCTTAAAGAACTACTTAGATTTCTTCTTCCACATAACATGCTTTGTTCTGGAAATTTTTTTTTCATTGTCATTTCTAAAATTCTTTCAAGATCCACTAATACAGTTTAGGTCTGATGGTACATCAAATGCCCTTGCTAATGATTAATGCATTGTTGTCTCTTTACCCCATCAGCAAAAGGAAAAAAAACCGAACAATGTTTTAATACAGATCAGAATCAACTAATCTCCATCCACCTTCACATATTTTACAACTACTAGCTCAGATATTAAAAGATTATTTTATCAGGAATCTTACTCACTGGGAGAGCTATGATTAGTGCTATTTTCTGAAGAGTTCTTATAACAGATTTTACAAAGGAGTCCCTTGCCCTCAACTTATTTCTTAGCTCTTTATGCTGTAAGACACCCGAGGTTGTAGTTTAAAAAAAAATCACTTTCTCATACATGTGTGTGAAGAGCATGGTATAGTGGAAGAGAACACTAAATCTGGAATCAGAGGAGCAGGGCTCAGCTCTTGACCACTAATGAGCTGCCTTGTGATATGATGGGCATAAACTCTGCGTAGCTCAGTTTCCTCATCTACAAAATGGGTGGGAGTGTTTAACAGAGATGGAATTTAAAGTTCCTTGCAGTTCTGACTCTATGAGGTTATTATCCTTCTGATGTCACTTTCTTCCCTGATAACTCCCTCCTCCTTTAACAATCCTGGTAGGATCCACAGTAAACATAAAGAAAAAGAAGGGGACTGACTGAAGGAATGATGAAAAGAAACTCCTTCTCAGACAAACTGCTGAAAGCAGAGCTATCCACATTACTGTTCAGTCATACAGTGAAAATGACCTTTCTTTTAAAATTTATGACTGAACAGTAATCTGTCCTTTAAATAGAGTGAAGTAATAACTGGTCCATAGCATTTATTTGTGAGAATCAACTCCTTCCCACCTCCCTCAAAACCAAGTTCTTAAGAGGAGACAAATATTTTTGTTTTTCTGACAAGCAGGAAGAGATTGACAGAGTTGAGGGATCTTTGACCACCAATGAACCATGCAAATATGTAATTATCACAAAGCACTCTCCCACAAAATGAATCTTTCAGTGATGGGATGGACAGATTTGGTCACATTTACCCTACGAGTTTCATTTTAGTTTCTGATTTTTTTCTTATAAAGTTAAATGAAAAAAGTATGAGGTTTAAATTTATTTTAAAATCTCCCTTAAAAAAACCAACATGATTGAACATAAAACAGAACAGATGCTATCTGTTTTTCAGCTCAGATTTTAAGCATAGCTACTTCTCCCAATGTTCTCTCATTTCTTATATGGAGTAGGTTATAAAATTCCTCCCATCTGAAAAGCAGATGTGTGGACAATAGCACTACACTTCTATTTGAACATCTGTGATTAAAACACAGCTGTGTGCAGGCAGCTTTAACCTTGGTAACCTTTTAACATCAAGAGGATGAAAGTGAGCTAAATGTGGGTCTCATTCTGCAATTGGAAAAATGCAAACTTCTGACAGAAGAACTTGAAATGCCATTTGTGCACACTGATGCTTAACCTCCATCCCTATCTGAGGCTTTAAGTAGGCAGCGATCAATAATGCTAATATACAGAAATCAAACATCTTCCCCCAAATTGACCTAAAGTCATATCTGCAAAAGGCCATATCAATGGGAGGCATGCATTTGTAGGAAAGACATGATGTCGCCCTAAGACACCCCAGAGTTTTCCCAAGCTTGATTTTCCTACCTGTAAAGCAGACCGGACACTTAAAGGTGCCTCCCATTCCTTCAAAGCTGTGTTCTATCAGGTGGCACTGAAGCTTGGCAGGAGAATCAAAGGTCTGATTGCAAAGTTTGCACTCGTGGTTCAGTCCTTCATCTGTGGAAGGAAAGGAAGCAAAAAGAAAAGTGAAACAACCATATTTGTTTCTTTCTCATATAGAAAAAAAATATTCCTAGCAAGTATCTATTCTATGATTCTATAATTTACATGAATTTCTTTTTTTTTTCAAATTAAATGTTTATTAATTACCTCTGGATACAAGGCATTGAAAATTCCAATGTTAAAACATTTTTCAAATGGAAAAAAAAAAAACCCTGAATAATAAGAAGGCATATCTTATTGTAGGATGAGTAGATTTTACTGTATTACCTACTAAAAACACATATTGGAATATTAAGGGTTGGAAGTGTCTTTGGCTGTAAATATCATTGTTTTTTTAAGGACTATATACTTTCAGGAGATGACCCAAAGGAATCATATCTAAGACATAAAAAACTGGATAACGGGATTAAGTTAGACTTTTCAATGCAAAGTTCCTTACAGCTGGCTCTCTCTATGGAGAATACACATTCTCCATAGCTTTCTTCTCTATTCTGCCTTTCTACTTTTTGGCCCTTTACCAGAATTTCTTGTTTTCTTAGCCAAGCGGCTCTAAAAATCTCTGTTTCTATTCTTAGTGCAAGGTTTCTTATAGTCTTCCTAAGAATATTAGCCCTCTTCCCTATTCCCTGTATCTTCTGGTAGTTTTTAACCATTCTGGAATTAGTAATATTCCACACTTTTCTGTTCATTTCTTCCTTTACATCTTCAAGTAACGATATTTTTTTCCCTAAAATTATCTTCTCCACTACAATTCTCTCCAAGATCCTTCTTCATTAGCTCTAGGTATTTCCTTGATAACTTAGAAACATTTTCTATTGGATGGATGAGTTTAACAGTTGCTAGGTATGCTCTAATTCTGATTAAAAAGGACCAATTCCCTAAGCAATATTTAGAAACTATTTTCCTGGATGTTTTGTCTTGAATGTAGTAGCTGTGTTGTGTTTGCTGAATGAAAGAAGGAATGAATGTTAAAGTAGCAAAGTTCATTAAACAATAATCTAATGGGGAAAAAATGACCTATTTTACTTAGTCATGGAGTCGTATTGCAAACACTGCCAGCGTAAATATGATGTAATTTGAAGATAGTGCTGCCATTTTGAACCAAAATATGCTTTTAAAAATTTTTATGAGTCTCCTTTACAAATATTTTCATCCAAATTTGGGGGAAAGAATATATTCAGTGAAAGATCTATGCTGTTTCCAGTTCCCACATTCTACTTATCCCAAGCAGAGCTACATGTATTTATGGAAAATCAAATGAATTTTACCCAAGACTTGCTCTTAGGTAATACTTTGTAATATGCTAACCATTCTTCGCTATAAAAGTAATTTTCCCAGTTCTTCTGATGTAGATTTTCTTTTGATTAAAAGCCTTATACTGTCTTCTTCCTGAGTGGCATCTCAATTTGTTATCATAAACAACGAAAATCAGTGGCATCGGGACCACCTCTAAAACTACCTCTTTTTTAGGAGAGAGGCATTTAACCCTTGTTCCCTGGTTTTCAGCCAACTTGTGAACTGGCCGCCCCCTTCTTTTCATGCTATCTGACTGTTAGCCGCTCTACCAAGGAAAATTTACAGTGAAATCTACTGGGGGCAAAGCAATGAACTACATAGACACACTGTATGAGTAACATGTTCAGATGCAAACATTTCCTTCCTTCAGTTCACAGGAAGCATGATTTGTGTAAGTGGTGAACCAGTTGGTACAGCCAGCATCACAAAATCCCAATTACAAAGTGACTTCTTATTAGCTAAGTAGGAGTAGAATCACTCTATTTGTATTCCTCATCTTTCTTCTCACACAAGTAGGAGTCTTTAGAAGCAGAGGATTGGAATTTATAAAAAGAGAAGCAAAGCACTAATTAAGCCACCCGGTACTGTCTACATTTCCAAGACATAAAAACCTACTCTGCATTTGGGTGGCACAGTAAATTCCTTGATTATAATTATGTAAGAGGGGTTTTAATTGTGCATACTGAGATGACAAGGGGGTAATACAAAAAAGCCTTAAGGATTATACATGATCAAGAGGTTTTGGTCCTTTTTTCCCCCTAGAGTCACAAATAAAATATTACCTTCGTCTAGAAATTGAAGAGTGTAAGGGATGCTGTTGTATATTAGGTAACTGGGTCAGTAAGTTAATCAGGAGCAGTATTAGTGATACTGGAATGAATTTCTATTTCCCATATGCTGCATATTATTATTTTGGTGTAATTATGGCAACTCAAAGCCTTATTTTTTTCATTTCTCAATCAAAACTGTCACTAATAACAGCTATAGCTATGACCATGTGTACTTTTTCAATATTTCACCAGTATGAGTATTCTCTCCACTTATAGAGATAGCAACCCCCTCCTCTTTGTAGACCATTTCCATGAACTGGCTAGGATTTAAACAATGACCCTCCAGTGGGCAACACTTAGTGTTAAATTGACACTAGAAGAAACAACAGTGGAGGATTTTACTGGAGGAAAATGGACACATGTAATAAAAAATAATCAATCCTCAATATTCAGTAAACAACATTTGTGTTACTGATGCCTTTCTTGAGTTGTAATGGAACATTTTCTTGGTAAAGCAAAAGTGAAGTCTCTGACTGCAGCCCCCGCAAAAGTTATTATTCCTGTATGGAGTAACCTTTCCTGATCAGATCTCTCTTATTTGTAGCGACCATAGAAATTCCAAAAGTAGATATAGAAATGTATGTAAATATATTGCACAATGTATATGCATATGTTGTATATTCATAATGCTTACACACACTGGCATATACACATACCAATACGTATGTGTATATATGCACATATACATGCAAGCACACACATACATATATACATACACGCATTCCCTTGTAAAACTGAGTTACATGTATAGCTCATTCTCCTCTGTTAGGGAAGGCATTAATATTCACATTTAAAATATGATTTATTACTCATGAAATATTAGAGGTAGAAGGAGTGACTCTTTATCTTCTTCTTTTGGACTACTGCAGTCTGTCAACATCCTACCTAAAATATGGCAACCAGAATACAATATTCCAGATGTGATCTACTACTCAGAGCATAATCAAATGTGACTGTTATTTTCCCATATTCTGGACACAATAGTTCTACTGATGGTAAAATCACATCCCTTTTTTTTTTTGACTGATATATCACACTGGCAAGTCATTGAGAGCTTATAGGTCACTCTGACCTTCTGATCGTTTTCATGTGAATTTCTGCCTAGTTATGAATCCTTATCATGTACTTGTGTGACTGATTTTCTTGAACCCAAGCACAGAGCTTTGAATAACATGGTAGACCCATGGAGCATTGTAAAGAACCCTGTGCATTATCTGTATTGGATTCTTCCAGTACATATCTGCCCTAAAATATGCTGGCAAATATGAGTTAGGTGCTGTAACTCGTGCCCACTTCAGCCAAAGCTGGCCTTTCTAATACAGTGATGTGAGAGATGGACCACAGCAAACAAATCTGAAAATGAGTACAAAGACAGATCCTCACACAGCAAATGGTACAAACACAAAAAAACAAAATTCCGATAATGAAAAACACTGAAGGGTGCCGTGTGAAAATATCTTTGATGTTCATTTCTTAAAAAACACTGGTGTTCTTTGAAAGCATCTTTGATATCCATCTATTATCTTTTCTTTGCTTTTCCCCTACTTTCCCATCATGAGAGAACATGTATCACCAGTTATAGGTATAATGACAAATTTTTTAAATTTGAAGGACCTCAAAAAGTTATCATGATGCGAGTGTGATAAACCTGGTCATTCATATTTGAGGATATTTTTGAAAATGAATTATAAGAAAAAAAAGCTGGTTTTTTTGACAGAAATATCTATATTCTTCTATATCATTCTGGACACATATTAGAAGTAGCTGAGGTGACTCTAAACTCTGCATCTAATTTTTCCTAAGGATTTCTAAAAATCTTGATAAATCTAGTTAAGTCTGGTCATTCTTTCTACTCTTATGTTGGCTTTTGCCTGACCTTATTCTTGCTTAGCAAACATGATGCGCTAAGACAAGTACTATGGCCTAGAAACAAATTTAATTTTAATTAAAAAATATTCACCTAGTGACAAATTCAACAGTTCCTTTTTCAAGTAAAACTGACAAGAAATATTGCGTCAGAATCCAATCTAAGAAGTCATTTTATTCACACTTTGGAAATTTTTCTTTTTCTCTATCTACATAAGAACATGTATGAACATACATACATGCACATATATACATATGTATAGATATACATACATGTGCTTCTCATAAAAAGCTTAACAGCTTTAAAAAATTCAATCAAAATAATCACCTACTTTTTAGAAAGGGGGTAGCTGACAGTCATTGAAAATATTGTCTGACTCGTTTATTAAAGTGAGATTCAGAGTCAGTTCATTTAAAAATCATTAGTATATTCTATTAAGAAGGTTGGTGGAGCCTTATAAAAGTTACATGTAAGAAATGAACAATCCTATAGAATCATTGAAAAAGAAAAACAATAACACCCCTAAGTTTGGACATCAACTTTTAAGAACTTCTAACCAAACTGGCGTAAAAACATTGACTGGCAAGAGAGAGAAAAGAGGGAATTTACAGTTCGAGTAAATTGCATGAATGAAAAGAAGGAAATTAACTTTTCAAAATAAATTTGTGCTTTTCTAGACCAAAGACAAAAGTATCTTCTGTTGTATTCTGAACAGATCTTTGTGTATAGGGGTGTGTGTGTGTGTGTGTGTGTGTGTGGAATTATATATATATATATATATATATATAATGCAAAAAGGGGGCAAGGGTTGGACCTGATCACTAAAATTCCTACCAAATCTAAAATCTCGTGATCTTATGATTTAATGTCCATGTAAGTGAAACTAGAACCCCACAACTACCTCAGATGATGAACAGGAGGTTTTAACTGCCTTTCCATGGCATCCACTTTAAGCTATAACAAAAGATGATTTTGACATAACTGAGACATTATTTTACTGTCTGCATGTAGAACTCTCAGCTAAGTTAATTATTTCCGTTTGTTAATCCTCACTCAGGTGATACATTTGTACATAAATGTAAACAGGAATCAATTCTACATAGAAGAGGTTGATAGTAATGTAAATATTTACTGAAATATTAAATGTTTCAGTGGAGAGAGGCAGAATGTAATTGAGGTGCAATCCATTACCTTAGTAGGAGGCTTGAGAGTCAGCTATAAAACTTGAAACTGTAAGAATAAAAGCCCACTCTCTTCTAAAGACAATTAAAAAGGGGTAGATTATTTCTACCCCTCTGACTTCTGAAACCTGGGCCTGCACATCTGCTAATTTGCTACTTTTATTGCTGGGAAAACCGATAAAATTGTTACCATTTGGATGTTCACGCACAACTCAAGTTACAAGCTCAACATGGCAATTGTTAGTTTAACAGAAGACACTGACATTTCAATATAAGCTTTAAACAAGAGAAACCCTTTAAGCAGCCTCCAGACTGTATGTCCCATGTTTATGCTCCTTTTCCTTCAATAAAAACAAAAAAACCTAGTGCAGCTACAAGCAAATGTTCAGTGGTTGACTTACATGCAGCTGTTATCCCAGTAACCACTGGGGGCCCCCTTATATTGTCTGATCAACACTACAGCCATTACGGAGGACCAATTTGTAACGGTTTATAAGTAGGACTCTTTCTCTCAGTTACCCCCGAGATTGTCCAGAAGGGTCCTTCAGCCTCTTACACTGCATAAATCTATAGGCTAAGGTCCAAAGATATAAACCCCTCCTGGTAAATCATCATGTGGCAAGGTCCATACTTAAAAGCTCTGATCAGAGTGGGAGTAAACTCTGCCCTCAGAATCCAAACACAGGAATCAGATGGCCTGCAGTTGCTGTAATTTTCCAGTTACAAAGAGTGTACTACTCTAGCTTTGTGTATTTTTTTCCCTTTCCATAAGAAAACTATGCCCTAAACCAATTTCTTTTCTCCTTTCTACTTTGCTTCTCTCTTTTTCCCTAAGTTAATTTCCTGAGCACACATTTATAAGCCAGAGGTCTGAGAAGCAACAAAGAAAAGCCACAGATGACAAAACTAACCCCTCGGCTACAATGGCTCACCCTAGAAAGCAGGGGGAGAGAAATCGCAATTTGCCATGTTCACAATCATCAAATTCCTTCTAGGTTCCCAAATTCCTACCACTGTAGCTTGTTGTAGGAGCCTACTTCATATATTTCGCAACTGCAACATAAACACAGAAAGGTGCTAATTTACCAGTGGAGAATTTCATTCAGATTTCAAAGCCTGCTACAGGAGATGCATTTCTCCAGCCCCCGAAGGAAAGAATGGTTGGAGGGTACTGGGTAGCATGCTAACTTTCTTTCACACCTGTTTAAAAGTGCTGTACTTATTCTTCTGAAAGATCACATATGGAAATGCATGGTGCCTGAAAACTGACACTAACACCTCATTCTAGTGTCTCTCTCCGGGAACCTCTGTTCCTGTCAAGATTTTCTGATTATACCACAGAAAACAGGAAATACTGTACATTAAGATAGACTATGGCAGGATATGAAATATGAACATAAGAACACTGCCATAAGAGCTGGTAATCCCCAATTCAAATGAACACCAGGTTCTAAAAACAATACTCTCAGCACTGGAAGCTCTTAGGTCTAGCCAAAAAAAAAAGGAAAGGGACATTTTATCCATCAAACCTTCCTTCAGCTTCTATTTCAGGGAGCTAGAGAAGGTGTAAGTCAGAATCGATCTCAACCACCAAATTGGAGTTTAACTTTGTTGTTATTTTTTGTTTTGTTTTAAATTTGTTGTTGTTGCTGTTGCCAATATACCAAAGGACTAACTGCTTTGAGTCTTTTTTTTTTTAATTCAAAGGCTCTAATATTGACACTATAATTTCCTGCTTTGGACTTCTCACTATCAGCAGGACTTGGGTAGAAAATGATTCAACTGGGGTAGCCTGCACTGTACCCAGCAGATTTAAAAGAGCCTGGGGGCTGCCTAGAGCCCCACAAACATCAGCAGCTTGGAAACTAGTGGGAGGTCCAGGTGGGTAAGGATGGGAGAATCAGGATGTGGGATTTTAGCTTCTCTGAGATGCAATATCATCCAGTTCCTTGATGGCTGCTATTGGTTGTATAGAATACTTACTAGAGGATCTCTTTTTATTTCTCCTTTTTTGAAAGGGAACAGATTGCTCTTCAATTTGGGTGGCCAACAGACTTCCGGAAGGAGGAGCATAGAGATGGCAGGTGGAATGAAGAGGAAGGATAAAGATATCCTCTGGGTCTGCTGAAGATGTAAACAACTATAATTCCTCTTTCTTCCTCCATTCTGCACCCTACCCCTACCCCAAACTTTTAATTCAAATCTAGAGTAGTTTGAAATCTAGGGCTCTGAGAAAATGTCAAGTCAGCAAGTAGTATTCATCTTGAGGTGATGCTTTGCTCCCTTTGTCTTCACTCCCAAAGTCCCATCCTTGACTATGTGGCAGAAAGTGCACTGTATGTGAAGTCAGAGAATCTGTGTTTGCATTTCTGCTTTGCTACTTAACAGCTGAGTGATCCTGAGTCACCTTTAAGTCAGACCTCAGTTTCTCCATATGTAAGATGATGGTAGTGAACTCAATGATCTCTAATATCTCACCCAGCTATGGGTCCTATGGTCCCCATGACAGAACCATTACCTACAATATCACACACTCTCATATTCTCTCTTCCATTCCCCATGACAATTACAAATTTCCCTCTGTTTCAAAGGAAAGTTCAATTTTGGGTGCTGCCCCGTGGAAAGAAAATCACCAAGTAGAGGAGGGTTGCTCAGTGGAGGCACAGAGGCTCTTAATGGGATAGGACCCAACTAAAGCAGAAATTCATTTATCTAGAGGCAGTTTAAAAAAATTAGGTCTACTTGTGAGGAAAAGCCACTCTCCTACATCTTCAGTTTCAATGTATTTCTGTCTAAAGTAAAGGATTTATTTCAATTCAACAACTGTTCACATTTTTGCTTGTCTGCACTCACACTGGCTACATGTAGTAAAGTCCTTTCACCATGTGAACTTTGATGCTGCTCTAATTTCTGCTAAAGAATTTCTTAATGCAGGAATAATAATAATAATAAGTCCTTTAGCTTTAACTTACAAATTAGATATTGGAGTATAGCTTTGAAAAATAGCATGTTTTAATTGAATAAGGCAAGATTTAAAAATAGTGGTTGCCCTGTCTTACTGAATAACAGTGGTTGGTAGGAGAGGAGGGTGGCAAAGGGCCTTTGACTACTAAGAGAGTATTTAAGAAATGAGCAATGGGGTTATCCACCAATTTATGGGACATGCATAATTTGCTACTCCTGAGGTCTTGCCCTCCTAGAAAGTGATGGTGCTGAGATTAAAGAGATATGGATAGGAGTTAGACCTGTGGTTTCATTAGTCTAAGAATCACCCTGGTGAGAAAACTTCCTCTACTCATGCAGGTTAGCACCTTCTCTGAAACTTATAGTCAAGAGACTAGTGTGGGGCATTATGAAAGTAAATGAATTGTGTAGGATCACAAAGCCAGTATGTATCAGAGGCAGAACTTGAAACTAGGTCTTCCTAGGACTGGTTCCCTATCCCTTATGCCATGCTGCCTTTCATCCAAGTGATGAAGACTAAATTAAAATTCTATGATCTTGACAGTTGTTTGGAAAGAAGGTTGTATATCACCATGCACCAAGATTCAGATATGTAATGCAAATTGTTATATGACCAATTTAACCATTAAGCTCCATTTTAACACTTGACTGAAATGAGCCCAAAAGAATTGGTACAAACATAAGCTCTAATGGCAGATATGAAAGAACTGCTTCCTGGGCCAGCTTGGTTCTGACCAAAATAAGGTTATCAGCATATTGTCTCATCATGTGAACACAAACAATGTGGTCTGCATCCAAAGTAAATGTGAAATACAATGTAAAAAACAAATGGTGTGCGTGTGTCTGTGGGTGTGCTGAAATTCCAGATTTGCCTGAATTATTAGAACTTGTGTACAACATGTGACAGTAACTATACTTGTAATTTAAATGATGATTTCCCTCCTGGAAAGTCATGTCAGAAGTCTGTACTTTTCATGCTTTTGATTTGGACAGATGACTTTTTCTCTAGTTTGATGGTAAATACCTACTATTAATGCCCCCACGTCTGGGACTTCCGGCACTGGTGGAAGTACAGGTATAGCTACCTTCGAGTACTGCACAAAAAAAACACAAATTGGTCAAATGGAAAGAGGATATTTCATGCAGCATAAACCAAATGCAACCTGTTCCAAAGTTAGGTCTGCTGGGAAAGCATCTCACAGAGCTGAGACAGTTGAATAGTCAATATTAATTCCAAACAGCAGTAGACTAGCAATTGGCACTATATACTATACACAACTCTCATCAGGTGCTTTTTGTTGGGGTTGTTCTGACCAAGGGTCAAGGCCTTTCCTTTTTTTTTTTGTGCTTCCCCTTCTTTTTCTGGCACAAAGCCACTCGTTGTCTTAAGAGAAAGTCTCCAAATACTGAAAGGCTGTAAAGCACTGCTTGCTGGCTGCTTCTCTGCTTTAGAATAAAATAAAAACAAAGAAATGGAATATGGTTCACCTGCATGGACTTTCACAAGACATGAACCTTGAATGACCTCAGGTTTAATGATAGGAGAAGCTGGGTGGGGATCTCTAGACCTAATGCTATTTATAAGAACCATTGTAGACTTATAGACTCAGAAAGTTTGAAAGGGCCTCAGAAGTCATCTACCTCAACCCCTAAGAAACTTAAATTATTGATACACAGATGACATGTTCTGAAGCAAAGAAAAGTATTTGGAATTGTGGTTCAGAACTGAAGCTTAGAATACATCTATGATGGCTAGGGAAAAACAAAACAAACAAAACTTCCCCCCCCACACACAAAAAAATCCCAAAAGATACAAAAAGGCAACCCAAAATTTCTAGGGTTAACCTTTGACTTAGCTACTTCGTTTTCACCATGGAGAATTTAAAAAATGACATGCTGGTTATGCACAAATTAAAACTACCTCATTATAAATATTTCACTTTTTTCTGGTTCAATTGAAATGACTTTAGCCTTTGGAGGGAAGGAAAAAGCAGTGGCACAATAGATGATATAATAAATAAAATAATAAATAACTAGATGAAAGAATTCTAAAAAATGTTATTAGAAATGTGTTTTTTAAACTAGAATTCTTTGTTCTAACCAAATGAAGCTACCCATTAAGAGGGCATTTCCTGTGCATTATTAAAGTGATATACTATAGTACTCGTTAGAACTCCATAACCTCTAAATTGCTTGATTGTAATTAAGGTCACTAGTTTTATTTAGGAAGGTTCAAGGAAGCTCCATTTAAGTTGGCTTAACTAGAGTGAATTTAATGTTATGTCCTTGCTGTAGTGCTGGAGGGGGCTGTGGCCAGGAAGCTCTGGTTCCTGGAGCTGAAGGGTTTTTTGGCTTGAGATCCACTATAAGTTGTCTTTTGTTTGGGCTTTGTTGTTGTTGTTGTTGTTGTTTAAGATAACCAAAACTCATTAACAAACAGCATTTGGTAGATTAGAGACACTGAAAAATATGGAATTTGAGAATCTGAATGATTCTATTCTATTTTTATTCATACCTTGAAAGTTTTATAGCTACTATTGACTATGAAGATAGTTTTCAAGATCCATTCCTCTTGCAAGTTAGAAAACATAAAATCTAATCAGTATGATGAGATAGAATGAAATGATAAAGAGCTATAGATAAAGAATATCCACAGAAAATAAGGAAGAGTGAAGGAAAGAAAGGAGATTTGGTAAAGTTGTTGAAGGGGAAAGTGAGAGCAATGGGAAGAATAGGTGAAGTTTAAGAAAAAGAAGAGGTTAGAAAGGAAGAGAAAGAGATTTTTCAAAGCTAGTTATTAATGAGAAAGAGGCAAAAAAAGATGAGAAAAGGAGAGACCCACAAAGCAGAGAAGGCAAATAGTAGCAGCAGAATGGAAAAGTTTAAGCATTGGACCCATGCTCAAAATTTTACTGGATGTAAGCTCAGAAACATTCATCTCTGGACAGAATGCTGGCAAATTTCAGTAGCTCCAATGGCAATAATGATAAATGCAGTATTTTACAGCCAAGTGGCTCAAGCAGCCAACTATGTTACTGCTATATAATTAATAACAATAAGCAATTAAAGAGAACAGCAGGTTACAAGTATAAGGTGTCAAAATATATTAGCAGAGGCAAAAACTGCAACAACACAGTTAAGAGAAAAATAAATGTACAATGAATGAGCCCATGTCCTGTCTCATCTTTCTTTGTATATTCTGGATTAAGCTTTTAGACTCAAAGAAAAATGTAGGATGACATAAAACTACTATATGGTGATTAACATCATTCCAAAACCAAATAACACTTCTAATGCTCAGAGGAAATCTGAAATATGATATGAGAAACATGACTGCAATAGCACGAGAGATTTGGCCGGCTGCTATGTGGCATTACCCTTTTACTGAGAAATACTCTAATAATACCTTACAAAATGGCATTTGTTGGGTTAAATGTTTTCAAAGATCCCACAGTGTTTTTCTTTTTAATTTAAAATGCAGAAGGGAAAAAATGGAGAAATGTCAAGGGAGAAATATTTCAAGGGAAAAAGGAGTCATCTTGGCTTCTATCAAGTCACAGAATTTTAGGGCTCAAAGGGACCTTGGAGATCTTCTAATCCACCCTAGTCACTTTATTCATGAGAAAAGGAAGGTCTAGAGAGGTAAGGGATTGGCCCAAGGCGATACAATTAATTAGTCTGAGAGATAGGATTAGAACCTAGGCTTCCAGATTCGTGGACTCATGTTCCTTCTACTACATCCATAATATTGCCATTCAAAATCTTCACTTACAGATTTTTTTTTCCCACTTTGGTTTTTCATTATTTTATTATGTGAGTTAAGAGTTTAAAGAAAACAAAAGTTGTCTTTTCATTTATTCCCCCTATTGGCATGTGAGGTTGGTTTCCAAATCCCCTGCCTCTTTTCTCCCTGAGAACCAATGCTCTGGAACCTCTGTGATCCAGGGACAGCTGTCATCCTAACCTCCCTCAGCTATTAGGAAAGCATCCGTTCAGTAGAAGATTTCTACAGGGATCTTCCCCACTCCCCACCCCCTCCATTCCAGGTATTTCACAAGTTCTTGAAACCTTATGCTGTGCTCAGCCCTTGATTTGGACAGCTAATCCAACCATGGTGTTACACAGTACATGGCTGGCAATGAAGGAGGAGTTTCCAGCCAGCAAGGCTCACAGGCTTTCTTTCAATGAATTGCAATAACCCCCTTCTTTGGTTAAATGCATTCCATGGAACTAGGTGGACACTGGGCTCATGCTTTTGACCCTAGGGGATTAATTTTAGGTGCTTAAAAAAAAAAGAAAGGAAAAAGTCTGATTCTTGGACTGTAGTCTCCCTAAGACAGACAGAAAACTTATCTGTGCTTGTGATGATGTGATAAGTCAGGCATTTGGGAAAACCCATTAACTGCTCCAGAAATTCCTAACTTATCAGAGAGGTGACCACTGAGGTAACTTGAAATTGGCAGAAAAAAAAAATTGAGCCAGATATGTTTCCTTCTCAGGAGACATTCTATGCAGGCCAATTAATACAAACATTACATGCTGGGATGGATAGAGAAGGCATTGAGTATATCTCCACAAGGCCATCTCTATCCATCTATCCCTGCTTGCTGACAATAGGAAGCAGTACTAGAGAATGATTCAGCATCACATGTGAGAAAA
This sequence comes from Pseudochirops cupreus, assembly GCA_028627135.1. Lineage (NCBI taxonomy): Eukaryota > Metazoa > Chordata > Mammalia > Diprotodontia > Pseudocheiridae > Pseudochirops > Pseudochirops cupreus. The sequence continues at coordinate 400,164,283 of CM053580.1, read as the reverse complement.
CACAACAAAAGGTGCATGTTTTGTATGGAAGATCTTTATACTCATTACAATCTGGTTTAGGATTGAAGTGGGCAAGCATTGATGTTTCTGGGTGTCCCCCCACCCCATGCAAAACAGAAAATCAAAGATGATGAATGGGCCTGATAAAAACCAGGAGTCAGTTAGACAAGTATTTTGTTTAAGGAAGAACAAAATACAAAAATTGAAGAGAATGACTCTTTGTCATTTATTCCATGTTTTACCTTCTGCAAAACTATAAATCATTTCTAAGGCCAGAAAGCCAAATTATAAAGATACTTTGGGCACAATAAATGTTTAATGCCTGAAATTTATAACAATTTGCCCAAAACCTGAACCAATTTACTTAAGATTCTATTTCAAATTTTATATGTCATATATTTCAGCAATATAATGAAGACATGTCATATTTCCTAGTGAAAGAAGAAACTATTAAAGCAAAGCCAAGTGTTCATCAGTATTCATAATCATATGTATAAAAAGGCCTTATGCCAACACCTCACCCCCACCCCTACCCCCACATACGTTGTGTACATTGCTTTTAGTTCTAGATGTGCAAGGATTGCATCTAGTCCAAATTCCTTCATATTAAAGATCTGGAAATTGAGACTGAGAGAAGTGAATTGATTTGTACTAGGTCACACAGATAATAAATACCAGAGCTGAGATTCAAACTCAGATCTTCTGAACCCAAATCCATAGTTCTTTCCAGTATATAAAGAAGACAGCTTGGTAATAGAATAAATAGAAAACTGGTCCTGGAATCATGAAAACCTGAGTTCAAATTTGGACTCTGCCACTTATTGGCTGTGAGACACTGACAAGTCATTTAACCTCTGTCTGCCTCAGTTTCCTCAAATGGAAAATGGAGATTGAAGCAGCATCTGCCTCACCAGGCTGTTGTAAGGATTAAATATGTTTGTAAAGTACTTAGCACAGAACCTGGCATACAGTAGGTACCACATAAATGCTTACTGCTTTCCCCCTGCATCACTTACAAAAACGGTATTATAAAGAAACATTATAATGCAGAATCCCAAGGTGTCATTGTTCTTGACTGAAAGACGGTGCAGCTGAATGGACAGAGCCTTGGTTTGGGGAGTCAGGAGAATTACATTTGAATTTCTCCTCAGATACATACTTAGCTGTGTAAATTTCCTCATCTATAAAATTTGGAATGCATATGCTACATATCTTATAGGGTCACAGTGAGAAAGAGACATTGCAGATTTCTACGTCATATATAAATTGCTATTTTTATCACATATTTTCTAAGAGCAACAGTCACATTCAGGCTACCTGTTAGTTTTTTGTTGGTGGTGGTAAAGAAAAGAATATATATTTTAGCTATAAAGTTGACTTCCTATGGTTCCTGTTTAAAAACAAATTCTATGTAAAAAAATACTAATCAGGTTTTACTTCTGAAGGGCAGAGATTAGCATGAAGATTTTTAAGACTTCCTAGAATCAAAGAATTTCAGTCCATGGAGACCATCTGGTCCAATCTCCTCATTTTATAGGTCCAGAAACTGAGGCCCAGATAAGTTAAGTGAAGTGACCACACAGCTTGGTAATGGAAGAGCTACTTCTAGACCCCAGATCATGTGACTATAAGACTAATGTAGACCCCTGACATAACTCTGTGGGGTGGTATATTACGTTAGAGAGGAGGAGAATTTACATTGATCAGAAGCACGGAAGGCAACCAGTTCTGACTCTTAACAAACCAAAGAAAAGTAGTTTAGAAATTAAAGCAAAGAAAAGTAGAGTGACGGCACCTGGAGCTGATGTTTCTCAAAGTGATATAAACCTTTTATGATTATACAGATGTGGGTTTTGTTTGTGTGTTTTTCAGGGGCAGTGGAGAGAGAGGTTGGTGATTTAACTGGGGGATTCCCACTTGTGAAGAACTTCTACCTACCAACACACATCAGCAGCTAGTCTACAGCTTGTAATCTTGGAGTTTAGAGTTTCCTGGGGCCCTGAGAGGTTGTTACTTGCCCGAATTCACACAGCAAGGCAAAAAAAGGCAAGTTTGATAAAAGCAAGACTTTGACCCACCATCTTCCTTACTCCCAAGGCTTGCTCTCTAACCACGATGTCCTCTCTTTTATACTTCTGTTAGTATTTTAAAGAATCCCCACAAGGAATACATTTGAATGAAATGTTATGTGCAAAGTAGCTTTAACCCTGCAATTCTCCAGTAAGAAAGAAATAATGATTACCTATTTATGTTTGTTTTCAATTTTATTATTCCTTTAAAAAGTCATACAGAAGAAATGACCAGTTCTACAAAAAAAAAAATGATCTGGAATAGGAAGGGATGATGTCCTTAATTGAATATTGGCCATAATAACTTTTTTCAGCTTTATTTTTTTCAATTTATTTATTTATTTTTAGTTTTCAACATTCATCCCCACAAGATTTTGAGTTACAAATTTTCTCCCCATCTCTTCTCTACCCCGAGATGGCAAGCATATGGCCATAATAACTTTTAAAAAATTGCAATCTACCAAAAAAATAACATCTAAGGTATTTGGCTAGAATTAAATAATAGAACATACAAATATCCCAAATTGATGAATGTGCAAAACTTGTTTGGCACCATGATCTGGGTACATAACTCCTCGTCATTCTTCTAGGAATCTTTCCTTTCACATTATTGCATGCTTTAGAAAACAGAATTGCAAAGGTCTGTCTTAAAGTGGTAACAGCAGGGAAATTCCAAATATGAGTGGTCACTGTGGCCTTAACTCACCCAGTTATGCCTAGATATTACCTCATCATCTGCAGTTTACACCAACCCATATTGCTTGACTGAGCCTGGGCAAGTTTTAAGAACTAGAGGCTGAATTAAGAGTCTATGTAATTCAAGTCTTTCTCTCTTCTCCCCTTTCCAATCTCTCTTTCTTTCTCTTCCACTTGTCTCCAATCTCTCTTTCTCTGTCTCTCTAGGTCCCCTCTGCTTCAAGTCCATATTAAGGTATTAAGAAAGCTCTAATCATTGCCAAGACTATTAATTTGTTCAGGTTTTTCATTCTCACTCTTTTAATAATAATGATGATGCTGGAAAATGGCTTAAATTTGTGTAATATGTAATACTTTGTAAAGTACTTTTACTAACATATTCTATTTGATCTTCCCAATAAAACTGTGAGGTAAGTAGGGCATATAGACTCATTTTGAAAATAAAATGGTGATTCAGAGAGGTTAAATAACTTAAGCGTCATGGCTAATAAGTGGCAAAGGTGGTACTAGAACCCAAATTCTTAAAGGCACAAATGATAAGCAACACCTGAATGAAATTTGAGTTACGTGATCATTTTTCAGCCTGAAGTTGCCAGCGTGTTATCATTTCTGAGAAACCTAAACCATGTTTTTGGGAAAGATAGCAGCAATGGCCAAGACGTCTTCACTGTATACTAACTTTACAAGATTTGCCTCAATTCAGTAAACAGCTACAAAGGGAAAAAATTAACAAAAAAGGAATTCAGCTTTGACTCTTCACAATTAACTTTTGTGGTTTCATTTTAGATCCTCCTAAGGCTTTAATAAGGAAAACATGATACTAAATTTTGGGGATTATTGTTCTAGAATACACCAATTTTCAGTCAAAAACTTGGCAATCAAAATTCTGACTGATTCACACAAGTAATAAAAAATTCCAACTTTTCTAAGATTTGTGTATGGAAACCAATACAATTCTCTTTATTAGCTAAATCCATTAAAACAAACAACAAAAATGTAAATGTTTTTAAACTCTGTGGAACAACAAGGCAGAGACATTTATTTTCCAACAAATTGTACCAGTTGTGAAGCTGTGTTCTCCTCCTTGTCATGTGGAGAGGCTCACATAATCTGTTGAACATAACTTACTGGGTCGATTTAGAAAATACCAAGAAAACCATATAGTGTGCTGCTCAAATGATTGGAGTTAACAAAAACAAACAAACCTTCCCTGGCCCCCAGAAATGTAAACAAAAAGTCAGATTTCCCTGTACTATGTTTGATTGCATTAATTGATGTTTGAAAAAAATCTGCTGAAAATAAAGCCCAGCAGTAGCATTTTTCTTTCCTAAATCACAATAGCAGCACATTACAAACATTACAAAAAGGTCCCCTGGTACAATTGTAAAGTTCCACTCTGGCAGAAAAATGCATCTACTGTATGCTCTCTCTTACCGTCCTTCCCCTCCTAAACTGACACAGAAACAGGTCACAAATGCAATTAAACACACTTACTCGTTGCTTACAGTTTTGTACTGAGTGGAACTCCAAAATCCAATAGTCAGCTACCCATTTTGGAACATACTGAGATAAGTTTATAAGGTAAGACAACCTCTCTGAGTTCCAGCCCATCATTGGATGGCGATCTGTTAATTTTTTTTTTTACTGCCCCTAACATTGCTTCCAGGGAGGGAGGAACATTTCTTGGTGGATGTAATATGTGATTCAATTCAACTCAGCAAACATTTGTCTAGTTAGAGAGAGACAACAGGAACTCCAGGCTAGGGTTGTGACCTTGGAGTTGGGAAGACCTGGGTTCATATCCTGCTTCACATACTTAGTAGCAGTGTAACCCTAGGCAAATAAATGAATCCCTGTGGGTTTTAATTTCTTCATTTGTAAAATGAGGGAATTGGACTTGATGGCCTATAAGGTCTCTTCTTGCTCTAAATCTATGATTATGATCCAATATTGATGGTACCTGTCTTGCTCACAAAGCCAACAACAAAATAACCACCGTCCTCAAGGAGCTTAGGTGTTATTCGGAAAAAAAATGACATGCACACAGATCAATATAATACAAGGTAGGGAGTGATTAGGACAATGACCTGGACAAAGTGCTCTAGCAGAAGTTGAGGAGAAAGACAATATTCTCTGCTAGAGAGATCAGTAGATGCTTCATGGAGGAGATTGAACTACTAGGCAGGACTGGGTCTTTTGCTTTGCTTTGCAAAAATGTCATAGCCATCTTAGTTCTTCCATCACTATTCACATCCTTAGTTTTTCTCAAACTGAAAGAAAACAATATTTATATCACTGTCCAAAAAGTTTCTTATATAGCATGATCATTTATCTGTCTTTGAAGCAATCATTTAATGATTTCTTTGCTTTAACTGTCCTTCATCTCCACCATTTTTGTTTCTCATGTCAGCCTGGTCAAGAAAAAGAGAGGGAGGAGGAGAGAAAGGGAGACCATACGTCATGAGTCACTTAGACTGGCAGTGAAATCATAGGTAAGGACCTTGGCATTTATAGGAACTCTATAGTGGAGAAAAGGAAAGCTTTATTTCTTCCTCCATAAATTATTTTATTCTTCCAGTAAATCAAACCACAGAAAACCACCCCAATGATAGTTCAAGGTCTCTAGCTCTAAGAGCTAGAGAAGGGAGAGGTCCTGCTAGCTTGGGAGTGGCCAGCTCCTTACGCTGGAATTGTGCAGCAGAATCTTTTGGGCCACTCAAGGAAGAGAAGGAGGAGGTTCAAAGAGGTAGAACAGTGGTATTCTGACTTCTCTTTGCTCCCAGGAACCTCAAGAATCATCAGCATTGACAGCAACTTTGGTTGGGTTTTGGAGTAAGTGGGACTTATTTGGGCACAATCAGAAGTTTTGTTAAGTTTTTAACTTAACCCAGACATTTATGAGAAAATCCAGACATATGGTAACTATAAAGTTACTTCAAAAACAATACTCTCAAGATGTTTATACTGGTAAATCACCCACTTCTGAAAAGTCCCTCATCTGTGGCAGTGCCCCAGCACTGGTAGAGTAGATAAGGGTGGAAAAACTGGCCAGGGAGTTCGGCTTTTAAGTGGAAAATGCTCTTCTGGTAAATGGCTGGTTGGGCCTGTAGGGAAAATGAGTTCAGAGACATTTGGGGGGGGAGAGGGTGTGAGAGGATGGAACATAGAAGTGACAGAAAATTCCAGTGTGGACAACAATTTGTCAGATAACCTTCCCCAGAATCTTTTAGCTCCTCTGAAGGAGTGCTTACATCTACCCTCTGAAAATTCTCAATAAAAAGATTAGGTCTCCTCCCAGTAGACTCTATTTGTCTCTGCCATGCCATTACCAATTGCTAATCCAGTCCCTATAGTAGTTTCTTCCCTTAGGCAATGATGAAAGAGCTAGATAGAGAAGAGTACAGAGATGAGGAGTACAGGGAGGAGGGAGAGAAAAGAGGAGAGGCATAAAGTACTTTTTTTTAGTTCATACCAAAAGAAGACAGGATAGGGACAGTAAGGGAAGGTAACAATAAAATTTAATTTTGGAGGCAACTGCTATTGTTCAATATTACAACTGATGTATCTTTTTATTCAGTGATATTGAATAACTTTTCCTTGCCACAATCTGACCAAAGAATAACAAAATAGAGAATCTAGCATTATAAAGTTCCTGAAGCTTCTAGGGGATTCATGTATTCATCTACCCCATTCAATGAGCATTTAGTAAGTATCTACTGTGTGCAAAGTACTGTATTAGGTGCTGGGAGAGAAAACACTAATTGGATAAGATAAAGCTCACAATTTGCAGCCTTAGTAGGAAAATGAGATTCCACAACAGATAACTGATTCCTATGGCATAATAAATGCAAAATACTCTACTGCAAAACATAATGTTGCTATGTTTATTCTGAAGTGGAAGGTCTGAGGGGAAGATCAGGGAAGGCTCCAGGATGGCATACTATTTGTCAGGCTCTAAAGGATGGTTAAGGATTTAACAAGTGAAGAAGACAAGGTCCAGGAGTAAGGAATCTTGTGAGTAAAAGCAAGAGAGGCAGGAAAGCTGGTGGCATATTTGAAAGACAGAAAATGCTTTCTAAAAGGGTACTGGCCCAGTTCTTTCCCTCCTTCCTTCATAGAAATGAGGAGGTAGACCTAATTTAAAACCTGATTTGGGCTTAGAAGTGTAGAATTATGATGTTTATATTAATCAATATCGATATGATATGTGTATATATCATACTGGTTAATATAAAATCATAATCCTATATTATGAACCCTAAGTTCTAAATATGGCATGGCCTCTCAATCTACAAACTGAGCTTGATTCAATTCTATAAAATTCAAGTTCAACTAAGAGTAAGCTCTTCTTACCACTCTATCAATGCCTACCCTAAACATGATAGTTTCCTAGAGGGTAGTGCTGCCCTTTTGGCTCTCCACATTGAACTCAATGACAAAGAGAACCCCAGTAGTATTCTTTTGTCTCACTGGAGAGATTCAGCTTCACTCCTCTGCAGCAGGTTGCTGGACTGACTCTTTTACTTATTTCCCTATCAGTCTTTACCCTTGGCTTTATTTTCTGATATCCCCCTAGATTATAAAACAGGAAATTAATAAGGAAGGGAGGGGGGGAGAAACGACACGTAACTTGAAGATTAAGGGAAAAATCCTGACAAAAAAGGTTGTTGTTCCACCTTATTTCATGTAATCCATACATTCCCAATGATTCTCCCTGCAATTGGAGGTTCTCTTTCCTTAGAATGGAGTTCTTTATTAAACCCCATATGTCAGATAGAAGATTCCTGCAAATCATAGTTAGGACATTCCAAAAGTTAATTATCTCATCTGTTATTGGAAGTAGAGAGAGGGTAGGCTAAGCAAAGAATAGGAGAGAGTTTTTAAAAAATATTGTGTAATATATCTCTTTTTCAAAGAAAAATATTAAAACTTCTCATTCTTATCTCTCAGTTGAGGATTTGCACTGCTCTAGCTCCTTAAGAATCTAGTACTGCTAACCACCTGCTGCAAGACTTGACCTGCTATTCTCAGTGAAACGAACACCGGGGGTCAGCTGGGGAACCCTGTGCAGAAGATATGGGGTCCTCTAAGGAGAGGGTGGGCAGAACCCTTCCTGACACAAAGACTCTTTCCCTTTGTATAAAGGGACTGCCTGCCTGATCATCAGCCTTCACAACTGTATTCTTCTAGGGCATAGACTGGGGTCTCTCATTAGCACTGAAATCCCTGCCTCTAAGAGAAGCACAGATGTTAGAAAAACCTGACCCGATATCTGGTTGCTCAGATGTTGTTTGCTTTTGTAAGCCTGAGGTTTTAGTGCATCTAGTGATGAGACAATGGGATTCTACTCTGTCCCTCCTATTCTAGGGACAGTAATGGAATGCAGATTGGGTTTGCAAATGGACTGAGTCCTTTGTAGCATATCTACAATTAGGCTAACCTAGAAGAAACACATGGAAAGCAACCCTAAAGGACAAAAGGCTCCAGACTATAACCCATCAAATGGAAAATGCATGAGACCATGCTCCCTGGAAACGCCATGTTTGTCTTGGTACATACACAACATTCAGTCAACCCCCCTTCTTTGGAAAAGAAATTGCAAAGGCCCCTCCCTTACCTGATGGAGAATATGGTTGGGGAGGGAGGTTGCTATTTCTTATAAACATCTTTCATTCATAGCTAAATTCATAAACAAATGAATGAATGAAAGATACAAGAAATAAATCTCTAATAATCTGAAGAATTCATCCTAGCCACTGTGTAAGACATTTATTAGGGAGCCCTTGGCTGAGAAGCCCTTGGGGTGGTGAGTGGCGGTCTTCTCTTTACCTTTGATCAGCATTATAAAATGTTAATATCCACCTCGTTGTGGGGCTGGTTACATAAACATACCCTTTCTCCAAATGCTCAGCCCTGCCCTCTGAAACTTCCATTCAGAACACCCATTTATATTTAAATGCTGACTTTGAGCTTATACCCAGAAGCACTGACATTTTAAAATAGAAATAACTAAACCAAGATAAACTGATAAACTGCTAAATATAATTTATTGATGATAAAGTGCATGGCTGAGATTAAACTGTAGCAACTGAATAATGAACATATTCACATCTTGTGTATTTTGACAATATGCTTGCACTTCTGCTAGGTTTTGCCTTTACTTGAAGGCTGGGGTGGGGGTGGGGGTGGGCCTCTCTGAATCTATAGTTTCCTGTTGATTAGATAGGAAAGAACCACAAGCACATATTTTGATATCTCTATTAACAGCCTGTTCATGTCTAACTGCAAAACTTGGTTGCACTTCTTTCACCATCTTTGCCCAAGACAGACCAGTAAACACAATTCCTCTCTCTATAATTAGCCTTTTCTCTAAGGGCCCTGAAGTAAGTCTGCATGCCGTAGATTTAATATCCAGTGCTATATCCATATGTGCTGCCCTTGCCTGGTCCCAGAGCATATAAACTCCCCTATTAGCAGCCTTGACTGCTTAATTATGCAGATTTTTTTTGTACCCGCCTGCCTGTAAAATTACTGTGTCTAACCTTTTTTTTTTTCCTCTTTGCACCATGCTGGCCATTCTAATGAAATCGGCATAGGGGAAAGGGCCTGATTTGCAGTTATGGAGGTTGGATCGCACTGGCAATCTGTCCTTAGTGGGAGTTACAAAAGAAGTCAAATGCCTTCATCTGGTTCTACCCTATCATCCCCAAGGTGATTGAGTTCACTTCCTGATGCTTCCCAAGTTTTCCTCGGGCTGTCCAATCAGCACATCCACCAGGGAGCCCAGCCTAGCCTGCAACAGTCTCTGTATCTAGTTACAGCCCCACCAGGGACAGTCAACCATCCACCCCCAAGCCTTCAGATGAAAACCTTTTCTAACAAGGCCGCCCAGCGCCAATGAAATAACACACATCTGCATATCCACTGGGCCCCATGTTTCTTGTGCTCATGGATTATGTATCTTGCAGCCTCTAATAAAGAAATGCAGTTCTTTGTTTAATGTTTATCTTGAGCTTGTTAAGCAAATGCTAATGTTGTATCAGAATGCTTTAGTGCTATTTGGGTTTTTGGTGATTTACTACCAGACAATCTGCTGTGAAGCGAATTTAGGGAGAAAGAAAAAAGGGGCAAAATCATTCTGGTGGAAAGAAAGGGAGAAAATGGCTTGACAGGAAAATCAAGGGGGAGTCAGGGAAGAAGAAAGAAAGAGAGAGAAAGAGAGAGAGAGAGAGAGAGAGAGGGAATTGGAGAGTGCAATAGCTCCCTATGTGAATTTCCTAACCCCAGGCTGACATGCCCACTTTATCACTGGACAGTCCGAGACCTGGAGCTACAGAAACAACCCGGTACAATTTCCAAAAGGGATGAGATGATAACTTCCCCTTCAGTGATAAGGTAAACAGTGTCCTGAAGGGTAAACAAAAAATTTTTAAAAAGGCCTTTTTTGTTGTCTGCCTTTGTGCCCTGATGGTTAGCACTGTGCACTGTTATTCACAGACCACAGGGAAGCCCTAAATTTAATTGTTCATGCCTAGCTCGGCTAGAAATAGGCAAAAATAATCAGAACCTCCCTCTTCTCATTTTCCAGGAGAGGTGGGGGCTGGGGAGGAGGGAGAAGAGGGTGGCAGCTTGAAAGCTGATAAATGAATGAATGCCCTTTATTTATCCTTTGGCAAGATAGGATATAGATATCCACAATGCAAACCTTTTCTGCCTGCTTTCCAATGCCTTCAATCCTGTTAGGGAAGAAGATGTAATTTCTTCACCTAGAGATTACACGTCCTCTCCATACCTCTTACTCAGAACCAAGGTACAATTCCCTAAAATTAAAATTAAATGTAAAATTAAAGGGAAAATGAGGCCTTGATATTTAAATAAAATTATAACTGTGGTTATTATTTGAAGACCAAAGAATGACTATAGATTTTAGATTACTGAAATGTTAGATGTATTCATTTACTTGACAGAACCTTAGTTACTCTAAAAGTAGTTGCTAATAATTGGGGATGGAGAGGGCAGTGAAAGTACTTCAACTGCCCCCAACTATATACCTTTGCTTTCCCTCTCTTTACATTTCATGGAAATCAATCAATGTACAAAGTGAGGGAGGAAGTAAGAAACGAATAACGACACCCCATACGTGCCCCCTCCAAATAAAAAACACTAGCCCACGCCTATATCCTCATAGAAGACTACCATTATTTTCTAAGGCTTAACAACTTTACTTTTAATACACCACAGAAGGGGCAAAGGTGAATTTTGCCTTTACGTGCTTGTCAGTAATGCCACAGAAGTTTCCATGAAAAGATTTAATGCCACAGAAATAAACATGAAACATAAACTGCTTTCTCCCTCCCTCTAAGGGTTAAAAGCCACTAATCCTCCTTGACTTTACCAGCATAAGGGAGCTGGATGACACGGACTGCATCCTTTTGCTGCCTTATAATTGGCATTCCAAAGCATATGGATCTTAAATGTACTAGCTAGTAAGTTAATAGTATGATTCTTGTGACAGGGCTTTCTGTGATGACAATTCCTAGTCATCAACTCTGAGCATGATTTAGGGAAGCGATGTCTGTCTGGGAGAGTCTGAACAGAATTCAGTAATTTCTTCCTATGGGCTATATTCCACTAAATAGTGAGAACAATACTGCCTACCTCATCCCCCTTCAAGGCTATTATAAGAACTGGAAGTTAATGTATCTCTTTCCCCCTTTTAAATTTAACAAAGAATGGTGGGGATGTGGAAGGTTGTAGGGAGAGAGAAACCAGTGGCACATTTCATTATCTGCTTTCTACCCATGTGCTCTTCTTTTCATTACATAACTAAAAAGCTCCCCAAATAATAAATAAAGTAAAAAGATTGTAACTGTTTTTAGGTTTGTTTTTAGCATGAATACTATATTTTATACCACCAATCCCAACAACATTGTGAAACAACTTAGGTATTATTTCTGTTTCACAAATAAGGAAACTGAGGAATAATAAAATCCCAAAATATTTTCCTCAAAGTTTTATAACCTCAATTAAGAGCCAATATCTGAATCCAGCTTTACTGTCTGCTATGTCCCTCTCTACATAAACTTGTGGAGCTACCAGGCCCAGTGTCTGAGTCTGAATGTGAATTCTGCTACCAGGATGGTATAAAGGGGGCATTGCTTCATTTTCTCTGTCAGGCACTTTAGTGCTGTATGTTTTTCACAAGAATGGTGAAATCATAGAGGCAGTTTTTGGTCCAAACAGCCAAGCAGCCTCTTAAAGCAGGGCATTTTAAGAAACAATCATTTGGGTGGGTATGCTAAGATGAAAAATCCTGGATGAAAAAGATATTGACCGCTGGGTATTCTAGTGTTGAGGGTAATCAGGAAGAATAGGGAAGCAAAGAGGAAGAACAATTTGGAGCAACCTTCCGTACTCCCTCCCTCTTCCCCTTCCTACCCTAGGGTAGTGATATTCTGTATATTGAAAATTTTCTATTATTACCCCACCATCCAAGGCATCCTGCATAGGCAAACTGGGCTGCTCTGTAGGAGTTTAGGGCAGGGGTGGGGGAACCTGTGGCCTGGAGGCCATGTGTGGCCTGGAGGCCACAGGCTCCCCACCCCTGATTAGGGTAATCTTGTCATTTTCTAAACTTCTCCAAAGGCCTGAGTTGGAGTTCAACAGTTCTAAATTTACTGAATGGAATTGTTTAGAGTTTGGCGCATCTCCCAGATTGGAAAATGCTGGGACACTGAGACTGGTTCATTTGTTTTTTAAATGGCTTAGGGCAGAGTACTAAAACTTGAGTTTATGAACCTGTAATCTTATATATTTAATTTTATGCATTTGAAAACATTGGTCAGTGAAGGGGTCTGTAGGACTGACCAGACTGCCAAAGGGATTTGGGACACACGAAAGGGCCAAGAACCTTTGGCTTAAGGGTTTCCTAGAAGTATCCATTTAAGGCTCAGGACGATAAAATTCCAAGGACCTCTGAACAACCTTGCCCACTTAAGAGTCCCTGAGACCCGAGGGCAGAGAGGATCCTCTTTGTTGACCATTAAATAGACAAATTGATGGAATTAAACTCAGAAAAAAATATTTTTATTGTTCTTTCCAATTTTGGGGGGGGTAATAGAGTTGAACTATGAGGAAGCTACATATATTTGGAAAGTTGTCCCCCTCCCCTTCTACTCTGTCCCACAAAAAGAGAAGGAATCAGGAAAAAGATGAAGCAAGGAGGGGGAAAAGTGAGATTTCTATTAAATATCATTTATTTTTTCTGTAACTACTGAATGTTCATGGTTGAAAATCAATGCTCTAACTTCATTATGGGTAAGTTCCTAAAAGGTAGGATATTTGGATATTTATAGTTTATAGGAATAAATGTACAATTTTGTTTAATTGTTTCAGTTATCTCCAAATCTTTGTGACCCATTTGGGTTTTTTTGTTGTTTTTTTGGCAAAGATACTGGAGTGATTTGACATTTCCTTCTCCAGTTCATTTTACAGATGAGGAAACTGAGTCAAACTGAGACCTGCCCAGGGTCACATAACTAATGTGTCTGAAAGTAGATTTGAACTCAGGTCTATAGGACCCAGCTCTCTAACCACTGCACCACCTAGCTGTCCTATGAATGTAGATAATTAATAAATATATGACAGATTTTTGACTAGTATATGTAGCGTGAAACTTATCAAACAAGAAGAATATATCAGGCACAAGCTATGTAATTTCACTGGGGGCATGGATAGTTTCATTTTTAAAAAAAATCCACTAACAATTCAGTGTCTACATCTTATACACTTAATGATTGTTGATTGGTTAATTGCTATGTCCTAGACACTGTGCTAGACATTAGATACTTTGATGTCTTTAGATTATGGGGTTATAACCAAACTGGAACATTTGAATTTTAAAAAATAATCCATGCTATTCTTGTGGATAGAAAGTAGAGACTTAGACTGGATGAGAGGATGGTTAGTCGGTTTCGGGTACTGATCATTTATAAGTCAGTGTTAACTTGGAAAGAGGCCTTTAGTAGAATGCACTACGAAACATTTTTTATCAATCACTTTGATGAAGTCATAGAAAGAAGGTATACTAAATTTGTAGATGGCATGAACCATGGAGGAATAGCTAATAAGCTGACATTCAAAGTCAAGACTGAAAAAGATCCTGACAAGCTCAAATTGTGGGCTGAACAGAATAAAGTGAATATCAACAGGTAAAAATATAAAGTTCCATACTTCATTTAGAAACCATCTTTACAACCACAGCATAGGGCATGGGTTGCATGGGTGGGGCAGGAGAAGTGGTTTGCTTGTTTGTTTCTGTGAAAACAATTTGAGGATTTTAGTTCGATGTGTCTATATATGGAGTATGGCAGCCAAACACACCAAAAACTAATTTGACTACGTTAAGAGGGGGCATAGTGTCTAGAATAAGAGAGATCACATTTTACTAGACTTGGACCATATCTGAAGTACTATGTTCAATACAGTAGCATTCTGGGCATAGCTGACAATCCAGAACACATCTAGAACAGTAGTTGTTATGAACTATTTATGCATTTTGAGAACTATGATTCAATATAATGAGTTTTCTCTGTACTACTCTGCATTTTGTGTTAGGTAATTAATAGCACTATTCTAAGAAAGCTTCCATAGTCTTCCCCAGATTGCCAAAGGGGTCTGTAACATACAGAAAGAGTAAAGAACCCCTTATTTACAAGAAGATGAGTAGGATGGCTATAGAAGACTGAGGCTATAGAAGACTGCCACAGGTGTATATTGAAGGAACTTCATAGAAAGACTCTGGGAGGGGACTGTCTTCTAAAGGGTGTCATATAGAGGAGGTATTACATTTGTTCTGTTTGACCTCAGAAAGAAGTAGTAATGGATAGTAATAGAGGAAGCATTTAGCTTGATACAAGGAAAAACTTCCTAAAAATCAGAGCTATTAGAAGGTAGAAAGAGATGCCTCCAGGAGTTTGGAAGGGCACATTCTACTTCCCTGAAGATCTTCATGCACCAGTTGGATGATTACCTATTATTATCCATATTGAAATACAAGTTGCACTAGATAGTTTCTTCAGTCCTTTTAATTCTTTAAGTCAATCATTCTCCAAGTATTTCAACAAGAAATATATTTGAGGGAAGAATGTGGACTGGTCAATTTTTATTATATCTGAAAACAGCTAGATCTTCCAAGAAAAGTTCTGGTGGACAAAATGGAAGCAGATTATCACTCTAACCAAAGGATCATTGATTTTTCCCGATCTGAGCTAGGGAGTGAATAGTGAAAGAGGTGTGACCTCAGTTGCATTTTAGTCCAACTATTACCCGAAAGAGAATTTCCTATACCCAATCCTCAACAAGCAGTTGTCTAGTCGCTGCTTAAAGATTTCCAGTAAAGGGGAACCCACCATTTCCTAAGGCAGATCATTTCACATTTGGACAGACTTAATTGTTATAGGACTAGGGAATTTCAACACATATGTTGCCTTAAATACTCTGGCCTGCTAAGTCATTAACCTCTCCAGTTTCCAAGTCTTTCACCTTCACTTCATCTAAGTCACACATTTGATTTTTCACTAATATCCATAGGTGTCCTGTTTCCATAATCAAGAATTCTGAAATTTCTCTTGTCAAATGATGCCCTCCTCTTCTTTCCTCTCTACTTACTTTCACTCCTTTCACTTCTACTAAAACAGGTTTGGGTGTCTTCATCGTTGACTCCAGGTCCTTCATAATTGAATGCTTTTCCAAACTATCATTTCTGCTCTGGTTTCACTTTATTCCTTTCCCAATTCTGACCCTATACACTATTGTTAAATAGCCCAATTTTTCACTGTCTGCTACTATCAAATTGCTTGTTCTAGTGATGCTCTTGCCTTGCCAAGTCCCAACTCTCGGTTGTTCCCACCATTTGTTTCCTATCCTGCTACTCATGCTATTGAATGGTGTAAAGCCACACACAAGAGCTTTCCAGAGGATGGCTGCTGTGAATAATACAACCCTACCATATCATAAATTTGACCTACCTAAAACTAATATGTTAGCTATAATAAACATTAATTATACATTTAATTAACAATAATTTTGCTTGTTTTCCTAGAATTCACAATTGCTTTTGGAGAATGATCTGGATGGTCTTTATCTTATTAAAAAATCTTTATTCTGAGTTCTGATCCTGTAACACTAGCATTTTATTGCACATTTCCAGCTAATGTTCCATAGGCATTTACAATTTAACATGTCTAAAACAAACTCATTATCTCCCCTCCCCCATTAAAAAAAAACAAACAAAACCTTCATATTTACTGCTTCCCTATTTCTATTAAGAGCACCATCACCCTCTAGTCACCCAGATTTACAACTTGGGTAATCTCCAACTTTTTACTCTTTATCACTTTCCATATCTAATCAGCTGACAATGCTTGTCCATACCTCCACAACATCTATACTCTTTTTCTTCACTCACATGGCTATTTTCCTGGACTAATAGAATACCCTCCTAATAGATCTCCATGACATTTTTCTTCCTTCTACAATCTACCTTCAAACAGATGCCAAAGTGAGGCTTCTAAAGCATGTCATTCCTGTACTCAAAAAGCTTCAGTGTTCTTAATTTCCTCTAGGATAAAACGCAAACCACTCTGTTTGGCATTGAAGATTTTCACCATCTGGCTCCAGCCAGCATTTCTGGACTCATTACTCTCTGTCTCTGTCTCTCTGTCTGTCTGTCTCTCTGTCTCTGTTTTTCCTCTTCCTGACCCCCATTTGGGGTTTTCTGGGCAAAGATACTGGAGTGGTTTGCCATTTCCTTTTCCAGTTCACTTTACAAATGAAGAAACTGAGGCAGACAGGGTTAAGGGTCACATAGTATCTGAGATCAGATTTGCACTCAGGAAGATGAAGTCCAATAACTGTCCAAAAAATAGCAATATGATTAGGCAAGCCATATTGCCCCTTCATGATCACTGCTTCCTTTCCTAGATGTATACTAACCATCCCTTTAGTATGGAAATTTAGCATAAGGATTCTAGAATTGCCAAAAATCAAAGTTAAGTTCACTGTCCTGTAGTTTTCAGACTCTATCCTCATCCTTCTTTATTTTTAAAATCAGGATATTTGTTCTATTCCAATCCTTTGATAACAGCTCCCATTCTTTACATTTTTGCAAAGATCACTGACAATAATTTATCAATCACATCCATATGGTCTTTCTGGACCTCAGGATATCTAGATGATCTTTATTTTATTAAAAAGACTTTTGAGAGAAGTTCAGTTGAACTTATTCAGGACAGTTAGATGCTGTTGCATAGTTCCCTATACATCTTGGTTAGCAATTCCCTTTTAATGCATTTTGTTCTCTTTCCATTTCTAAGATCATTCCTTTTGGTAGAGAAAACAGCCACAAAATAGATTTGAGTAGTTCTGACTACTCTCTGTTGTTGGTTATCATCATCCCAAGCACTCTGAGCAGAAGACATATCCCCTCTTTGCACTGTGCTTTCCTAACATACTGATTGCCCCTGTTTTGTTGTTTTCTGCTTTCTTTACTGGGTTCAATTCATTCTAAGATTTAGCATTTCTGCTACCTTTTTATATAACTGCACCATACTTCTGTATACGTCTTCTGCCATTGTTTCTATCTTTTGTATTTTTCTTTTTCATATCTAAGTTGTTTGGTTCCCTGTACCTTCATCTAAATGTCTCTGAGCAACAACCTCTTTTACTACTCATTCAAAATGGCTTCTGTCTCTGTCTTCACAATTTAATTCTTGAGAATTAAATCAGTCCCTTCTGGACTGATTTCGAGTTTCATTTGAGACCTACAATTTTGCTATGACCTTGATGTATCCCTCAATTACATTTAATACCAACTGCAGATACCAATGGAAATGAAGCATATAGGAGATTTAATTTCTTTTTCACATATAGACAAATATATTCTTGTAGATGCAGACAACTTATGGAAAGAAATGAAGTGTATCAGGCAGGCAAATCAGTAACCTATTAGAGACCTGCTAGCAACCAATGAGGATTTGACATATTTTAGATCAGACTGAGGAGGAAAGGAAGAAAAAAGAAATCAGAAGCCTAGTTGGCAGTAAATGAATGTATAACTTCTTCCAGCCAGGAAACTAGAATACATTACATACAGTTCATAATTCACTAACTTTGGTTTGGTGGAATGTCAGTAATGTGTGAAGTGAGTCCTCCCGTCTTTTCTCTTATTTCTTTGGGCCTATTGTAGAATTCACTTTACTTAGTAGATGGAGAATATTAACCAGCTTTCTCTAATAGGCATGAGGTTGAAGAGGGCAGAAGTGAATAGAAAGTTGGATAGATTGTTTGCATTATAGATAACACTTGTGTACTTTAGAGAGAAGACCAGTACAAGCAGCCCCTGTGTTTTGCCAGGCTACCATGTGTTCCTGAAGACCCTGGCATAAAGAGGATTACTGTAAGGCAGACTGGATCTTCCCAAAGAAACAATGAGATCATTGAGGGCTATGCCGTGAATAAAGGACCCTAGACATGAACAAGAACTATGTAGCAAAAAAACATAGTAAAAAATAACAGATATTAATTTCAAAATAATTAAAAATGGTAAAATTATGCATTAAGAACTAAAATATAATATAGAAATCATCTTATCTAACCTTCTCATTTTTACAGATGACAAAGGGCCAAATAGATAAAAGGTAACTTTCTGAAGGTCATACTGTGAGAGGCTGAGTTTAGACTCAAATGATCTTTCCCTTATACCTCATTGCTACTCTCATATAAGTCCTATGAAATGGACATAATTGAACCATATTCATTGATTATACAAAGAAGGGCCCCAATGTACTATAAAGTGCACAAAGAACACATAAAAAATACAACCCTACCATTTCATAAATTTGACCTAACTAAAACTAATATGTTAGCTATAATAAACATTAATTATACATTTAATTAACAATAATTTTGCTTGTCTTCCTAGAATTCACAATTGCTTTTGGAGAATGATCTGGATGGTCTTTATCTTATTAAAAAGGCTTTTCAGGGAAGTTTGCGCAGTCTTTTTCTCTCAATAAATGTCCTTGTAGCAGGCATTCAAAATCATTCCATTGATCATCCTTTTAAAAGAATAGCCAATTGCAGGATCTTTCAGTGGAAAAAAAAAGCACAGGACGAGAAATCAGGAAATATGGGTTTTAGGGTCATATCTATTAGTAACCAGCTCTGTGATACTGTGTGAATCTCAACCTTTCTGTACAATAGAGGGACTGGCTTAGGTGGCCCCTGAGGTCTACCCTAAAATGCTGATTCTAACTTATTTGGTAGATTAAGTTAGAAAGCAGACTTTGGAATCAATTTCTCTTGTTCACATTCTTTTCTTTGCTCTCCCGAGATCTCAGTATCCAGGGCATTAGAGAGATTTCCCTGATCCCCAAATGTTAGTGCCTTCCCCTAAAATTACCTTCCATTTGGGTGGTGTGTGTGTGTGTGTGTGTGTGTGTGTGTGTGTGTGTGTGTGTGTGTGTGTGTGTGTGTGTGTGTGTTGTCATCTCCACTGACAATGTAGGCTTTCTGAGGGTAGGGACATTTTCGTTTTTGTCTTTGTCTTGCTGGTTCTTACTATAGTGTCTGGCATATAGTAAGTATTTAATAAATGCTTGCTGACAAATTGATTTAGATGACAGCAAAAAAGTCAACCAGAAAGGTATGGGAATATGCGGACGATAGGAAAGAGGGGAAGTCGTTTTGCATTGGTAGTTATTGTGTTATATAGGTACTAACTACATGGATCTTACCTCAGGATTTAGAAAAAAAATTAGATGGTGGAATTTCTAACCATTGCCATTGCGGAATGTGTTTTGCAGAAAAAGAAAAAAAGAAAAAAAAACCGAGCCATTAATACCATGAGGAAGTGAAATATAGGTAATTAGATAAAGTTTTCACTTCCAGATAAGTTAATGTTTCTAAATAACACATTTAATTTCTAATTCTTGCTTCCTTTTTCCTTCTTGCACTGTCATACCTTTTTCTTACCCTTAACCCAAGTTTCTCTGCTTAGTTTCTTTGCAGACTCAATTGCTAAGATCACTTAATATCAACTAAAAATTTACTAAAAATTTACTAAAATGTTCTAATAATATGTACTCTGAGTAAAAATTTTACCTATCTAAACCTACTAGAGATATTTTACTATAGATTTAACAAATTCCTGGCAGATCAGTATTAAATGCATTTTTTAAATTTTACTATGTTCAGTTAAAGAGGCTTATTATTTAATAAAGTTATTGCATCATTCTCCCTACAAAGTTAGTGTGGCTTCTGAAGATGCCTAATGTAAAAATATGAGTGATTGGAAGTTGGCAGTAGGAGCAAATGTTTTGAGCTGCTTAGGGACCTATGTAAATTTAATTTGTGATTCTTTATGGTACTACTACCTTTATCTCAAAATATTTTGTCACAGTTCTTGTAGTTTTGTTGTTTTGTAGGCATTTAAGATTAGACTTTATTTTGAAAAAGACAATTCATGGGTATCGCTCAAGAAATGTCCACTGTTGGCCCAAGGAATAATTTAATTTTTGATGCAAATTAAAATACTATCAAACACCTATTTGGGTAGGCACACATATTGCTGCTTTAATTGAGTAAATTGTTCCTGATTAACCAGGTAAGTTAATCTGTTTCCAAATTAAAGGGAAGGGTGAATTTTCTTGTATTTTCATCTCTACTGAATATAGACTGTTACCTGGCTCCAGAGGATAAGATTTGACATCAGTCAGTTATTGTGTATTAGCTACAACAGTTATCTGATTTGCTGACCCAGTGAAATGAAGTTTACTCCAAATCAAGTGCTTGTCATTTTACATTTCTCTGTTGCATTTCTAATTGGCTTTAACTTCAATAGAAATTTGATAATTTTTTAAAAAAGGAAATTGGGATACACCTTTGTTTTAACTTCTGGTTTAGTCTGCCATCCTGAAACAAAAATGTATTTTTTTTTCAATGTGAATATATTGTTATTGTTTTGAACAGATGTCAATTACAGTTTGGAGGTAGTTTGAGTGATTTATGATTGCATTAGGCCTATTACAGTGCTTTGCATGTCATAGGCCCATAACAGCCATATATATACACAGATATCATTTCAAATAGTTTTTGAAGGCATTAATGAATTAGATGTTGGTTTTACTTATTTGAGTAATTGGTTTTCAGTTCATCATCTCTGTGATGTTTGTTTTTTTTCTGCTTGTTTTATATAATAAATTAGAAACTTAGAGGTGGTATTCTATAGTGGAAAGAATGCTGGACTTGGAGGCAGGAGAGGACTGGATTTGAATCTCATTGCTCAAACTTTCTAATTCTGTGACTGTGGAAAATAATTTAAACTTAAAGAAAGTCTTAGTTTCCTCATATGTAAAATGACATTATAGCTAGGTCCTGATTAATGTGAATTCAAATAATGCAAAATTCAATTTAGTGCAAATTAGAAAATGAAATCAGGTCTCATATAATGTTAGACAAATTCAACTAATGTGATACATGGGAGCTAATTGGGGGCTTTAGCACACTGCTATGTTGACAGTCTGTCTATACTTGCCCATCACTGTGCATATATAATAATATGTTGCTATGTACCACATTGCCACTAGTTCTGTTATTTTTTTTTTAAAAGCCCTTACCGAAATGGAAAAAAAGGAAGAATATTTCAGATGGAAACACTACCAGCATGAAAAAGAAGAAAAAAAATTCAATGTAATTGAATGTCATGAAAATAATCATAGTAACTCCAAATTAGGATAAGATGCTTGAATCTATGGTACAGAATATTCTAAAACATTCAGGTAAAATAAAATCAAAAGGTGAAGTTGAACCAATTCTTTGTGGTTTGCAAGCAACTATGAGAAACATTAGTGTTAATGCTAACAGAAACGGTCCATCTTTTAGCTGTATAGATTGAAGACCGTAAACAAAAACTCATTTGTCTTAGCAGAGCAGACATTCAGTAAAAGCTTCAAATTCATTTAAAGCAGTGAAAGGAAATGGAGGTGAATTGGACAGTGAAGAAACTTTTACTGCAAGTGTTGATTAGTTTGTTCACTTAAAAAATCGAGTTCAATTGCATAATGTAGAGACTATCAGAGAGCTGCAGATGAGGCAGTGAAAGCTAAACGGTCTTATATTTGAAGAATATCAATAAAGAAGGTGGATACATTGATCATATGTTTCTCATGTGGATGAAAAAGTCTTATTCTGGAAAAGGACGCCTTCAGATCTTACATTTTTAAGAAAGAAAAAAATTCAACCTGGATTTAAAATATTTAAGGATTACTTAACACTTTTATTGCTAGGTAATGTAGAAGAAAATTTTAAATTAAAACTGATGCTTGCTTATCTATCTCAAAATCTTTCCAGTGTGAGTGGCTATAGCCATAGATTGCTCTCATTTTTTTTGGGGTGAAACAAGAAAGCATGGGCGGCTAAAGCTGTTTTCAAAGAATATTTTGCAAATCATTTTAGCCCAACTCTTGGTGTTGTGTTTAAAGCATTTCTTGATTTTAGATAATGCACCAGGTCATCCAGCCACACTTGGTTCATTGTGTGAGAATGTCAGCGTGCAAATTCACTAAGTTGTGAATAAAGCTCTCTGTACCTATCAGCATATGTATGACAATTTAGAGAAGACAGTTCAGTCTTACACTGCTAAAATATATTAAATCACAATAATGACATTTTCATCATATCATCAGTGAAGGCTTAACTCTAGGTCTATTATTCAGTAATTTAATTTAAAAAATTTTAAGATTATTTCATGTAAGTCACACTATTTCTTTGTGATAAATGAATCAAAAACACATTTTTCTTATCCCTTGCTCTTATTTTATATTAATAAACAGAGAAAAACTTTTAAGTTTACTTGCATATTTCAACTGCGCTGGAAGCAATATTTTAATATTATAACTTCCAACAGAGCAAATTTGAAAAATTTGACAACTTTATGGGATTCATTAGTCCCATGAATTGGAACACAGCTGTAATATCTAAAGTACTCATAAGGTTGTTGTTAAGCTGAAATGAGATTTATGGAAAGTACTTTGCAAAACTTTAAGGTTATTAAAATTAAAGATATTAGTGTCAGTTACCATTATTATTACATGGCATGATGATGGCCTTATTTAATCAACAAATATTTAATAAGCACCTATTACATGTAAGGTACTGGGAATTAAAAGAAAACAGGCTTTGCCCTCAAGTAGATTATGTATGAAAGAAGAAACAGATGAGATGGAGATGAGAATTAGGATTATTTGGTACACATTAGGGAAAGATAGATTTGAGATCAGTAAAAGAATGAACTTTCTAATAATTTAAGTTGTCAAAAAATAGAATAGGTTTCCTCATAAAGCGATGGGCTCATTAGAAATCTTCAAGTGGAGGCAGGCTGGTCCCTCTGTATGAAGGTTGTAAATGAGTTTCATGCTTCTTCTATGGGTCATAAGAGATGACTTCTTAGCTCCCATTAACTACCTTTACTAATGTCCTGCTCTTGACGCCCTCTCATGTTTTGGGAGTTTTCAAATGTGATACCAGCAAAGATCAAACACTGGTAGATCTTATAACTCTAGAGAGGCTTCAGGGTCAGTCTTCACAATGGATTGTTTTGTTGTCTGAGGGCCATCCTAGCTAAGTTTAAAGAGGTTCTTCATCTGAAGATAGGCTACTGGTTTTTTAAAGGGGTGAAGAAAACTGACCAGAGAAGAACCTGATAGTACCTACTAATGCATAGAGAAGTTGTTGATCTCTTTGAAATTGAAGTTGAAAATCGAGAGTTAATGATATAACATTTCCCCCAAATTCCAGATCAAAATGACATTCATCCTGGCAAGATCTCTGTTATCTCCAATTTCCACGCAAAGAAATCTCTGTAGATTAAGATGAGATTGTTTACGCAGAAGGATACTCATGTCTCAACTTATGTTTCAACTGTTACTTTGACAACTGCAAGAATGAGACTTATCTCAATATTCTGTAGACGTGGCATCTATTAGTATGCAGTTTTCCCACTCTTCATGGAACCCACTCTTAAAGGCTTTTTGAGCTGTGAACATTTTGAGCGTGAACATTCATTCACCAGATAGAGTGGGAATGAGGGAAGAAGGCAATGAGTATGTCTCACTGTAGGTCTCCCAATTCACAAGAAAATCAAAGTGGAGCTGGTTGTCATCTCTTTATCTATATACACTCATAGACTTTAGAGCTGGAAGTGTCCTCAGAGAGCATTTAATCCAAGCTCTTCATTTTATAAATGATGAAAATGATACTCTTTGAATTTCTCAGGGTCACAGAGGTAGAGTAGTATGAAGCAGATAAAAAAATCAAATCCAAGCCTCTGATTCCAAATCTAATGATCTTTCTACTACAGAAGTCAAAAATTCCCTCAAAAATGTACTCAAACACAAGTATTACCACAATTAGATAGTCTTACCAAAAGGTGGCAATAGGCAAGTATTGACAAAATTGGCATTTGGTGATTACCAAGGTACAGGCGTTTTGTTGTTGTTTAGTCATTTCAGTCATGTCTGACTCTGTGGGAGTCCATCTGGGGTTTTCTAGACAAAGAAGTGGTTTGTCATTTCCTTCTCTTGTTCATTTTACAGATGAGGAAGTGAAGCAAACAGGGAGAAGTGACTTACCCAGAGTCATACAGCTAGTAAGTATCTGAGGCTAAATTTGAACTCGCAAAGATGAGTCTTCCTGACTCCAGACCTGGTCCTCTGTCCACTGTGCCACCTACTTGCCACAAATGTGCCATCAAAATGTAACCATTAGCTCTTACAGTTTCAAGCTGACTCCAGCATATACCTAGATGTATCTTATAGTGACTCCATGTGGAATGAGGTCCTAGTAACAGGGGACACAAGAAGTTTGGTTGTAAACACCAGGAATTCTGGTGCCAGGGCATACTTCCAGATGAAACCTCAGATCTCTCTGCCCTACTGATCATATTTGTCCACCTCTCTCACACCCATTCCGAAATGGACTCTTCCATTCCTTCCTAACATTGTAGCTTGTGATCCTCCACAATGAAGTTATGCCACTGATAATACACTTCACCATTCTGTTGTAATATTAAATGAGGCAATATCTACCATATGTTAGAGTTCCTCAAATGAATAACTTAATATAAATAGAGGGATTATTAAGAACTGTTTTTCTATTCCCTCTCTCCTTTCAGTTAAGTTATATTCACTCTACAATGTACCTGCACACTATTAAAAATATGCTTCATTCAAATGGAGAGGAAGTTCTGTTAGGGGGACTGGGCAAAGTGACTCATGAATAACACCTACCTCCTGGGGGCTATTATGAGGCTGGAAAGCAGTAGCTAGGTAGGAGGGTGACAAACCATACAGAAACATCTACATAAATAGAAAGAATTAATTATCTTGGCAAGAACTTTGAGATCTTCCAACGCAGAATGCTGAACAGGAGCAGAATAAAGTAAAATCAGGAAAACTAAATATTTTTCTTCTTATGAAATAAGAGTTTTGAAAAGGACTGTGAGCAAGATAAAATTACTTCCTGACACTAATAGTAACTCCAGAGAAACGGAACCAGTTCCATGAAGTAAGCTGTTGTTAACAGCGACTTGGCGGCTCTTGGACTTATTGAAATAGGACTTAAAGGCAGGAGAACTGTGTTCTAGCCCCTGCCCTGAATGTCCATGGAGAGATCAATGGTCTCTCTCTCTCTCTCTGTGGCCTTGAGGCTGCGTGTTGTAAGGGACAAGGCACTAGATTTGTGGTCAGAAAGACCTGCGTTCAAATCTCACCTCTCTCTTGACATTTACTAGCCGCACAACACTGGCCAAATCACTAAACCTTTCAGGGTATCAATTTCCTCACCTATAAAACAAGGAAGTTGGATTCAATGACCTGTGAGTTTCCCTGATGGAGATGGACTTAATGAGAGGTGTCAAACACACCAACAACACTCCAGACAGGAAGAAGATCAGATTAAAATGGAATTGGGAAATACTTAAAATAAATAAAAACATAATAGAACACAGATAATGTTAATATGGGGGTTTTCTAAGTTAATATGAGGGCCAGGCATCCTTATCTAAGGTTTAGCAGCCCCCATTTCTACTTGCATCTACCACTGGGGTAGACCCTTTTCAAGTCTAAAATTGTACATTAAGAAAATCCAAACTTACAAATGATATGATGATGCTTGAGACTGATGCTACTGATAAAACATAAACTTTGACACATATCCCAACAGCAATTACTTATAACAATGATAGCTAATGTGTACATCGTGCTGTAAGGCTTGCAAAGTACTATAAAGGAATATATATATTATATATGTGTGCATAAACATATGTACAGACACTTGTGCACATACATATTTATATTCATATTATACACACATATGTATATATTTAGAAAACTCTTACAGAACCTGTCCCTTTTCATCTTATATCCTGTGTCATGTCATTTCCCTTATTAGACTTTAACTACCTTTCATGTGGAGCCTGTGCTTCATCTTTGAATCTCCCCATAGTGCCTTGCATACAGAGGAAGTTCAACAAGTGCTGGTTGTTTCTACCACCACTCTTTCCTCCCTCTAACCTATTTTTCACATCATGCCACATGGATCTGTTTGTTACTTCTCTTTTAAATATAGTTCAATTGCTCCTTATTGCTTATTAAGTAAAGTTAAAAATCCTTAGTCTGGCATTCAAAGCCCTCCGCAAACTGGTATCAACTTGACCTTTCTAGCCTCACATTAGACTATGTCCCTTCACACATACTCCATGCTCCAGTAATGCTGGACTTGTCCTTATTCCTATAAATGTATGCCTACTCCTCCTCTTTGTCTTTGTTCATGTAATTCTCTATCCCTATAATGCCCTAATCCTTTCCATCTATTGAAATCCTATCTGTCTTTAAGATTTAGCTATGCCACATCCTCCCTCCATCAAACTTCCCCTGTTGGTAGTGACTTTTCCTTCCTCAGTCTTCATGACACACAAGGTACATTACCTATACCTTCCTTGTGTACTCAGTATGTACTGTTTTATATTATATACTATCTCCATATTAGAGATAATCTCAATGAAGGCAGTCAGATTCTTATCTAACTTGCATCGCCCACAATGCTTAGAACTGTGCTCAGGATATAGTCCAAACTTAGTAAGCATTCCTTGAATTAATCTGAATAATTGATTATTCTCCTGTTTAAGTATCTGATAGAGGGAAAGGTGAAAGTATGAAGAGAGAGAGACAGAAACAAAGAGAGACAGAGACAGAGAGAGGGGGAGAGAGAGAGAGAGGGAAAGAGGGGGAGAGAGAGAGTTGAGAGAGAGAGAGAGTGAGAAAGAGAGAGAGTGAGAGAGAAAAAACCTAAACCTTAAAAGTTACTTCCAGTAAAACCAATGGTAAAGTCAATCAATTAACAAATATTTATTAATTACTTCTTATTTTCAAGACGCTATGATAGGCACCGTAGGGGATACCAATATGCCTCTAATAAGGTCCCTAGTTAACAATCCAAAAATCTACAATCTAGTTTAAAAGTCACATACACATTTGCCGAAATTTGCCTTTTTGCAATCTCCAGTCATTGCTTCCACTTCTCACCTCTAGAGACCAATAATACAAGTCTAATCATTCTTCCCTGTAAAAAGTCCTTCAAGTATTTGAACATAGCTATCAGTCCTTCCCTCTCTCACCCCCAATCTTTTCTTTTTAGGGGATAAAAATTCCAATTTCCTTCAACTAATATTCCTGTGGCATAATCACCATCCTACCCTCCTCGGGAATTTTGTATTCAGCAATATGTATTGAAGGTGGGAGAAAACAGGCAACATACGAAGTAAATATTTGGGCAGTAAGATGAGGTATGGTGGTGGGAGGGGCTGCAACAAGATTTCTCTTTCTCTCTCATGTTGCTCTTCATTCATTACAGAGCCCTGTCCACAGGGGGAGCTGAGCAAATATTTGATGACACCCACAAAATAAAACCATTTACTGATGCACTATGTTCTTAATTTTGGATAAAGTGCTACCTATCTGTGAGTTCTGATGAAAGCTATAGAATCCTGTGGGAATTGAGTGCCAAGCAGAAGCACAAAATAGGAAGGTAATTCATATTCTAACTTGACCTCCAGCACAGCATCTTTCTGTTTTTGACCTTGGGACTTTGACCTTGCTCTCAAGGCTTGGGTGCTATGGCCCTTGTCAAAAAAAAAAAAAAAAAGAAAAGAAAAAAGGATGGAACTTTCCCTCCAGCACCTCTCCAGTGAAAGGAGGCTGGGATAACAGGCGACAAAACACTCTTTTAATGAACACGTGGAATTTTTCCATATGTTCAAACCCACTTCTTGGTTAAACCTCTCAACTCCATGCCTTCTGATCAGAGGAAGGAAGGAAGAATGCAGGCATTTATTAAGGGCCTATTATGTCCCAGGTGTGGTACAAACATTATCTTATTTGACCTCACAACAACCCTGGCAATAGGTACATTTTACCAGTTGAAGGACCTGAATCTATTAAGTAACCTTGCCTACAATCACACAGCTAATAGGTATCTTAGGATGCATTGGAATTCAGCTCTTTCTGATTCCAGGCCCATCACTCTATCTACTTCACGGAGGAGGAGACTCAGGGTGGGACATGACAATTGTTCTCTAGCATCAGAAAGACTGTTTTGTGGGAGAGAGATAAGAATTGGTCTGCTTGGTTGCAGAAAGCAGAGCTAGGAATATTGGGTAGAAACTAAAAAGGGTGAAATGTTGGAATATTGGGTAGAAACTAAAAAACTTAAAGCTTGATGTGAGGAGAAAATTCCCATTACTTAGCTTTGCCCCAAAGCTAGAACTGCTTCAGTGGAGGTAGGTTTCCCTTTTCTCAGAGGTCTTCAGGCAAAGACTGCATGGCACCAGGAACCTCTTTTACATACAGGTTGGACCAAATGGCTGCTGAGGTCACTTTCAGCTCAGATTTTGTGATCCTGCTTCAGCTAGACTTTGTCCTATGAGCTATGTAGAGACACTGAAGGCTTTTTTAAAAAACCTTTTTTGGAGTGACATGGTAAAGAAAGTATTCAGTAAAACCTGGTAGCAGTATACAGGATTACTTGGAAGGGAAAAGAAGAGGTGTATTTTTGCTTGTAGAAATTTGATTCACACAAAGCTTTTCAGCTTTTCCATATATCCATTGCACACAGCAAAGCATGTCTATATTACAATTTTTATCCCAAGTTATTTTACTGACGTTTTAAGAGAAAATGTGCTTAACTTCTATATTCTAAAGGATTTATGAAAGCAGAATCTCAAAATAGTTAAAACTAAAGCCAAATTACTCAGTATTTCTTACATCTGCCACAACCGTGGAGGGAGGGGGAGGGCCGGGAACCTACTACATGTAGGGTAGGTGGGGTGGTTACAAGGAGTGGGAACCATTGGGCAAGTCCAGGAAGAAGTATGGTGTTTAGAGTTGGAAACTGATACTCCACTACACTCCAAATTATTCAATAATTAAAAAAAATATATTTTCCAAACCTCCAATTAATGACTACTTGTGTATTCAGCCAAATATTGATTAATCACTGAGAGATTAGAACATAGTGACTTAGCTGTAACAGCTCTGGCTTTCAGGCCCTTTTTGACATCACCTGCTGTTTCCTTATGTCCTCAGCTGATTTTCTTGCCATTTCTATCTACTCGTACTCAAGAATAAAACTTTAAACCTAAAAAGAGCTGGAGCGAAATGTCTTTAAAACTCAAATACTTAATTAGAATTTTTTTTCACTCTAAATTACCCAAAGGTAACAACTGTGGAAGGGGAATAAATCTGGGTGTGATTTCAGGTTAAAAATAACCCTGAGGCATTAAATGAGTAAAACAATAGTAAATGGGTAGTAATAGTGAATCTAAATGGGAATGTTCTAACGCTCTAAAGTCAGGGGACAGAAAACACTTGAGGAAGGCCATCAACACCTTTAGACATTAAAGACCCATAAGTTATTCAAGAACATTGCTGTTGTCCTTTGTTCTTGAAGAGGACCATGATGATAGTGAAATATGACATTACATTATGCCATTTTCCTCATATCTATAATGGAGGCCACAGATTTTTTATACCTTAATTAAAATGGAATTGCTTCTTTGGATTTTATTTTTCTTCTACAAGGAAAAATCATATATTAAAATGCTCCTTTACTTTCTCAGTTGCTCTGGATGTGATAATTTGATGTTATCTGACTTATATGAGTACTCTTAATGTCGAGAGGCTTGG
Source organism: Pseudochirops cupreus (assembly GCA_028627135.1). Taxonomy (NCBI): domain Eukaryota; kingdom Metazoa; phylum Chordata; class Mammalia; order Diprotodontia; family Pseudocheiridae; genus Pseudochirops; species Pseudochirops cupreus. The sequence continues at coordinate 400,134,219 of CM053580.1, read as the reverse complement.
AAATAAAATTATAGCTATCATATGCTCTTCCTATCCCCCCCCCAATCAATTAAATGTTTAAAAAAAAACTGCCAGCACTTTCTGACTTCTAGGAAACATCACAAATAAATATTTTAAACTTGAGCACAACTTTTTCTTATTTTATGTTTCCCCAAGCAATGTTACTAGAAACAATTTTTAAAAGTCACTTACGTGAAACTCTTGAACCACTTACTGTGCCTTTGATTCTTCTGAGGCCCCCCTGGTAGTGATTCTTCCTTTAAATTTAAAAGCCTAATGAACCCAGATTTTCAAAAGTAGCTAATATTGGGTTGAGGGCCAAACAATATAATGATGCAGTGCTATTTGCATTATTCCTGCAGCTATTTGATTTTGACAAGCCCACATTTGGTAATTAACATGAGAATGCCCCCTTGGGCCGTTCTCCTGTTAGCTAAAATATCTTATAAATTACTGTAATAAAAGGGGAAAAAAAGGGAACACACTGCCTGTCAATGTTTCAACTTATCTAGCAGGAGGAGACAATGCCCTGAACTGGAAACATGTGAATGCCAAATGGGTGCATAATTATCCTGCCCACCCCCATCTAAAGGAGTCACCTGCCCATCAGAGAGAAGTATATACAAAAACACAGAACAGATAGGCTTGCTAAAGAAAAGGATGCGCTCTGCTGTTGGACAAACAGTGTGTTTGTGAATTTGAAGTCTCAATGATCCTGCCTTATTCAGTTGTATCACATCATGTACTGAATGAATGAATGGTCAGGCAATCTCATGATACAAATGGAAGGGAGAAGTCTGAGTATCTTCTATTTTAAGGTCTGCTGGTACAACCTAAGAAGAGAGCCCGTTTAGCGATGGTGGCGAACACAGACTAACTTACTAGCCTCATTTAGATAAAATGCTGCTATCACATGCATTGCATGTACATTTGTGGTCAGGAGCCAAATGTCCCCATGACACTTTTCTTTGCCCTAAACTGTCTACAGACTTGTAACCAGTTAAGTGGCAAAAGAGGACAAATGGTATATGACTTTATGTAGTGCTTCTTAAATGTCAGTTATTATTATTAGTCCTGCAAAAAGAAAAACTCTGAACATTTATTAGAAAAAAATTAAAGTCCTCTGATCTCATCTTTCATTTGTTTCACTTAAATACAGATACATTTATTAGACTTATTCTCGGTCTACAGGCTACTAACAAGCTATCCATGGAGTAACATAATAGTTATAGAACAGTGAAATCATAATGCAGTAATACTAGTTTCTATTTCCACAGTCCCATAGAGTTTATAAAATGTTCCCAAATATATTAGGCAATCTGAAGATCACAGCAATCTAGAAAAGATAGTCAAGCCAGGAACTCTCCCCACTGTCTCCAGAGGCAGTGTGGCATAATGGACAATGTGATGGATTTGGAGTCAAGAAGGCCAGGGACTAAATCTTGCCCAAAAAAGTGTCTAGTTTTGGAAACCTGCAAAAGTCACTTAAATTCACTTGACTTGTTTTCCCATTTATAAAAGAGCACTGATCTTTACAGGGTTGTTGCAAAGGTAATATAACAGAATGCATTTAAAATGCCTTGCAATGCAAACCTAGGCTGACCAGGTGGCTCAGTAGATGTGAGTCCGGGCCATGGGGTCAGGAAACGCTTAGTTGGAATTTGGCCTCAGATACAGGCTGTGTGACCCCGGCCACGTCACTTAATGGCCCTGTGCCTCAGTTTCCTCAACTATAACATACGAAACATCTTCCTCACAGGTTTGTTGTGAGAGTCAGATGAGAAAATACTTGTAAAGCAGGTAAAGTCCTCTATAAATGCTAGTTATTATTGTTGTTACTATTATTTCCACATTAGCAACTACTACCTTAACTATGGGAGTGAGGAAAGAAAGGAAGCAGGAGAGTTTAAGTGACTTGTTCAAAGTGGAATAGCTAGGAAATGGTGGAATTAGAATTAAACCCCACTGATCTTTCCATTAAGCCATGCATCTAAATATATATTGGTATTACATAAGTGAGAGTTTGATGGTAAAGATATGTTGAACAGAATGCATGGAATAAAAACATAGTTTATTTTCTTGAAATACATTTTCTCCTATTGTCACTAAACCAAACTATTATTTTACTCATTTAATGCCTCAGGTTATTTTAATCTGGGACCTTGCCCATGCTAATATAAGCCAATAAATTGCTGCTCATTGAACAACAGTTTTCTAGGTTCTATTACTTAAGGTCTTTTTTTTTCCCTCTTGCTAAAGGCCTAAGGTAATCAATGGACATAAACTGTAGACTTATTGATAAAAATTCTAGGGAGTGCAAAAGAATGTTGATCAAAAATAGCTGTGTTTAATCCATAGCAGACATAATTTGCTACTACTGCTAAATTTGAACAGGAACAGATTCAAAATAATGTCACTGCTCCCATTTTTGTGCCACAGAGTAATGACATTTAATCACAAATATTACTACACTCTTCTGGTGACAGCCAAGACATTTAAGAAGCCAACTGATGTAATTCCTGCCCTGGTGCTGCTGGCCTATAAACAGTAGCCCCAAACAGGAAGCTGCCTTGTCTCAGGTATGATGGGATATACTAAACCAAACTTTCACTAGGAGATACTCCCATTTCCTAAAGATTTTGAGAAACTGTCTCATGTTTTCTCTTCCTCCCTACAAAGGTTGGCACCTTTGCTGCCTAGGCTTAAAAGAAGCTGTTCTGACTGAGGTCTGAATGCCAGGGTGCCCGACAACAGCCAGGACTGAAGTAATGAAGGCAACACAGTATAGTGTGCCACAGCTCCAGCTTCTTTAGATGAATGCCCTGTAATTACCTAGGTTCTGCTTACACAAAAATCAATTGTCTATTATTTCTTATTCACATCGAGCAAGAAAACGTGTTCTATTTATGAGAGTCATGGTAAACATGATGTCACCCTACTTTCCAGGGTTGTCACTATTTGTCCATCCTACAAATTATTTACCACCCCAAAAGATTTACAATATGGCACAAAGTCTTGGGTTCACATTTGTGCCTTGTTTCTAGGGATGAAAAGAAGACTGTGGAAAGACATACACATCAGTATGAAAGGGCTGGATATGGGGGATATGAATTGGGAGGGAAGCCTTGAAAACTATGCCCTTGCCCAGTAAAAATATAGGAACAAGGAAGAACTCATTCAGCTTTAGTTGTTCCATTATTAATTTTAATAACAGACAGATGCCATACCTTCTAATTCTTTTCTAAGTCCCCAAAGCACCTAGTACAGGGATTTTTTTTTTTTAATAGTCACTTAACATTGTAGTCTGATACCTTCAAGTTTAGGATTTCTGTTTTGGTCAAAGAATTACAATCCTAGGGCTAGAAGGGACGTTAGAGGTAGTCCAGCTCAATCCCCTCTTTTGCAGATGTGAAAACTGAGCTTCAGAGAAGTTAAGTGATTCGTCCAAGGTCTAAGTAGTAGAGCTGGGATTCAAACTCAGTTCTGCGATTCCATGTTGAGCAGTCTTTGTACTGGAACACACATGTCTTCCCTCCCAGAAAAGGTAAGAAGCACCCTTTCTTTGCCTCTTAAGACATGGGGGCAGCTAGGTGGCACAGTGAACAGAGCACTGGCCCTGGAGTCAGGAGGACCTGAGTTCAAATTTGACCTCAGACACTTAACACTTATTAGCCGTGTGATCTTGGGTAAGTCACTTAACGCCAATTGCCTTGCCTTCCCCCCTCCAAAAAAAAAAGCCTGTATGACATGAATTAATGGGAACTTAGGCCGTGTGGCCATGTCATACAAACAACCTTTTCGCTCCACTCTGACCTGGACTTGAGTGACCCCTCACAGATGAATGATTCCATGTCACATTAGAAATGATGAGCACTGCCCAGCCTCCTTCCCCTGTCATACCCCAAGGAACTGCTCTTTCAACATTCTGATGACATCCAGCAAGATTACCATTTGAGCTCAACAGTTTGCACCAATTTTCCCATCTTCCAGCTATCAATGAGAGAGACAGAGAGAGAGAAAGACAGAGAGAGAGAGAGAGAGAGATATCCAAGAAGATGAGGGTGAGAGTGGAAGTGGGGTACTGAGTGCTATTTGATCAAACACTGTATGTACAGCCCCATAACTAAGCTGACACAAATACACCACTATATCCTGTAATACTGCTTAAAAGTAGAGGAACAGATCTGGAATCCTGCTGGATTTCCCTTAGCAACCTGACAGGAGCCCACAAGGTCAGGTAGCAGGAAGCGTAGAAAATTATACAGAGGGGAATTATCAGCTAAATTATTTCACTATACTCAGGATTTTTACTGTTCCTCCCAAGACAGTGGCCTCTTGCTACCCGTATTAGAAACATGAATAAAAAGACAGGAATAACAAAAGGAGCTAAAAAAAGGAAGGGGCAAAAAACCTTGTGTTATTTTAAAAAATTTACCTCCTAGGAACTAAAGCCTAGAGATCCAATTTTGTGTATATGTGTATTACACATATAATATATAATTATGTATATAATATATGTATATGTACATGTATGTCTGCATGTATCACATATACCCCCCTTTTGTTTAGGGCTGAATGATAGTGGGGGACTGGGCTAGAAGACTTCATATGATAAGGTTTGCTTCACAATCTTAAAGCAGCGGTAGCAAGCATGATTTATCAATTAACAGGTAATGAAAAAAATTCTCTGCAATTAGAGATATGATTTTGCTCAAACAGGAAGCAGCACCATACAACTGTGTACTCCTCCGAGGATAAGTCAGCTCCTGTCACTAATGTGGAACACAGCTAATTTTAACAGAGAGTGTGTGGGCCCCTTGGGTAATGCCATGTTGATGAAGGAATATACAGTAGGGAACCCCCAAAGGACCTGGCTGATTGGAAAGCCTCAGGAAAGGTGTAGGGAAATTACATTTCCTGTTTCTTAGCAGAGTTATTAAAGGGAAAGGCAGCTTTAATCACTGAAAGACCAGTTGCTATATTATTTTTGATTTATATACCAAAACAATATCCCTTATTCCTTGGTTGCTTTTTAATATATATGTCAGCTTAGTCAATAATATATTTCAGTACGGAACATAAACAACTGTAGGTTCATGTTAAAAATGAGAAGGACTTTAACAGATTATAAAAGATAAAGCATATTATAGCCACTCAACCCAAAGTCAGAGCAAATTAGGGCAAACTGATTTGTTTCTGAATCTCGAAAAACTGAAACACACCGCTTAATGGATTTTTTTTTTTGTAAAAGCAAAACATCTCCACAGCTATTCTATGATGTGTGAAAATAAAATTTTGTGGGGTTAAGAGTATGTTCCTCTCCTTAATAAATATAGATATGTTTCTCCAAGACAAAATTTTAAGCAATAGACAATTATGGGAGAAGACACATGGCAATGAAATCTTTGCTTTGATAGGACTCGCTGGCAATTAGGTTAATATGTTTACAAAAAACCTTTTACAGTTAATGGATGCAATGTTTTGTAACTTGATCTTTATTTAACCATGGCAGGTGAAATTTCTTTTGCATACAGCATTTATGACCATGCCATTTTTCAATGGCAACTGGTATGGGCACCAACCTTTTAACCCAATGAAAAGAAGCATAAAAGGAAAACATACACTGGTACATGTCAATATTGTGCATCCATTAAAATATGCTTTATGATCTCTTTATAAGTGGATTGCTCCAAATATTTCATTCGCTAGCATTATAACAAAAAGTCTTGTACAAAATCCCAACACTAAAACATGGTCAGTAATAATACGATTATAACCTTTAATCAAAACCAGAAAATAATGTGTATTTTAAAAATAAGTGCTGGGCCAGACTCAGAAAAAGCAAAAGTCCTTGACAGAAATATGGGCAGAGAGACCCTGATCCTACATCTATGACTTTGAGACCCCACAGAAAAGGTTACTAGAAGGGGGAAGGAACTCTCCCCTATTTTCTTCCAGTTCCCCAAGGTAAGGGTCACTTTACCCTAAGGAGCAATCCACTCCTTTTTCTCCTTTTGAAATGGAAAGACTGAAACTTTTCACCACAATTCTAATTTATAATTCTTTCTTAAGAACCACAGCAATGTCCTTGGCCTCCCTAGGAAGAATTCCTGTGTAAGTAGAGTGCCAGTAACTTTCTCTTTAGATGAGATAATGTATGTAAAGTACTGTCAAGCCTTAAAGTGCTATATAAATGTAAGCTATTATTATTATTATTCAAAATACAAACCAAGAACTTTAGAATTAAAATTCTGTAACTTTAAATTGTGGAGCATTCTGCAAAAGTTTCCTCCTTTGTTTATAAAAGAATACTTTGAAATGGGCTATCTCCATAAACTTTACACTTGTTTCTTCAGATTACCAAAGATACCATTCTTTAATTGTAGCGCCAGGATTTGTCTTGTAGCACCAGGACCCTTTGTTTACTACACCTCAAGAAAAATTTCAATGTCCTAAAAGCATAAAATTATATGTGTTCACACCTACTAATTCTAGAGGTTTCAGTGAATTTTTTTTTTGTTCTAGGGAATGTGGTCAGTCTGTTTTGTCCACCTTCTTCCTCAAGAGTGCAAATTCTCTCTCTGTCTCTGTCTCTCTCTCTTACACACACACACACACACACACACACACACACACACACACACCACACCACACCACACCACACCACACCACACCTACATCACGTAAGTCTTCACTCCACTTTGGAAGGGTTCATTTTACTCAGGACATGAAAAATATCCATTAATTTCCACTAATGCTGAAATTCAGACTTTTCCTTTCTCAAAATGCTTCTTAGATCATGGCAGGTTAGAAATGATCTATTCCATGGACCTTTCTCCTTAGCTACTTCCATTTAGAAGTCAGCAAATGCTGTGGCACCTTTGGTGGTAAGATCACAGAAAACTTGCTGCCAAGGACTTCCTAGGTATCAGAAATGCCTCAGTCTCAACCACTGCTAAGAGCTTCACACAATGGTCTAGTTATTTGGATTATATCTTTCTGGGATTAATCTACTACACCCCAAAAACAACTAAACTTATTACAGGATTCTACTCTCTTGATATTAAAAAAAAATCCTTGAATTTGGTGGGATCTCATTCCAGTTATTTCTAAAATTTTTCGAAAGAAAGTAAATGTTAGAGTCATATTTAGAGGTTCACAATTTGAAAAAATAAAGATAACCCTGAGTCATATTATAATTTTTATAGGTACAATTTGTACCTATCTTTCAGTAGATGAGAGAGGTGGCACAAGAGAAACGGATCATTAAACTGTAGTGTGAAACCAGGGAAATTAACCAGCTGCTGTGAAAGCTACCTCTCTTATTCTGAGAGAGAGGGAGGAAAAGAGAGAGAGAGAGAGATCAGAGAGAGAGAGATCAGAGAGAGGAAGGGATGAAAGATGGAAGAGAAAAGGAGAAAAGGAGAAAAAACAGACTTAGAGGAAGAGAAAAAGGAAGAGAGGGAGAGAGAAAGAGACAGAGAGAGAAAGGAGAGAAGGAGAAAAAAACAGACTTAAAGAGAGGAGGAGAAAGAAGGAAAGAAAGAGAAGAAAGAAAGAGAAGGATTGGAGAGTGAGAGAATTGGAGAGAAGGAGGGGGGGCAGTTTGCACAGGAAAAATAAATGAGGCACCTATACCTAGATAGAAAAGGAAGCATCCATTAATAAGAGTTGGAGAAAAAACCTGGTAACTTTATGCAAGAAGCTCTTCCACACTTTTTGTAATCCAAGAATGCCAGAATCAAAGGAACTTTTAGTCTAAGTCTTATAGGTCAGAAAACTGAGACTTTATGAGGTAAAGTGATTTGATCACGGTCACACAGCCAGCTAATGGTAAAGCCAAGACTACTGACTCCTGTCACAATCTTTCTACTCTATCACAGAGTTTTTTTTAACGAATTTCATTTTTATCTGTGTGGAAAACTCCTTAGTGTATTAGCTCCTTCTTGCCCTGCCATGAACTTCCCTTTAACGTATAATTCAGGTAAATGGAAGAGTGGATCGAGTACTGGGCCTAGAGGCAGGAATCTGAGTTCAAATCTGCCCTCACATGCTCCCTACTTTGAGCAAGTCCCTTAACCTCTATCTGCTTCAGCTTCTTCAGCTGTAAAATGAGAATTACAGTCGCACCTACATGGCAAGGTTGTTTTGAGGATCAAGTGAAACAGGATTTATTTTTTTTAAATGACTTGTTTATTTACTTTTAATTTACAAGATTCAGTTCCACATTCACTTGAATTTCAGATTTTCTCCCTTCCCTTCCCCCCCCACCCTCCCCTGCCCCCATGGTGGCATGCAATCATGTACAGGATGAGCAAATACTTTCACATTGTACAACAGTTTGGTTATGTAGAAGGATTGTAACCAATGAGTGATCACTGGGGAAAAAAAAGCAAAACCAGACACGAAAGAGAACGATAGCGTGTTTTGCTTCAGTCTCCATTTAAACTATAGTCTTTCTATATCTTTCTCTGAGTTTAGGTATCTCCTTCCATCCTGAAGCTT
>CM053580.1:400079410-400125214 GCA_028627135.1 Pseudochirops cupreus | reverse complement strand
CTATATATATATATATAGATAGATATATATTTTTATGGTGGTTGTTCCTTAATCGTTTTAGTTGAGTTTGACTCTTGGTGACCGCATTGGGGGTTTTCTTGGCAAAAATACTGGAGTAGTTTGTCATTTCCTTCTCCAGCTTGTCTTACACATGAGGAACTAGAGCAAACAAGGTTAAATGACTTGTCCAGGGTCACACAGCTAGTAAGTGTTTGCAGCCAGATCTGACGTTAGGAAGATGAGTTTCCACTACTTCAGGCCTGGAACTTTACTTAACTATCTATAGGTTGTGCCATATGTAATTTAAAGTCTATTTCTGCTTATCTGCAAATGATTGTTCCAAATTCAGATTTCTCTATGATAGATGTTAATGAATATAAATGAAATAAACCATTAGTTTGCCAGTCTCAGTGCCATAACCACCTTGTAAAACAACATTACTGTGTGTCTACAGGCTATACTGGTATTATCTTCCAATATTCCATGTACAAGGAAGTTTTTGCTCATTTAAGCCTGTCTGGTTTAGCTGATAAAGTACAGACTTGGAATTAAGAGTGAAAACAGAAATTTGCTGCCAAGAATTGTCTTTCTGCTATGCTAACATCTTCTTGTGTAGAACAAAACAATAATTCCTGAGGGCCAATGTTTTTCACCCCCAAAAGGAACATGTAGAAAACTGGAGATTGACCACAAAGACAATCATTTTGGCTATAGGAGAAAGACTAGTAATGCACACACAGTCAAAGGCACAACACAGATATAACCTCATTATAGCGGCTAGACTTTTACTCTGCTAACTTTTAGCAGACTAATTTCTTACATCTTTCAAGAGCTCTAATTGATCTTTGGACATTACTATGCATTGGGAGTCTAACAGGGCATGGCATCTGTGTTAAAGTCTGATATATTTCAGAGGTTATTTATTTATTTTAAAAGAAAATCAGGCAGTTGCTATAGATGTGATAGACTTTTGGAAAGATGCTCCCTCCCCAAATAATACTGACTGAATAAAATTAACATGATTGGATATTTTTGGAAGCCTTCAGTAGAGTAACAGCTAATACATGACCTACTTATTAAAATTTTCTTATTAACTACTTGCTTTCCTAATGAGTTTCTACAACTTCCTTTGAAAACAATTGGAGCTGTCTATTGAAGAGAATAAGGTTTAAACCAGGGTTTAAATTGGCTACTGGGACCCTGAGACAGTAAGATGAAATGACAAAAATAGTCCAAAGTAGCACATTTCCATTAAATATCTTAATATTCAGTTCCCTGTATCTTCATTAGACAATCAGTGTCAAAAATGGCAGCAGAAAGTATTTGTTACTACTAGCTTATGAGTTGTCACAGGTTCCCCTTAACCCCAGAAATAAAATTCATCTGACTTTGTAATTTTTAAATTCCTACTTTGTATTTGTTCTCCTGTATTGGTAAACTAATCAGTTCTAGGAAGTATATAATGAAAATGGGGTTATTTGGTTCCAATGATATAAATTTGCATACAAACAGAATCACATTTCCTAGTGATGTTCTTATTGCTATCAATAGACATGCAGAAAGAGGGTAATCCTGAGTCTCCACACCACAGATTAGAGAAATACAGAGCCAGAAAACTTTAAAAAGCTTCTACCAGATACTTTGATACAAAAAACTTTGAAAAACGCTCAGACCAACATTTTAGTGGGGATAGCATTTTTCTGTACTCATTTACCTCCACTTCTGTGCGTACAGAACAGTTTGAAAGTGCTCCTATAAATCCAAAGTGGATTCTACAGCTGACAACAATAATCCATGTTTTGTGACATCACAGGCATTTCCATAATAGTTAATTGCAAAATCTTAAATGGAAATTTTATTATCATATCAAGCATGATCATTTAATAAGCAATGAAAGTGCAACTACTAAGCGAGGATCCTATTTTTCTAAAGGATGTCTTCAGAAATAAAAGGAAGAAAACAAATGAGAAAATACGAGGTGTGGTGACTATAAAGTAATGAAACTGATTTTATTGTATGGCTTATAAAACTGACTCTGAAGGCAATTCCAAAAAAAATATTTTCAGCATCATTGAAATGAGTGTATAGCCCTCTCAAGGGGGCTACACTCAAGAAAAACACTTAATTGGATGTTGTAGTCCTGGTATATTTGTTCAACAATGCTGGTATGATTATTTTATAGTCATATCTCACGTAATATTCATAGTATTCAAATTTCTTCATAAAGTTTTCTTAAAACATCTATGATATGGAATGTCAGATTACTTAAGCAATTGAAACTCCTGTTGTTTTAAAATGAATCATTTGCTCTAAAAAGCTATTTTGAGAAGAGAGGAAAAAAAAACATAATAGAAAAAAAGATGATTCTGCTCCTCAATAACAAGGGACCATGGATACTGAAAGTTCTCACAATTATCTGTAATAAATCCAATTGTCGCATTTCATATGACTGGACTCAATGCTATTATTTTATGAGTCAATTGTTCAATTTGTTCTTTTACCAATGCAATACGATCATTTATATCAATAATTTGGTAAATATTTTCACCGTTACAAGAAACAACCTTTTGGTTGGCTTGTAATTACAAGAATGATGCTAACCGAATCCCTTGCTTTGTTTCAATATACCTTGTTAGTACCATAGACCTCTCTGCCTCTCTTGTTTTTCTCAAAAGCAATTTAGAAAATGCTTGTATTTTAGACAAAAGGAGAACATTTGGTGAAAGAAAATTCATCATTAGGTATCTAGAGGTTTGTTAATAGAAAAGGCAACTCCCACAGTGTATCCTAGTGCTCAAGCCAGACACACATGCTCAGGACCAGCAAGCTGCCTTCACAGTGGGCCAAAAGTCATTATCATAATTTTATATTACATAGACTACATTGAAAATTTAATATATCCCAGCAAAAAGAGACAAAAGACATTTTGCATAATGCTTCTGTGAACGCACTCTCTCTTGCTACTCTTTTAGCCACCCCATGCAGATAATCACACCAGGAAAAAGAAGTTCATTACCTAAGCCAAATCAAAATTAGGCTTTTCTTTTTGATAGGGAACTTCATTAGTAAGCCCTGTCTTATACAGCTGGGAGATTTGATGAATCTATCGCAGGGTAATAATTCAGCACAATCAGCCACATTTCTACTTTAAGTTTTATATCTTTATTAAGAAAACTGGATATATGTACACAGAGTATACACACATGTATTGATAAAGGTGCTATGGAAAGATACAATCTAAGTTCATTTTTGGACATTTAAAATAGGCCAGAGTGATAGCAGAATCCCAAATAGAGAAATACATTTCTTTGCCCCCTTCCTGGCTATCCATGGTACAGGCTTTCAAGGATATCAAAGAATTTTGAACTGAGACATTTCTACTTGAAGGTGGGGGAATCTTAGTTTATTGAAACTACTCAAATGAAAACATTTTTATATTTTTAAACTTAGACTCTGATTTTAAAAAAAGGAAAAAAAAGTCTTTTTAGAATTCTCAAGATAAAGACCAAAGATCTATAACTACTACATGATCCCTGGGAAAATATGTGCAGCAATGCTGAGACTCCATTTCTATCATACAAAATTCAGTTATTTCACAGATACTGAACAAAGAGTCCCATTCTACTCTTTGTGTGACCCAAATATGTAACTATACCAACAAAGAAGATCTCCATTAGCTACAGAGATCTACAAATAGAACTTCTTCAATATTCTACTCTATTAGTTGGGGGATACATGTTTTTTAGACCACAAGAGGCCAAACCTGACGATTTGTAACCATATTGTTGTCTCAATGTCATTCCTGGCATTCTTGGACATTCTGCATTGTATTTCATCTTAACCTAGCCAGCCTTCCAAGGTGGATCCTCCCCTTTTTCATAATCACCTCATACCCTTTCCTCTCCATATCTACATCGAGGTATCCCCACAACATTTCCCCAATATAAAAAAATAATCAGAGTTCAAAATTCCTAAGGATTAAGACTCTTAACCACAGATGAAATAAAGTTTTTCAATAGCTAATTTGCAATGATTGTATGTGTATATAACCTATATAAAATTGCTTACTGTCTTTAGGGGGAGAGGAGAGGGAAAGAGAGAAAGAATTTGGAACTCAAAATTTTAAAAAAACAAATATTAAACTTTTTATATGTAATTGGAATAAAATATTCAAAAATAAATTTACAAGTCTTTATTTAGACTATTCTAATTTTGTCATGAAACTTGTATCTGCTTTTGTGGCTTTTCTCTTCAGAGAGAAAAAAAAATACTTGCACAAATTCCTTCTACCATTACTTATTAGATGACACCTAGCCCAAACCTATAATGTAGAAACAACTATAGGATGACATTAGGATAACTCCAACAGGTCAGGATGCTTGACCTAGTCATGTCTCACAGTTAACTGGCCAGTCCTACTTCAATTTGGAATCCTATATATCTTACAAAGTTCAGCTTATGACATATCTTCTGCAATAACTGATTACCTGGATTCACAGAAAGCCCTACATGTTGTGAACTACCATGTGAATTTATAACTGTACCATTCATTTGGCACTTACCTGTTGCTTACTATTGTTGGTTACTTGGTCATCTTTTTATTAGCATATGTCTTATTTCCCCAGACACTGTAAAAATCTTGGGAAAAGAGACTAACTCATATTTCCTTGGATGTCCTATAGCACCTGTTATAATTTCTTGCATATGTTAAAAGCTCAATCTTTACTGATTGATGGATTGGCTGGCTAAGGCCAGATGAGTCCAATTCTGTTACTATGCTCAATAACATGTTATGGGTAAAGGGAAAGTTCTGTGACTTTCTGAGCAAAGAAATCTGTATTACTCACAGCTATAAATGCTATTTTTATATTTACTCACAAATCATTTAAAAAGTATAATCCAAGAGTGCAGGTGGTTCTACTATTTATTCATGAATGACCTTCATTCTTACCAAACAATAATGTGACTGCACAGAGAAAGCTGCTTCTAAGATGATAGCTACATTGGTAGTTGGTCATTTTCTCTCTGTTAAAATATTATTATTTTTCTCCTGATGTAGATCAGTATTTGCCACATATTAGCATGTTATAACATCTTTCTTGGAAAAAAATGATCATAATATGTATTAGGAGACTTCACAGACATCTATAAGCCTTTGGATTCTCACTTTTTTATTCTGAATTATATCTTTCAACATAATTTTTAATATCTTTCCCTGTAGTCACTTTTTTCACCATTGTCACCGTGCATATGTATATATGTACATATACATATATATATTTGTATATATATGTATAAATGGTTTAGTTTGGAGCATTTGGTGAAGTGTTTCATAGAATTTCCCCATTTCTTTCTCCTCCATAACAAATATTGGTGCATAAATTGAAATTATTTTCATTATAGTCCCTCTACTTTTGCTTACCTCAAGCCCTACAAGATGAGATAACCAAGTATGCCAAGAAATTACATTTCTTATTTCCTTTGGACACCTGATAAAGCCAACATTCTCAACTCTTTTACACACCTCCATAAAGAGGATCCACGGACCATCCTTCCATTCAGCAGTGACTTATTTATTCAATTCAACAAACATTTATTAAGCACTAATTATGTACAAAGCACTGTGCTCAGTGCTTGGAATACAAAAATTAAACAAATGGCATAGTTTTGAACCTCCAGGAACATAATATTTTGTTTTTAATTTCATTTATAGCATATATATCAAGATGGATTGGGTTCAGTTCTGTAACAGGGTATTAACTCCTTGATTGTTGGACAAAATTTGTACCATTAAATTAAGTTTTTCAAATGGCCCAGGAACTGTGTGAAATTGGTGCCTTTTGCTACTTCCTCTGTTATAACCATTGCAGGAATGGAAAGGAGGCCACCTTACCTGCAGGGATGTTTTGTATTTCATTTTAGCTATTCCATTAGCTATTAAAAAATAATCACCTAGTAACCAATCTACTAGTGATGAACCTCTCTGTACTTCATTTGGCTTGTCCTTGGAAAAGGCATATCCAGTCTTTTATCATTCTTTATCATTCATTCTTCTTAAAAGAGGCCAAATTGCAGGTGATATGATGATAGGCTTATGAATTTAGGGCTGTCTGGGACCTTAGAGGACAGGTGACACAAAGGGTAATGGAAAGGCAGCTTGAGGGGTGCCATTTGACTACCATATGTTATCACTGATGACTTGCATGGGAGAAGCGGTATAAAAGACATCATTGAAGATATAGATGTGTGAACGGAAAAAGAAGACAGGCTATTTATTTATCAAAAGGGAGGAATAAGAGTTGGGCAGAATAACACTTGGATGGCCCAACTGATAACCTCATGACAGGCTTCCAGATCACCATGTTGATCCTCTATGCTGAAAGACATGGATGAGAATCACACAGGATTTGAGAGCACTGAGGGGTGTAATCTGCACCAAGGGAAAGACTATTCACATTACTTTCATCACAGATCAAACAAGGCATAGAAATATTACTGTAAGGTATATAAATTAGTCACATGCCTATATCCATTCCTGTTTGTTGTTTGATCTGAAAACCCTTCACTATTTCAATATGTAGAGACAGAAGCTAGGAAAAAGTCATTTGAGTTATTTTTTTCTCATAGGAACTATGATCAGAAGCTAAGTATGAAAGGATCTTAATAAATTCAAATTACAATCTAATCTATTTTAGAGAACTAAGTATGAAGGAAATTTTATTTTTTTCTACATAATATATTCTAAATATTTATCTGATCATGTAGTCAAAAGATTTCCCTAATGTTCATTTTCATTGCATGGGCTTTTTATGAAAACAAACTCATTTAGGACTAGAAGAAGTGAAAGGTTCTCAAGATAGGGAAAATATTCACAGAGTTTCCTATTATCTCGAGGATGTCTATATTAGAAGTTGTAGAAAAATGTCAGTCTGTGGTAGCAGACCCTGATAAATTGTGTGTGAAGAGTTAACCCTTTTTCTTGCCAAGGCAAACAATTCTGTATGTTCTTGTTGACATTCCATCCTGGTTTCTCCAGTGAACTATCCCAACTATCATCCTAATTTCTTGCTAATTTTCAACTCTTCCTCTCTACTGGATCATTCCATGCCATTTACAAGTTTTCCCTCTATCCTTAAAAAGCAAAAATAAAGAAAAAACCCTCCCTTGATCTGACCATCAATTCTGGCCACATCTCATATCTCTCCTCCTCTTCTTGGTTAAACTTCTTGAGAAACTCATCTAAGACTGTAAACTCTACTTACTCCCCTCTGATGCTTTTCTATACACCAGCAATCTGTCTTCCAATTTTATCATTTGACCTGAACCGCTTTTCCCAAGGTTGACAAAGATCTCCTAATGGCCAAATCTAAGGACCTTTTCTTAGTATGAATCCTCATTATTCTCTCTGCTGTTTTTGGCACTGCTGATCATTCTCTTGTCCACATTCTTTCCTCTCTAGGTTTGCACAACACTATTCTCTCTGGTTCTCCTCCTGACTATTTGTTTGACTACTCCCTCTCCATGTCCTTTGCTGGATCTTCATTTGGTCATATCCATTAGTCACGGATGTCCTCCAATGATCTGTTTTGGGCCCACTTTTCTTCTCCTTCTATATTATCTCTCTTATCATCTCACATTGGTTCAATTATTATCTCTATTCAAATTATTTGTTTCTATATACCCTGTCCTAACCTTCCTCCTAAGCTCTAGTCTCCCATGACCAACTGCTTTTTATAAATCTCAAACTGGATGTTGCTTAGGGATCTTAAATTCAACAGGCCCAAAGCAGAATTCATCTTTTCCCCAAAATTTTCCTCTTTCCCCAACTTTCTTATTACTGTGGAGGATACCACCATTTTCTCAGTGACCCAGGATTATGACTTTGGTGTCATTCTTGACACGTCAGTTTCACTCATCCAACTTCACCAGTCTATTGTCAAATCTTGTCATTTTCATTTATGTAGTATCTCATGTATATATCCTTTTCTCTCCATTCACCTGGCCACCACTTTTGTATAAGCATTTATCACATCTTGCCTAGCCTATCACAATGGCCTTTTGATCAGTCTCCCTGCCTCCAGTCTCTTTCCCCTCCATCCTCCATTGAGCTGCTAAAGTGATTTTTCTAAAGCCCAGGACTGATCATATCCTCCTTCTCACACTCTCTTCAAAAAAAAAAAATCCAGGGCCTGAATATTACTTCCAAAATCAAATATAAAAATCATCTCTTTAGCATTTAATATAATTTCCAAACTGGCTCTTTTCCAGTCTTTTTTACATTTTACTCCCTTCCACATACTAGATCGGCCTCCTTGGTGTTCCTCACACATGACTGACCATCTTCCATCTTCATGCCTTTTCACTGGCTGGTTTCCACGCCTAGAATGCTTTCCTTTCTTCTACCTCTTCCTTAAGGACTCAGCTCCAGTCCTACCTTTTGTAGGAAGTCTTTCATAAACCTCTATACTGATGATGCCTTTTCTTAGAGACTGCTTAACATTTAAACTTTATGTCTTATAAGTATATGGTCATGTGAATATTGTCACCCCCATTAGAATAAGTGCTCCTCAGGGGTTCAGACCATATATTTTTCCTTTCTTGACAACCCCAGAAGAAGATTCCTTAGAACTAATGAAATATGGGAGCCTTGAAATTAGGATTAGTATATCTAAAGTACAGAAATACTTGACTTTTCCAGGCCTGGATTAAGTCTTTTCTCATCTCTTCCCCAGAACCTCCTTAAAACTTAAAAAAAAAAGTTTTATTTAAATGGTTTGGGTTTTTTTTTTTTGGCATTATGAACAGTTATAGATTACTCCCACTCTACTCTTGCAGCAAAGTAGAACAATTAAGGAAACCTTATGATACAGTGACCTCATCTGAAACTGCATTAATTATTCTACATTTGTGCCACCACCACCTCTTTATTTTTAAATAAACAGAAATCTACCTTCTCTCCCTCCTACTCATACCCTATGGGGAACAAAAAAAAGGAAAGAAGAAATTCCTTCTGACAAACGTGCATAGTCAATGAAAATAAATTCCTTCAATGGCTGTAGATACAAATATAAGCATGTCTGTGTGCACATACATGTATATGTGTGTGTATACGTACATATATACATATATCTTATTTTCCATTCCAAATCCATCATCTCTCGTCATGGAAAGTACGTTCCATCATCCTTTGGGATCATGAATGGCCATTATACTGATTATAGTTTTACAGCTTCTAAAGAGAACGGTGTTTACAATGTTGTTATTTTATAAATTGTTCACCTGGTTCCACCTATTTTGTTCTTTACCAGTTTATAAAAGTCTTACAAATTATTCTCTTTTATAATATTGATGTTACAGCATAATCATTTTTCTGTTCCTACTTATTTCACTATGCATCCGTTCATACGAATCTTTCCATGTCTTTTTGAAATTATCTATTTCCTAATTTCTTACAGCACAATAGTATTCCATCATATTAATATACCACAACTTATTCAGTTATTTTTCAATAGACAGGTTTAGAACTTATAACTCCTATGACATTTACTATATATATGACTCACTTGATGTTAATCTGAACTCCTCTGCATTTTGTTAAGTCCTTTATGTGTACTGAGTTGTCTTCCCAAGAAGACAGTGTGTTGAACATCTACACGATAAGATTTACACAAAAATCAGATGCTAATAATATATATTACAGGTAGCACAAGTATGAATATGACTATGGCTCTGACTCCCATGAGTATTTAGGGTTCCCATCTAGACATCATTTGTATGTCAGGGTCCATCTTTTTGTCTGGGTTTTATAAAGATGCTGGTACTTTGCAATAGTCAATAAATAAAGCTGTTGCAGCAACAATCACAAATAAATAAATTAGAAATAATAAAAAATTCATGCAAGCAATGACCTTGATAAATGTAGCCTGAAGACAGTACAAAAAACAATAGTCTGTATATTTACCAGTTGCATCAAGCTCAATTATATACAGATTATAAATGTATATAAATGTACATCTTATGATAAAAGTATATGAAATATGTATGAACATGTGATGCCACAGCCATAAAAACATTATATATCCACCTGGAAAGGGCCCACACACATACACACACACACATACACACACACACACACACACACACTTTTTTAAAATCCGCAGTATCTGACTGTAGATTAATCCAAGTTCAGAGAATCCAGTTCAGCTATTTTCTTTTTCAACAGACTTCCACATGTTATTAGAAGTACACAGCTAACCAGGTTTCATGCGGTAGACAAAATAGCATTGTGGGATTACATTAGTCCGACAGCTGCTTTATGACTATAGCTTCCAGACCAATTTATTTAATATTGATCTTTAAACAAACATCAGTACAAATAAATTTGAGCGCTCCAGTCCTGAGATTTTCTATCTATGAAAGAGGCCAATATTCAGAGAAGCTGTACGGCTTGTATTTCTCCCTTTGATTCCGTTTTCTTTGATCCTTCCAGGTATCAAATACATCAATGCCAAATTAAAACAAATCCATCTTCACATAATACTCTGTTTATAATCTTTCGTGCAGAAAGAATTTTTCTATCAATAACTTTCAGCAAGCATTTTAACTGATCTTTTTATTGCTTTATTCTGATTACTACAAAAGGCAGCAATGCCACATCCTAACCGAGTATCATACTAAGCTCTGCCAGGCATATTCTGTTAGGAAGGACTGTGTTCTATTTTTCCCACTTCCAGGCAATATTCTCTCATAATTCCTTTAACCCAGCAGCAGGGACACACCAAGATCCAGCTGCCCCCTACTGAGAAAATTGCTGTACAAAGTCAGGGGTTTGGGAGGGCAGTCTCAAGACTTTTACGGGACTACAGTTGACCATTTGGAGGAGGGGACAGCTGGGTGCTAAACATAAATGGGAAAAAAGACTTAGATGGGGAAATAGATAATGAATCCAGGGATTAGACACTCTATTCAATTAGGCGGGCATATACGAATGTGAGGCATAAATGGAACCAATGTAATTATTTGCACAGGACTTATTTATGCCCATCTTAGTTATACTGACTGAGTACAAATACAAAACTCATCAGGGGATAGCTATTCCTATGGTCTGGAACTGGGATAAAGTTCAAAGTTTCTGGTCACAAGTTATTCAGATCTGCCATCTGTTTTATGTTCATTGAGTTCTATGGATTATTATTGATTTCTCAAATGGAATAAGAAAGGTTTTTCCCCCTTTTCTTTCTTTCCCTCTTTCTTTTTTTCTTTCTTTTCCTTCCCTTCCTCCCTCTTTCCTTCCCTTCTTCCTTCCTTTCTTCTGTCCCCCTCTCTCTTTCTTTCTTCTGACACTCATATAGGCAAGAGTAAAATTCAGGAAATGTTCAAGGTTGTTTCCAGATTCCAGAATTGTATTCTAGCAGAAGATCTGTATTCTCTGAAATGGTAGAAAAACGACTTTATGGGAACTGTAGCCTTCTGTTTTTGTATGTGAACATTAAGGACTTTAAGGTAGGTATTATTTCAGGAAAAACTTTTTTTTTAAATTGATTGGGTTGCAAAGAACTCTGAATGAGTATATACAGGACCTGAATTCAAATCATAGCTCTGTTGTCTGTGTGACATGGACAAGTAATATATTCTCTCTCGGTCTTAGTTTTTCCCTCTTTAAAATGGGGGAGTTAAGGTCAATGACTCTTCCAGTTCTAGATTTAAGATTATACTAAGATCCTTTGATGCTAATAGTAGGGATGGGTATCATGTCAATGTTTCACTTTTTTTTAATGGAAAGACAAAACAATTACTTATAAAACAACTCTTTAGTCAATATAATAATTTGATACTAAAAACATGCTCATGGCTGCATTCTTTCTAAAAATACATTAAAATAATAGCTTTCACATACTTATTTTAACCACAGTAGATTGGCAACAAATTCAAAACAGAATGTTAAAGTAGCATTTTGTCTGTCCTAATTTGAAAGATCTCACCTCCACACCACTACTGTCCTATCCCAACACTGTTTAGTTTTACTTTTTTTTTTTTTGAGGGAGGAAGGCAGCATGGCTAGTAAGTGTTAAGTATCTGAGGCCGAATTTGAACTCAGGTCTTCCTGACTCCAGGGCTGGTGCTCTCTTCACTGTGCCACCTAGCTGCCCCCACTGTTTAGTTTTAAAGAGATAAATGAATAATGCATTACTGAGAAGAGTACACATGACAGAGCATATGCTCCCCCCTTTCACTGTTGACCAAGGTAAAAATGGGTAAGGATTTCTTATATGTTTTTTTATGCCCTCATAACAGGATAGTGAAATTATTTAATCAAGGTATAATATTGGCATGTAAATGTATAATGCCACACCATGATAAAGAGAAATGTATCCTACATTATAACCTATGGGGGAGAGGAAGAAGACAAAGTGTTTTGCTATGTCTCCAAGATGCTGTGGCTTGGCAGCTTGGTCATAGAGGAAAGTGCAAATTTTCTTGCTGTGATGACATCAAGAATCTCTTCTTTATCCAGATGAATTAGTAAAATGAAGAAATATGTTCTGAATAGCTCATTTCTCTTACCACTCCGAAGAATGTATGTACAGTTAGTATCCTTCTGTAAAAGAATCCTCTTAAGAGATATGCAAAAACATAAAAGCAAAGATTAGGAGTAGAATCTGTTAGGGAAGTGTATGTTTATATATTTATGCATGTATATAAGTTTCTCTGTGTATATACATGTATGTGGATATCAATATCAATATGTAAGTAATATTCACACTTAATTGTAGCCTTAGGGGCTGGGGTGGGGAGGAAGAGGGAAAAAAGAACAAAGTAAGCAGAAGAGAACAAAAGAAAGCCTACGAGGAAGCAAAGATGGACAGCTCCCAACATAACACATAGTATTTAATACATAGGCTTTCTTGAAACGGAAATTTATTGCTCTATATTTTGAATCCTCTCATGTTCTGCTGTACACAGGATGTGTTTTTTCTTTTTTCTTTTATATTTAAGTTTATAATGTTTCTTTTTCTTTTATTATGTATTTCAGTTTTAGTATAAAAGTTTTTTTAAAAGATTTAGAAGAAGAATTCTCTTTGTCTGTTCTCCTCCCCGCAGGTGCGGTGGTAGGCAGGGGAGGGATGAATGTTACCATATTGATAATTTTCTCAATATTTTCAGAACTATTCATGATAATTAATTATTTTATCCTCAAAGAATGTTTATAATGTCAAAGAGAAATTAAGTACCTTGACGACTGAAGGAGGGATGCAAGAAATATGACTTGGCCTCACTGGGGGACAACCAGTTCTTACTAGAAAAGAAACCTAAATAGCAAATGTGTCACTCCACTTTCAATTTAATTCACTTTATTCAACATTTATTAAGTGCTGACCATATCCAGGGGCTCCTGGGGCCAATGTCCAGCTAGGACCTACCAAGCCAAACCCCGTGGCGGACGGTTGCCTGCAGATCAGCTCTGCTGATTTTTGAGAGGTTCATCATCATAATCACCGGAATATTAGAGTTCTGTGACATACAATGCCGAAGTCTGCCTAGCCTAACTCTTACCTGACTAAGAATTTCTTTTTTTCTTTTCTTTTTTTTGCTTTTTAGAGGGGGGAAGGCAGGGCAATTGGGGTTAAGTGACTTTCCCAAGGTCATATAGCTCATTTTGTGCTAAGTGTCTGAGGTAGGATTTGAACTCAGGTCCTCCTGACTCCAAGGCTGGTGCTCTATTCACTGCGCCACCTAGCCGCTCCCTGACTAAGAATTTCATACTTGAGTAAGAATTCCTTCTACCATGCACCTGATAAATGGTCATAGAACTTTCTCTTCAAAAACATGAAGGGGAAACCACTACTTCCTATGATCCAATGGCTTTCTGGGGCTTTCTATTCTTTGCTATATCACTTTCAGGAATTATTTATATACAGTCTAATTATGCCACCTTGTGATGCTCAAACAGAGAACAAGTCCACTTATCTTACGTACAAGTGTTCCAAATAGTTGAAGATTGCTAACGTCACACCTACATCTTTTCTCCAGGCTAAATACACCTTGTTCCTTCAACTAATATTCATATAACATGATGATGATAAGGATCTTCACCATCTTGGCTCATCTTTCCCTAGGAATCTTCTAGCTAATCAAGCCTTTCCTAAAAACCTGGAACTTATTACTAAACACAATACTGCAGATGCAATCTGACACCAGGGCAGCATATGGGAAGGCTCTTGCTTCCCTGATCATGGGAACTACAGCTCTTTTTAAAAAAGTATTATTATTATTATTATTATTAGGTTTTGCTTTTGCTTTTCAAGATTGGGTCTCTGGAACTCACTGCCAGGTTGGAAATACAGTGACCATGAATCTCACAGACCCAGTACCAATACTGATTACCACAGAAGTTTGAACCTGCTTTGCTTTTCCAACCTGGGTCAGTTAGCTCATTCTTAGAGTAGTGGCCCTCCACTCCTGAGGGAGCAGCATAATGGTACTTGCCTTAGCAGAGATACATAATTAGCTTTCTCTCTACAAGAGCTCAGAACTCCAGAACTCAAACCAACCTCTGCTTCCCCAGTAGGTGTGGGTTATCATGCTTGGCAAACTATATATCTACTAAAGCTACTAGAAATTATGTTAGCTTTCTCTGCCTGGCATATAATTTTGTTTCTTCATATTAAACTTTGTAGTAGCAAGCACCCTAGCATACCCAGGATGGTCGGCTAGCATAGATTCTTTGATCTGCTCAAAAAACTGCTCAAAAAGGGGTTAACAATCCTACTTTAATTACAAAGAAAGAAGTGAGTATAGAAAATATAAGCAGAGAAATTAGCACAAAGACCAACAGACAGGGTTCCAACCATCTGAACATAGCAATATTGCTAAACACTTTACATATATCACTGGATCTAGGGAGCATAGAAATCTGAGTGGTTGGGGGCTGTGAACAGTCAACTACTTAGAGTCTCGACCAGGAAATCAAAAGATCCTTCTCATGAGCGAACCCTCAAAGCAAAACACCAGCTTCTCAGAATATATAAGAAAGACTTGGCCCCCAATTGGCTGAGCATCAAGGAGCTTGAAAATCCTCATGTCCCAGCACTTAATTGGAAACTCCAGGTAACCCAGAACCTGATTAGCTCTGGGTCAGGGCTCTCTATGTGCCTATTAACGGGCAGGGAAGATCTTCAAAGTCCTTTAACATTACAAGCATAGAGCTTAGTATGGCGGATTCCAAATCTTTTCAGATAAACTACTCTCTGGCCACACTTACACATTCTGGAACTTGTGAAGTTATTTTTGAATATTTATCCCTATTGCATTTCATCATATTGTTTGGCACAATGTCTTAGCCTGTCAAAATCTTTTGTCATCTTGAATCTGTCATCCAATAAATTATCTATCATTCCCAAATTCGTATCATCCTCAAATTTGATAACCATGTCATTTCGGTCTCCATCCAAGTCCTTAATGAGTGTAAGGATAGACCTAGATAAAAAACCAAACAAACAAACAAAAGTAAAAACTAGAACGAAGCACAGATGCCTTAAACGTGCCCCATGAGACTTCTTTCCAAGTTGGCATCAAACTACTAGCTCCTCTCTGGGTCTGACCAATCAAACAGTTTCCAGTTCACCTAACTACGGCATCATCTTTCATGGCTTCTTAAGCCTTTTCCACCCACAGCCCCTTTAGCTCTTCCTGAGCCCTGTGTGGGGCCACGAACCACAGTTTAAGAAGCACATTCCAGCTCACATCCCTCCATTTTGTCCAAACAAAAACAGGATAAGAGATTTGTGAAATGCTTTACTAAACCCTAGGTAAATTAAATGTCTGAATTTAACTCTCATCAAGTTAATAACCACGTCCAAAAGGAATGTAACTTGGTCTTATCTGAGGTATTCTTGTTGGTGACGTTTTGTGCTTTTTGATCACTGCTTCCTTTTCTAGATGTTCACTAGCCATCCCTTTAGTAATACATTTTAAAAGTTTTGCCTGGAATTGAAATCATGCTCACTGGCCTATAATTAATAGACCCCAATCTTCTCCTCATCTATAAAATGAAGGAAGTAGAATTAGACTCTGAATCCTGTGAGTCTCTGATAATAACAGTAGGCTTGGCACTGTGCATATGTGTGTGTGTGTGTATGTGTGTGTGTGTGCGCGCGCGCACGTGTGTGATGATACCAGTGGGCTTGGGAGTGTTGTGTGTGTGTGTGTGTATGTGTGTGTGTGTGGGGGGGGTTGATGATAATAGTGGGCTTGGGGTTGTGTGTGTATGTATGTATGTGTGTGTGATGACAACAGTGGGCTTGGGGTTGTGTGTGTGTGTGTATGTGTGATGATAACAGTGGGCTTGGGATTGTGTGTGTGTCTGTATGTGTGTGTGTGATGATAACAGTGGGCATGGGAGTCTATGTCTGTGTGTGTATACGTGTGTGTGGCACGCATGCACGTGCATGATAATAACAGTGGACTTGGGAGTGTGTGTGTATGTGTGTGTGTGTGTGTATGTGTGTGATGATAACAGTGGACTTGGGGGAATGTATACACAAACACCCACACCCACCCACAAGCCTACTGTTATCATCTCACACCCACACACAAAAACCACTGCTATCATCAGAGACTCGAAGGATTCAGATGTTGGAGACAATTTAGCCAAACAAACTTTTAAAAGTCTGTTGCTAATGAATAATGTCCTGGAAGAGGACTGCCTTGTTTTCTGATGTGATAAGGAGAAGGACATCCTTTAAAAGAAAGACACCATCTGTGAATAAATGTTGCTAATAGCTTTGTACATAGGCCTGAACTGCGACAAATTTAATGGTAGAAAGACTGATTTAAATATATTTCAAAATATTTTATACGCAAGTATATATACAAATATATGTATATATGCATATATAGATGTATATAAATATACACATGAATATATATGCACACCTATATACACGTACATACATATATTTAAAATGCCGACTGTGACTGGTTTTCTTAAGCAGCACGTGAAGTAATAAGTTTCCTCAAAGGTACACTTCTGGCTGACTCCCTGATCTGTTCCACCCTCACACTGGCTGTTTTGCCTTACTCAGGATAACACTAACCTGAGGTGGATGTGATAATTGGTGAGTCCCTTGCCTGGAAGTGCCATATTTTAAGAAATCCCACATCCACTTCACTATTGGCCCACTCTACGGTCGGCCCTCCTTCCCCACTGTATGTATGCCTTCTCTCTCTGCCCCCATGAAAGTAGTCTCCTCTACAACATCTGTCCCCCCTTCCAATTTCTCTTTATGTATTGTTCCCCATTACAGCATAAGCTGCCTGAGAGTAGGAAACATATTTTATTTTTTGTTTATTTTTAATACCCAGTGATTAGCCCAGTACCTGGGAGGTAGTAAATGCTTAATAAACAACTTATCTTTTTATCTATCTATCAATCTATCAGTCTATCTATCTATCTATCTATCTATCTATCTATCTGTCTGTCTGTCTATCTATCTATCTATCTTTTTATTATTCTATCTATCTAGCCATTTAACAATCTTCCAGTGGAGGGCAGATGATTACTTGTTAAGTATATTATGAAGGGGTCTAATGCGAATTGTATGCTGCATATCATGGAATATTACAATCTCTGAAGAACTAAACATGGATATCACCCCATGTTGAGGTACATGGTTGCAACAAACGAGAAATTAAGACGGAGAACAAAAGTAAAGAATATCATCAAAGAAGAAATCTGTGAGCACAAAAAGACAGGCTGGTCAACTGGCATGATTGAGGAAAAATCGACGGACAGCCTTAGAGATGCCCCTGGACTTCCTCAGACATCAAGAGCAAAACAAGCAGAATACCCAGTATATCGGTCAAAGTCACGTGAGGACAATGACAGAAGCCAGACAAAGTAGGGAGGCATGAATAGGCTATGATATGGAAGCATACCCACTTTCATGAGATCACAGATCTATCTGAGTATTAAGCATTGAACATTTAATGCTTTAGACTGAGATTAGATGAAAGCCTAACTTCCTGTCTACCTCTATGACTCTATAATTCTATAGTTTACCATGGTAATATTACAAAAGAGATTTAGATACTGCTGACAGCAAGGATGATGGTCCTCAAATTTTTATCTTAGTTATTTTTTTTTTTGGTTATGTTATTGGAAGTCTCAATGTCATAAATTCTCCAGAAAAAAAAATCTTTTGCGGTCAAATTTAAAATGTATTTCTTTTGCTGAGAATCATATTCATTTCTCCAGTATTAATAATTGAAGACTGATATGATGAGGATTGTATGCTTGGTCCTCCCCTGTTCTCATTCCTTCACTGTTATCACTTGGATCCAGAGATGAGACATTGAACATTGTGACCAAGTTGGAATCTAAAACCTAAGGCTCTCACCACTATGATTTTACTGGGCTTTGGCTGCTGAGACTTCACAGGACCCTGCTAAAACTGCCTGCCTAGTTCAGCTCCACATGGTCTCTCTCTGGCTAGGCCTTTGGATCAAACCCTTCTCACGTGAACACAGACAGTGTCTGGGAAACTGCTGTACAGATATCTCCACAGAGATTCACAGATGCTGTCAGGACGAAACTTCAGACTCAAACATTTGATGCATTTTAAAAAGGGATTGAGACTCAGATTCAAACAGGCAGATTGATCACCCAACACTTCAAAGACTTTATAAGGATTGTTTCTTTTTTGTTCTTTTTATTATTCCTCACTTGGATTCTTCTCCTTCTCCTCCCTGCCACCCCTTTGCCTTGCCCTAATCAAGGTGACAAAACCTTACCTATTTACAGAAATACAACTTAAACAAAGGACACATATGCTTTTAAGTCCCTTTATCCAATACTGAGCATGTGTAGCTAAACTTTTCCCATTGCTAACTTCTCTATGATCTAAAACAGCATGAAAACCTGAGGATAGAGCAGGGAGATAGCAAAATTGATACAAATGCTGGAGTTTAATTAGGCAAGAAATAATCATTGGTTTCATTTGTTACTGTTCCCTTTGCACAGCAATCATTTACAAACTCTATATCCAGTCATTTAATTTTCAATTAATTTTCACAAAGTAGAGCCTCAGCTCGGACTGCATATGCCTTCCTGGGCCAAAATGTGTTTGTTTCTTCTTGGACCAATTCATTTAAGATGAAACCTAAAATCTAATATAATCTTTTTACTTTAAAAAGAGGGTTCTTTTCCTACAGTTACTCTCCACACAGGCTATGTAAATGGTTTCTGTTGCTTCTCCATTAATTAATTACTAGAGTTCTTACAACTAGGTCAATTGACATGCAATATGGACCAAAGGTTTTCCCAGAAGGTATCCAGAAATAGGTGCATGCATGTGTCACAACACAGAGAATGGTACTTGTTATAATCAGGAGTCTGGCTCCTGAAAAAGAAGATGGGGCAGGGTAAGGACAGAAATGAGAAAGAGCAAAAAAGCTGAAACAAAGATGGAAGAATATATTTCAAAAAATTGACTTAAATGCCTTGAAATCAATCATTAGAACTTTCAAAGTGCCTTTGTGTTTGGCATTATACAAGGAAATACGGAAGGTCAGATATAAAAGAGGTAGAAAAAAATTGACCCTTGCCTTTGATAACAATTCAACTGATGAACCAGCGCTTCATATGTGAAACAATTGGAGCGGGACACAAGACAAAATGTAAGTAAATTATAGGCTATGTAGTAGAAGTACTCCATACAATGATAGGAAAAGATCAATGTGGGCTGGAATATTTATATTTAGCAAAGCCTTAATAAGAGAAATGGGAATTAAGGTAGGCCTTGATTTGAGGCAGCTGGGTGGCATAATAAATAGAGGACCCAGCCTGAAATCAGGAACTCCTTTTCCTGAGTTCAAATCTGGCCTTAGATACTTAGAAGCTGTGTGACCCTGGGCAAGTCACTTAACCCTGTTTGTGTCAATTTCCTAATCTGTAAAATGAGCTGGAGAAGAAAATGGCAAACAACATCAGTATCTTTGCAAAGAAAACCCCAAACGGCATCACAGAGAGTCAGATACAACTGAATAACAACAAATACAGCTAATACTGAATCCATCTGATTGTATTATCATTTAAAATCTCACCTTCTTCTCCACAAGAACATGAGATACTTTGTCAAAAACTTTCCTAAAATCTAAGTAAACTATATCCATATCTACTAGTTTAAGAATACTGAAAAAAAAGAAAAGAAAAGAAAAGAAAATTTCAGTTCACCATGACTTGTTCTTGATGAAGTCAAGCTGGCTCTTTGTCATCAATACTTCCCCTTCTAAAGATTCACCAACCATTCTTGAACAACTCCTTCTAGAACTTCTCCAGGAGTTAAAGTCAAGCTTACTGGCCCACAGTTTGCATTTTCAGAATTGTGTTATTTTCCCTTCTCTAATTTTGCGTTACCTCCTTCTGATTTTCATGATTTATGGAGGTGGAGATGGCTCATTTCAACTTTATTAGATTAAATGGGCAGAAATTGGATCTATACAAGTTGTAGGGAGGCAGTTGTGGCATAACATACTCGGTACTGTGCTCCTCACTAGAAGAAATGCATTCAAATTCTGAAGCTGTCACTATTTCCCTTCTCTATCACTTAGGTTCCTCATCTGTAAAAGGAAATATTTGGTCTAGATTCTCTCTTTCTCTGTAGAAACAAATAGAGCAAAAGTTCTTTATACTTTCTTTGATCCTCCCACACATAAGGGATCTTTCATTAGTATGTTGGCCAAATAAAATACAATATTTTGTTTGAAACTCTCCTATCTATGTATCATCTTACAGTCATTT
The DNA here is from genome assembly GCA_028627135.1 of Pseudochirops cupreus. Lineage (NCBI taxonomy): Eukaryota > Metazoa > Chordata > Mammalia > Diprotodontia > Pseudocheiridae > Pseudochirops > Pseudochirops cupreus. The sequence continues at coordinate 400,104,414 of CM053580.1, read as the reverse complement.
GTGCCCTTGTCTTAGCCTTCTCCCTTTGTGTCCCATCCCCCATGCCCTGAGATTCTACGGCTCTTGAGGGAAGGGACTGTCTTATTTCATTTTTATATCCCCATGCATGTCACATAGTGGATGCTTAATATATATATATTTGTTCAATTGACATGGATATGTGAAATAAGAGTAGTCCTTTACAGAGGAGGACAGGATAAAATTGGCTTATGAAAAGAGTAGAATTAAAAAAAAAAACAACACAGGGTGGCAGAATTATTGGCTAAGAAGTTTCCTTGTCTATGTTTATAAGAGATCATGTTTACATATTCTTTATAATAATAACGTTTATACAGTACTTTATTATTTACTTTATTCATGATATCCTGTATTATAGGCAGTACAAAGATGTTTCCTTATGTATAGGGAAATAATCTGAAGGAAGTTGAGACCTGTCTAAGGTCAGATGGCCTATAAGTGTTGGCCTTCTGACCTCAAATCAATCAATGCACATTTATTCAGTACCTCCTGTGTGACAAGCCCTGGGCTAAGCATACATTTTGCTGATACTTGGCTGCATTTCTAAGAGAAATATTTGAGAAATGTATCACACTGTTTGAGAATTTCAGTAAACAACGCAGATAAGTTTACCCCAAACAGGAAATATATTTAGTGAGAAAAGCAGCTGCTAATCCTTTGAGAGAGGTTGGAAAGAATGTAAGGACTAAAAATACATGCCATTGCATAATATGGAATGTGTAGTTTTCACCTCCAGGTCAACTGAATGGCACCCTTTGAAAAACTCACTTGGATGCATGCTTCAGAATATGGCCAAATTAATCAACAGGCCACCATTATCTATAGCTGGAAATCACGGGAGTGCTGGTGAATATCAGGGCGAGAAATGGAAGTGAGAAGAGTTAAGCCTTGAAGGGATCTTTAAGATCACCTAGGTCAATCCCTTCAGGTTCTTTACAGGTGAGCAAATAGACACAGAGAGTTGAACTGATCTAGCTTTGGGCTTGGCAGTTGTGAAGATATAGTTTGAATCCAGTTTTAGATCAGTTTTTCTAACCCTAGTCAAGTCATTTAACCCCTCTAGCCTCAATTATACATACATACATACATATGTAACTTCTATAAAGTGGGGGAATTGTCCTTGATGAACTTTAAGGTTCCTTCTAGATCTATATCTGGGTTACTATGACTTGCCTGCTTGTAATGGTAACGGGAATTTGAAGATTTTTCCCCGCCCCATAATAAGCCTAAGAGAATCTGAAGACCTTCCCTGATTTGAAAATAAACTCTGCTCCCTAATAGGCTGAACGTAATCACATGGAGCCTGTGGTAGAAGGAGTTTGCTGAAGGGTGGGGCACAGCCCACAGGAAGCTGAGAGTTAGAGCAAGCTAGATGGCTGGGAGAAGACTCCTCCGAGGGAGACAGATGGGCTTGTGAGTAAATATTGGTCTTGTATTGGTTTGTGGGAAGGTTAAAGGATGGTGTGGCTCTCTGCTATGTTGTGGTACATTAACTTCTTTGCTACTATGATGGAATCAGCTTACTGGTTTTGCGATTCAATTTTCTGGTATCTGAATAAATGTTTTGCTTCTGTTTTTTATATGGAGAGTCTGTTATATTTTGTGATCAAGCACCGTGCAGGTATATTTATAGTGACAGTGGGTGCTGTGCATATTGCATTGGTGCTACTCCTCTTCAAACATGGAACAAGGAGCATAGCTGGGATTCCTACTCAAGTCTGACTCCAAATCATGAATTCTTTTCCGCAAATTGAGTGGTGACCAAAAGACCCAATTTAAGCTCCAATGAAGATCCAAAGAATCTTACTGTGACTTAGCAACAGGGATTGTTTGCTGGATAAGCTGTTCTAATGAATTTTATTCAATGAGAATAGAATAACAAATGGTTATAGAGGAGAAATCTTTTATTTTCCTGTCAAAAAATTATGGAAAAAGAAGTTGGGTAAGAATTTGCCCACCAGATGAAGGGAGTGATCCCATTTCAAATACAGACATTAGTTCAGTGTGAGGTTTTTCTATCATTTGTCCAGTCTAGAGAGTTAAAGTATGAATGAATGAAATGAATGAATGGCTTTATAAGCATTTAGCTATTTTAATCATTGCTTTATTTCTTTTTGAATGGTGAAGTGATAAGGGCTATAGAGAGCATAACCACGGAAAAGCAAAGCTCACACATGAACTACAAATACATGCACGCACACACATGCACACACACACAGAGACACCAGCTGTTCCTGTACCACCAATACACCCAGATAGATTTCATTTACTACTGTAGTTTTAGGCTTGAGGGGTAAAATTTCCACAAATAAGGTCACAAATATGCATTGTCTCAGTTTCTGTACCCTTCATAGAATTTTGAACATTTCCTTTAGTGGATGGAAAAAAATAAAAATTAGGTTGTGAAATTGTTTTCTTTGATTTTTTTTTCCCATTGTTTTCAATGTGGTACAAAGAAACCTCATTCCACAATAGGAATTATAGATGGCATTTGGGGAAGTTGATAGTTTTTAGGTGTTTTCCCTTCCCTACCTCCCCCAGAGCTTCCATGGCAAAGGATTAAAACAAAATCCAGCAGGTCCAAGCAGCAGAATTTGGACACCAAACTGTATTCAGGGAGAACAGAAGAATCAGCCTTCTCTGGGGATAATGTCTAATACCCCATGAGGCCTCTGGCTCAGCTGTGGCAAGCTAATAAGGTTACTCTGAAGCAGATGCAGTTGTTAATACAGATGTGGCTTGGGACCTCCGGAGACAGGTCACAGTCATGATAACTCACAGTAATATGCAGAATAATCATTGTGAAGTTTTGTGATGGGAGCAAGACAAACTTGAGTCATTGAGGTACGTCACATTCACTTCATCTTTTCATTTTTTTCTCTTCCTTCCATTTTAGCCAACTGATGAATGAGCTGTCTATCAACTTCCTGGGAAAAATGTGTTTTGGACATTTCTGTTTTGTTTGTTTCCCACCCCCCTTCAAAGTGGAAGAATTCAAAACTGTGCTAAGGCAATTAAAGCTACTCACTTATTTGGGCAGCACTTACAGAACCTCTCAGAGGAAATGGTGTGTGACAGCTGGTGTGAAGGTCCAGAAAGAGGAATTGCCATTATTTATGGACACAATGGAGGGGGAATGGCTTTTGGCAGCTAGTTTCAAGGTTCATGGTGTGTGGTGAGATGGCTAAAATTGTGGATGAAGGCTGGTTATACATAAAATGCTGCATTCCTTGACTTTTCCTCAGCAATCACTATCTGGGATAATACTTTGGGGTAGGTGGATACAAATTGTTGGGCCCATTTTGCTTAAATTTTTTTGGAAGTGAGTGAGGCTGCAACAATCCTAGGAGAGATTACTTACACCTAGGCAAGTCTATACTTAAATTTGGTATGTTGAAGCAGTAACTTACTAAATATTTTGCTGGTGTCTTTAGCTAATGCAGCTCCTAAAAGGTATCTAATTTACAAGAGAAGTAGCATAAGCAATGGGATAACCCTCCCCTACCCAATGGGGGCTATCATCCACTTCTTAATAATATTCACTGCTATTCCTAGCCCCAGAAACCATAGCAAAGTCAGCTTTACTTCTCAAATTCCCCAAGTACTTCATTAACAAGGATGGCGGGTTATAACATGGTTCCTGGCCCTATGGGAACTGTCATCTGTGGGATTTCCAAACTTTTGAATCTGGGGGGAAAAAGTGGTGAATTATGAAATATCAAAGGAAGTTAAATCCTCCACAGTGAACTGTGATATTCTGATGGGTGGGAGAATGAGGGGGTAGTGTTGTATGGACTTAACCATTCCTACACTAACCATAAAACTCTGTTGTCATTACACTCTCCATCTGCATCTCTGCCTGATTTCAACTCCATTGAACATGAAGCTCCTCCCAGGGTAAGCTGATCACTTCTAATGTTATTATTATGCTGCTAATTCATACCACTTCTCTAATTTCGGAGGGCTGCAGGATGAAGTACTAAATTCCTCCCAAAGTTTTCCTTTATAGAGGGCAGAAATTGTATTTCCAGCTCACTCCACTCTATCTGCAACTCTACCAGGTTTCAACTCCACAGAACAAGATGCCCCTATGCCTACCTCCCCTAACTCCCTCTTTCAGCTTTTTTTTGTGTGCATCCTACTTCATCTCCGATCATCCTGATTGATATCTGGCCAGTGGACCCAAATGGCTCTGGAGGAGAAGGTGAGGCTGGTGACTTTGCACAGCCCTACCTCACTCAAATCAAAGCCAATTACAAGTCATGTCATCCTGATGTCATAGTTCTCTTTGAGAAAGAAGGACAAACCACCCAGCTACATAACCCAAACCACAATCTCCAACTAGATCATAAACTCCAGGAGGGCAAGGACTGTCTTTTATTTTTGTTAATTGCATCCCTAATGCTGGTATATAATAGGTGCATAATAAATGTTTATTGGTTTGGATAACTGAATTGAAAGATATAAGATTCATATCCAGGACTTGATGCCTAGTCTTGATCATGGTCTTTCTCTAATACCAATTATTTTAGCATCTGGTCTGTTCTCACATATACTAGTTGGCTATGTAATAGAACTTAACTAAAGATTTTTCATGGATTGGTGACTAAAAAAAAAGCAATACATCTAAACATCAGTAAGAATGCTACTTCAACCATCAATTAAAATGTTCTTAGCCAATAGGGTCCTTACATCTATGAAGAATCCAAAGCAAAACAGATTCATCTAGTTTATAAAAATATCAGCAGCAGCCATGCTGCCTCTATGATGGCAGAGTTCAGTATGACAATTCAGGAAAAGAAGATTGCTATCAAAATCATCACAACCCATTCTGATTGAGGAAATTCTGTTTTGTCAGTCAACCAGCAAAATGCATGCTAGAAGAATTTGAGACTGGTTCAGTTGTACCCCCAAGATGTATTACTCTAAAACCTGGATGTTTGATCAAAATATAAGATGCAGTAGAACTTTAAGAAGATATTTTTCAATGACAGAAGCATTTTAACAACCTGTGCATGAAGGTAGCTTGTGGTCAAAGTGGTATTTTGATAATCTGATGGATCTGGCATTTCTTTGGTCTGGGGAGTTTTTACATTGAGAAAGATCCCAACCATTCCATTCTCTTCTTGTCCATATAGGTCTGTGATTCCTCCATAGTGGATCCATTCAACATATGGAAGCTTTTGTATGATTGTTTTAACATCTCATGGATATGGGTACAATGATGGAGTTGTTCATCTATTATTTCTAATTATTTTTAAGTGACCAGACTACCTCTATTTCTGGTTATTTCTGTTCCCTATGATGTTTTTATGATACTTCTTACCACAGCATCACTGATAATATATCATAATCTCCTTAAGCCCACCATGCATCTTTCCATTCTACTTTGCATTATTTGTAATTTAAATTCTTCTAAAATCACAGTGTCCTGCATTTCATCACCGATCCTTTTCCCCTCCTCTATTAGAAGTTGAGCTCCTTGAGGGAAGAACATTTCCCCTCCCCTTTCTTCATATCCCCAAGGACTTAGCACAGTGCCTGGCATATACAAAGTGCTTAATGAAGTGCTTGTTAACTGACTGACTATGATATTGCCAGGAAAACATTTCTGTTAAAGAGGTGAACAGTTGTTTCAGTGGCTAATTTGGGTTCAACAAAAGCATGGTAGCCCATCCCCCCACCTTCTTTGTTGAGAGAAAGAGTGTATACCACACACACACACACACACACATATATATATGCACATATATGTATGCATATATGTGTGTGTTTGTAATAACACATGTACTATCAGACATAATATATATGTTCATTGGTTTTGCTGAACGGTTTTTTTTCCCCTCCATTTTTAAATCTCTGTTACAAGGAATAGGGAAGGGGAGAGATATACTGAGAAATAAAAATTATATAAAAACATAAAGTATTCATAAAATGAAATAATATTTCTTTTTTTAAAGGGAAATTAGTTTGACTTCCTCCCCCTACTAAAATCTGGGCCAGTCTTGTTGTCCATATGTAGGACCTCACCAAGATATTTAAATGTTTACAGTAAATTGATATATACACTGCCTCAGTATGGTCCTGATTTCAATTCAATTCAGTAAACATTTACTATGATGACTAAGGTGCAGGAGTTAGAGGAAGGGTTTTGACCTGAGACACAGACTGTGTAAAGTCATGGAGCAAGAGAGGGTATTAAGCAGGTCGGTTTGACTGGAATATATAAAGAGTGAAGAAGAGAAACGTGAAATAAGTCTGGAAAGGCAAGCTGGAACTTTATTGTGATAGGTTGAGGCACTTGCATTTCATCTGAGAGGCAATATGGAACCACTGATGAGCAGTCAGTATGGCGGGAGCAGAGGCAGGCCTGTGCTTCAGGGAGATTATTTTGGCAACAATACAGAGAATGTGATAAAGAGGAGAGGGACTAGAAATAGGGAGACCAATTGGGAGAGTGCAGTAATACTCTAGATGAGATCTTTGACTGGGGTGAGAGCCAGAAAAGTTGAGAGAAAGGAATGTACGCAAGAGATGTTTTGGAAAAACACTCGAAAAATATGCATTTGTTTTCACTTTTTTCCAAGTTTGGGTGATTAAAACCAATTTCTTAGTTACTGTAGTGGACTTCACTAAAGGAAACTTATTATTCATGTTATTGTTCAATGCTCTAAAAAATGTAGTTCTGGAAAACTATAAAACATCCATTATCTTGGTAAACCACAAAAATAATAGCTATCATTTATATAGGGATTTAAGGTTTGCAAAGTTCTTGGCATGTTTTCTCATTTGACCTTCACAAAAACCCTGTGAGGAGAAAGACAAAGGTTAAGTGACTTGTTTAATGTCACACAGGTAGTATTTGAGGCAAGATTTGAACTCAGATATTCCTGACCCCAAGTCCAGCTCTCTCATTCATTATGCCTTCTAGTAGAAGGATCAAAACGATTTCATCTTATGGAGTAGGTCTTTCATATCCTTTCTGAAGGTGGTACATACATGTCATATTGCTAGGAAATTTTAAATCCTCAAATTAGAGTTTACAGTTCTTTGATGAGACATAGTCCACCCTCACTCCAGATCATGAACATGGTATACAATATTCCGGACAAAGAGGCTTCCAGTGTCCTGGCAAAGGAACTCACCAGAAATCTATTACCTTTGTGGACAGCTCTGATTATTAGAATGTTTGTTATATGAGGTCAAAAATTTTCCTTCCTATAACTTTTACCCTTTAATTTTGGTTCTTTTTTTTTTTTGAATCAAGCAATGTTAGTCTAAATTGGGGGTGGGGAAACTGCAGCATTGAGGCCACATGTGGCTCTCTAGGTCCTCGAGTGCAGCCCTCTGACTGAATCCAAACTTCACAGAACAAATTCCCTTAATAAAAGGCTTTGTTTTGTAAAACTTGGATTCAGTCAAAGGCCATACCCAAGGACTTAGAAAGTCACATGTGGCCTCAAGGCTGCAGGTTCCCCACCCCTGGCTAAACTCTTTTTCACATGCAGTCTCTGAAATATTAAAAGACGGCTATCATGTTATCCATAATAATATTTTAGTATCATTTGTCAATATGGCCCCTACTGCTTTTATAATTTAAAATCAGAATAATTTATTCTATAACATTACATCATTATTATTTAAGTTGGTTATTACCAATAAATATGTCACTGACATCATGACCTTCAAAGATATTTATTAGGCACATATATATTATATCTAATTTTCCTCCTTGCAATAATACTCTGTTCGATATATTGAATATCATTATTGTCACTATTTCAGAAAAGAGCAAAGTGAATTCTAGAGAAGGCAAATGACTTTATTAAGGCACATAGCTAGGTAATGTTTAGGCCATGACATAAAACTTCCTGTGATAAAAAAACCACACAACTTTCTTATCCGATAATGTCAGACAACAGGAATGACTTGATATAGTGGGGAAGCTATGCTGTATGTTGGGGGAAAAAAGCGTTGGAGTCAGGGAATCTGTGCTCAAATCCTAGGATATTACTGCTTCAAGTTGTATGACCTTGGATAAGTCACTTAACCTACTTCAGTTTCTACAATTGTAATATGATGATAATAATACTTGTATACTCCACCTCTTTGGGCTGTTTTGAGAAAACTGCTTTATTAGCCTTATAAATATGTGAATGATTATTAATTCAGGAGAATAAAACTTATCTAGTGAGATTCTATAGAATTCAGTATTTAACTGACTTTGCTCAGATGTTAAGATCAGACAGAGGAGTAAGGTGAAAGAATAATTAACTGCATTTATGATGATTTAATCGTCTTCTTATGATAAAAATTATTCAAAGAGTTAAAAGTTGCTGGCTACTCTAATTAGAATTAAGACTGGCCTGGTTTATATCATGACCCTTTTTTAACACAGTGATACTAGTCTGGTCCAACATCATCCCCTGCAGTGTGTGGAGACAGGCCAGGAGTATGAAGGCTATAGAGCAGAGCAGGAAGAAAATCAACTGTGAAATTGGTAATTTTATTGAGTTTCACGGGGGGCTTTGTTGTTAAGACACAATGCAATTGGATCAGAATGCCTGTGGTAATGCCATGTACAGAGTGTCCATTCAATGGCAAAAAGGTAATTTGCCTCTAACCAAAACTTATAGGCCTACTTCGAGGAAAGCTTGGTGAGGTGGGGAAAACACAGGGATCAAATGAGAGACGAGCGGTCATATTGCAGGTGTGGGTGCCTTGCCAACAGCACAGGTGCAGCGTATGTGTGGCAGATTTTTTTTTCCTATCATCTCAGAAGGTTCTTTAAAAAAAAAAAAAGAATAAGAAAAATTCTGAATAGGGCTTGATGGTTTGGGCTGAGAGCAAGGCTGTCCTCACTGTATCTGGTGGGAAGGTCCCAGAAGGACCATGTGAGTAAGGGAGACAGGGGCAGAAGGAGAGGACAGACCGAGATGTAATGCCTGAGCAGCCGAAATCATTTGGTGCTCCCAATCCCCCGGGTAAAATGAGAATTAAACCTGGCTAACAGGATATTAGTCCCAGTTGGAAGAGATCTGCTTGCTGGCAACGGAGAAAGTGAAGCTAACAATTGGTGTTTGTTTTAGGCTGGTATTTTTTTTAGGCTTGAAGTAGGAATAGTTAAATAAAGTATGTTGGTTAACTGTGTAAATACATTTGCAGCTTCTGCGCCTTCCCGTGCTGTCCCTGTAGTGTGTTAATTTGGTTTCCGATGGAGGGAAGCCTAAAGAAGTTAGAGATGTTAAAAGCATCAAGACAGGGCAGGGCGGCCAGCACGGTGGATGGGGTTAAACAGAGGTGAACGGTGGAACCCTTGTGTTTCATAAGGAAGGAACTGTGTAATGAAAAGAAAAATCTGCCCAGCAATCCCATTTCAGCTCCTGGGTCAGAACAGCAAGCTACAGCACCATAAATGTTTGGCGTATTTTTTTTTCTTCTAAGTGGATTCTAACCTTACATTTGCCTGTTGTAACAAGGAAAGACATAAGAAGAGCTGAAATAGTTTGTGAGATGTTAGAATGCATCTAATTTAGCTACAAGTTGGGGTGGGAATGCAATCCTCCTGTGCTTTGGAGCACAGCTCAGGAGATCTGCCCACAGGAGAAAGAAGACTGGCTTGTCATGGTTGGCCTCTCCCTGAGCAGGGAAGGCAACTGGGTCAGAATGTGCACAGAAAGGGAGGGGGGGGAAAGATGGCAGTCTTCTCAAGAGATCTAGTTGAGCACATTGCAGCTCTCCCTCCTTCCTCTCAGTCCAAGGGGGAAAAAAAGAACTGTGATTCTCCATTCAGAAAACTCAGTTCTCCCAACCTAGAGTAAAATGAATGCATAGAAGAAGCCTACTCATGTACTTTCCAATTCCACTTATTTATTTGTGAGTGTAATTGGTGTGATGAACAAGGACTGAATAAAGCTGGTCATAGCAGCAGCTCTAGAATTTGGAGGAAGGAAAATAATTCAGTTTCAGCAGAAGTAACAATGAGCCCAGATGTCAACCTTCTTTCCAAGGGGCACACCGCCTGCATGTTTGTGTGTGGCAATGTACCTAAGTGCATCTGTAGACAACAGCTTTACATGCAAACACATGCAAAAAGCTGAAAGCTCTGAGTTCACGAGAATATGTTTTTAGATTGCAAATATTCCATGAACCTTTTCTTTTTTTCCCCTCTCTAAAATGCAATTAATATGGTTGCATGTTAAATGATTCAGTGAAAGTAAATCTTTTATATTCAGGTAAGCAATTCAGCCTTGTAAGGTTTTATGGGAATTAGATTTTTTTTGAAGTCTGTGTTGAGCATGCCCATAACTCTGACAGAGCCCTGCAGGCTCTTGTCTTCACCTTCAAATCATAAGACAGAGAAATCAAACTCCCTCTGTGCTCTCAATTATACCAAAAAACACGGAGCAGAAGTCTTCAGTAATTCAATCCCTGTGGAAGCTTCTCCATACTGTTTGCACTGTTGGAACTGCTGACAGCAGCAATCCCACAATCCCCCCTGGTAGACTGTCAGAGTTCCTCATACAGAGTGAGCGGCACTGCTCTGTCCCACTGCTCCTTCTCCAGAGACCTCTAAGCACATGCATGACTTTTGATGCCTGCTTGATACAGTAGTGGCCAAGAGGCCAAAAAACATCACAATGAGAGTTCTCATGCTCTTATAAGGAAGGGGCTTTGTACTCAAACTAATAGGATCTGTGGCTACATGTGGGCCTGAGTTGGTGTAATTTAATCACAAGTACAGCTGCATAAACACTGTACTAAGGAATGTCTGCCTGCAATTGGATTCTTTCTTTGAAAGTACATTGTAGAAAATTCCTGAGTGCCATTTTCCATATGGTTAATGAGCAAATGTATCATGGCCAGCTTTTAAAAGTAATTTGAATTTATGAGTTGCAGTGATTCTAACACATGTGCACAAGAAACTGTGCATACCCAAGGCTCTTCCTTATCATGCAACACCATTTCATAGTTTTCTGCCAAACGACACCAAAAAAACCCCTACTCTGTATTTTTAATTGGCTTAAATCCTTCTGCAGCCATCTTTCCAGCAGGAGCCAACTCCTTCCAGCTTCCCCCAAAAATGCATTACAGTGAGGTTATTCCAAACACAACATAAGACTGCAGTTCCTTCCAAAGTACCTCTTTCAAGACTTTCAGTTTTGGAAAATACATCTAGGAGAATTTTTTTTTAAATCTGTACCTTTATAGAGCAAGAAGAAGAAAACCAGATTGCTGTCATAGCACACTGCACTCTTTCTAATTCTGCTCAAGCTCTATTTTTCCTTATTCTTATTAACATAATAAAAATCAGAGGGAGAATTTCCATTCTAGTAAACTTGTTGCTCCACCCACATCTCCTGTCCTTTGTAACAAAAAACGGGGTGCTTCAGCAAGCTGCAGGGCCACCACAACATGAAGAAAACCAGACTTAGCAGTCATTAGATAATCAGGAGTTCCTGAGCGCGCACATTAGAGAAAACTTTATTTTTTACAAAGCTCCAAGATTCTTTTAATCTGTTACCGATTATATTATCATGACACTGATACTAGCATTGATAGACAAGAACAATTATTAATGTTTGTATTAATAGTTATATCATGACTGTGTTTGAACACGTGAAATAGCAGCAACGACGCAGAACAAAAACGCCAACATGTGCAGATAAGCTGCACATTTGTTTATTTGTTTGTAGATTTTTATATTATTATCATAGATTTTATTTATATGTTTATTGTTAGCATGTAAGCTCCATGAGAGCAGGGATTGTTTCATTCCTTATCTCTGTATTCCTATCCCCTAGCACAGTTTCTGGCCCATACTAGGTGTTTAACAAATGCTTGTTGATTGATTCGTATAGCACTTTGGTCACAGTAACCTATGAGGAAGATATTTCAAGTATTATTATTTTATAGATTAGGAAACTGAGGCATAGAGCACTTACGTGACTTGCATATGGTGAAGCACATGGCAAGGAAGTAGTAGAGCTTGGAGATGAACAAGTTCATTCTTTTCTCCTCTACGCCACATTGCCTCTTACATAAAAAAAAAAAAAAGATATACTACCCTCTGACTTCATTACAATTTCTGGTGTCTAATTTGCCTTCTTTCTGCAGTATATTTATAAGAAAATGAAGATCAAGCCTTTTCCTGCTTAGGAACACATTTCTTCATGCAATCACTAGCAAAAAAATAATGAAAGGTTAAAGTATTTTATCATATACGATTTAGAGCTGGAAGTTTTCTCAAAGATTTAGTCCAACTTCATAATTTTTCCAGGCGAGGAAATTCAGGACCAGAGAGGTAAGGTCCATTGTCACAAAGGGAGCAAAGTCAAATCTGAACCCAGGTTCACTGATGCTAGATCCAGAACTCTTTCCATCAGAGTGGGCTCCTTTTTTCTCTCATAGATATAGTCAGAATGCAGTTTGAGAGCAGAAGGATAATCATGCAATGAAGTAAAAACAAGGCACAGACTAGGTGTAGAGGACTCTGTGTTGGCTACCCAGAGAAATAGAGACTGCACTCATGGAGTTTACATTCCAGTGAAGTCAAGGGGAGTAGCTGGGCTGTGGACAGACAATTCCTTCAAATAGTTACTCTTTATCCAAACAGTCAATCCTACGCTTTCAGGGCAGTTAATTGAGAATGGGTTCAGAACCTGGTTTACTTTGTATAATACAAGAGTTATGCTTCAGATTAGAAATACTTGTCATTGTTCCTTTATGCTGATTCAATACACAAAAAACCAATATTCAAATGCTTTTAAGTTTAAAAAAGAAGTGATGGTTGACCTAATATTCTCTAGCCTAGTTCACCTGTGTGGGAACCTCCTGCCTCAGAGGAAATGGGCAACCAAATGGTAATCAACACAGGGCCATGACAGTTCAAACGCCAATGCTCTTGTCTTAAACATACATTGTGTTTTTACTAGTTCTCATTCCATACATTTCCCTGCATGTTATCCTCTGTAGAATGTTCCTTCCTTACCCACCCAAAATTTAGGTGAGCTAACCCAATAGACTTCAAGGGACTGTTAAGTGATGGACTGAATCATAATGGATAAGCAAATACTGTGAATCCTAAAAATAAATCTTCACATATAATCAGAGGCCATTCATAACCAAAAGGAATACATCAATTAAGTAGGAAGACATTTTTAAAAATTTTTTTGAGATAAATAGCTACAAAATTCAAAGCAGTTTTGAAATTTTTTTTCCTTTTTTTAGAGAGGGGGCGTGTTTTTATTTCTGTCAATTCTTATACAGAAGATTATGTTTCCAATGTAATCATTCAAGAAATTAATTCCTAAAGCCAATCTGAAGAATTGTCTTAAATGATTCTAATTCAGTCAGAGCCAATAATGTTACATGAGTATTCTGTCTACCATTAAGCAAGCAGTTGGTGGAGAAGGAGGGACTCTGGATTTATGATACAAACTGGAGTTATGGATTGCTGTGTGGCTGTGTGCCCCATCTGTCAAACTGGGGTGTCTGAGCAGAGAGAAAGCAAGAAATCCCCACAAATCACAAAATGCAGGGCAGTTCAGTTTCCTCATTACTTTAAAGGTATGATTCTGTGCGAATGAAAAAAAAATGTACAGTTAGCATTCTGGGGTATTGAATAGCTTTTAAAAGCATTTGGAAAATATGTACAAGGATGAAAAGGTCACATGCATAAAAGAGGGTACGCACAAGGTGAAAGCCTAATGAAACATTATGCGGTATCTTTTTTGGTACTCAGAATAGCTCCAAGGTTAAGAGAGTCCGAGTCAGTCTTCGGCAGATCCATTTCCTCTCTCCAGGCTTCTCATGTTAACCCAGTGATTTAGTACTCTGCATTAAGAGCAATTCACCTGCCTCTGGTGTCCCTGTGGCCCATACCTCTAGGGAGAGAGGTAGAGAATAAAAAGTTCCACATATGGTAAAGTCAAGCTGCTTGGAGCCCGCTGAGTGTCTGCTGTGGGGATAGCGGCTCCTGAAAGCCCCAGCTGGTACTTGGAAGAGATTCTGCATTACTACACCTCAGTGCCTGCTTGGTTCCCTTCGGAAACTGTTGGCTCCACATACGACAGCCATTTTAGATCTCTTCAACCCTTTTCTCCCGGTTCTGTATCCAACTGAACAGTTGGTCCTCCACTGCTGGATAATCAAATTCTTCCATCTGGTCCTATCCCTGTGGAACTAGAAAGGTGTAGTGTGCACCCGGTCCCAAACACATACCAGGAGAGGCACTGCCTTCCTAACAAAAAGCAGTCAACAATAGAGAATAGCAAAACATCTATTTTAAATTGGGAGGGGGCAGGATTTAAATAACCATAAAATCCGCCCCCCCCCAAAATGAAAGACAAATAAAATCAGCTCAAGTCACTAAACTACATGTGTCACTGCTCCATACAATGATAAAAATATCAGAAACCCCTTAGAAGTACGATATCAGTTACTGGAGAGATCCTGCAGCCATGTGTACGTGCCCTTGAACACTGGGCTTTTATTATTCTCTGCCTGTGGCCACACCACACACCACCCCAACCAATACCAGGTATATGAACAAAAAGAATAATATTAATAATTGGTCAACATTTCTTGTATTCACCTAAGTTTTAAAATGGCCACAATTCAGTGAAGATAGGGAAAATTTTTGGAGTCCATACTTAGGTCATGTCAGCGTGGGATGCTCTGGTGACATAATGTAATTTAAAAAAAAATTTTCTGGGGTTTTATTTTTTTTAATTTTTTACTCAAATTTGAAGGTCAGGATGAAGAGTTTGCAACAGAGAATTTTCATAATCTTTTTTTCCTTCTAAAATATCCCATGGCTGTGGTTCTTATTCCATGAATAGGTTATGTATTTGGTTTATTTGGGGGATGATTTGGTTTCCCTTCAGGGTAGAAAAAGTTGGGTTGCACAAAGGAGGGCCTCAACGTTCTCAACCTTCTGTGCAGCAGAGGACCTGAGAGTAAGGCAGGTCAATATTGGTAAGAAAAGCTAGCTCCCTAATTAGTTCACATTTTATATAGTTTTCATATATATGAATTATATATATATCACATACATATATGTGTGTTTACATGTATCTTTGAGTGTGGGGATTGTTTTGTGCTTTATATTTGGATCTTAAGTACCTACCAGAATACTGGCTCAAAATAGCACAGTTTATAGAAGGGACTTAATAAAAGATTGTTGATTTTACCTACATATTATATATTTATATATGTCTACATAAACATATTATGTGTATTCTTAGTATTTCCAAGTCTTAATTCCATTTTAGACTATTACATATATGTATATACCAACAAACATTCATTGCATAGAACTGTATCAAAAACATTTATTAAACATCTCCTATATGCCAAGCATTCTGCTAAATTCTAGGGATTCAGAACAAAAGCAAAAACAATCTCTGCCTTTACATTCTAATCAAACATATATGAGCTAGGAGTTGACTTTCTAATAAAATATATACATATATTCATAGAAAGTAATATACATATCTATTCTTTGGGGAGACTTCTATTCTTGGGGGAATAAATAGACATACGTGACACACATGTTTTATATAAATAGTATATATTCCTGATGAAGCATGATGCAGTGGGAAGTGCTGGGTTTTAGATTCCAAGAACTTGGGGTCCAACCACAGCTCTACTACTGTATCTGTGACCTTAGGCAAATACCCTGACTTCTCTGCTTCTTGGTTTCTCGTCTATAAAATGAGTGGTTTGGACTAAATGACCCCTAAGCTCTCTTCCAGCTAAAAATCTATCATCTTACACTTTCATACAGGTCTTTGTGTGTTACATTTCATTTGACATTCATGTCGACAGTATCATTATTAGGACCTATCTCTATTTGTCACACAAGAAAACTGGTTCTTGGAGAGATGCGGAACTTTGCTCAAAGTCACACAGTAAGCTTCATTCAGATCTTTTGACTCCTAAGCTTAGAGCTCTTCCTCAATTGGACACTCACCGGACTAAGTCATTACCCACCTTTTATTCTTACTAATCATCACTCTTTATATTTTTTCTAGTGCTTTTCACATATTAAAATTATTATGAGGTATCTAGGTGGGGGTGTATAGAATGCTGGAATATGGGACATGTGAGAGCAAATCTAGTTTCAGACACAGTAGCTGCATGGCCCTGGGCAAGTCACTTCCCTTCTGCCTTTTTCAGTTTCCTCATCTCTACAATGTGGGATAATAACAGCACGTACTTTACTGGTGAGAGAATCAAATGAGATGACACATATAAAGTGCTTTGCAGACCCTAAAGTGTTACAGAAATGGTTGTTGTTGTTGTGCTTTAGTTTTTGCTTCCAGGGTTGCAGCATCTGTCATGGGGTACTATAGTCTTTTAAGAAGTGAAACTGAGTATCACTCAGAGGACACTAGAGAGGCACATTGGGGTCATGAGCAGCCTGAAAAAAACCATTTCAAACAAAAAATTATGAGGAAGATTTGAAGAAAAAGATGTTATCAGAGAAATGTATCAATAATGTAAAAGAGGAATGGACGCTTCACACAGTGAGAGGGAAGGACAACTCATAGACAGTCCAGACATTCCACTGGCATTTCCCAAAATGTTGAAAGAAAGTGAGGAAGGCCTCTCACGCATGGAGCGGGTGGGTACCTTCTGACAAAAACATTTGTGAGGATGTGGACAAGAGCCAAAATGGATGAAAGGTTTGCAAACTGTAACTGGACGGAGTAACTACATCTATGAGGTCACAAGTCCATTTGAGTCATTTGAGCATCTCATTTGATCAACACAGCAAACCATGATAGAGAGAGTTGTATTTTGCTAAAGGTCATAAAGTCAGTAAGGACTGTGACTAACACTAAATCCTCCATCTTTTTATTCATAAGTCATTAGAAGTCCAAAATTCCAATGACTTGTTAGAACACTAGTCCTTATTAAGTCTGCTCTGCTATGTATCTCACTCTTGATGGATTACATGAACCCATACATCAATTTGTTCCACACTGGTGATTTAATCTGTTGAGCAGCTAAATGGTACTATGTATAGAACATGAAACTTGAAGTCAGGAAGACCTGAGTTCAAATCCTATACATCAGACACTAACTGGTTACATGACCCTGAGCAAGTCAGTGCATAGTTTTATGTCTTACCTGAAGATCATGATAGGACTTATCCCATACCAAAAGAGTTAACATAAGCAAAGTGCTCTATAAATCTAAAAGCAAGATGTGTGTGTGCATGCTGTTATTATTATCAATCTCCCAAGAAAACTCTCTACCAATGTGGATAGTCTTAGAATATTTCTTTTGTGGCACATCAACAGATTAAGCAACTTGCTTTGGGTCAAACAGCAAATTTGTGTCAGAGGCAAATCTTCCGCCAAAACTGTCTTGACTCTGAGGATGGCCCTATTATCTGCTATGTCTTTGTGTTTTTCAACAACAACAAAATATGAGTAGAATTAAATTATGATGACCAGCATCTTCATCTCCTATAATTGCCCCTGCCCAAAGTCATATGGTCACATTAAACTGTAAGACAAAGCAAGTACAAATCTCTTGAAAAGTGAAAATTTTTCCTCATTACCTAGAAGTGATGAAAATGATGAAAAGGTGATTTCTCTGATTCTAAAGCAGATGAATAGTTCTAAAAACGCGCCACTGAGCCAAATATGAATTAGAATCACCTAACATCTCTATAAACTTCCCTGTTTTCCTTCAGTAGGTGTGATGGTATTCCACCAACTGGTCTGATTACAATCATGCAATCATTTGGCAATCTATTAGAGCAATTACTAGGGAAATTGAACATGTGTCACAATCCAACTAGTTGAATTGTCTTAATGATTCCAAGAAAACTAAGTTTGGCATACAAGTCCCAACTTTACAAAGAATGTTAAGAGATGTATTTTTAAAAACTGTACAAATTTTAAAATCAATGTTATTTCCCTTAGAGCTTTAGCAAAAGTTCAGTGGAAGAGAATTTCAATGAAAAGTATCATATCTTTGCTAAGAAAAGCAGGAAAACAGAATTGTCTTTAAAAGCAAAAAAAAAAACAACAAACAACCAAAAACACAAAACTAAAATGGAACCCCAAACTCCAAATATGTATATGTCACTTAATCACAACACTCAAAGGTGGCATTCAATGCTCTATTCACAAAATATTATCTTTCTTGTTCATTCTATCCTCACAATGATTAGAAAGCATCCACTAACCTGAAATGCTAGAACTAATGATCAGATTTAATATGACCTCATAAATAATTTAATAATAGACCTAGAAGATCTCATTCCTTATTCTGATTGGTGGGAAATCAATTGCATGGTGCCTGGAAATGACTGACTTTCCATTACATTTTTTTTTCCTAATTGCAGTCAAACACAATGTCTCCCTTTAATGGTGCCAGGCTGCAGAGAAGAAAGTAATTTTTAATAAAAAAATGTTGCTGCTACGAATGCTTAATTACATTTGAATGACAATCATCTTTTATATCCTCTAAATCAGTTCTTATCTCAGCAAATAATAAGTTTGTTGGTACAAACTATCTTTGCTTTCAAATTACAAAGCTTAACACACCAGTTGTTAACTACCCATAATGACACTTGGTGGATTAACACTCAAGCGACATTCAATTTTTGCATCTTTTCCCATATTAAACAGCATTCCCTTAACGTATTTTACAATCCTGTCCCTTTTCAAAAGAATAGAAAATTTATTTTGGTGGCCATTCATCCTAGTAATGGTAATATTGGCCCTACAATTCAGAAAACCGCAGGCAGAATTCTCCCTTGGAGTTTCAATGAATTAATTTCTCAATATACATCTACTTTGAGGTTATGTTTCTGCATTTGTATATACAATTTAATTTGCTTGTGTTGTCTCTAAGTACTTCCATCAGTTACTTCTAGAATGGCACAATCTGACTCCAGAACAAGAAAAGATAGGACAAAAAAGCAGGTAGATATGCACATGGCTACATTAAGCAAGAAGGCTCTTATGCCTTGCAACATGTGTAATAAACGCAATCTTTGGTTTAAGTAAATAGGTGAAGGAAATATAATTCATGATAGAATCCTGAGGTTCACAAATCATTGAAAACAAGCACTTTCATTTTGGGAAAAATATCATAGTCTCAGAGACTAAACTGGGTACTAAACTGTATGTATGTGTGTGTGTGTGTGTGTGTATGTGTATGTGTATGTGTGCGCATGTATATGTGTGTGCTTGTGTTCCTTTGCTCACCTCATGCAAAATCAACATTAGGAACCATTATGATATTGAAGACATACTCAATAGTAGTTAAACTGCTTAGAGTGAATTCCCTATTGTATAAAAAATATGCCAGTGTTTGACTGCCAAAATCAATTAGTCATATTCATTATGCCTCTATTTATTAATGTTGTACACTTTATAATGCATTTGCTGTTGGAACAAAAGAAAGTTATGAAATATCAAATAAGTGTTATGATTACAGTCATAGCAGAAGAAGTAATGATCTTTAGTCACTAATTGGTTACAAAGCCACTGTAAAGATTACATTAGTAGTGCCAGATTTATGATCTTTTCTAAGATATAAACCTTTCTAGTTCAGATTTTGCAATAGAAAAAGTATGTGATTGGTTACAGGTTATTGCTTCCAACAGTTATATTCATAAGAGAATATTGTGCTTCTGTCTCCTGTAATCCAAATATACAATGTAATCTTAACAGATGCAATTTTAATCTGTATTGCACTGTTATAATAAAATGGGGCACCATAAGGCTCTTTACTGATATGGGGTTCAGAGTTAATTCAATGATGCTAAGAATGACTGACTGGTATTAAAAATCAGCAAATAATTAAGCCTAACACTAAAATGAATGAAGAACAATGTTGGCATTCCTGCAAGGCTTGATTTTGATGGAATTTACTGTCAAGCTGTCACCCCTAAACTTTCAGCATGAAGTAAAAACTATAATTTGTTTCCCAGTCTTTAAAAAAAATACGGTTTCTATTGTTCCTTTTTTAAGTACTTCAAAAGGGTTGAGTTGAAATTCACAATCCTATACCCGCATTCCTATTTTACAGTTTTCCATTTTGAATATGATGGCTGATTAATTTTTTTCTTCACTATTAAAACAAATATTGAAAGAGTTGAATGTAGAAATTCTAGAAATTTTAAAAGTCGAATGAAAACCCTATAATCCATTAAGGCTCAAATTCAAACTCACAAGAACCAAACCAAAGACACACAAATCTCTTAGGTCTCCTAGAATTAGCTTACCAAAATACAGTTAGTGGCTATACCCCAGGATTCCCTCCTTTTCCAAAAATGTCTCCAACTCTCTGGTCTTATTTCCTCTGCTGATTTTGGCAAGATGCTCTATATCCAAGTCACCCTGTTTGAAGAAACTTCATTTCAAATTAGTCCAGCCCTTAGCTTCAGTCATGACCTCTAGGCTTGCAAATTAGTTTCTATTTCAAATAGCTTACTGGCATCAGGGTGATTTCGTTTTAGGAATATTATCCTTTTTTATTAAATCCCCACTTAGCTTTTGTTTCCCTTGAGCTAAACTGGTTTATCAGTTTTCAAGTTGTATTCTTAAAGCACATTTTTGGGCACCTAAGCTTCTGGGTACCACAACACTAGACGTTATGAAAATACATTTTAAAGACAATAAGATATGAGAGAGTATAGAGAGAGAGTTTTGATCTGCCAGATCAAAACTTCAAATATCACTTCTAATTGAATGTCTCAGTTGGTAACCTATGCCCATTACATCCTGACCTTCTCTAAGGTCACATTTATACTTATGGGTCATAGGCTTATATGGACTACTTTTTCCAGTAACAGGAGGTTCTGGTATCTATTGTACAGCCCCTGTGTTTCGAATTTGCCACCAATAGATGTGCACATTTTTTAAGTTATGTGACTCAAGAACTCAATGAATGGAAATTATACAATGCCTCTGATAAATGCCCTTGCTGTAAACTTTCTAGATAACTGGCTTTTGCCGGGAGGATTTAAAAATACATCTTCAGCTGACAACACTATTTTTTAAACAAAATGTTTTGCTTAGAAATTGCCAGATGCAATGTAATAGAAATAATAAGTCTAATAGTAAGCCCCCATATAGCCTGAATCAGTCTTAGGGTAATGCTTTGGGACCTAACTTCCATTTTTAATTAAACTATGAAACTTCATAAGGCATGTTTTCTTCCAGTTCTGCCTGGAATCTATGGGTCTGTGCTAACAAACAAGACTACTATTAATAAGGTACAAGTAAATCAGGGAGAGGTGTACTTTTCATGATTCCCTCATGAAGACTAATATACAACTGACTTCAGATTATTCTTCCATATTATCTGCACTATGCATAATCCTTGCCAGCCAGACATCTTTCTTTCAGCATATATGCACTGAGGCAGTCCCAAGGCTGCTTCCTGATACTTGGAGTAAACTTTCACGTTTGCCTTCCCTTACTATTTAGCTATCCCAATACTTCTCTAATGTCCTCCCTGCCAGTGTAAGAATCAGGTACAAAAAAGGTCAGTATATATCTGACAGTAAATGACTTCATAGCAGTAGGACTCTATAGTAGTTTGGGATAAACATGCTTAATTGCATGAGTATGAAACATCAAAGCTTGGCTGCAGGGACAAATAAATAAAATCAATCAATTAAGCAGCTACTATGTGCTAAAAAGACGGAAATTCCTTCTCCTGTATTCAAGGAGCTTATAATCTGTTGGGGACAACAATATATGAATACAAAAGAAAGAATGGATGAAACTTCAAGGAATGTTATGAAACTGCACTAAAGAGAAATGAATTTATATTTAAGAGAAATAGACATCACATATCTCTTATAAGCGGTAGCACTTTGAACTTCAGATAATCTTTTGTTTCTCATGTTGCTAAATTAACCTATTTCAATAAATATCCATTCTCCAACTTCTTACTGTTCTACTTGATAAAATTACATAAAGTTTATCATAGATTTGTTACTCTCATTCTATTCACCAAAAAGTATAAGATCTGAAAGAATGAAATTATGACGATAACTAATATCATGTTTAACCTTTATACTCATTCCTGACTCTCAGAAATGACCACTTTGGCTTGACTCTTTGCTGTGAAATGCTGTATCAGTAACTTCCCAAGGGTGACTGGGATAGCCCATTTACATTATACCTTTCAGGAATTTCAGAAATACACAGCAAGGGGAGAGTAACAATTATTTTTTTTTTAAGCATCATCCAATGACTTTTGGAATCCATACACTTCTATGCCAATTTCTCTCCACAGAGAACTTTGAAATGACTGGGTGGGAGATGGGTCAGCAAATAACATTCTCTTCTTTTTACATTTCTCTACCCTAGTCAGGTGGCCGTGATCAAGGATCAGCTCTCCCCAGAGAGTGGAAATTCATATAAAAAAATCCTTACACATCCAATCATTCCATTCTGCATGAAGATTAGTCTCTAGTCATAAGGGGACCCAGGATTCCAGCTAGTATAAATAATGAACTACTGCTCATTTTGAGAGGGCAAATGGGGGAAGGAGAGTTGCTAAGCTTGGGGAAGCCTGACTTTGAATTCACTAGAAAGTGATTGCTTGCTCTGCTGCTAGGAGCCGCCCAGGATACAGTTAACTCAAAGTTGTCTCTTTACCTTTATGGACACACACTTACCCAAGGAAACTCTCGGTTACTGTATCTACAGTAATCCTGGCAACAACAAAAAAAATCACTTTTGTTCCAACTCCAAAACTGCTGTCAAGGCTCAGGAGACTATAAACAACATCTTTCACTGCTCTGACCCCCATGCAAATTTAAATCCCCCAACCTTTCTGAGCACTGTTGGTGAGCAGCCCCATTACATCTTAATGACTGTCATTAATTTCTAAAGAGTGTTAATTTCAGATTTTTAATCACCCCTTAACTATTCAATTAAATTTCAATAAAATGTTAAGTACTTACAAGTCTTCTCATTTTTCCTAAAACACTTACCACATTAACATGACCAAGGTCCAGTAGTAAGAGCGAATGAAATTAGATGATACAGCACTATTCTAATTCCTTTCAGTGAACTAAAAAAATTACTTTATACAAACACATTAGTAGGAATTCAAGACAAATTTTCAAGGTGATCTAAGGGATAGGAAAGTGGGGAGGTGGAAGAGATCTTTAAGTGATACATAATTTTTCCAAAATTTGCTCAGGTTAGTACCTAGAAAATTGTATGAGATTTTGATGAATTTTGATTGTCGAGTATTCAAATGTAGGAAAGTAAAAAAAAAAAGTATTAGTAATTAGTGAGGGAGATTGTTTTTTGGGGGGGGGAGGGAAGGCTTATTTTTTAATGTCAAGTCTTTTTCAGTCTCCACCTCTCATTTCCCCATATATAACAACTACTCTGTCTTTCCTTCCCTACCAGCAATCCCACTGAACTCTATGGGCACCACTTGGAGATAGGAGTCTCACTGAACGACAGATGTGTGTTGTTATAAGAGAGCCAGCGGAAGTGGCTCTCACAAGAGCTGATTGTTAAATTTTGTGAGTATTTACAACTCAGCAATTGACAAATGCTGTAAATCAGGACTTAATTGTTTTCTTGATGCACTTAAGAAGATAGTGGATACATTGTTAATAATGCAGATTACATTAAAAGTGTATCCTCTTGTATATTTTTTGGGGGGGGGAGACCACCACATTCCTGGCTGGAAGGGACCTTAGAAATAATTTAGTCCAACTCTTTTATTATATAATAGATGAACACATTGAGAGCTAAGGTGTGTGGCATTTGTAGCATCAACTTCTCCACTACCAATGAAATACAATCTTCCTGAGGACAGGGGCTGTTTCATTTTTGTCTTTGTATCATGAAAACCTAACACAATCACTTTCACAGGGCAAGTACACTATGTAATTCATGTTTATTGAATTACTGCAGTGACTTTCTCAACTTCACACCATCATGATCACCTTGTTCAGTTGTTTAGTGGAGTCTGACTCTTTGTGACCCCATGGACCCTAGCATGCCAATGCTGTCCATGAGCTTTTCTTGGCAAAGATACTGGAATGGTTCACCATTTCCTTCTTCAGTGCATAAGGCAAACAGAGGTTAAATGATTTACCGAGGGCCACATAGTTAGGAAGTATCTAAGGCAGGATTTGAACTCAGGTCTTCCTGACTCCAGGCTTGTGCTGTAATCCACTAAACCACCTAGCTGCCTCAGTTAGGATCATATAGGATCTAACAGATGAGGAGATTGAGATCATCCAACAGAATGTCAACTTCTTGTTCACAGGGAATATTTTGATTTTTGTATTCATATCCCTAATTCCTTGCATAGTACTCAGCATATAGTTAGCACTTAATAAATGCTTGTTGATTAACTGATCCAGTCCAACCCTCTCATTTTCCAGAAGTAAAAATGGAGGCCGTGAGATGTTAGCTAATTTGCCTCTAGTTACACAACTTGAAAGGAGCAAGCACAAAATTTGAGCTTGGGTTCCCTGCCTCCAATCTACTGCTGCATCTGGTATACAAGAGAGGAAAGAGAACTCCAGGAAAAAGAACCTGGGTTCATGTCTTACTTCTGCATATATCAGTTGTGAGACACTGGAAAAATCACTTAACATCACTAGGAAACTTTAAAAACTATAAGTTGTAGAGAAGGTGCCAATCTTCATTGGCAGAGGAAATTCCTCACTGAGCACTGTCTATAGCAGGGGTCCTTTTATTACAGGGATTTGTTCTGTGAAGTTTGGATTAGGTCAAAGGGCCGCACCCAACGACCTGAAAGGCCACATATGGCCACAGGTTCCCCACCTCTGCTCTATAATGAAAGTACAGGTCTAATTTCTATCCCTTTGCTCTAGACTATCCAGCTTCTTAAAAGCAATGTAGGCACCTTTTTATTTTCTTCCTTTTTTTCCCCAAATACTTGTCAAAAGTTCATCTGGAGCTGTATCATCTGAAGAGATTTTACCAGTTACAAAGTTTTGG
>CM053580.1:400021910-400076910 GCA_028627135.1 Pseudochirops cupreus | reverse complement strand
CTATTATTATAAATCTGCTGTCAAAGCAAACTTGACTTAAGTGGGGAAAAAAATTTCGAGTGACCTTCCACATCACAGTCCTTAATGTAATTAAAATGAAGCTTAAAATAAAACATGCCGCCAAAGGAATCCCTAGGTAATTCACACTCAGAGCTACGCAAACTTTTTCATTTGGTTATATTGTTTATCAGTTGAGAAGCTCTGCTGTCTGCCTGATCATCTGGTAGATAAGATTGCTTTTGGATGGGAAAAAACAACTAATACCAAATGGTATCAGAAGGGCCTATATTCACTGTATGCCCAGACTTTTTTTTAGTTCAGCAAAATATCATCTGCAATAAAAATTAAAATCAGTTTAGCATCTCCAATGGAAAGAATGCTTATAAAACATGGATGCATCATCATAATTTTAAGCTTACTACCAGCACCAATGAAGTGTTGGCAGTGACATCATATCGTCACCCAGATGGCACTTTCATTTTACTGGCCACATTGCTCCTGATGGATTTGTGGAGGAAACCTGCACAGTTTTACCCTGGTCGTGTGACTGCAATTTAGAACCTGTTTCCATTCACTCAGCCTACCACAAGAGAACACATGAAAAGTCTAAAACCACAATAACAGAAAGGTTGCTTTTCTTTATCACCCCTCTAATAGCGTTTGTATCGTTCATTCAGAAAAGGACTGGGTAACAAAAATCAACTGTCCTGAACTTCATTGATTGTATTATCAAATGGCATCATACTATTTCAGCTTCCTTTGCATCTTTAAATAAATATGAAATAAATTCATTCCTCTCCCTACAATTTTGCTTATAAATGATGCATATATGAGAATATACAATTAGAACTACCTAGAAATGTTGGGTGTTTCCAGGTCATTTTTTTGCTTCTGCAAAAGAGGTAAGACCTTTTTTGTGTTGTTAGAAGTGTGTGTGTGTGCGCACATGTGTGTGAGTGTTGCCTCAGTTTCCTCATCTGTAAAATGAGCTGGAGAAGGAAATGGCAAACCATTCCAGTACCTTTGCTGAGAGAACCCCAAATGGGGTTGTTCAGAGTCTGATTGCCACCAACTAAACAACAAAAGTGTCACATTTGTTTTCACATACCTGCAGGGTGTTTAATTTTGTGTCCTAAGCATTACTTAGGGCAATCCTGCTGTCTTTAAAATCTATTAGTTCACCTTTCAAAAAGATAAGAACACAACTACTTGCTATTTAGGAAATTTGAGGTCTTTGCTTGTACTGTACATTCTTAGTCATGTTGAAGGAAAACCTGTCCACTTTCAAAGCCCTGGAGTCAGAGGGTATGGGTCTGAATTCCCACTCTGCTCCTAACTTCCACTGTGACCTTGAGGAAGTGAATTCACCTTTCAGGCTTCAGCTGTTTCTCCAAAGGTAAAATGAGTGCTTAGACAAGATAGCCAACCTCAAAGTTTCCTGCCAGCTCTAGATCTTATAGTAATGATGACACAGGGAGTTGGAAGATGTGAGTTCAAATCCTTCCCATCTTGTTAGTACTACCTGTGTGACACTATTTTCCTAGCCTTTGTTTATTCAGAGGCAAAATGACAGAATTTAACCTAGGTTTCTAAGTTACTTTTTAGCTTTAAATGTTGATTCCATGATCCTTCTCGTGTCCTTAGGCATTCACTTCATGCTAAATTCACTAAATTCTGCCATTAAATAGGGACTCCCCATACCCCTACAAGATTTACAGCATCTTAAATCAGTAAAACCCATTCCTAAAGTTTCTAATAATCTGCATTAAGAAAGTTCAGAAGAATAGATGTTTTAACTTAGAGGATTAAAAAAAGGATAGAGTCACTATTCCTCCAAAATTAAAAATTTTAATTAATTTTTGTTTACTGGATGACAATATCTTCAATGGTTACAATTAAAAAAAAACTAAACTAGTCATGAAAATAAAAATCAATCATTGAGCATGGTACAGTGGAAAGAGTGTAGAGTCTGGACTTGGAGAACCTAGAGCCAAATTTCAGGTCTGCTACTTAACCAGCTCTTGAACCTGGCCAAGTCATAACTTCTATGGATCCCTGTTTCCTCACTGGTAGAAAGCAGAACAAGACAATCTCTAAAAACTTTTTAAGCCCTAAACCTATGATTCTATGACCTCAAAACAATTTTTTTAAAATACTGCATTCAAGAATATAGGTATACACACAAATAACAGAAGGAACTTTCACAGACGGGTAAACAATAGTTACGTCTTTTGTAGCGAACTTTTTTGTGATTCTTGCTAATATACCAAATACCAAATATAATCTGCAGCCATTAAGCATAAAGAATGACCTAATTTAAGCCAGCATTTTAAACTGAGCTTTTTAAATTTTTCTTTAAAGGTCTGAGGAAAATATTGTTTCAAATTGTGAACTCACAGAATTCAAAGTGTACATGCTTGTCATTCGGAACCATTTGATTAAATTAAACCACAGGAAACTCTCCCAAGTCCCAATGAAGCAGCAATTACATGTAAAAAGGGAGACAAGCCAAAGAATGTCTTCTTCCAATATATTTTTTTCAAACATCAGGATACAATATAAATGCCTTGGTTTTCATTTTACTGATATTCTGCCTCTGTTATTCTTTGATGGGAATGGATGGTGACTGATGGCAGAATCACACATACAACAAACACCCCTCCCTTCCACACCCATCCGACCAGAGGAAAAGATCTATGGTGCTTTCTTTTCCTTTAAAGGCTCTTAAAAAAAGAAAAGAAAAGAAAAGAAAAAGACAAAAGACAAAACCTATAGTTGGAGAGAATGTAGATTAGAGTTTAGAAATTGAGATAACTTAAAGTTTTAAAGGAAATTATGAATTTTAAATTTTAATTGATAATTACTTTGATCCATGTTTATTTGTAAGATTTTATATATATATATATATATATATATATGTGTGTGTGTGTGTGTGTGTGTATACACATGTGCTAGTGAGAAAGAATATAATTTCAATGAGAAATAAAAACTAAAACTTTTTTTGTTAAAGAAATAAGATAAAATGGAATGATTATGTTGGAGGGGTCCTCCCCACTCCAAATTTGTTTCCTTCTTTCTGAATAATTAATCAGAACTGAGGAAGTTATAGGAATCTGACTACAATTTGGTCATAGGTGGCAATCTTGCATTATTTCCAGGCATTCAGCATCACACTGATCACATGTGATGGTCCATTTTAGCATAATAAGGCAGAGAGGTCTTGGAATAGAGAAGACACAGAAATAATGTCGAAAGCAATCCTTCACATTTGGATTTTGCCATATCAAGTGCAAATAGTGAACTTAAACACGAAAATGCAATTTGCTCCTTCTAAAGTCTACATTCTTATCTCTCTCCAAAAACACACATTCATTTCCAACGCCTCAAGGTAAAGAAGAGGGCATCTATCACAAGTACGGAGAACAGCAGAAGGATTTAAAAGCAATCTTTTCATAATGTTTCTTTGGCAGAGGAGTGGAGTTATGAGTTACTCAAAATTCATAAAGATTATTAAGTTTACCTCCACACGGAGGATGTGCCACCACTGTATCTCCCAAACCATTCTGTCAGTATTCCAGCTCAAAACTATTGAGAATCTGTCTCTGGTTCAGGACATCCATCCATTTTGCAGCATTAGTGCTCCGCTGCATAAAATAAAGGCTGTCTCCCATTAGAGAAACAAATTGCTTTCAGTGGAACAAGCCCGCTATATCCTTACTGAATTCATGGTGCTCATTCTTACTATTCTCATCCTTTCCTGTAAGTGATTTTAACAATCGAGTAAGTTCCTGTTTCTTCAAGTTAACTCCAGATTATCAACGCAGATACTTGTGTGTTTGTGTCTGTTGGGTTATTTGAATGATTACCTGATCCCCTGAAGCCCTCTGTCATTACTGAGCTTGTATCACCACCAGTGACCCCTCATGGTAAGAAAACTGGAGTAACAGCAAGTGTTCCTGTTCAATGAATCCCAAGCTCACAGCTGATCTAAACTGGGCCTATAGGTTTCGTGTTTTTTCTTCTGACTCTTCTCTTAGGTCTATGGAAAGTTATGAAACAGATTTTTCTAGTCCTCTCAGGAGCAAGGCCAGGTTCACAATTTGACCTCAAAAGCACAGCAGTGCTCCAAAGGAAGGGAGCCTGATAGAACAGAGTATTAGTGTTCTCTGGCAAGCATAACACAAGCTATAACATACACCATACAGAAATATTACTTATAGGAGATGACAAGCAGTAGATCAGAGGGAGAAAAATGGTGTGATTTAATCACATAAAAATAACACAGACACACACACATATACACAGGCAGTTTTGTTTCAACTATTATTTGGATTACCATGGATAAAGACACAATATTTTTTTGGAAGTCGACTTAATTAAGTGCAGAACTTACCAATCAGGTCTGTCTGTCCCATTAAGCTGCCCAATTGTAACCTGTCCAGAAATGCTGTAAAATACTTCTACTATCCCCAATATTACAAAATAGGAAGACTTTTAAAATGAAACAAATATTTATTTATTAGATAGTTACTGTTTGGGGCAAATTGTCCCAGGACTAGCTTGTGCCCACCTGATTGCACACAATGGATATTGGAACTTAATACTGACAAAGGAAAATGGGCTCTGAAGTCTTATTGAAACCATTTCTAGCCAAAGGGCGGTGGAGTGGATTCCCAGTAGGGGTGTTTCCATCTGAAACCCAAGGGCATCTACATTCTGGAAGTTGTGCATATGAAACCTATTGCTCAATGACAGGAGAAAAGACCCTGAAACTGTTATTATCTTGACACGGGATTCCTGGACCAACCCTCTTAAACTCTCCATAATAATGCAGAGTTATCTTTTACTTTTTCTCACTTCACCATGCATTCCATTAAAAGGAGCACATTCTGAGGTAAGAATGATAAGCTATTTAGACAGAAGGTAGTGATTCAAAAATTGCAAAACTTCAGCTTTCAAAAATAGCCTAAGTGACCTCTTACAATACTCTGACCACTCCACCGCAAGCGGGAGGCAACCCCTGTGAAGAGTGAATTCTGGCAAAGTTCTCTCTTCACAGATGATGCACAGCTTAAGCTATAATGAGTTTTTGGGTTACAAATGCTGAACGCATTAATATTCCTTGATGATAATTATCACAGTATAAGCACCTTTCCCAATGTGAGTAGCATAAAGCAACTGAAGCAGCATTTTTACTACATTTGAAACAAGCTGGAAAATGGGATTTTCTACTCTTGTAACCTGAGGTCAACATACATCAAGCTATGCATATTAAGCATACCTCCACCTATGCCATACCCCTCTATATTGCTCTCCCTTTCTCCTCTCCTCTCTCTTTTGCTGAATAGACACACACATCATGCCACGTGTCTTTCTTATGCATTCTTTCATATTAAATTCTCCACGTGTGTATGAAAATATGATACAGAGACACACAAACTCAAAGCAATATGTATTTTCCCCCCAATCATAATAAATCCTACTTTCTCTTCTTACCAGAATACAAATAGTAAATAAGATCAGTAAGCCCTGTTTTGCAGATGAGATGTGTCTCTGTGCAGTTTGAAGGGAAGCTGTGGTCACTGGCTGCATATAAAACAGAATGAAAATTAGATGCTAACAAATAGTCTCTTATAGGAAAAAAAAAACCCATGTGCTACATATAAATCTGAAAAAAACCATTGGCCTTTATCTTTACACTTTCAAAACTAAAAGTAATATTAAATGTTGAGAGGTTTGAATGTCAATACCAAACAAAAAATATAATGGTAGGAATGGTATTAAAATCCTGTTTCCTGGTAATACTTTTACCTATGACTTGTACACATGAATATTTGATTTTTATTTAGAAAAAAATGTTATTTTTTAAGCTGGTACCGATTATTATAAAAAAGCATTGAGTACTGACTATTATAAAATATGTAAACTATGAATGAATTCATGTAAAGGACATTTATTAAGTATCTACTATGTGTTAACTACAGATACTATGTTATCAAATAAGTAGGTGGTAATCCTTAATCTTGGCTGAACGTTGGCAACACCTGTCACATTGTAAGTGTAATAAACGTGGAAGAAATGTAAAGAACTCCATCACAATTTAATTTAAGATGTCAACCCTTGAATGGGTTATAAACTGATTTCCACCCACTTCCAACATGACCCACCCCATACTCTCAACCACCGAAGGGGGAAAGCAATTCTATTTTAAAGTCATTTTGATGCTGAGAGCTTAAAACATCGAAATGTGTCTTGTTATTTCTCCCTTTACATACTATGATGCCATTTTAGTAGGCTGTGCAAATAATCCCCCCTGGCCCTTTGACAAAGCAATGGCAACACAAGAACTAGTCTGAACCTAAAAACAGGAATTGATTTAGGTGTTTTGTGGGTATAAAATCTGCTGCACTCATTTGTGCCATGTTACCCACACTTCATTTAGAAAATATGCCACGCTACAATTGTTCTAAGTAATCCAACACCATTTTTACTTATGTGCTGCAAAAAACCAAAAATGTCTTAAAATCCCATTTGAATCTACGGCAGGGTTTTGAGGGAGCCTTTGCTAAATATTGAACAGCACTATCGGCTTATTAAATACTATAATGTGAAAGCCATGAAAGGATGATATACAGTGTTTGCCATTTTTTTTTTCACTTAATGCTGGTGCTCATTTCGAACACTCTGCAAGCTCCTCATTCATCAGCAGAACTGATGCATTTTAAAAAGTACTCATTTACTAGCAGATAAATGTGGTTATAGAACCTTTTTAGTAGAGAAATGACTGAAAACCTATGTGGTTTTATGGTACAAAATTTGCTTTACTGTGGTTTGGGGGGGAAAAACCCTCCAAACATTCAAAAGGCCATTTTGAAAAAAATACGGAAAAAACCAGCTCTGAAATAAAAGACAATATTACAAGGCAAGCCAGGTATTTGCGTAGTTCACAGGAATTTAACTTCATTGAAATGTGCCAAGTGAAATGCTACTGTTTGGTAAGGCCCACCCCACAACCAAGTATCAGCCATCAAGTACATAGTTCCTATGAAACTATTCACTGCAAGTTTAGACTGTTACTTCTGACCTTGACACTGTTGACAGCTGACTTAATTTATATCCATTCATAGACTTATGTATATAATACCCATAGATTACATAGGTGTGGATGTTTATATACTTTCTTTTGTGCACATCACAGCAAAATTCTTCTGTCAAACTGATTACCTCTCTGAAGCAGGGAATCATAACAATCCAACCCAAGGATGGGCAGTAGAAACTCACTGAAAAGACATTTCAATCGACAAAGAGACATAATGATACAGCCTAATTTAAAGAAAGATTTCTTTCCACTGGATAGCCTGGTAGAGAAAGCATTTATTCTGTAAACACTGCAACAATGATGATCTGTCCCCCTCAGTTCTCAGTGGAGACTCTTGCTTCTGAAAATGTCTTGTGGTGACTTACTAAATTCAGGCTATTTCAATTAGTATTACTGCACATTAAAAATTAATTGCATTACAGAGTGAATTAAGGTTTAAATTTCAATTCTACAGTGCGTGCACTAGAAATGACAGCTAAAAATCAATGCTCTTTGGCCCACAATCGGAAGCGTGTACGGCCAAATAGCGTAGGACTGGCGTCACTGGCCAAGCAGTTTTAAAAGACTTGATAGTTCAATTGAAGATGTGTCAGTTCTAATTCTAGATTTCTGTTTCAATGCTGCACAGTAGCTTGGTATTAAAAGAAAAACAGCTGCATAACAATCTGAAAAAAAAACAAATGAACATGGGCCCTAAACTGATAATAAAAAAAAAGAGATTAATATTCAAGAAAAACTCATGTATAAACATCCCTAGGCTCAAAGAAAATCTTATTGATGATGCTATTAAATTGGGACAGAGGATTCTGATATTAAATATATATGGCTTCCCAATTAGTTATTGGGTTAAAGCAGTGGTTAGGGGGAAGGGAAATTGGCTTTTTTGCAGGTAAACATGGAAAACCACTAAAACATATGTAATAACCACAATGCTGTTATCTGTGTCTGAAAGGTAACATTAATGTACACATGGAAGAAATCTAAGAAAGAGCTGAAGACAGAAATATGTTTTTAAAGCAGTAATACCATCTATATTCCCTTTTGTGAATTATTGAATATGGGGTGGGGGGGAGAAAGAAGAGGGGAATGACATCTTATCATTTCTGCTCTCAGTTCAGAGTGTCTCCCATGCAGAAATATTTGGGAAGAGAGGCCTGTCCCTTTTTGCTCACAGTGAATTCATTCTTTTAAGAAGCTGATGATGAGGAACACCATGCTCCCAGCCAACAAACCAAAGTGGCATCAATAAAAAGCCGCCCAGGATACCTGGGTTTGGAATTGAACTGTGATTGGTGTGTACCTAAGAGGAAAAATGAGGTCCACAATGTTCCTAAAGATCCCCTCTGTGCTGCACCGGTGGCCAACAGCAAGTTCGGCAGCAAGAGAGTAAAGAAGATGGGAAGTAATAATAACAATAAAAAGAATAATCTGGTGCAAATGGACCCCAAGGTGTAGTAGTCATCCCTGTGCAACAATCACCCTTCACTTCAATTTACTGATGTGGTTTCATTACAATACAGCATAGAAAGGGGCTAATGTACAAGGCATACTATTTAAAGCTACACGGTTTGCAACAAGCAGCACACACCTACCCAGAGCAGGCACTGCCTTAAGAGCCCAGTTAAAGAGACCACCTTCAATTCGGATTCTTCAAAATTCAAATAACCTGTAAGAAATTGAAATAAAGGTGTGGTATGTATGTATGGTGTGTGCGCAGCGGGGAAGGAGGTGGGGGAGAGAAAGTAAAGGAGGTGGAAAGGAGGGAGTTTCACGTAAGCTAAAACAAGAAATCTCAGTAACACTATTGTTGGTTTTCAACTATAGATAAAAAAAAAAGAAACCAAAGATAACCACTTGCATTATTGGAAAATAGGAAGCAATTCCCTTTATCCTTCTCTTATTTCTCCCAAAATGAAGGGATACAAGGTTTATGGTCAACTATACCAATGCTAACTGATCCAAACATCATTTAACAGAAGAAAAAGATTCATTTACCAATTTTATCTATCAGAGTTCAAAGTCCTGCTTCTCATCCAGCACACAGAAGACATTGGCACCAGTGTGTTAAGGAGAAGAGGAGATTCTTTTCTCACCAAGGATCATTGAGTATGTCATTGGTTAATTCCTGCTCTATGCTCCTCATTAGCATTACTCTCAAGTTCCTGGTTATCATATCCGAAATATTAAGACATAATAACTACGAAGGTGCAGATAATTGGATATTAACCAGAACATACTTGACTGGGCAGGAGGTAGGGCCTTGCTTAAACTAATCCTGAAATGTATTAATCACCAATTAATGAAAGAGTTTCGAATTCATTTTCTATTATAGAACACCTCTGAGTATCTAAGCTTTTTTTAACAAAATGACTTGGAATAACAGGACAGGAATAAGAAACACACCAATGTGATGCTGGCTCCAATTAGTTCACTTTGGCTTGTTGTCAGGTTTACAGAAGTAAGAAATCCAGCACTGATTGCCCTTTGGAAAGCCTAGGGATAGGGCTATGGTAAAGGGAAGACAGAATTCCATGGCTTTCATTTAAATTCGGAATCTGTCCATGTAAATGCCCATGCTATGGTTCAATATTTCATGACAGAATTGTCCTAACATTACCTGAGTTCTCTCTCTCTCTCTCGTTTTTTTTTTGCTTTTTGGAGGGCAATTAGGGTTAAGTGACTTGCCCAAGGTCACATGGCTAGTTTTTGTGTTAAGTGTCTGAGGCTGGATTTGAGCTCGGGTCCTCCTGACTCCAGGGCTGATGCTCTATTCACTGCACCACCTAGCTGCCCCACCTGAGTTCTCTTGTACATAGATTGGGCTATACCTATGCAACTTGAGAATTGGATAATACCTTAAAATGAAATAGTAATTCATCAGTCATCTGAGTTTTTGCATAACAATAATAGTAATGACAGTCATATAGTTCACATTCATATAGTGCTTTAAGGTCTACAAAGAGCTCTACCTATAGGGATTGGGATTTGGGCTTTAGGGAATTTCTATATTTCAAGTTCAGGGAAGTCCAAGGAACTGGTATCTAATACATAGTACGAAACATCTGAAAAGCCACAAGAAAAGCAGAAAACATTGGAAAGAAAGTGTGCGGCAGGGGAAGAGTCAACTCTCCACAGCTTTCATGTGGTCATGCACTTTCTCTGATTTGCAGATGTTCTTTCTACTCATTTTTCATAGGCTGGAAAAACAAAAGCACCATGCTATACTGAAAACTTCTTTAAATGTTCAGTGTTTGAATACTTTTAAAGAGATAATGATTTACAGAAATAACATACATTCTTAAAGGTCAAACAAATCAAGTTATCAGATATGTGTTAGTCATTTCTCTAAATAAATTCATTTCAAAAAATCCTTCCTTTAAAAAGAGCGTGGGTTTCAGATAGCCCTAAATGGCTTACATTATTATTATTTTTTAAAAAATATTGTTAGGATAATGGCAATGCCAGAGATGGGGCTGAGATGCCATTATTCCTCTGGTTGTTGTTGTTATTTTTTTCCCAGCCCTGTTTCATTTAATTTGATGGAAATAACAAGTAAACTCCTATTATCCATCTGTGGGTTTTTTATTCTGTTGTTTGTTGACTTTAATTTTAGTAATTCTTAAATAAGCACTCAGAGCAGATGAACTAAGATATGCAAGCAAGTAGTCCTTTTTATCAACAATTTTGCCATAGAAATACACAAACATTTCAATGGCTCTTCATTAGCAAACAAATCAACA
The DNA here is from genome assembly GCA_028627135.1 of Pseudochirops cupreus. Lineage (NCBI taxonomy): Eukaryota > Metazoa > Chordata > Mammalia > Diprotodontia > Pseudocheiridae > Pseudochirops > Pseudochirops cupreus. The sequence continues at coordinate 400,066,071 of CM053580.1, read as the reverse complement.
AGTGATATTTTAATGCATGACTTTATTCCATCTCTGTGGGGACCGTAGTTGAGAGTGTGATGTACAGTACAGAGAAAGGAATCATCAGCCACAATGTCCCAGGGCTCTCTCCAATGAGGACTTCTCAGCCCCTGCTTAAAGAGTGCATTTAATTGACTGATAGACAGTAGCTTCTTTGTTCACAGAAGACAGCGAAGTAATGGCAGCTTGAAAATCGTACCATCTACAGGGTCTCCTGAGACTAGTAACAGGGGGATATGTGTCAGGAATAAATAAATAATCTAATTATTAAGCCACTTCCTGTCAAGTTAACTCCAATTTGTTGGCTTTTGAAGGCAACAAAACGAGGCATTTTTCCTCATTATGCTTCTCTTTTTATACCACTGGTAATCACAGGCGGATTAAAGGGTGCCTGATTGGTTTTTTTGTCAAGGAACTGAGAAGCAGCCAACAGTACAGAAAAACAGAGTTGGGGTTAGAAGAAATTTCATGCTTGTCTCCTTTCCAGCTCCCTAACAGCCCACACTGCTGCCCCATACAGTGCCGCCAGCTGTACAGCAAATGTGTACCCCTCCAACTGAGGCCTACCGGGCCACAGGCACCATCCTGAGAGCTGTGAGATACCTTGCAATCTTGGCAGGTAGCTACTGCTGTCATAGGCATAATTCTAAAGGTGACCTACGAAACCCCATCAGCTCACCAAATGCAACAATCTGAGCAGCTGAAGTTCCACATTCACTCTCCATCTTGCCTTCTTTTGTTTTGTACACTGCTGCTGATGGCACTGAAATGAGGAAATAACCTGGGAGGTGGGGGAGGGGGTGGGGAAAGGTCGCTAGAGGGATTTTCTTCTGTGTGTGTGAATTGGACATGGGGAAATCGAGTCTAGGAGGAGACAGACATTTGCCTGTGCTTAAAAAAAATCTCATGGTTTCCTCTTCCAAGTCTCTCAAACATGCACTAGATATTCAGACATGATAACAAGCATATCGAACATGTGTTTGAGCAGCTGACACACTTAGCACGCATTCCGAGTGAAGTCGAAGGTAAGAATGCTATCACCCATTCAATCCTCATCGTTACAGAGCCCTATGTCAAGTGTCGTCAGTGGTGATCCTTGTGGTAGACACACTTCTTCCTGGGCCGCTGTACAGTGCCAAGGTGAGTCTGCTGGCATTCAGTAGAACTAAATAGCAACCACATTAATCTGAAATGGTCACAAAAGAAGTGGCCAAAAAATCAAAGAGTACGAAACTGAATCTTTGAACATGGACTTGGCCAGAGTCCACAACCTTAAAGGACATTAAAATAAAAGGAATGTCTTAGAGTCTTTGCTGGGGTCTTTTAACATAGAGCCAGTGTTAACCTTTTGCCTTATTTTATCTTTGCCCATCATAGCTGAAAAGGACAGATCCAAAACATCCACACAAAAAAGGACCTTAGCTGGTTAAGCAACCTGATTTCTCTTTAACTCCATAGGGCTTGTCTGAAATACATCAGGACAAATTTTCTTAAAGAGCTGAAGAGGAAGGAACACATGCATCTGGCTTGACCTCTTGAAAGGTCAATCTGATCCATGATAAGAGGTAGAGGACAAAACAGTCTGTTCCTCTGGAGCACGTGCTTTCAGGAGTGCTGGGAATAGAGGAGATTCTTACAAGGAACCAGAATGGGACTTTTAAGTCTGGTGAACAGCGCTGCTCGGGCATGTTTACAGCTGCAGATGCCCTTTCTGAATACATCTTGAATTTTTGTTAAATTGTGCAGATAATTAAACCCTCTTCATATTTACAGTCTGCTTCATTGGTACCATGAATTCTGTTTTCAGTTACTGTCTGCATATTCCCTCTCTGAACAATTTCATACTAAGCAATAACACTTCATTTTACATAAGTTTTATCTGATGTCCCCATACAGAGCTGCCAGCTGTACAGCAAATGTGCGGCTCTCAAACTGAGGCCTACTAGGCCACAGACTCCATCCTGAGATCTGTAAGGCACCTTGCTGTCATTGGCAAGCTTTCCCTACTATCACTGTTACCATCTCTCCACACTACACACAACTTAAAATCATCTGATTATTAGAATTTGTGGTCCACACTCCATTTTATCCTTTATTTAATCTATCCCCAGATCACACATTTGTTTAAATGTTTTGGCTGGTTTACAAATCATGCAGCCATCTGCACAGTAGGTGTGACACGATTTTTTTTTAGACAAAAGTTACGTTATAAAGAAAGATAAAGTCATTTGAAATGCTTTGGTGTTTGTTATTCTGCCTGGTTCACTTGGACCAACTCTAAGAAATAAATAGAATTATCTGTGTAAATCGATGAACATCTATGAAAAACAACACCCAGCAGAACACAGAGCTTGCTCCATTACCTACGTTAATATCATGACAGCTGAGGAGAGATGACCTGGCCCACTTCTCATCTCTCCTGTACAGATGGCTATTAAAGAGAAAGTATCCCTTTTGTATGGTCCATGTAGAAACCCTTTATGGGCTTTTCAAATAAGCCAGCATTGCCCACACGAGGGTAGCTTTCTGTTAGCATTAAACGGTGCAGATTTCATCTTTTTAAAAATCCAACTCTTGATGAAATAAACCAGTATTTCATCATATTTAACACCAAACACTGATGATGCCTTAGCGTTCTAAATGGTCTGACTAAGCTTAATTTTTAAGATTTGACAGACCTTTCTCATTGAGGCTAAATGTAAGGAAACATAAGACTCCAAAGACTGACAATAACTTTCCAGAGTCTCTGAGAATAGAATACTTCTATCTACCTTTCATCTCCTTTCCGCCTTCCCCCTTCCAGGGTTAATTTCCATTCCTTTTTTCAAAATGAGGAATGATAACAGAGACAAAAGGGAATTGGTAGCTTGTCATCTTCCTAGGAACAGATCCATATCTTTGGATTTTGTTTTTCTCCCTTAAGACATAAAGTTCCAAAACCACCACAGATTTCGCAATGTTGGTTTTAGTCTATCCTAAAGGAAAGAAGACTTAAACTGTAAAGTTAAAGCAGTGATACCTAAGGTCACAAAGGTGTAATGAAGATAAGTCACTTCTGATATTCCATCCACATAACACATGAGAGTAACAGAATGCCATGTGTGATCTAAGTCATCAGATTTCAGAATCTATCAAAGTCACATGATGTAAGAACGGGCTAAAATTTTACCTCTCTGCACCAAACTGATATAAACATCTCTATTACATTGATACCAGCAAAGGCATTTACAGGTAACATAATATACATCATATGTTCCTTTCCATTTGATAATTAGAAGAGCTGATACAGTTTTAGTCTGAACATTGTTACCACTTATCCAAAGGTGTTCATATCAAAGTGACACATGAAAGTGACATATGATAACCATATCTGTCTTTATCCCTGTAATATAGATATATGCCTACATTGACAACAATACCCTTATCTTTATTGACATATCTCTATCTATACTATCTATATAAAGATATCTATATATTTAATGCTAAAGATAGATTAGAGATATATAAAGATTACCTATCTGTATGTCTTTATAGATAAAGAGATAGATTAGATAGATATCATCATTTCCAATATTCCTTTTCTGGTGGATACATTTATTAGATCACAGAAGATGCTATAAACACCATCATTAAGTATCTCAGGACTTCCTCAAAAAATATTTCTTGCTTTTGCTATTCTCTTCATACAACTGATTTCTTATAACCTACACAATTGGAAATTGCAAAAAAAAAAAACCAACAAAAAAGCCCTATACGTCCAAATTAAAGGGAAGATGTAATGAAACAGCATTAAGGTAACTGTGAAAAAGTTGTGTCACCAAATATATTCTTGAGTTAACGGCCTGTATCCAAATTTCCTTCCACACTTTTCTTTTGCTGCCTTGCTTATCAGAACTTCTGTTGGAGTGAGGGAGAAGCGGCTCTTTCCACTTCAGCACCACTCATTGTCCATAATCCGTGTTAGTAGTGGTAAACTACCGAGATGATGGCTTTTTTCTTCCTTTTTATCATTTTTCTGTCAGGCCGATCAGCCTTTGATGGTAAATGCGCTCCTTGGTTGTACACCGCCAGCAGCTCGCAATTTGCTCGCTATGTTTCATGAGACAGTTGTTTGTGGCTGTTTGGAACACATTTACCTCATTGGGGATTTATCTGCTAGTTGCAATGCCAACCTCCATAGTGATCGAGATTTCTTTCTGACTAAAATAGATAATTAGAGGCTGGTAATTATTGGTCAAGAATTATCAGAGTGAAAAAATTAAGCTCCTCATAAATAGTTCTTGGCAATGTCATCTCTTTACATTATCTCATGCCTAACAGCACTTTATTCAGAGTACTTACAAATTTACACTACTGCTGTTGAGCCTCATAATTTTATACGGGGTCATTCCTTTGCTGGGTTAAACACATTTGAACTCTGTGGTTTTGGTGCCATTTCTCCCCACCTCCCCCATCCAAGATCAAATCTAAGGACACATATTCACCTTTCTCTGAAACACCAATAAAAACAATAATAACAAAGAAAAAAAAAGGAAAAGACACATTCACTGTATTTGTAGAAAATAAAAGAAAGGTGCATGATGGTATATATGAATGAAGCCTATAAATCATAGTCCCCAACATTGCTGCTTCTCGCACTCTCAGGTCAAATGCCAACTGTAAACTACTTGAGCTGAACAAAGGGATACAAGAAAACCTTTCTCATCTGCACAGACTCCAAAAGAGGGTCTCTTTCCCCAGGAAAGGTGTTAGAGTGTTTTGTAGCTTTTTTTTAATGTGTAAAGAAGAAAAGAATTTCCTAAATAGTTACTGGTCTGGTTTCTCTGAAACAATGTCAAAATATGTTGGCGGGTCAGTTGGCATTTTTTTTCCTTAATAGACATAAGCCAGATCCCTCATGTATTTTCATTGAGTAACTATCCCTGCAGCCCAGAAAATGTGTCCACATCTAGCTGCAAAATGGCACTTAAGCAGAGCCTTTTTTATGAACCAGGTAGAAGCATTGACATTTTTTCCTCCACAAATGCCTTCTACCGATAGCTAGAGGTAGACTGGGACTACAGAAATCTAGACAGAAGCATAGTAGGTGTTTGACATGAGTCATTGCAATGATATAGCTTCAGTATGCATGTCTTTCATGGAAACTAATGGAAATTATTTTGTTGCAAAAGACAGGGATTATATCTCATTGGGTCATCTGCAGCTTTTTGTTTTCCATTAGGTGACAAAATCCCTTCTGTTAAAATGACAGAAAAGTCTGAGTAAATTTGTAAAAACACTTATACCCCTGAAGTTATCAACAAAAAAAGAGTAGAAATCTTTTCAAATAGTCACTAATCCCTCTTCCCCTGCTAAATACCTCATTGAGATTATTTTTCAATTAGACTCTCCCCCCAAAAAGCAACTGCCACACAGACATACAACCTAAAAATACCTAGTCTCAATGGAGGTATTTTAGCCAACAAAATAATGCAGCTGCCTTATTGGAAAGAGTAAATATAACACTGGGAATTTTAAAAAGAATATCTTAGCCTTTGTGACACTTTCCTGTAGTACATTTTTTCTTTCTGAATATGAAAAACATAAACAGAATATAAGAACTGAGATGTATGGTCAAAAAATAGAACAATTAAATGAATATTTATTTGACTTTTGTTAAGTACAAAAGAATAAATTTTAAAAATTATTTTAAAAATAGCACGTAGTGTAATTATGAATGTGATTTAGTTCTCTGATGAAAGATGAATTGATAAAAGTTCAGATCCTAAGAGATAGCAGGGTCATATAATCCACTACACTATTATACGGCAATGGGGAAAAGGTGTTGAGAAAACATTAAAAGCGTAAGGAATGGAAAGTAAATGTTAAGAAAAAATATAAACAAAATTTAAGAGAAATATCAGGTAAATCTAATGAATGTTACAAGATCACAAAACCCCAAATTAAGGAACCAAACTCTGGCAACCTCATGCTTAACATTCAGTTCAAGTTGTAAATGTGTGAGAAAAGCATTAACTGTTTATGATGTAAAATATACCAGATTTGTTAAGCAGAGTCATTAAGAGAGAAAAAATAAATCTTATGTATAATACAACTAATCAAAAACATGCTGTACAAATTTCTACTTTCAATGAGGCACATTATTCTGATAAAGGTTTTCTATTAAGTGCGTCTAAATGTATCGTTATGTCCGTGTCCTAAAACATCAGTGTGAATGACAGCTCTACCACCCAAGAAATTAAAGGCTTTTTCCTCTACGAGCAAACTTCATTCAACCTTCCAAACAAGAAGAAGGCACCATTCTTATTTATCATTTAGGAAAAAAGAAGCAAGTAGGTTTTTTTTTGCTCCTGAAATAAGACTGTTCTTACCTACTCAAAAAATTAAAAGAGTTAGTATTTGTTTAAATAGCAGGAAACTTTTTGAGAAATCAGATGGGAAGAGGATGCCAACAAAACATTTCAACTGAGTGTCTCTCACACTCCATCATTATTCCTTAACACCAAATCTCCGTATCCATTATTTACTATGTATCTGAAAATTATCAAAGTGATACAAAAACATTAGTATACAAGAAACTCCTGGTTAAAAAGGGGCATAAATTGAAAGAAGTTTCCCTTTGAATCGTTATTTTTGTTGGTTCTGAAGTATTAAGCTGTTTAACAGGAGGTTTTCAAGCCTATCTCTTAGGTGCTGAAAACCTAAAAATGTGAAAGTAAATTCAATAGGCAGGTCTTTGACCAGCTTGCAAAGCATTCAATGATATTTTTCTCAATTTCTTTAGATCCTAGTATTTAGTTTGGTTTTGTATTTTGCTGTAACTGGGACTCCCCATACATCAGATTTCTTTCTCCGGAGAAATACATCCACAAACTAGTCTGCAGTTTTGAGCATCTTTTCCAGAAATGCAGAGTTTGATGAAAAATAGAAGATCTCACAGAATTGGGTGTGTGGCCCTTTGCGGGAGCACACCACACAATGTTTATGCTATAACGAAACAAGCATAAAATAAACAACTCTCAATCTTGTTTCACAGTATAAAATTTTAAAAAGACATACAAAATAGTACAAAATAATAGGAAATGTCATTTTACTAGCAAACAACAGATCTGCTTGATAAAGTTTAATTGGCTTGTAGAACTCTCAATGCATTACTGAGTGCTTATCAAATTAAAAAAATATATATTAGGTAACCTTAGGGGAATTAAGGAATAATAGGATGCTAAGAGTAATAGAAGAAGCTTGAGTTCCTTTTTATCCCATTTAAGAACTTGTAAGAAGCCCTAAAATCGCCAGGCCAATATTATTTCAGGAATCCTTAGCCAAACTATTTTACAAAGATTTGGGTAAAATTTGATGAGTAGGGGGATGGAAAAAAGAATATATAATTCTTTACGTGATCTTTATGTTCACAATCATTTCCAGACTGCTCAGACTGCATATATAAACCTATTTTCACAGCTATTCAAATTATTTATGTTTCCCAGTGACAAAAACTCACCAGTTTAGACTTTGGTACAAATATGCTTGAGCAACACACAGTAGTATCATTACCATAATAACTTCTGAAATTAAAACCTGTCTAAAACTCTATGGAAAGCTAACATCCAGTTCATTAACCATTCCTGTTAGTTTGTTTTCAATAATGCAAAAATGATTAGAAGTTTAATTTGTTAATCACCTGTGTTTTGACTGGCAATAGATATATAATCCTCTATAGAAGTCTAAACTAGCCCTTGCAGAAAATAAAACGTGCTAATGCCTTATCAGGCCTAATAATATGAATAAAAAAATCAGTCATGCCTGGGTAAATCATTGAAGGTTGGACAATTAATTCCTCCTTAACTCTATTTAATTATATAGGCAATGATGAATGCAAGTAGGAGAAAAGTCTATTTTTAATAAGATTTAGAGCATCACTCACCAATCATGTGATTTGCAACATGAACCTGAATATCCCATTCATTGTAGAAAACCATCTGACACTTGATGCACTGATAGGTCTTCTTCTGAGGAAACAAGTATAGACAAAGTTTACTTAAAAACATTATACACTTAATTTTTTGTCTCCCATTTAGCTATTTATAGTGGTAAACTGAGGCTATTCTCTGAAATCATGGTTGCACATTTGCTACTAAATCAAAATTTTAGCTCAGTTTCAGACTATTTAAATCTCACCAAGATAGGTTAGAGCAAATATAATACCATCTTTAAAAGTTCTATACAACTGCCTAGTTTCTCTGTCTTTGAGTTTTAGAGTCTTTTCAAGACTAATTACATAACACTCTGGTTGCTTCAAACATGGAAACTGAGGCACAGGTGGAGAGTTTGGCAGTTAAATTAAACTTGGAATAGTGGAAGATTAGGCATATCATTCCCCTTCTGGAGATTCTTGACCAAAATTGCCCATTTTTCTCTTTCCTTTGTGGGAGAGGCAGAGGGGAGGAAAAATAGAGAGAGAAAAGGAAGAACAATAGATGGAGAAGGGGAGGTACATTGTACTTAAAAAAAAAAAAGCAATGTTTTTGGAGTCAAAAGTCATGGAGCTTGAACTCTATCTCTTTCAGTTGCTATGAGTGTGACCTGGAGTAAATTGCTTAACTTCCCCAGTTTCTTCATCTGTAAAGCAAGGAAGTTGGGCCATCTCTAAAATCCTATGATTCCTATGAAAGATTTCTGAGCAAATGGAAAGTCCAGAATTAGAACAAAGGAATTTTTCTGGTACTTCATGTAGTGAACACAATGGAAAATTATTCCCACTCTCAAATCTCATTCAGATTAACCAGGTTATTTTTTTTTTAACATATGTCCTTCTATGATGGGAAAATCAGTTACTCTCTGATTAATCTCTAAAAAATAATTTAATGTTTTTTCTTTAATGATAAAGAAATGTAATTTTTTAGTAGCTCAACTTATTTCATTAATATCCAATAGTAATACCACTATTGAGTTGGCCAGAAAAAAGGTGGGAATTTATAAATAATTATTAGTCCTTGGTCAAAAAAATCTAGATTAGATTTTGTGAAATTTTCACAGATAAGTGGTTAGCTAAGTTTCAGGAGTCACCAAAACAATATTTTTACCATTCGTAGAGACAAAAATCCATGAATTCAGATATCAGGGTTTCAAAGCTTAATTTCATTTGTCTTGTAAACCAGTTCAGGACTTAGAAGCTCCATGAATGGTTTCCTCCACTGTTAAATTGGTGTGTGTTGTGTGGGGTGTATGTGTGTGGAAGGAAGATGGGGTGATGGGAACTATTATACATGACCTTAAGGAGCTCTTCTAACTCCAGTGTTTTATACTTGATTGATTTATTGACTGGTTATACTCACAACTGATAATTCATACAAATCCATGATTGGGTTTTACACTAAAAAGCCTTTGGGAGATCAGAAAAGCAAATGGACAAGAAAAGAACCCCCTTTCTAAAAATCAGCTTTTACTGTTTCTCCAGTTTGCCAGATCTTGAGGATAATTATATTGACATAGTCAAATATCACACCTTCTTATTGGGTTATGGACCATTCCTCCTTTCTTCTGAGACAGTTGAAGGAAATGTTAATTGTAATAATACTTGCAACTAATTTGGTTATGAAGGCTTTTAGTTTAAAATTCATATCTTCAAATATGGCTAATTTTAAAAGATTAAAAATTTTACAAAATTCGAAAAAAATAAATGTAGAAAAGAGGCTTCAGAGAACTTCTATCTGAGGGTTAAAATTATAAATGTTAGTAATTAAAAATCTTTCCAATCAGCATAATTTCTAGTATTTATTTTTCTATAATCATAGATGGTAGCCTTTGTAAAGCACAAGGGTTGAGTGGTTAGGGAAGGGGGTAAGTATGCATTTTCAACTGAGGCAGCCAGAGACAGAATAATCTAGCACTGTCTGTATAAAAGGCAGGCGCATATGAACTGAATGTGTTGAATCTAAATCTAACACAGATTTTTAAAACCCTGACAATCACCACAGAAGATTTATAATGCTGAGCTGTTTACAAGATGCTTTCGATGTTGACATATAGAGCAACATGTGTTGTATAAATAACAATCAGTCCTTTTTCTTTAACATTATTTCCCTTTAGAACTAGTTAGAAAATATTTCTTACTCCCAGATGACCAACATTATATATTGTTTATTAGCATACTTCTAGCATTATTCCTGATATGTGACCTTGCTGAAAAACAAAGAAACATAAACTTAATGGCTGGTCTTTTCTCTTGTTAGCACAGTAAAACATACACTATGTCGAGGACTGTCTTCAAAAATTATGACTGATGAATATGTTGATGGAATAGACCCAATTTTTTTGTAGTCTAATAATAAAGAATAAAATCACTTGACAAGTCAAAAAAAATAGCACTTATAAGGAGCTTCAAAATAATCTGATGCATTTTCAGATGCATATAGGCAAGTTATGTGTGTTTGTATGTATCTATCTTTATATGTGTGTGTGTGTGTACATACAAGAAGGATGTTTTTTATCAGTAATAAGAGATCAAACATTCTTATGGTCTTACAACAATTAAAAAAATACTATAGTTTCCTTTTATTAGCTAGGCAATGAAATAAAGATGGGATATGACCAAAAACACAGTATAATAATTGTTTAACATTGTAGCAGAAACTCAGGCTCTTTCCCCAGTTTTCATATTCCAAAACAAATTTTATTTTTAAGGTTAAATAAGAAGTGATTAGGAAATTATTTTAGGGTTGTTATAATTATTTTGTTTGTTATACTATATAATTTTATATGTCATTTAAGATATACAAAATAAAAACTTTTTTAAAGGTTCTTTTTAAAGGAATACTTATCAGAATATAGCATTTTAGATTTAGAAGCAACTTTAGATTTTTGCCACTTCTTGTTCAATGCAACAATCTCCCTATCACAGTTTTGTACCAGCTCTAATTATTATTTTGACTGATTCTAATTATTAGAAGTTCTTTTTTTTTTTTGCTTTTTGATTTGGAGGGCAGTTGGGGTTAAGTGACTTAACCAAGGTCACATGGCTAGGTTTTGTGTGTGTATGTGTGTGTGTGTGTGTGTGTGCGCGCACACACGTGTGTGTTAAGTGTCTATGGACGGATTTGAACTCAAGTCCTCCTGACTCCTGGGCTGGTGCTCTATTCACTGTGCCACCTAGCTGCCCCATTATTAGAAGTTCTTTATGTTGAATCTGGCTTCCTCGTCTTTTATCCCTTGATTCTGGTAATGTGTTGGCTTGCTCTCTAGACTCACACAAAACAAGTCCAATCCCCCTTTTTTATAATAATCCTTCAGTTATCTTAAGACAGTTGTCATGGTACCCTCAAGTCTTCTCTTCCCCAAACGAAATATTACCAGCTTCTCGAACTGTTCCCCACATCATACATCTGAGACGTGTTCCCCACATCTCAGCGCTGTACAGTCCTAGATATCCTCCTTTAGATAAGTTCAGCAATAAGTTCATTTTTAAAATGAGGTACCCCAGCTGAATAGAATATTGAAAATGTGGTCTGACCAGTGTGAAGAATGATAGTGGGAGAGGGGGGACACTATGCTCTCTCTTTGGAATGCAAGAGAAGAGAGGAAGAGAGAAACAGAAAGAGAGAGAAAGAGAGAGAGAGAGAGAGAGAGAGAGAGAGAGAGAACAGAAAAAAAGACAAGTCAGATAATTTCTCTTAAAAGCAGATAAAAGTAGAAACAGCACTTCTATTGTTTTGGCCCCAGATTGGCCTTTATCAACGCTTAAGTTGTCAATTTGCTTGAAATGCTAATTTGGTACAATTTTTAAAAGACTTTTTTTTTTCATTAGCCCTTTTTTAATGTGCTACTTGGGAGTGGGATTGTCACTTCCTGATTGTTCTCTTTTGTTTTCTGATACTGATAGATGTAATTATCAGGGATACAACTTTTTCTTAGCACCTCATTATTTTTGATTGATTTTGAGAACAATTTAAATGTGCCTTTTTGACATTTTTGTTTTCAGTTATACTCTGGTTAAGGCACTTTGAGACTTTCAGGAAAGAGCACTTCATAAATTTAAAAAAATGATTAGGATAATTAATAATGTATAGGAACTTCTTTTAAACACTAAATCTTCTGATTAATCCAACCCTACTCTATTCACTCCTTTATTCTATATCCCAATAACATTTATGTATTATACTCAATTTATAGCATACTAATTTGTACTCTCTTATATGACACTTCATAAATGTTTTCCACATGCCCTTATATTGAGTTAAAATTTTGCATTGTAAGATGATATTCACTTGTGTAATACTTTTTAAATACATTGTTTCCATACGTGACTGATTTATATCCCAGACTGATATACAAACATCTTGAGATCAAGGATAGAATCACAGAAAATCAAAGTTAGAAGGGGTCTCAGAGACCATATAGTCCTATGGACACTTAAAAAAAGGTCATTCTTAGTGATATCTCCAAAAAGGGGTTATTCTGCATTTGTTAGGAGACCTTCAGTGAGAGGAAGGCCTTAGGAGGCAGTCTACTGTACTTCTATATAGCTCAGGTAGGAAATATTTTCTTACATTAAATAGAATGCCTCACTGTAATTACTATCCACTGATTATAGGATCATAGAATTAGAAGGAAATTTAGATGTCACAGAGTCCGAGCCTTCCAATTTGTGGTTGAGAAATACAGGACCCAGAGAGATTAATAGGCCTCCTCAGGGGCATACAGCTATTAGGGATATAAGGTTTTGAACCCAGGTTTTCCAGATTTTACCTCTAGTGCTCTGTATTTAAACTATGTAGCCTCCCATCGCTTCAATTGCCTTCTGGAGCTAAGTAGAACAACTCTGACATTCTTTGGTATATCCATAAAAATGTTCCTTATTTTTATTATTATTAGCTGGCTTATAATTTATAATCTTATTATTATTATAATGCTCAATAAAGAGTGGGCATTGAATATGCCCAGCTGATTACTTGACCTTATTGGGGATTCAGGGATACAATTCCTTTTTAACCACACTTGAGTAACTGCAGAAATATCTTTTACTGTCATTCTTTTGGGTCTTCTGCCTATATGAATCACAGAAGCCAGCTAGAGAACTCTGCTGGTTGTTACTATAACTTTCTGACTGCCTAACCTAGGGCTTTTAATATGAATTTCCAAACATGGAAACGGCCTCTTATCCCTAAATTCCTAACTAACACTGGGCAAGTCTTCTCCAATTAAGTGGCTTGAGAGTACACTTAGTAGGGAAAAATAAAAATTGACTTTTGTGATTTACCACCCTAAATAAAGGCTTGTTGTGAATGTAGCACATGGGGAACTACATTAGCAGCATGAAGAATATCCCTGGAAAATTGAGCTGCCAACTAGATAACTTTCTAACTGCCATGTGTCACTGAAAAGGAGATAAAATGTAAAGGATGTCTTTAGAGAAATGAGTAAACAAAAAAATTGGACATGTCACATGAAAAGAGTAAGGGATGGTAAGTGGAAAGTCCACATGTCCCACTAGCATCCTTGGTATGTCCAAAGAAAGAATACTCCTACCACTTTGGGTAGACTTTCTGTGTGGCGGGATGGAAACAAACACATCTGCAATGTGTTTTTATGGAAATCAAGAATTAAATTAAAATATTTCTGAAGACACAAAAAAGCATATAAGAAAACCAACAAATTCATTACATATATAAGAATATGTATATAGGTATGCATATATATATATACATATATATATATATATGAAAATATACAGATGAAATCAGATTTTGGTATCCATTTGCTTTAGCAGACATTCTATACCAGCAAATAATATCATAATGAATAATTTGGAAAACATAGGACACAAACCTTTGGAAAGTACTAAACTTTAAAAGAAATTCAATCCCCCAACAAAGGTAATCTTTATTAGAGCTAATGCATATATTTTTCATAATGTTGCACTGGATGTAAATTCATCCTCTATTCATCCCACCTCATTACTGGTTCCTAGAATGTATGTTAAGTACTTTATAATTTTTTTTTACCATCCCTAGCTTTCTTTTCTGCTTCCTGGGAGAGATGCATACATATCCCTGCATGCAGGCAGGCAAATGATGCAGTAGATTAGTAAAATATATATATATATATTATTAAACTGTCAATTTCAAAAATACTTGTGTTTTTTGAAAAATCCTGCTAATATTCACAAAAGTTGAGAGCAATTTTTGATGTGAAAGTTAAACAGTGATCTTCTGAGTTCTTATGTAACATTGGAGTAGGAAGAGTCTTGGGACTGGAGTTAGCAAAATACGAATTTAAATTCTGAGTTGTATACTTAAACTGGATGTGTTACCCTAAGGAAATCACTTAATCTCTCATCTATCAATGAAAGAGTTGGGCTCAACGTCCCCCAAGATTCTTTGCATCACCTAATATATGATATTTTGAGACCCTCTTACCATTTTTCCCTTTACCTCCTCTCACCAATGACACACTCTATCTTGCTTTCAGGATTTCAACAATCATCCATCACTGTGAATTTAAACCTAATATTTTTGAGGGATTTTAACACAGTGGCCTTAGTTTTAAGTCACCTTCACTAAAGTCCTATTCTGGTGTCTGAATGTGACACAGAGTAGACCTTGGGCTCCCGAAGACTAAGTCAGAAAAGCCCAAACTCTGTCAGGTCCTACCAAACTGGACATTCTTTAAGTATAGCCCTAACAATGAATTTTGTGTCCATTATCTGAGTATCTAGGTCAGAGAGATTCATCACCACTAGCTTAGCCACCAGGTGATTAGTCACACAACAAAGTGTGGGGTCTGTCTATGTGGGATCTGTCTATGTATGTGAAGTGTGACACACATTGGCAAACAGAATTCCCATATAAATAATGAAAATCACAAATATTTTAACAAAACAAAGACAGTCTTGGAGCATCAAGTACTTGGTAGCCAAACTTTGAGCTTCTATGGAAAAATGAATCTATGCAGTTTTAGAATATATGGATTGTTATCTATTACAATAGATGAAGTCAATTAGCTAAATATGTAGTGAAAAGTGATCTGGGTTTGAAGACAAAGAACCTGGATTGAATTCTGACTCTACCTCTTTGATAGAGCTTCATATCTCCTTATCTTCCAACCCTCAGACATTTTTCCCTAGTGTCTGATAAAAAAAAAGGGTGCTCTAATCCTTGCCAAGGTCAAATCTTCTAACGCACTAATGATTCCAACACATCCTGTCTTCTCCTGCAGGTTTCTCTCATATTATCACTATTTTTTTCTCTAATCTTCAACCTCTTCTTATGTACTGGCTCCTTCCTTGCTATCTATAAACATGCCCATGTCTCCTTCATCCTTAAAAAATAAACAAACCCCCCCAAACTTTCATCCTCACTAGATATCATCTTATGATCATTCCTTCACTTTTCAACTAAAACCCTTGAAAAACCTATCTGTACTTTGTGCTTCCCCTCCCTTTCTTCTCATTCTCTTCTAAATCCTCTGCTATCTGGCTTCCAACCTCCTCATTCAATTGAATTGCCTTGATAATTAAGAAAATTGTCTCTTAATCCTCATCCTTCTAGATCTCCATAGAGCATCTAACTCTGTTGATCACCCTACTCTCTCCTCTTTGGGTTTTCATAACAGTTTCTTCTTATTTCTCCTGATAGGTGTCTGACAGCAATTCTTCAGTATACTTTATTACATCTTTATCCACATAATGCTTACTGACTATGAGTGTCACCCAAGATACTGGGTGACACTGGGCCCTCTTCTCTTTTCTCTCTACTATCTCACACGGTAACGTCCTTGACTCCCATGGCCTCAATCATCCCTATGTGGATAATTCTCACATCTATATATCCAACCTTAGTCTCTGTGCTGACCGCCAGTCCCACAGAACTAACTGCTTTTTGGACATCTTGAACTGAATGTCTGAGAGATAACACAAACTCAACATGTTCAAATAAGAACTCATTATTTTTCACTCAACCCTCCCCTGTTCTGAATTTCTCTGTTACTATTGAGGACATTGCCATCTTCCCAATTATTCAGGTTCATAATAATCTCAGTCTTACACTAGGCATTTTGCCAAATCTTGGACCTTTTTTATACCTCCATAATATCTTTTGTATATTTCTACTTTACTCATAGAGGCACCATGATAAGTTCAGGTATTCCACAACTCTCTTCCTACTTTCATCCATTCTGCTCTCAGCTAGAAAAGTGATTTTCCTAAAGCAGAAGTCTAAACATGTCACTTTCCTACTCAATTTACTCCAGTGGCTCTCTATTAACCCTAAGATCAAATATAAAGTCCTTTGTTTGGCCTTTACAATCTGGCGCCTTGCTACCTTCCAAGTCTTTTTACACATTATTCCCCTCAAAACATTCTACAATGCAATCATACTAGCCTATTTGCTGTTCTTGACACACAACACCCCATCTTTTCTTCCTCTGCTTTTTGCCCTGACTGTCCCCCATCCCTGCCATACTTTCCCTCCTTATTCTTACTTCTTGGTATCACTAGCTTCCTTCAAACTCAACTCAAATGTGACATTCTGCAGAAAGCCTTTCCTGATCCCTGCCCCCCAAGCTACTATAACCATCTCCTCTAATATTATATTCTATCTACTCTACATAGATCTTGTGTATATCCATTTATGCCCATCATGTCTCCCTATTGAAACAGAAGCTTCTTGAAAGCTTTCATTAGCATGTGAACTCCTTGAGATTAGAGACAATGTTTGCCCTTTTTTGAATTCCTAGAGCTTTGCACAGTGCCTGGCACATGGAATTAGGTCTTAATAAATGCTTAATAAGTGTTTCCTCAACAAGAAATGACAGGCTTGAACTGGACAGCTTCAAGTTCTAAATCTATAATCTTATTAATTTGTGAAATAGTTGTACTGTTAATCTCTGAATATATAAAGTTTCTTCTTAGTCGGAAAAAGAAGAAACTCTTGCTATGCACTAACACAGAGCACTGTGCTATCTGGAATATAAAATCTTTAAACACACATCAAATATAATGACAGTATTCTTCCAGTTAGGGTCTAGCAGAGGTTTCTGGTACTTACTCTAGTAAGTCTCCTCATTTCAGGAGCTCTGTGACTCTCTCTACTTACAACCCCAAGAACATTTAATAGAGAGTGTGTAAAGGTAAATGGTGGCAGATGAGTGAGGAGGAATAAAGGGCAGAAAATCAAATGGTGAGAATCGGTTGGTGCTGTGAGGTGGCACAGAGGGTAGAGTACCGGGCCTAGAGTTAGGAAGACCTATCTTCCCGAGTTCAAATCTGACCTCAGACACTTAAGAACTGTGTGACCCTTGTAGAATCACTGAATCTTGTTTGCCTCAGTTTCCTCATCTGTAGAATAAGCTGGAGAAGGGAATGGCAAACCATTCCAGTATCTCTGCCAAGAAAACCCCAAGTGGGGTCATGAAGAATCAGAAAACTGAAAAATGACTAAAATAACAATGATAACCACCTGAGACATAAAACATTTTAGCTTGGAAATTATATGAAAAGAAATCCTAGAAAATAAACAGCATATGTGAAAAGGCAGTAAGGAACAGAGAGAGGGGGAAATCAACCTATGAACTGGAAAGACCTGACTTAGTATTTTTCCAACTGTGTGACCCTGGGTAAGTCACTTAATCTCTCAATGACTCAGGCAACTTTCTAAGACTATGATTTATAGAATAGGTACCAACCCACATACACAGAGGAGTTGCTTTATTTAAACCCTATACTAATGAAATCACAAATATAGTCCCTTCTACCCTATCTCTCTCCCCTCAAAAAAATCTGGTATATACATATATTCTTCTAGGTGACTGGCCCAGCTGTCTGACTCACCCAGAAGAAAGGTTGTGAGTCGACTCATATAACTGCCAGTGCTTAGGCAATTTTTAGAGACCCCTGTCCTGGGATATTTCAATAGGTCCATGCCACCATAAAACTAGTTATTATTAGGAACTAAAATACACTTTTAGTTTTGGAGACACCTTCATATTTATAAACTCTAATTCCTAAAGCTCCAAAGCCCAAAGCAATTTTATCAATAATGGGTATTTGGATAAGGTAGGATAGGCATTGTAGCCCCACAAGGGTTGAAACAGGCAAGACTAAGGGCTTAGAAGCGATTTCTTAGGTCTTCCTATGGGTAGACAGGGAAAAGTCATGGCAATGAACTTCCTAGAGACTTATGAAGCATCAGAAACACTTTCACAAATAATATGGTGATACAACCAGAAATTCACTGCTTTATAGGGTTCCACTGGCACAAATTTACAGGAAGAGTGTGGTATTGAGAAAGAAAGACATTGAGAATAATAATCTTGAGAAAATTCTCTTCTCCCCTTAGGTCTGGTGAAATTTGAAAATACAACAAAACACTTTAATTCAAACCCCACAAAAACAAACTTTGGGATACTCAATAAAAATTACAGGAATGTGCATGTGTGTGTGTGTGTGTGTGTGTGTGTGTGTGTGTGTGTGGAATGATGGCAAAATAGGGAACCTAGCAACATCCATCTCTGTATACTAATACTTCAAGCATGTATAATTTCATAGGTGTGAATATTCCCTCCACCAAGGGAGACTATAACCAATATACAATATAATAGAAAAGTCATATGCAATAGCCTAAATAAATTGTCAGTGGTCACATAGCTAATAAGTCTTAGAGGCAAAATTTTGAGCCCTGGTTTTTCTGACCTTGTGTCTAGTGCTCTACACTACATGCTTCCTCTATCTAATACAAATATTGATTAAAATAAATCAAATCTTCATTAAAATGGAACTGGTAGAAGGTGTAATTGGCATCATTTTGTGGGTACTTACTATATGCATCTGGCAGTGATAAAATTGCATTTCTTTACCAGTATCCTATAGTTGCAACTTTCCACTAATACTTTTCAATGAATTAGTCTTTTTTAAGAACTATAAACAGTAAATCCCTGAACAGAGATGAATAGAGAGTTGTTCATCATGCATACTACTAGGGAGAAGAACAAAAACAAATCAATTCAATAAATATTTCTTTAGTGCCTACTATATACTAGCACTATAATGAGCACTATAGGAGATAATTTTTATTTTAAAGAAAAAGTTCAAGGCATGGTCAGTTCAATTCAACTTTATAATCAATCATTTAAGTGACTACTATGTGACAGACAGAAGGGATATAAAAACAAAAATTAAAATTCCTTGGCCTCAAGGATTTTATATCCACTTACTTAACGAATTAACCCTGAAATGAAGACATGTTTACCTGGAATGATGGTATTCAAATGCAAGGCAATGTGTGAACAGATTAGTGATTTAGGTAAATGTCTGTTTTGGGGCAGCTGGGTAGCATGGCAGATAGAGCACTGGACCAGTTCATTTCTGGCCTCAAGCTGTATGACCATGAGCAAGTCATTTAACCCTGTTTGCCTCAGTTTCCTCATCTGTAAAATGAGCTGGAGAAGGAAATGGCAAACTGCTCTGGTATCTTGACCAAGAAAACCCCAACTGGAATCACAAAGAGTCAGATGTGAGATGACTGACTGGACAACAAATGTCCACCATGGAGGAGTTTTCTCTCCTTAGTCTCTTGCAGAGTTCCTGATACAGTAATAAATGTTTATTGAGTCAAACAGATGTGGGCTAGAGTAGTCAGAGCAAGTTTATATCTGAGGCAAGACTTCAGCTAACACTTAATGCACAGTGAGATAGATAGAGGGAATGAGGGCATTCCATAATACTGAAAATGAATGAAACGGCTGAGAGAAAATTGGTTTGACCAAAGAGATGGCTTCATCCCTCAAAGGGTTAACAGTTTAACTGCAGTGATTTTGCTAGTCATGCGAATGAATGGAGGGGAAAAAAGACAAACCCTATGATGTATGCTAGAATAAAGTCTAGGAAAGGTTTTAATGTTTAAAAACCTTGGCCTTCATTAGTTAGAATGGTAGATGGATGTATTCTATACAGGTCTAAGTGACAACAAAAGGGGAAATGTATCTCTGAATTTCCTTTTTGAAAACAGTAATCCCCTTTAGCAAACCTTACAAACTTCTGCAAAGATCTAAACCCAACTCAATATGCTGCCTCCTACTCCAGAAGGGGAAAAAAAAACAAGCAGAATATTTTGATGTTCATGATTTTATTTAATTAACACAAGTATGCAAAAAATTATCCTGATTTTGGCAGCACAATAATAGACTTAATAATAATTTAGAAAATAATCTTACTCCCCCAAATCCCATTTTAAATGAGTCTCTTAAATTCCTTTTCAAAGTAAATACAAAGAGTAGCTATTGGCATGTCAAAAAGTAACTATAGCTTCTAAATGTAAGAACTAAATGAGGCACTGGGAGAATATGACTCCATATTCATTAGCATCCAATACAATGGTGTGAAGAATGGAGTCATTTACCCAGATTGTAGAAATTTAAGTAAGGATCTAACCAATAAGAATCTCACCATGATCTATCTTGTTCTTTATGGTTAGAAGTTCCATCTTTCCTTCAAATACCTGAGATCATAAATTTACAATTGGAAGGCACCTCAGCCATTACTAAGCCTTATTTTAAGATGAGGAAACTAAGGATCCTACAGGTAAAGTTACTTGCCTAATAAGGTCACATAGCTAAGTAGCAAATGACAGAACTGTCTAGAACCCATATCTTCTGACTCTAAATCCTGTACTCTTTCTATCATACCACACTTAATTTAACTCTTTTTCTAAAATTTAATATACAATGTTGAAAATTGAGAACTGTTTTTGAGGCTCAATCAAGATCACGTCAAGTGCTTTGAAAACTTTAAAGCATTACATAAATATGTTATTATTATGATGATGATTCCCTTAATCTATCTCTTTCTCATTATCACATCTTTGAAATTTCTTTTGGGGGTCAATTTTGACTTCTTTCACTATTTATTTCTCTTACACTCTCCAGGTCTGAGCCTCCCCGCTAACAACTACCTTGTTGATCTCATTTTATATTACCAATTCAGGTGCTATTTATTCTTATGGCTACCAAAACGTCTCAGCTAGAATGTAAACCTTTTGAGGGAGAAGGCCATTTCTTCCATTTCCTTCACATCCCCTCAGAGATTTAGTTCTGTGCAGACAGCAGACACATAATAAATGTTATCTATTGAATAATTCACTCCTGAATCCTTTCCTCTTCATCCAGTCACAAATAACTACCAATGTCTCTGTTATTTTGGCTTATGCATCTCTCTGCCACATTATACAAACCAAAGACAATACACTTGAAAAGACTTGAATTTTAAACTGAGAGAAAACTGTTAGAAGCAGGGTAGAAGTCACAAGGTAGAAAGCATGAATTCGTTGTCTTGAAGTAGGAAGATAGGAAAATTCAAGAAACTGAAGGAAAAACCAAACTTGAGTGAACCAGTGGGATTCATCGGAGATATAAGGAGAAGGAAGGGAGACAGATTTTGCTTTTAGACATCTTCTACGGTCTTTTTCTTCCCCACAAGTCTCTCCTTTCTAGTTACTTTCATAATGAAAGCTCATAAATCTCCCTTGTGCATCTCTACCACAAAGAGGACCTTGCAGTTAGGATGTATATAGAAAAGGAAGACTGAGAGGACGCATCATCATACCACTTATTGGCCATCACAAATTGCGTGAAACACCCAGGCTAAATATTTCTGGTAATGAAAATATGGACAGAAGGAACTGCATGGTAGGTGAAAAGTTTTGCTTAAACCTTGTTTAGACATATTGCCTTAGTATTTAATTTCCTCCCTATAAGCAAATGGAAAACTTAGGGAGGTGTATTAATTCTTCATGAAAATTAGAATATTGCTTGATGAATTATTGCCAGTAATTTAATAAATGTTACTTTAGTGAGAAGGCTTTCCTCAACATGACAGAGATTAAGAATTGATGATCTTTGCCTCCTACTTTTCTTCATAACCTGATTTTTCTCCCACTTATAGTACCTCACTTATTTCCTTAAATTAATTCTCCCTCTCTCTCTCTTTCCCTACTGCCATGTACTAGTAACTGTTTTGATTACAGAAACTTTCTTCCTTTCTGATCTCCCCTTTTACAACTGTTTCCTAAACATTGTTCCCACAATTATTCTCGATCTCAGCTATGTCCAGTCTTCGTTCTAAGCATACAGTTAAAGAAATCTCGATTTCCAAAATTTTCTAAAACTCTCCTCCTGACTTACTCCTGTCTGTGTTTCCTGATCCTTCAAATCCTGCCATTTCTATTCCTTTCCAGCATTTCATTTGAAACAGCTCAGTGGTATCACACTCAAAAATAAATGTAGTTATTAACCTAAACTAAGGATCCCTGTAGGCTGTATATTCACTTTAAAAAACCACAAATTAACATTATCTATGTTCTGCTGTATTTTCATTTATTTTGATAAATATTTTCCAATTACATTTTAATGTAATTGAGGCTTCATTGAGGAGTGCTGCCCGTTATGGTGCCTCTGGTACAGTGGATAAACCATGGGACCTCAATTCAAGAAGACCCATATTCAAGTCTTGCCTAAGCCACTCGTTGTCTAATTCCAGGCAAGTCTCACTGTCTCTCTAGGCATCAGTGTCTTCATCTATAAAAAAAAGAGTTGGATCAAATGCCCTCTACGGCCCTTTCTAGCTCTAGATAAATGATCCTTTTTCTACCTGTTTCCATTTTGGGCTCTTCATGCCACTACTCCACGTTGAAACAGCTTTCCCACTGATGCATGTCAGAACACCTCGCTCCTCTCTTCCAAATTGTTTCTGAAAATCCACCTGCTCTATGAAGCCTGTTAGCAATTACACCCACACAGTGCTCTGGTTGTCTACTTTATTATTCCTGGGGTTTGTGTCCTTAGACAGTTCTTTAGGACTAGGGATGTGTTTATTGCCCTTTACCTGATAGAAAATGTAAGCACACTTAGACTGAGTGCCCTGTGAATAAAGAAAGAAGAAAGCACCAGAGATTTTTTGTACCAACTCACTCAAGTAGGGCTTGGAATTATAAGGGCATTGTCTTATGGCACCTCATTTCCTTTTTTTTTTTTAATTTTTTTCAGGAAAAATATAATCTGCCCCATAGCCTTCTTATTCCCATAAACAGTATTAGAATAAAATTTCTCCAGCTATCTATGAGCATTGCAACACTTACAGCAGCGGAGTGGTGGATGGACAGTTAGTTTCACTAACTGCTGCCAAGTTGCCTATTCATGGGGTGCTGAACAATGCTGATGTCTTCTGATTAATTCATGGGCAGGACAAGATTGCTGCCACCAAATATGCCTAGGTTGAGAATCATAGAGTTAGAAAGGACCTCAATTCAAGAGATCATTTAGTCTGTCCCCTGACCTCAAATTAACCCGTTGAGATTCTAGGGGAATATTTTAAAAAGTTCTGCTCCATATTTAATGATGTTGAAAATTTTCTATCTGTGAAATGCTGCACCATGGGGACCATTTGTTGTTTTGTCTTTTGGGGGAAGAAGTCCATTTTAGAACAGTGACAGATAATGTTCCATAATGAAAATAGTCAAATCCCAACTTTGCCTATGTGAAACCAGGCATACCCCTTTCCCTCCATTGGCTTCAATTTCATCATCTATAAAATGAGGGGTTTGAAATAGATTATCTCTAAGGCTCTTTCCTGCTCTGAATTTATGATCCTAGGTTAAAGAGCATAGAAGCAAAACACAGAGATTTAGGAGATTAGACGAAGAATCTTGGACCTCTTCCTGATAGTTTGAAAGGTGATCACAATGATTTTTCAGTCTCTTCCCCTAAAGTTCAGTTTATCAATAAACCTTGAGTTACATATTTAAAAGAAAATTGAATTTTCTTATAAAAAGTTACTCACTAGGTACTGATATAACAGTAAGTATATTTTAAAAAACTTCTCCAGAGCTAATTCCAACCAGGTGTAAGGTTGATTATACTCTCTATTCAAATGTGCTTATGTTTTGTAGGTTAAATTTTCCTACCATGAACCATGTAAATCTGCTGACTTTTTGAATCCATGTCATATTCTACTATAAATACAAAAAACAGTCTAAATATTACCACATGGTTTTTGTGAATTTATGTTACATCTTTCAAGTGTCATATCAGTTCCAAGCTAAGCTAGCATTCCAAATTTTATCAAACCAGTCCCTGTATTGGTCCTTGGGGAATTGTGCTACTCATTGATCTTTTAACACGTTTACTACAAAGTTGTTGTCTTCAATAATCCTGTATTAAGTCTGCCCTAATGCCTAAACATGGATAGCAGTGAACCTATGTTCTCAAAGGCTATGCATGTAAAACACAAGTCTTAGAAAGTTTTATCATACTGGAGAGGCCAAGAGTATGGTTCTAGCAAATGATTTTGTTTCCTTTCAGAGGATCAACTTGGCGGAGTATAAAGAGGTTCATCACTAGTAAGAAGGCTGCTTTGTGATGAATTCTTCAGCTATGTAAACTCATGGTAAAAATGTTTCTCAGTTCATCCTGTGTGACCCTTTTCTGATTCTTCAGTTATGATGGAAGAGAGGTGGAAAGGTGGACAGAGGATGCTAAAAATCACAATTTTAAGACCATCTATAAACATGTAACTTAAAAGGTGGTATTTGAAAAGTGAGATACTTGTCAAATCATCAGCAAATGGATCTACTATCAATCTTGAAAGTTTCTCTATAAAGGAAATTAGAGACAAGGAATTTGGGACCAACTGGAAGTAAGGTGCATAAGTACTTTTTGTAGAGGCAAAGAAAGCAGTGAAAATGGTTCTATTTGTTATATACCCCAAAACTACAAGAAATAATTTTTTTCATAATTATTTCATTGGACATTTGGTCATCTTGAATCCCAATACTCATGATAAGTATTGGCAAAAAGATCACTGTGAAAATAATTATAACATGCCATCAGTTACAGAGGATGAAAAAGAGAAAAAATTCTGTGAATAACTCAATTGTTGTTGTTTCAGCTGTGTTTGATTCTCTGTGACCTCAGTTGGGGTTTTCTTGGCAAAGATACTGGAGTAGTTTGCCATTTCCTTCTCTAGCTCATTTAACAGATGAGGACCTGAGGCAAATAGGGTTAAGTGACTTGCCCAGGGTCACACAGCTAATTAGTGTCTGAGGTCAAATTTGAACTCAGGAAGAAGAGTCTTCCCAACTGCAGGCCTTGCACTCTGTGCACTACGGTGCCACCTACCTGATCTAGCATAGCTTTCATCTAAGGATAAAGACAGTGATGAACAGAATGTTACTGAAACAGCTCTTGTTTTTAAAAGCAATTGATAATTAGATAATGGAAAGAAGAAAGAACAGCAACACTGATTATAGTAATTTCACACTGAAATTTAAACAATGTAAATCAATTGCTATAGCAAGGAAAACAAAAGAGTCTAAAAAGTGCCTTACCAGTTAATCCCTGACAATTGCCATGTAATATTTAGAATATGGACTCATTTGTAAATCTTATGAATAAGCGTAATAGATGATTGCAGGTAGTGTCACTTCACAAAGCAAAGAGAAGCAGTGGAAAATTAAATCAGTTTTTAAAATGCTCAGAACACTGACTATAATGTCAGATGTTTTTAGTGTATGAATCAGTTTTGCTGACTGTTTTTTCCTCTTCTTCCTCTGTAACAACTCAAGAGTTGACCATCCACACAACAGAGATCAAATGGATGAAGAATGGCTATAGTGGAGATAATGACATGAAGCATTCATCAGTATGTGTGTCTGGGATAGACAATACAAATGGACAAAGAAGAAGTAGGAGAAGAGTTGGATAGACTGCCTTTATGTAATTGCAGAGCTTCTTTAATGACTCCCAATTTTTCTTGGAAACAAAGCACAATTTTTTAAATGCCAATTTAACTGTTTTTCTATGGTGGAGAGGAATTGAATCTAAGAGTCTCATATGCACTAAAATGACTATCAGATAGAGGATGATGGAGAGGTGCATGGTAAGTGTGAGCAGCTTACAATATATAACCAATGAGGAATTTCAGACAAGAACAGGGGTACAATATGGCATCAAGAAAACTCATGATAGAAAAAGAAGATGGGATAGTCAAATAGCAAGAGAAAGGGATGGCAGGAGATCCCAGATCCATTTGAATGTAATAACCTTTGTAGCAGAATAATTATAGGTTCTATGCTCATGACTTCTCCTATCATTTGTCAGTAGGCTCTCAGTGAAGACTGATTTAATTCCCAAGGAAGTTTTAGCCGAGTTTTCCTTTGGTGCCCAAACAGCAAAATGTGTGGTTACTGTACTAAGTTAAATTCTAATTTTCTAGGTCTTCCATTAAAGAAGCTCTTTCTGCTTCCTTACCTCTTAAACCAAAGTGATACCTGTGAAATTCCCCAGACAGTCCTTGGATCCATCTTAAATAGGGGAATTTTAACACTATTCCTTGTCTAACTCATCAATACCTCTTCTATATCCAAAGCTATGACAGACTTTTCTTTGTTCTATCTCTCAAACTCTAAATCATCCTAAGGGTCTTTCCAAAACCGACAAAGATTTCATGTGTTCTAACTAAATCCTATGTTCTGGTGAGTAACCAAAATTTATCAACAACTTCATTTACTCCATGCTTCATCCCAAGGGGTTTTAACTTAAATTGCTGAGCAATAGCCCCACTTTAAAAAGCTGTTTCTCAAACTATACCTTTGTTGCTTGTGTTTTGTAAAATTCCTTAGTGAGGCATACACATCGCTTATGATAATTTTCTTTTTTGTCTTACTTTTACTTGCTTTAATTTTATCTTGTTAAGTCCTCTTTATCAGGGATGGACTTTAGCCTAAGATGCCCTCGAGGAGTCTCAGTTCCTTGCCTGTGATTACTTTTTCCACCTACACATGCATCCCTTCTCCTGAGTTGACTCCTTTATGTTTATTGCTTGACATTGTGCATAACCTTAGAGCATACACAATAATAATGTAACTTTGCAGTTTTAGACCTTCTCTCCTCCTTACTCTTCCTAGCTTCTACCCTTGGCTTTTACCATTTCAATCTCATTTTGCCCGACTTTTACCAACTCTGTGGAATTATAACTATTTAGATGCTTGCTTACCTAATCATCTCTAATCATTTTTAAGCATACAAGAAATCACTCTTGATTTTAATAACAAGTATTTATTAAGTAACCACTGAGTATCTGACAACATACTAGGTGATACAGCATTCTGTAACACCATGCCATAGTGTTATGAACACACTTTCTGCCTCAAGTCACTCCCTTCTCTACACATCCTCCACTGAGCTGCCAAACTGATGTTCCTGAAGCAGAGCTCTGACCAGGTCATTCTTCTGACAAACTTCAGCAGAAAATTAGTGATACTGGAAAATCAACTACAAGCCCCTTTGTATCTCATTTGAACCCTTCTATAACCTGGCTACAATCTACCTTTTTATTAGCTTTATATGGTCCAGCTGACTGGCTTTTGTACCTTTTATACAAAATGCTTTACCTCCCATCTTCACACTTTTGCACAGGATCCTCACACTACTCCCAATGCCCCATGCCTAGAATGAACTCCTCCAACCCATTTCTTAAACTCCTTAATTTCCTTCAAAACTTAGCTCAAGCTCAGCTTTTTACGTGGGGCCTGGAGTCAAGAGGACCTAAGTTCAAATCTGGCCTCAGTCACTTAGTAGCTGTGTGACCCTGAGCAAGTCACTTAACCTTGTTTGTCTCAGTTCCTCATATGTAAAAAGAGTTGGAAAAGGAAATGTCAAATCACTCCAGTATCTTTGCCAAGAAAATCCCAAATGGGGTCACGGAGAGTAGGACACAACTGAAACTACAGAACAACAACTTTCCAGTACATACTTCCCACTGCCAAATATTTTGCCTTGTATGCAAACTCAAATAGAAACAGAGCCACTAAAAAATACATAAAGAATTCTTGACAGTACTGATTTAGAAAGCCACGTATTAACATTATCTGTATTCTGCTATGTTTTTATTTATTTTGTTAAATATTTCCCAATTCTATTTTAATTTGATTCTCCTGTACTCAGGAATGTTGACACCAATATGCTGCCCGTTTGCTATTTCTGTTGTATATATTCTGTTTATGTTTATAAGTGTACATGTTATCTTCCTCAAATGAATGTAAGTTCCTTCATTTTAGGGACTAGAATAGTTCCTGGCATATAGGAGGCACTTAATAAGAACTTATCAATTATTAGAAACAAGCAAAAGAATTCAAGGTCCCACTGAAAGTACACTTTTTTTTCAAATAATACTTGATTCAAAAAATATTTAAAGAATTTAAACAGTATCTTGAAATGAGAAAATTTGGAGAACTATATAACAAATTTAACTGCAACTATTTTGCATATCAGAGCAGCTAGGTGGCACAGTGGCTAGAGAGACAGGCATAGAGTCAGGAAGGCTCATCTTCCTGAGTTCAAATTTGGCCTCAGGCACTTACTAGATGTGTGACCCAGGGCAAGTCACTTCACCCTATTTGCCTCAGTTTCCTCACCTATAAAGTAAGCTGGAGAAGGAAATGGCAAACCACTCTAGTATCTCTGCCAAGAAAACCCCAAATAGGGTCACAAAGAGTTGTACACAACTGAAAACAACTGAACAGAAACAACATTTTGCATACCTTAAATGCACCGAAGATAATTATTTCTACAGTATTTATTATGTTATAAACATGTAGGCTACCATAAGTTCTGGACATAGCATCACAGAACCGAAATTGGAAGGGCCTTTAGAGATCTCGTAGCCCAATCCCTTGTCTCACACATGAGGAAATTGAACCCCAGAGATGGTAAATGTCACTCTGACAGTAGGGAGCAGAGATGGGATTCAGATTCAGTTCCTTTGATTCCTAGTTTGATGTTCCTTCCACCATATCACACAGTCTCTCACATGTAATTGAGCAGAAGCAAGAGCAAACCTTTATTGAATGCCTACTATGTACAAAACATTCTTTTGTTTGTTCAGAATCCAAATATCAAACATAAGCTGTCCTGGAGTTTACACATTCACAGGAGAGATAACATAGTAAGGTAGGAGACAAATGTCGACAATCCAAATCAAAATATGGTCATTATATTATACAGCAACATGATAGTGGAGGCTTGAGGAGGTGTTGCTTAGTCTTAAGTCTTCAGAAAAATGTCACCTCGGTTTTCTTCTCTTCCACTAAATACAATCATTAAACTCCATTTACTCAATAGGTATTTACCGATCAGTTATTATAAACCAGATTTTAAGCTCTATAAAGACATGTGAGACACAATTTCCTACCACGAAGGAGCTTTCAGTTTGGCTATGTGCCTGTACAGTAGTGTTCACAAGTAGCTTCAACAGAAGGCGACGTGTGATAGGTGACAAGCAGGTGAAACAAATGACGTGTGCAGACTCACAAGACAAGAAGATGCTGATCAGGGAAGAGGGCGTGGCGTGGCCTTGGAGCTGCATCAGGTTTTAGTTTGTTGA
The DNA here is from genome assembly GCA_028627135.1 of Pseudochirops cupreus. Lineage (NCBI taxonomy): Eukaryota > Metazoa > Chordata > Mammalia > Diprotodontia > Pseudocheiridae > Pseudochirops > Pseudochirops cupreus. The sequence goes on along the minus strand of CM053580.1, from coordinate 400,036,625 downwards.
GATGGGGAGGGGCAGCATTCCAAATAGAGGGCAGGGCCCGAGCCAAGGCAAAATGGCGGCAAAGCACCATGTGTATACAGAGAATTGCAAGGTGTCCGAATTAGCTGGAACAGCTAATGTTTATAGGACAGCACACAGCATCTAACAGTATTTTGCATAGAGAAAACACTCAATAAATATTTATTGCATTGATCTGAAGCGAGCAAAGATAGATCAGTCTGGAAAGGGATGATGGAGTTAAGACAAAGGAGAACCTTAAATGCTAAAGGCCATGAGCAGCCATTGCAGATTCTTGAGGAGGGGGAAGAAGAGAAGAAGGATCTAACTGGCACTTAAGTTAGATTAGGCAGCGGTTCTCAAGCTGTGGGTCACAATCCCTTTTGGGGGTCGAATGACCCTTTCACAGAGGTCACCTAAGACCATCGGAAAACACGTATTTCCGATGGTCTTAGGAACTGAGACACTGCTCCCTTATCTGTGTCTAGGTGGGTCTGCCCACATGCAGATATGCCCACATACAAGTATTAAAGGGTCCTAGCATTAGGAAGGTTGAGAACCACTGTTGTAGAAGAAGATGTAAGAAAGAAGGTAAGAAAACCAGCTGAGACTTCACTGAAATAATCCCCAGATGGGGACCAGAACTAGGGCAAGTGGCAGTGGGGGTGGAAAGGAAGGGACAAGACACGATGACAGGTTGGCAAAGAAAGGAGAGTCAGAGATCACTTTGAGTTCAGAGCCTGTATAAATAGAGAAAATGTATTTTTTATTATTATTAACCAACTTTGGCCAGTCGAAAAAAAAGAAGTTGCTTTGGGAAGTAACATGATAAACTCACTTTTAAACTCATTGTGTTTGAGGTATTAGCAAGACACCCACATGGGAATGTCCAGCAGGCATTGGAAATGTGGAACAAAAACATTTAACAGAGGTTAGTACTAGAAATAAAGATTTAGAAATCATCCACATAGATGAGAATTTAAGCCCTAGGAGATAATGATGATAGCAATAACGACTGATATTTATGTAGCACTTTAAAATGAGTGAGGCACTTTACATATATTATTTTACTTGAGGGAATGAAAAATATTAGGCTGACTATATAGAGAGGGAATAGGAGAAGATAAGGAAATAGAGGAAAGTAAAAGGCTAAACACAGCCTTAGGAAATGCCCATGTGGGGGGGGGGGGGAGAAAGAGCAAGAAGAAAAGCCGTATGGAGAAGAGGAACCGAGAAACACGTTTATGTAGAATTTCAAAAAGCCTTTATCCAGGTTCTCACAGGGAGGTCGCTAAATGGCCGAGCTTCATGTGTTTCCTACAGACATCATCTCAATTACGCACTCCATATGACCGTGCAGCTTCCTTTTCACCTGGACATCTCCCTCACTCCCCTTACCATATTTTGCCTTTCTTTCTTCCAAAATTCTCAACTTTAGCTCTGAGAATTATAATCAAACCAATACTACCGTTGCCTCTGGGTGTGCCATCTGAATTCCAAGTGATTGCCTTATTGTTCTACTCATCACCTTTGTGGCATCCCAAAGCTTAACTCCCTTCCCAGGCCACTAGTTTTGTAAGTGTTTTCTCCCCATCAGGGCCAACTAGAAGGCTCAGTGAATACAGAACTGGGCCTGGAGTCAGGAAGACTCTTCTGAAGAAGTTCAAATCTGGTCTCAGACACTGTGTGACCCTGGGCAAGTCACTTAACCTCCAATTGCCTTAGTACACTGGAGAAGGAAATGGTAAATCACTCCATTATCTTTGCCAAGAAAACTCCCTGGACAGTATGCATCACAAAGAGTTAGACACAACTGAGTAACAACAGTATCTTCCCATAACACTAATTCATTGTTGGTGGAGTTGTGAACTGATCCAGCCATTCTTGGAGAGCAATTTGGAACTATGCCCAAAGGGCTATAAAAAGTGCATACTCTTTCACCCAACAATACCACTTCTAAGGCTGTGTTCCAAAGAGATCATACAAGTGGGAGGAGAACACATATGCACAAAAATATTTATAGCAGCTCTTTTTGTGGAGGCTAAGAATTGGAAATTTAGAGGATGCCCATCAATTGGGGAATGGCTAAACAAGTTGTGGTATATGAATGAAATGGAATACTACTGTGCTGTAAGAAATGAAGAGCAGACGGACTTCATAATAACCTGGAGAGATGTATATAAACTGATGCCAAGTGAGGGGAGCAGAACCAGGAGAAATTTGTACACAATCACAGACACAATGTATGTGTGACGACTAACTTTGATAGACCGGGCTCCTCTCAGCAATGCAAGGATCTAAGACAACTCCAAAAGACTCATGATGGAAAGGGATATCCACATCCAGAGAAAGAACTACAGAGTCTGAATGCAGATTCAAGCAAGCTGCTTGCTCTATCTCTTTTGTGTCTTGTTTTCATTCCTTTTTTCTCATTGTTCACTTCATTGGTTATAATTCTTCTTTACAACTTGATTAATGTTTAATGCGAAGGTATTTGTAGAAATTATATCAGATTGCATGGCGCCATGGCAGGGAGGGGGGAGGAGAGGTAAGGAGGGAAAATTTGCAACCAAGGGACTGTGGAACTGAATGTTGTAAACTAAAAGCAAATGAAAACACAAAACAAGACAATATTTTCCTCAAAAGAAAGTTCCTCAAAGGTAGTGGGCCCCATCATTTTCATTGTATCCCTAGCATTTAACACAGATCTGAGTACCTATTAAGTACTTAATAAAAGTTTTTCATTCATTAATTTATGTGGAAAGTAGGGCAAATTAGTAATACATGTCTTAAAAGGTCAGTCCTACTCTTAACTTTAATAGACCTTCTTTCCCCAGTCTTTTGAGACAGATTTCCAGTAGATTCCCCCACAATTTCAGTGATAGTTGACTAACACAGGTCTCCCCTAGGCAGAAATATATCATAGAGCCAGAACATAATAGTTTAAAATCCTCTCAGGTTGTTCAATCAGTCAACAAGCCTTTATTAAGCACTTACTAAGTACTAGGCACCTTGCTAAACTAGGAATAAAAAAAGAGGCAAGGGACAATCCCTGCCCTCAAGGAACTTGTAATCTAAAGAAGGAGAAAACAAGCAAAGCAAATTATACACAGGATAAATAGGAAATAACAGAGGGTTGGGGAAGGTTTCCCATTGAACATAGGATTTTAGTTGGAACTTGAAGACAGGGTGGTCAAAATGGAGCAGGGAAAGAATTCAAGAAAAGGCAGGAGTTGGGAGATGCAGGGGTATCTTGTCTGGGAGTAAGCTGTAAGACTGCAAAGAGCTAGGTTACAAAAGGACCTAAATGCCAAACAGCATTTTGCTGTGCCACTGAACTGAAGGCTGAAATTGATACATAATCCAAAATTTAGCATTACATACAAATACAACAAAAATTCCTAGGTGAGAAGCTTCTCAAGGAAAATCCAGCAAAGGAGTAAAGTGTGGTATATCGAAAGAAAACTGAATTTGGAGTCGAAAGGGATCCAATTCCTTCAGAGCCAGTACAATCACAGGCAAATAATTTAATCCTGTTTTCTTCTTTGTCAAATGAGGGAATAAGACTAGATGGTTCCTTCTAGCTTTGAATCCTATAATTTTATGAGTATAGGATGGTGCTGCAATACTTTTGGCACTAGGACTGGGAGCAGAAAATCTGGGTTGAAGGTGGTTGAAAAATTCCGTTCCGGGGGCTTTAGTGAAAAGCAGGTGAAATTGGTGATTGAAGCTGAGGAGTGAATTTCAGACCCCATGTCTTCAAATCCCACATATGTGTATTTATACTTGGGCTTTTTCTAACCCTTTGTTCTAATATGTTAGAGATGCCAAATAAATATAACATAAGAACAATAAATCTGGAAGCAGATTGAATTTGGCAAAACAACTCAGTCTATTTCAAGAACATCTTGGGTCTTACAAATTTATTCGGTCATGCAACTTTTCTGCTTAATTTTAAAGGCTTTTATATTTAGTGGAAGTTTAATCCATCTATTTTTACTTTATGCATATTTAACTCATCAAAAATTTGGTATTAGTAGAGTAATTTGACAACTAAAAAGCCTTAAGAATATTTTCTCTGCTTTATCCTAGGGAAATAAAATATCACAGAAAGTTCACCCCTAAACAGAAGGAATCCAAGAACTTCAGCATGTTCTGAAATTGGCAATGTATACTTTTGTCTCCAAAATGAATTTCATGAAACAAGGATGCCTGATCCATACACACTTTAAAAGTACTGATGATTAATGAGAAGGTGACAACTTTCCAAGGTTATGCTTGATTTTGAAATTACCAGAAAATCTTTCTAGTAATTCTAATTCATTTTATAATGCCTGTCAATAAACCATCTTGAAACTTTTGTGGTACAAATGCATATGCAACCATTTATTTAACAATTACTGCCTATCTATACATTTTGGTACGTTTGAAGATTTTCTATCAGACATAATGAAAAATGATCATATTCTCTTGAGGACTGAAGGTGAAGGAAATGTCATTATGAGGTACATAAAGGGCTATAATTGGACAGGCAAATGAATAGCTGATTCATATTTAAAGAATTTGAGGAAGAGGGGACCCACACACAACCTTTCTCAGTATATTTTTTTATTTCTTAAATTTATTTACATTTACTTCAGAATAGGATGCACCATCTACATGATAACATCTTATAATACCACTGAAGTGGCTCAGTAGCATGATCCAGTTATTTTACAGATGATTAAAAATACATGAAGAAAAGACTGTTAGTGCAGGAATCTATCCACTGAATCTCACAGTCTCCTCCAGTGCACGGGCAGTATCCAAGTATCATGAGAAAGTTATAGTTTATAAAAAAGCCCTAGTTTGTTAGATCTGTAAGGCACTTTTTCAACATCTATATCCATTGCATATTTTGGTTAGTCTTCTAGAGTTTGATGCAAGGGAAAAAAATGGAAGTTCCTTTGACATTCTCTGACACCCCCCCCCCCCCCCCCCCCCCCCGCCAATGCTTTGATTTCTCTGTCGTTCAGAACGCTGGGCATGATGATCTTTCAGGTACTGACGAGTTCTAATTGTCAATGAGAGTATAAACCCACAAAGCAAATCTCTGTTAAGAAATAACTTTCCTTTACAATGTTTCTGATTGATAATCTTCATTGAGGATATTTAATATTTTTTTCAATTATAACTAAACTATTAGACTCTCTAAATTTCAAAAGTTTAAGTGACAGTGGTGATGACAGTGATGCTGATGATAATGACTTGAGTTTAAATAGAATCCTAGAATAACAGAATTTTAATTCATTCATAGCAGGAAGGTCATTTACTCCAGTCCTCCATGTGGAAAGTGTGGGAGACATGAATATTCTCTACAATATCTTGACAGGTGTCCTCTAGCCTTCACTTGAAGACTTCTAATGATGGAAGACTTACTACTTACTACTACTGCTTCCTGAGGAAGTTGATTCCATTTTGTTCAAATTTTAATAAATATGAAATTCATTCTAATATTCAGGGGGAGGAAAAAAAGCTTCTTTCTCATAATTTTCTATGAAGGGACTCAACTTTTACCCCCTGGAATTGAGCACAAATCTAATCCTCTCTTTTACCCTTAACATATTTTAAGACAGTGATCATGTCCATATTAAGCCTTCTCTTTCTTCTCTTTGCTAAACATTTCTAGCTACCTTAATTGATCCTTAGAGAATCTGGAAGAGGTTCCCTAAATCAAGGGTTCTTAAGCATTTTGTTGTCATGGACCCCTTTGGTAGTCTGATGAAGCCTATAAAGCTCTTCCCAGAATGTTTATAAATGCATAAAATAAATTAAGTGAGATCATAAGGATCATATTGAATTCAATAATATTGATAAAAAGTTATTAAAATCTTTTTTTTAAAAAACAAGTTCATGAACCCCAGGTCTAAGTCTAACCCCTTGCTCTAAATGTATTTCACTTGTCAATTATCTCTCAGAATGGGATATAATATTCTGAATGAATTGTTTGCATCTTGTTTGCATCTCTTTTATGTTTTTAATTGGGCAGCTAGGTAGCACAGTGGATAGAACATTGGAATCATGAAGACCTGAGTTCAAATCTGACCTCAGACACTTAACAGTTGTATAACCCTGGGCAAATCACTTAACCTTTTTGCCTCAGTTTCTTCATCTGTAAAATGAGTTGAATGAGGAAATGGCAAACCATTCCAGTATCTTTGGCAAGAAAACCCCAAACGGGGTCACAGAGAGTCAGACACAACTGAATGACATGTCCTTAATATATGCTTTTATTTATTTTTGATTTATGGAATAAAACAAACATTTCCATAATATAGTATAATAAAAAAAGATGACCGCATTTGAAACGGAAAATCTAGTATGTACAACTTGCTATTCCTTTTAAATATATAATAAAGTTGTCATGTAAATTTCTTTTTTTTCCCTTTCTTTTCCCTTCCCCGATGATGCTTATCTGTAGATTGTATTTCACCCCTATCCTAGACAGTAAGAAAATCACAGTAAAGGGTCATATATTCCCTCAGCTTATATCACATCCACTCTATAACATAGGGGTCTTTATAGTATAAGTAGTAGAAGATAAGCTCCCTGAAGATGGCTTGCCTCTTTATATTTCAGCCTTTAGCACCTAGTACAGTGATTGGCACATAGTAGGTACATAATAAATATCCTAGCAATTGATCAAATCATTGATCAAAAATATTTGTTTGATTAAGTTGAACTGATCAGAGAAGAAGCCAATCCCTCATACTGAGCACTCTATTTTTCATAACGTGACCTGATAAAGTGATAATTTTTTTTTTTTGGCTACAAAGTCACTGTCAACTCATATTCAATTTGAAATCTCCAAAGATACCCAGGCCTTTTCACATTTTTTAGTGACTGGATTTAACATTTACTCCCTCGTTATGTTTCTATTTTAAAATTCCATTCATCATTCCAGTCTATTGGAGATATATCTGATTCCTAATTTTGTCATCCAAAATATTAGCCACCAATTCTAACTCCACATCATCTATGAGTTTATTAAACATGTTTTTAGCTTCACTGAAGTCAATGATGAAAATGTCGAACCAAACAGGACTAGGATAAGCCCTGTAACATCCTACAACATATCACTCATCATTTCTCTTGAGGTTAATACCACCCTCACCACATCATCAATAATCAACTCATTGTTGGCTCCAGGATTCAGAGAGCTCTAAATCTACCTAACTTAACTATTAGTCAGGTCATATCACTACATCTTGTCCTCAAGGTTATCATGAGGGTTTCTGTCAGATTCTTTAGTAAATTCATGTGCAACATGTATATGGCATTTTCCTGACCTTGTCTAATAACCATGTCAAAAATAAAGGAAATAATGTTAAATCATACCTTGGTTTTAATGAACGCATTCTGGTTTTCAGCAATAACTGCTTCCTTTTCTCAATGTGCATAAGACAATCATTTAATAATCCATTGATAATTGAAAAAGATGCTTTAAATTAAATAAATAATCCATTGTCTAATTCTACAGAGCATCATCATTAAGTTTCTTGTCTTATAGTTTGTAGAATCCTTCCTCTTTTAAAATATTCAAACATTTGCCCATCACTGTCTGGTGGTTACCTTCCATGTTCTTCACAAGTATTCAAAGATGCCTACTGTTAAGCAATCATAACTACAAATTACCTAATATCCTAGTTCATCTGGGACAAATGACAAGCTTATTTAAAGTAACTATTTGCTTTCTGTTGCCATGTTGTTACTTTTTTATTTGAAAGAAAGAAAAACCTCAAAGAAAACCCAAGATATGTTTTACTCAACAAATCTTGGGCCCAGATAGCATCACAAGCTCAGTTCATTTCTACAACCTACAGATATAAGCACAATAAGATCTCCCTAGAAACCTCAGCACTCCCAGAAGACACAAAGACAGAATTTGTACTTTGCAATTCAAATCTTACAGAAATAACCAAAGAATGTTTTATTTAATTCACATAAGGGTCAAGAAGGAATATGGGAACTTTGTACCATCATGGCTACTGAAACTACTCTAAGTCTTTGTCCCAGTCCCAATATGATGCCTCTGAGGCATGTCCCAATTCTGCTCACATATGCTTTCACTCTCCTAAACCAATAGCACAGTCAAACATCCACCACCCATAATGAAATCATGTCACTGTCTCTGATACCTATGCCTGCCCAGAGGGCATAATCAAAGGCAGTTGGCCACACATTGCTGGCCAATATTTTCTTAACATGACCACATTTATGTTCTGTGCCATATACTGTCCTACCCTGTCATGTGTGGGCTACACACAGCTGTTTACTAAATTATTGATATTTTTTTACTAATGTATTGCTTATTTGGGGTTTAAATCTGTTCTTAACTCTTTCAGTTCTATCCCTTGACATTCTAGAGATTACCCTCCCAGAGAGAGAATCTATATTGTACAGAAACGTCAATGATTGGTGATTTCCTCCAATACAATCCAAGATAAACTAACTAACTAAAATTAAGGGTCTACTATGTGTAGGACGTTGTGTGTGCTACGTTAGGTATTAAGGTAAAATGGAAACAGTCTCTACCCTGTCTAATAGCTCATTGTCTATTGGATTTTAGGATTCCATCCATCAACACCGATTATAATCCATTTATAAATTACAGATTGAGAGAGTTGTGAGAGACTCAAAAAGATTCTTAAGGGACTTTCCTATTACTATGGAATAATTTTAGTGTTGAAACTTGAAGCCAACTTTTCCTAACTAAAAACCGACTGCCTCCCTGCCAAGGAAAGCAGAAGCCAAATACTGGTTCTTTCCCTCTCTCCTTCTTTAACATTGTCTACTCACCTCAAGCTAGAGATTTTTCCCTTCTTTCTTTTCTTGATCCTCAAATAACTTTGGAAGACATTTTTGTTCAGAGGATCAATTATTAAGAATGCTAGTAGAAAGGTGTGTGACTAATGTGCAAATTGAGATGCATTTTTGGATCTGGTCACTGTGAAAATCAGTTTTGCTTGACTATACTTATTTGTCTAAAAAAAAAGGCTTTTTTTGTGTTTTGTGTTCTTTTTCCAGTGGAGTAGGGAGGTACAAGGGAGGGAAACAAATAAATACATTTATAATATTCAAACATTTGCCCATCACTCTCCGGCGGGCGCCTTCCATGTGCTTCACAATTATTAAATGTTTTTAAAAGTATTTAGTCTAAGTCCTTTTTTTTAATTTTATACTGCCTGACATTATTCTAATAAAAAAATACCCTCAAACAAAATACTCCTTTGCATTCATCTTTAGTTGCTTCCATCTTTTAAAATAATTTTTTTTCCTTTTGAAATCTGATTTGACTACAATGCCTCCTGTGTAACCAAATCATTCTCTTCAAACACTTCCCCCTGTTTTTCATCATCTGTATCAGCCTCAATTGCATTTGTCAGAATTTTGTTCTTAAGATTCTCCAAGCCTTTGTGAGTTTATGGAAACATAGCTATCTTTTCACTCAACTTTTTGACACTTATTCAAAGATTAGGGTCACATCAGAGTCACTTTCTTCCAACATTTCTATCACTGCCGTTCTTTACTGGCCAGAATCTGATCTAAAATAGAATTTCCTTTTACTGCTTCTTCTACCATCTGAATGATCAAATTTGCAGCAAAGCAAACAAAAAAAGTGAAATCATTGTTCTGCTTTTACCAACAAGACACTTCCAGCACTTGTCCCCATGGGTGGAAGCCTTCCCACCATGGTAAGTATATCCTGGCCTTGTGCCAGTTGTGTGGTTTGTTTCAGGGACTCATCATCCATTTCTACCCTTTGCCAAGGTGGTCTATTGTATACTCCCACAACAATATCATTTCTGTTTTCCTCCTATATTCTTTCTCTACCACATGTTTTCTATTATGGTTTCCTACTCTGATTTCTACACAGTATAAACTCTTGATTTGTTGCTCCCCCATTGCCCTTTCTAATTTGTTTTGTAACAAGCTAAAACTTTCCATTCTGCTATATTATACTCCTAATTCCAAGTCCCCCCTTCACTAAGTTTTAGTAACATATGTAAGCTCACATTTATCTCCCATTGTTAAGATATCAAATTTCCTTTTTATTGTTCACACTTTCCACATCGGCATCAGACATGTGAGACTAGGGACTATTGTTTCTGTTGATCTTCCTAGTCATTTTCTCTTCTAAGGTACTATCATCTCCACTGATTTCTTCCCCAGTTTAAAGTGCTTCACACATATAAAGTAATTTAGAGAGAGAGGGCAACTAGGCGACATAATGGACAACACGACGGGCCTGGAGCCAGGAAGACTCATTTTTCTGGGTTCAAATCTGGCCTCAAACACCTCCCAGCTGTGTGACCCTGGGCAAGTCACAAGTTTGTCTCAGTTTCTTCATCTGTATAAAGTGAACTGAAGAAGGAAATGGCAAACCACTCCAGTATCTCCGCCAAGAAGACTCCAAATGGCATCATAAAGAACAGGACAGGACTGAAAACAACTGAAGAAAAGATAAGCACCATACTTAAAGCTACAAATGGCGAGAACATTTAAAAATAAACAAACTGGTTGTCTATTATATAACCCTGGAGAAAAATCAGTCTACTAAGGAATGGATGGTGTGAATGTCTCTCTCAATAGCACAAATAGAGTAGATATAGAAGGATATAATTTAACTTGTGCAAAACTCTGAATTACAGTCTCAAAGGAGGAGAGCTTAGTGTATAGTCCATAGATACTGAAGATCAGATATCCCACTATGGTTGCTATTTCTTTTGAAAAAAAAGATATAGAGAAATTCCTTGCTATTGGTTTCAGAGGAGTGATTTTCTTGGAATCAGACTCAGGCAGGCAATACTGGAGTGGGGCAGAGGGAGATTTTAAATCCTTTGTGCTTAGAAGGCAAGTTGCTAACATCTTCCATGCAAAGGAGGAAAGCAAGCTCAATGAATGTTTCTGCTTCATGACATGGTGAACTTTTCTATCTCTGGGATCAATACTCTCATTTTCTAATACATTGTTTAACATTATGTTACAAATCAAATAAGGATTTCAGAGAATAAGCTGTAAGTACATCAAATACAAGCTCAAGTTAGCATTTTGAGTAAGCTGGAACTAGATAACAAGATAGGAAAGAAAATAGACAAAGATTCCCTATTGCTTAAATTCTCCTTTCTTATATGATTTTCAAATTACAGTAGAGGATCATAACCGTATCATCTCTAGCAAGATCATCATAAAGATGCCTTGATTCTTTACTTCCTCTATTGATTTGCCCTCACTTTCTTTATCTCAGCATCCAAACCCATCCTTACCCCCTGAAAATCAAATACCTCATCTCTAGGTACTTGTCATCTCCTTCCTAGGTGGACTAATACAACCTATTTTTTACCAAGCTCCCTGTTTTCAGCATTATTTCCTTCCCCTCCTACCATAACCTAGGTTATATGCTGCTGCTTAAAACATTCTTTCTCATCAGCTCCTGGCTCCATATCTTCTCTCTTGCAGAACATTTAGATAGTTTTATGTTTTCCTTCACAATAAAATAAGTTCCTTTTTTTCCATTATACAGTTCTTCATCATGTCATACTGCTTAGTAATCCTTCCCCTCCCAATATGCCCTATAGTGTCAGACACTTCAGCTTATCTGTCTATACCCACCATCTTGATATCTCTTCCCAAATGTTGAGAATTTGGTTGAACTAAAGATGTGGCACTACTGAAGAGAGCTTTATAGTTTTGGTTCTCACAGGAGTCATTTGCTGTCCACAAAGAAAAATGCATTTCTGTATAAACAAAGCACATCCAAATCCAGGCTGGCTACCTTGCTTTAAAAGTCTGGTATTGTTCACACTAGGGATCTGAATAAAACCATACTTTAGAAACATAGTTTAAACTATATATGCTCCAACAGTGGTACCATCTTTCCAAATGAGGTCAAAGCCCATTGACTTTACTGAGGATGGAGTGAGTAAAGAAGAATGGATGATGCTGGCCCAACTTAATATATGATTCAACTGCCTGCTTGACCTGAGCTGACCCTTGTACTGAGAAGAGGGGTCAGTAGTCTGAGTGAGGAACACTCACCAACTTCCTCATGTGCTTCATTTCCTCCTGCCTTTCCACCATGCCTCACTCTGCTCTGAACTTAAGGAAAAGTTTGTTAACAATTTGACTCAATTGGGGCAGCCAGGTGGCACAGTGAATAGAGCACCAGCCCTGGAGTCAGGAGGACCTGAGCTCAAATCTGGCCTCAGACATTTAACATTTACTAGTTGTGCGATCTTGGGCAAGTCTGCTCTATCTGCCCCCTCCAAAAAAAGACAAAAAAAAAATCTGACTCAATTTGCCAATGTGAGGCCTACCCAAAATTGAAGGCTGCTGGGCTGTACCTCAGAGTCTAAGAGACCGGCAGTGAAGGTTAGGATAAGAAGGAAATTCCTCACAAGAAATCTTTTTGGGCATCTGACGTCAGCTATTTACCCTATTGCTTCTTTGATCTACCTTTGATCTACCATCCTTGCATGCTATATACTAGTCCGCATACCTGGACCACTAGTATTCACCATTATCATCATAAATATCAAATGTGTATTAAGATCTCATAAGATATATGACTTTATTTAGTATACAACTACTGGGTTCATAGTTTTGGTTAGACATAAGTACCTGCTCTCAAAAAACCGTATAGTTCTCAGCCACATACAAGCTGCTGGGGAGAAAGGTAAAAACATAATTACTATAGGAAGAAGTGAGTGAACTTATTAATTAATTTATATATGTAGAAATGATAGTTTTTCCCTTGAAAATTTAAAAATTATGTTCAGCATATTTCACATTCAATATTGATCTACTTAAATCCTACAGTATGACCTAGTCTGCCATGAGGGGTGTGGAGGCAGCTACCTGGCTCAGTGGGTAGAGTGCTGGGCTTAGAGTCAGGAAGAGTCATCTTCCTGAGTTCCAATCTAGCCTCAGACACTTACTAGCTATTACTAGGGTCACCTGGGCAAGTCACTTACAAAATGAACTGGAGAAGGAAATGGCAAACCACTCCAGTATCTTTAACAAGAAAACCCCAAATGGGAGCATGAAGAGTCAGACATGACTGAACAACAACAAGTAGAAGTCTGCTATGAACTGGTCTACCTCTTTTACTAGTGGCCACATGAAATGCCCAGTCCTAAAGTCCCCAGGTATACTAGATAAGATGTAATCAAAATGGCAAATGGTAGACAACTGTATCTTAGAGTTCAGAATGGATCGAAGGGAATAAATATTGGAGAAGGTAATTTGTCCCAAGAGGAGATTACTTAATGGTGCATGAACCTAAGACAGTTATGGTAAAAAGGATGTAACTAGAAACTTTACATGGGAATAAGTGGCAGGATCTAGGCCAGTGGTTCTCAACCTTCCTAATGCTGTGACCCTTTAATACAGTTCCTCATGTTGTGGTGACCCCCAACCATAAAATTATTTTCGTTGCTACTTCATAACTATAATTTTGCTACTGTTATGAATCTATCTGATACGCAGGATGTATTTTCATTGTTATAAATTGAATATAACCCACAGGTTGAGAACCACTGATCTAAGCAGTGAAATACATTTAGCAGTATGCAAGAAAAGGGAGAAATCTAATCTTATATCACAATCTTGAGTTCCATTTTAAATTCTTTTAAGCGTGATTACTTAACTGTTTACATTTAAATGTAGGATTTAAAATTGTCCCCACCAAAGTTCTTTTTAAAAAAATTTAGTCTATTCTTCCAAACTTCTAAAATCTTTGAATCTTGCTTCTGACATCCAGTATGTTGTCACATTTATGTCAACTACAAATCTGCCAAGCATACTTTCAATTTTCAATTGATTTAAAAAAAATTTTCAATACGGCTGATTACAGGGCCCTATACCATGCTGCAATATTCCTCTAAGCTGATATGCTTATATTTATAAAAAAAATTTGGAAGTACAATTGATTATTCACTTAATTTTACTCAAATCTGGTACATGCTTCCATCTTGTATACAAGGTTATCTTGGTAAAATGTGTTACATGAGAAAGTAAATCTAGTGACCCTATGAATAAAGTAAACTAGGCAAGTTTGTTACATTAGAATGATAGGATCATGGATTTGGTAAATGAACCGATGCTAATTGTTACTGGGTTCTCCCTCCCCCCCCCCCCATAAGGACTTAAAAACTACATTTCTTCTACATATTTTTGAGCTTGCCTGTTTGGGCATCATTATTTCTCAAAGATTTTCAATAGTATTTTTCTGATCACATTTACATAATTTTTGTCAGTATACTGAGATATAATTCATCATGCTTTAGAGATCTATATTCAAATAAAGTTGCTAAGTTCTTTTTCACTCTCTTCACCTATTTAGGATTTCAAATTTCCACTAACCAATTTGCTCTACCGTTTAAATTTTATAGAAAATCATTTCAGATGGCTAAGATGAGAGCAAAACAGAAGTTAAGTGAGTCAGTCTTTTATAGTCTTTTAACATTATGTCATCTATCCCAAATAGTGGAAATTTCTGATAGCTTCTCTGCTACGTAACTGCTCCTTTTCATTCTCCTTTGCTGGATCTTTTTCCAGGTCACACTTACATATTTTATTTGTATACCTTTAAAAACATCATCCTTTGTTTGGTTTTGATGGGCTCTTCCTACCTTTTCTTGCTTCTTACTTCTAAGTACTCTGTGATCAAATGGCATC